>JANRMT010062791.1:222076210-222135806 GCA_026402145.1 Polypterus bichir lapradei
ATATATATATTCTCATTTGAAAACCTCACCATCACTAGACCACAACTGTTGAACTGCTGAACCCTACAACCTTTATTTTGTGGCCCTCCTTAAACTTCCACCACCAAACTTCTGCACCCTCTGACAGCACCTGGAAAAGCCAACAGCCATGACAGCACCTCTGCTGACTGCTGCATTCAACTTTGTCGCTTTTTATTGACAGCACCTAACTGTGGATTGACATACTGAGAGTTGTTAATATACAGTAAATCTATTGTTTGTGTTGTCATTTTTTTTTTTTCTTTTTTTTAAACTGTTACTTTGTCACCATTTTGGCTTTGAGGCCCTGTAAGCAGCATGAACTTTTCTACAATGTAATTCTCAGCAGTGAACCTGCTCCATCGGTGCAGCTTGCGCTCCCTGCTGGACACACAAAGTTACTGTGTAAACAGGTACACTGACAAGCAGCCTCACCTTTAAACATGCTGTTTTGTTATAAACCATCCATGACTAGCACCAGGGCGTCTGTCCATTGTCTCATCACAGTTCAGGGTCTAATTAATTAAAAAGAAAAAAAAGGTGCACATTATAAAAAAAGCAGGATGTTCCTCTCAGTCACATTTTTGCTTCAATTCAACTTTGTACTGCTTTAAATAACATCCAACCCCTCGTCAGTAAAGATTTCAAAGAAAATGAAAAAGCACATGCCGCAACAAATAAGATGGAAATAAATATGGCACCAAAAACAATAAGTCATCATTATGTACAACAATAATCAACAGCTGCGGCAGGCTGGCGTGCTGCCCGGGGTTTGTTTCCTGCCTTGCACCCTGTATTGGCTGGGATTGGCTCCAGCAGATCCCTGTAACCTTGTAGTTAGGATATAGCGGGTTGGATGATGGATAATCAACACAGAAGGATTAGAAAAGTGAAATTCAAGATCATTCAAATAAAAACTGCTAAAAAAGAAACTGAAATGACTCACAAAAGCCAAACATGATGAAATATCAAGACAGACAGTTATATACATCCTATCACCACAGTTGCATGACAACCGTAGACCTCAGACAACTCAATCACAGTGGAACAGCAATCTGTCATAAAAAATATCAAATACTTAATACCCACCTTAGCAATAATGTTTAAAATTGTGTGTGCCAAGGGTGTCACTCCCACTCACATCTGCTATCGTCCATGAGACAGCAAAGGTGAGACATGAAGTCAGGACATTGAGCTAAAGGAGAAACTCCAATTAGTCGGCGGAGGGGCTTTGTGCACAACACAGGCTGTCTCAGAGAAGGTAGCCACAGTTGGGCTACTTTCGTCTCGTACTCTTAAGTCAACGGTGCAGGAGCTCCATCCCCTGTCGTGCTCCATTTACTGAGTGACGCCTCCTTCCGTCAACAGGACACCAGAAGGGGCGACAGCGACCCCTCTCGACCCGGGGTGGAATCACATACCTTAGAGGAGCCCTGAGGGTGATCCACTGAGGCACACATGTGACAACATACAGTGTACATGTATATCTGGCAAAGGGTTAAAATGCTACACTAACCCATAATACACCTGCCCTCATCAAGCTAATCCATTATATTTAGCTAGCCTATCAATTGAAACATCATTTACAGTGCACACATGTTCAATAACAGTGTATTTAGCAGACTAACAAACTCTATTTATTTTATCCAAGGGAATATCAGAAATATTGTAATCCCAACCCTAATATCAAGCGTTAGTTTCTTAGGTTAATTTACTTCACATTGATAAAAGGACAATTATCAGATAGTCAAACAAGCATTAGTGGCTTACTTAGTGCACTGTTGTCTTCTCCTGTGCAATAGTTCAGAGTGCTTCCTCTTCAGTTGTTCATGCTTAGGACAGAAGCTGTTGTGGAAAACCAAAACAAACAACCATTTTGCCATTTTTTTAGTGAAATACAACAGAGTTTGTTTGATATTTGGAGGGAACCTCCTCTGCCATTGTGATTAGCCTATTAAAAAAAAAAAAAAAAAAAAACTGCACCGAGTGTCACAGCATCCTATTAACCCTGCGCAGTTTGGAAGGTGGGCAACTAGAGGATTTAAGCAAACGCAACTCCGTTATTATGTTTGCACTGATTGCTCACAGCAGCCCTACTAAAAACGGAGAAACATTCTGTGCTGCCTCAATTATGGATTCATTCCCTATTTCAAATTTGGTTTGAGAAAGGCTTTTTCCAACTTTTACATTTTCTTTTAAAGTTCTGAAAGTAAAGTACTAATAGCAAAAAAAGAAAAAAAAAAAAAAAACAGTGACTGAAGCGCCAGTGGAGTTGTGTGTGCAGATGGACCTCATTGCAGGTATTACCTCCTCAGGTAAAAACTTTTCACAAATTTTCTATGTAAGAAACATGAACTACAGTACAATTGTCCAGACAGCAATCACAACCTACAACTAGTGGCAACATATCAACTAAAAGCCCTTTTCACATCACTGGAGATCAGTTTTTGAGTACGCGATGCAGGCAATGCTATTAAAAACATGCAGTTGTTGTAGTATACTAACACAGCTAATTATATTCTATTCTCACCGTTATTTTGAGATGTAACACTTACAAAAACATATAATAAAAATGTGATCTCTCCCTGTTTGATCGATAAATTACAACTAAAAATGCTCCCCCTTCCATGCATACCTTTTCTAACTTGTTTCTTTTTTGATTTTTGCCAGGAAAGAAGACAACCCTGCTATTTAAATACTTTATTCCTTGCTACTTAAATATTTTATTTTATTTCCTATATATTCATGGTTTGAAATCTGCAGTGATGGCCAGTGCTCGTTTCCTTCTCTAGCTTATATAGTGATGGCAATTGGCAGGAAATCTGGATGACCCAAAAACATTTCATTGGTAAATCTAGTGGGCCGTTTTAAATGGACATTTAATTATTTTTATTAATTTATAACATTTTATTACTTTAAAATAATATTTTATTTTGTGTCTTGCTATTCTTAGGACAGGGTAGTCAGCTAAGATTGACTTCTTAGATATCCCGATTCTAAATTCCAGGCAAAACATTTCATTCTGTAAAGACTATACCATTATGATAAGCTCATCTTATTATTATTTTTGTATACCTTCTGGTGGGTGATCCCATTGCTTGCTAGTAGTGGTACAGAATATTTTCTTTTGCAGAAGTTACAAAAGAATAATCTAAACCCCTGGTTACCGGCACGTTGTGAAAAGATGTGGTGCAGTTCCTAACTGGCAAATTGTGCACTAAAACGGTTTTGTTTTTAAAAGGAACATATGCCAAGTGCATTTTGTGTTTTGGTGAGATTACACATATCTATTTTGTCACACACGTGCGATTAGGAGACAACTAAAGGGCCTGAATAATAGTAATTCCATGCCTGACCAGGGGGCGGCGAGGTGCACGAATTGTCTCTCTCAATCCTTTACAGACCATTCTCGGGAAATCCCGCCCGGTTCAGGCACCACAGACGATGTCACTTCCAGTTCCGGTGCTGTTAAAGACGTCATTTCCGGTTTCGGCCCTGATAATATCACTTCCTCCATTGGTCTTTAAAAGCTGCCATATTAAGGCAGCAGTTCAGTTCTGTTTTGGACTCGCATGAGTAAAGAACTCTTTGCAGCCAGGATATAAATATACGGGTGGCTGCCCCAAACCTTCTCATGTCTCATCGTGCTTTTTTGTGACACTGTATTTTTTTAACCTGTACTTCTTTTTGCTGGAGTATCCTGTACAAATTTCAGCATTAAGATCTTATGAGTAAGGCCAGCAGTATAGAGACTATCAGCTTGTATGTGGAGTTTATTTCTATCGCAGCTATGCCACCTCTCAACTGAATGAATACTAATTTTGTTTCTGTATATAATTAACAGTGAAGTGAATAAAAAAAAAAAAACATTTAGCCGATTTGAGGTTGAAAATGTGCACAAAAGAATCAAATTAAGTGTAAAAATAAAGCAAGCTTTGGCAGATGCTGGAATGACAGGTTTTGGACCCCATCCTCGTTGGTCCTCCTCAATCTGCACACTCTGATGATGTGCATGAACTGCCACACTGGCAGTTGCAAACTTTATAACACAGGCAAGGAGGCAGCAAAGAAACAAAGCGAGACTGACATACTGGTGTGTGTCGTTTGGGTATTAACACCAAGAAAAGATGTGTCAGAATATCCCTGGTCTCAGGGCACAATGTGGTGCGCCCAATGCACAGTGTTTACCATCAATTAACCACGGCTGACTTGAGTGACCTTCTGCTGCTTTATCCATTGTAAACATGAATGGTGTTACTTACAGCTGGGCTACTTATTCTGCTTACAGGCGCATTTAGTAAGCGGGTGGTGAGCAGAGCAATATCTCGTTCAATATTGTAGCTTTCATTAAAGAAAATTAAGTGAGTTTTTAACAGCTGCATTTAAAACCAAAGAGTTTGCACTCCTGGCTTTCCAACTGTACGTGTGAGTGCTTTTGTGTTTTGTTCAGGTTTTCTGTTTTTCTTTTATAGAGTCATTTCAATCTACACTTCCAGATTTTGTTGACTTAATGTCACTTCTGCTTTAAATGTGTTGTAGTGCCACAGTAATGTACCTCCTTTTGAGAGTACTGAGAGGCTCTCAGCACAGGCATGATCAATATCTGTAAGTGCATCCCTCTCTTACACAGGTCACTTGCTTCATGGGAGGCGCATACAAATGATCATACTCTGCAAGGTGTTAACTAACTAAATAAAGTTCGCCTCATGCACCATTAAAAAAAATTATTGCATTCCCCTTTTCACTTATTGAATTAAAATGGATTTTAAAAAAGGCAAAATTAACTGCATGTGACAAGTTACTTTATAACCAACTTCACGACTGCCAAAGCACGTAGTGAGAGAGAAACAGAAAAAGACCAGGGGGACAAGAACAGGAAAGAGAGACAGACATCCTGATAGCAAACAGAAGAATGCACGCTGCACATTTGACACCCCAGCTGCCAACATTTAAAGCATCAACCACCTGCATAAAACATGGAATAAACTGTGGAGCGTCGGTGTCATGCCTAAAGAACATTCTAGCAGCACACTGTAATCCATTCCAGTAGCAGAAACTGGAAAAAAATCATCTGAACGCTAGCTCTGCCTATTTTGATCTGTAGTATTTTGCAATTGATCACTTCAGATTTATATGTAAATGTTTACACTCTTCTGATTTTTTACATAACAAACATTTACCAAATTTCTTTTAACATCCAATACTTTTTGAACTATTATTTATTCTAAAGTTATACGATAATTCAGGTGAATTTTACTCACTTAAAAGTGTGGATTTTGTTAGATCATTTTGTTTTCTACATTTTTAACATATTTTTTGCCATAATGCTTCCTGGAATCTCTCTTTGCCCTCGGCAATCCCTAAATATGTAAAGGTTTCTTCTGGCCTCAAAAGCCAGGCCTGATACACATAACCAAGTTCAAATGTGTTTTAGAAGAAATTACGGCTTAATTTCAAAATATAAAGTTCTTCCAGGTGTCTATCACTGGAGCTGTCCAGCTTTAGATCATCCGAAAGTAACACGGACTATTGGATTGCCAGTCTGAATTCAAAGTGCTGATGTCAAATTCACGACCGAGACAGATATAATGGCAGGCAGAATGACAATGAAAACAAAGATCCATTCATCTTCTAACCACTTGTTATAGTGGAGGTATAGCCTGTTACAGGGTGCAAGGTAAAAAAAAACAACCCTGGATGGGACAAATGAATACATTCTTATTAGAAAATTCTTCTGTTTATTGTTACATTTGGGGGTCATGATCTAGTTTATGATAAGGCAAATGTACAATGTTGGTTCAAGTGGTATGCTTTGACCAAGTTCAAGTTTTTCTGTTTTTCCTTAATTTCAGTGCTCCTAGTTAAGGTTAGTTATTTTATATATTACACGCCTTCATAGGATTTCCAGAAATGAATGTCACATATTTAATTTTCTTCTTGCTCTCCAGTATGAACTTTTGCATGATTCTGAAGACTCCTTTTGTCTGAGAATCCTTTGCCACATTCAGAACAGGAATGAGGCTTTTCTCCAGTGTGACTTCTTATATGGCAACGGAGAATGCTGCTGGTGGAGAACCTTTTGCCGCATTTAGAACAGCAGTATGGCTTCTCTCCTGTGTGAGTTCTTGTGTGGGTCTGAAGTTGGCTCTTGGTAAAGAATCCTTTCCCACAAGCCACACAGAAAAAAGACTTCTTTCCTGTGTGAATATTTATGTGTTTTTTGAGAGTGCTCCCATGAGAGAACTGTTTACCACATTCATTACAACCATATGGCTTCTCCCGTGTGTGAATTATTTTGTGGCTCTGAAGATGCCGTAAGGTGGAGAATCCTTTGCTACATTCAGAACAATGATAAGGTCTCTCTCCTGTATGACTTCTTGTGTGATCCTGAAAATTGCTTAACTGTGAGAACTGTTTTCCACATTCTGAACAGCAGTACGGCTTCTCTCCTGTGTGAATTCTTCTGTGGATCTTAAGATTTGTACTATTGGAGAATTGTTTGCCACATTCCAAACAGCCATATGGCTTCTCTCCAGTGTGAATTCGTGTATGTCTCTGATATGGCCTACTATCAGAGAATCGTTTACCACATTCTTTACAGCCATACGGCTTCTCACCTGTGTGAATTCTTGTGTGGATCTTCAAAGTACTGCTGCAGGAGAATTGTTTTCCACATACTGTACAACTATATGGTTTCTCTCCAGTGTGACGTCTCCTGTGAGCCTTAAGATGACTACTAGATGAGAATTGTCTGCCACAGTCTGAACAGCTATATGGCTTCTCTCCAGTGTGAATTCTACCATGTCTCTGAAATTGCTTTCGGTCAGAAAATCGTTTACCACATTCAGCGCAGCAATATGGCTTCTCTCCAGTGTGAAGTTTTGTGTGGGTCTGAAGACTGTTATTGCGGGTAAATCGTTTGCCACATTCAGCACACTGGTATGGCTTCTCTCCAGTGTGAATTCTCATGTGGGTCTGAAGATGCCATTTCCTGAAAAACTGTTTTCCACATTCAGAACAAAGATACTGCTTTGGTTTTGCAGGACACAACTTTTCTTTTTGTTTAGATATGTGATTAAACCTTTTCATTTTCTCTTGGCAGACAGACAGCACTGTTGAATTTGCATTCTGTACCTGTAGTTGACTGCTGGTTACATCTGTCCTTTTAAGTACTACAACAGGAAGATTGGCTGCTATCAAATACGTGGATGCAGATGTTGATTTCTTCATATTCTCAACCTGTGTTATATAGTGTGATCTGGACTGAAAAGAGTTCAGAGATGAGGAGAGGCTGCCACTGTCTTGTAAACCTGAAGAAATACAAATTGTGAAGAAGCATAAAAAGAAAACAGATCAGAGGCACTTGGTTTGCACAGGACTGCTTATTTTTGTTGAAGTAAACCCAAACCACACTCATTACTTCATTTTTGTTCTATGCTTATTAATACACTGATTTGACTGAAGCCCCTATTGCAAAAAGAAACAAACATTCATGAACCAGGTAAACAGTGATTGACACAGAAAAGTTAAATTAAGAAAAGCAAAACATAAATAATTAAATCAATCAATCCACCATTATTATTGTCTTTTGATTAAACTTAATAATATAGACTAATAACGACAAACCCAAAAAAAGTGTATTGCTACATTTTAAATGAACTTTATCATAGAGGTTTAATTAAAGTACATACTGTAAAGGCTTAAAGTATAAGCATATAGAAGAACAAAGGAATGTATGAAACATCACTCAGCCGGCTAATTGTTCTTTCTATACTGTATGACAGCTTTTCAAAGATTTAGCATCGCTCATAAAGTATTGGAGACAAGATACAAATACTAATAGGAAGCTTACAAGGGATTATTTGGTGAAATACATATGTTGCCACATTTTGATTCCATTTTGTTAAGTGCCTTACAGAAGTGTGGAATCAATTTGAAATATTTAAAATTTAAACAGTTGGTACAGTTCTGTTTGCACTAAATTTTGTTGAATCAATAGTTATCAGTTCCACTCTATGATATAATTTGACGTATATTCCATTTATAAAACAGAAGGCCATGCAAAGCATTTGTGGTAAGGAGAGTGCAGCTGTGCTTTTCCCGACATCCAAAATAATGCCAATACATTTTCAAAGCAAATCAAAAACAACTTATTAACAAAACAAAACACAAGGTAAACAAAGGAAGAACACAAATCCTAACTTGTCCTATTAAGAGAGAGGACGGAGAGAGGTTAGGAGCACATGCTGATACAGCGCATTGCCATACCCACCACATGACAAACCAACTCAGGATCCCATTAGGACCCAAGTGCAGCCATGCGACGGGTGACACCTCAGCACCACACCAGTTCAGATGGAATGGAACAGTGGGAAGGTTTTTATGGAGGCTGGAGGGCCAATTCTGCCACCAACCCCCAGGTTTTTCCCTGCAGGTTGGAGGACGCACATGAAAGGCTGGATGCAGATTAATGTCAAACCCAGGACGGAGCAATTGCAGGTTAAGGGCCTTGCTCAAGGGAGTAGAGTCACTTTTGGTGTTTACCTTCCGATTGCCAGTGCAGATCCCTAGCCTCCCAGCTACCACTCCGCCTTATCTTATTAAGTCTCCATATTTATACACACGGGATGAGTCAAAATTATGTTAACTTTTGAATGGCGGAAACAGTTTTCACAAAACATACTTCATATGTGCAAGATGGTTTACAGGAATGTCTCAACCTGTTCGCCATCATGTTCAACATGTACATATGTGGCACATACACTGTCCACATAAATTGCATATACAGTGGTGTGAAAAACTATTTGCCCCCTTCCTGATTTCTTATTCTTTTGCATGTTTGTCACACAATATGTTTCTGATCATCAAACACATGTAACCATTAGTCAAATATAACACAAGTAAACACAAAATGCAGTTTTTAAATGATGGTTTTTATTATTTAGGGAGAAAAAAAATCCAAACCTACCTGGCCCTGTGTGAAAACGTAATTGCCCCCTTGTTAAAAAATAACCTAACTGTGGTGTATCACCCCTGAATTCAATTTCCGTAGCCACCCCCAGGCCTGATTACTGCCACACCTGTTTCAATCAAGAAATCACTTAAATAGGAGCTGCCTGACACAGAGAAGTAGACCAAAAGCACCTCAAAAGCTAGACATCATGCCAAGATCCAAAGAAATTCAGGAACAAATGAGAACAGAAGTAATTGAGATCTATCAGTCTGGTAAAGGTTATAAAGCCATTTCTAAAGCTTTGGGACTCCAGCGAACCACAGTGAGAGCCATTATCCACAAATGGCAAAAACATGGAACAGTGGGGAACCTTCCCAGGAGTGGCCGGCCGACCAAAATTACCCCAAGAGCGCAGAGACGACTCATCTGAGAGGTCACAAAAGACCCCAGGACAACGTCTAAAGAACTGCAGGCCTCACTTGCCTCAATTAAGGTCAGTGTTCACGACTCCACCATAAGAAAGAGACTGGGCAAAAACGGCCTGCATGGCAGATTTCCAAGACGCAAACCACTGTTAAGCAAAAAGAACATTAGGGCTTGTCTCAATTTTGCTAAGAAACATCTCAATGATTGCCAAGACTTTTGGGAAAATACCTTGTGGACTGATGAGACAAAAGTTGAACTTTTTGGAAGGCAAATGTCCTGTTACATCTGGCGTAAAAGGAACACAGCATTTCAGAAAAAGAACATCATACCAACAGTAAAATATGGTGGTGGTAGTGTGATGGTCTGGGGTTGTTTTGCTGCTTCAGGACCTGGAAGGCTTGCTGTGATAGATGGAACCATGAATTCTACTGTCTACCAAAAAATCCTGAAGGAGAATGTCCGGCCATCTGTTCGTCAACTCAAGCTGAAGCGATCTTGGGTGATGCAACAGGACAATGACCCAAAACACACCAGCAAATCCACCTCTGAATGGCTGAAGAAAAACAAAATGAAGACTTTGGAGTGGCCTAGTCAAAGTCCTGACCTGAATCCAATTGAGATGCTATGGCATGACCTTAAAAAGGCGGTTCATGCTAGAAAACCCTCAAATAAAGCTGAATTACAACAATTCTGCAAAGATGAGTGGGCCAAAATTCCTCCAGAGCGCTGTAAAAGACTCATTGCAAGTTATCGCAAACGCTTGATTGCAGTTATTGCTGCCAAGGGTGGCCCAACCAGTTATTAGGTTCAGGGGGCAATTACTTTTTCACACAGGGCCATGTAGGTTTGGATTTTTTTTCTCCCTAAATAATAAAAACCATCATTTAAAAACTGCATTTTGTGTTTACTTGTGTTATATTTGACTAATGGTTACATGTGTTTGATGATCAGAAACATTTTATGTGACAAACATGCAAAAGAATAAGAAATCAGGAAGGGGGCAAATAGTTTTTCACACCACTGTAAGTATATACATAGCAGTACCATTAGTGTTAACATAATTTGGACTCACCCTCTGTTATATCCCTTGCCCTTTTTGTCTCATTTCTCTGTCTATCTAAGCCCACTGGCTTCTTGGTAATGGATGGACTTGAAACATCTTGCCAAGACCACTTCTGGGCCCAGTCTTAGATACCTTTCAGTGGAAAGCGTTAAGTCTATAAAGGTCTAAGTGTACTCAACTAAAAAACAACAGCAAACAGTTTCCACTAGGTCATCATTAAACTGGCACTGTCCACCCCAGCTAAGGGCTTGTTATTCAGGCTATGCATCTGGAGGACAGTTGTGAAAATGAAGTTAGAGAGAAAGTGATACAAATGCATAAATTATGAAAAGACTACGAAGCAATGTCCAAGGAACTGGTGGCCCCACTGTGGACTCAATTGTCAAGTGGAAGTCACTTGAAACCAATCAGATGTCTACAGACACTTAACACCTTAACACTTTTTGCACAAACAATGAGACTGTTTTCCACTCAGGCCAGCCATCACTTTGACAGAGCCACAGAGTTCAGAAGGCTATAGTGGACTAAAGGAGCATCAGTCAAACATGTCAGCAGACCACTGGCCTATATTAAAGGGTTGCACAAAAGAAGCCATTACTAAAAAAGAATCATACAAAAGCATGTCTGGAGTAGGAGTGGGCTGGCTGATCTAGTATAAAATAATATTACATTTATATAGCGTCTTTCCCATGCTATCCTAAAAATGTATGGAAAACCTGGTCCCACAATTAAATGTACATGTACAAATCTGTTTATGTAAAAGGAAAGGAAAATTTTGACTCTGTCAGTGTGTCTTAAATGTATTGTGTTTGCGTATGAACTTGAATATGAAGTGTTCATAATAAATCAGCCTGCCCCTTAAGGCATACTGTGTGGTTCAACTGGATTTGGTGAGTCGATGCAAACAAGAATGTGGAACAGGAAGTAGCTTGTGTTGTGTAGCCCAATAAAAAGTAACACATTTGTTCAAAATATGCTTCAATCTGAAATGTACGTACAAATACATTATGCTGGTTTATACTACTGAAATTAAAATTTTTTGGGGCCGAAAAGTAGACGTTCAGCGTGTTGAAGCGCACAGCCCGGCTCTTTTTAAAATGGATGAATGACACAATTGTTTGCTTTTTTTCTCTTCCTAAAATGACATGGTCAGGTGAGATTGGGGAGCATACACTGGTACAGGACGTTGCCGCACCCACCACATGACGAATCAGCTCAGGATCCTGGTTGGCAACCCCACGTGAAAGACGGACAGTCTAGTCCCAACGTCCAGAAATGACCATCTATGTGCTGCAGCCAGGTGTTACGTGGGCATCCCCTTGGCCTGGTTCAGCCACACAGGTCCCCAACAATAAGGATCTTACGAGCCGGGTCACCCTTAGGGAAACGCGCCACGTGGCCATAGTGCCATAACTGACTCTCCCTCACAAAGCAGGTAATGTGCCCTCATTTGGGACTCCATGAGCAACCGCTCATTCGACACAAAGTCAAACCAATGGTACCCAAGGATTCTCTGAAGAGACACAATACCGAAAGAGTCCAGTCTTTATCTCCGAACACTGGATAGCGTCCATGTCTCAAGGTTGACACTCTCTCCGCAGACAGACACACTGCTGGTGGCTGGGCCCAAGAGGTCATTAAAGGACTTCGTCGATGAATAGTAATTCACTTAAACTAAACAAGGAGAAAACAGAAATCTTCGTGATTGGCAAAAATGGATATAAACTTGAGCCATTAGGCTTAAAAGTCAAGACAGAGGTGAAGAATTTAGAGGTAATTATTGACTCTGGGAGGTTCACAGCTAATTGGAGGGTCAGCCTCAAGAACTGTGGGTCCACTTTGAGCAGCTGTTAAAATGACACACTGAGACTGCTTTGCAATACGCATGTGTCCAGTCTTAAGATGCAGGTTAGTACTAGACAACACCCTTGGCTTGAGAAATGGAGTATGTTTTTAGGCTTCTGTTTTAATGTTTGGACCCCTGAACCATCGCCTTCATTTTCATGTGCAAGATAAGACTAGGTAGATTTTTTTAATATATAAAAAATAAAAACACTTCACTTTAGATCACAGTTTCAAGATGGCAAATTAATATACCTCGTGGCAAAGAAATAACTTTGAAGTGAACATATCTCACTTACCCTTTAAGTGTTTATATCAGAATGTTTAAATGTAAAATTTTTAGATCAAAATATGCCTGAATTTCCAGGTTCAGTGAAAAAGAAAGCAGCGCCCACCAGGTATATCACATCAGCTCAGAGCCTTGGGTAGACATTTTAATTTTTATTATTTTATCACTTACCTCCTCCAGAATAACTCGAGTCCCGTGATTTTTCAGACTTCCTCAGGTGGCCTGAATGATGCCACTGGGAGTCATGGTCACTCGCTGTGTCTACTCCAAGTCCCTCTTCACTGTGACAAAGAGAGTTTGATACAGAATCTGACTTAACGTCTTCTTCCATTAGGCTACTTACAAGCTTGTTTTCTTGTATTTCAGTGAAGCCAAATGCTGAATCAAAGTCTTCTTTAATCCTTACACCTGCCCTTTCACCATCCTTCTCCTTAATGCTGCTGCCACCGTCCACTTGAAGGTGTAAAGACTCACACTCACAGACCCCTGAATGAATGTCCACACTTCTTTGTTTCGTGGTAGACATGGAAGGGGGGATCCTGTACGGTGCTGAATTCTTCTCTTCATTATCGTTACACATCTCTTCACATTTACACCCCACATTTAGAGATTTCTGGACAGCAGGGCCCACCTCTTCCATATTGCACAACTGTTACTACAAGGAAAGAGGGAAAATAAAATTAGAAATGAATCAAAAATACAGTGAATATCACTGAGCAGGGCCCTCCAATCATTTCTAGAGGCCTATGATTTCCGCAATGCGGAAAACCCGGACAGAATCACAGAATTAACTCATAAAAACAGATTTTAGATTTAAAAACTTAAGGGACTGAAGGGGTGCCTGTTACAAAACTTCCCAATAAATTAAACGATTGAATAACCTGTAGTTCTATCATCCAGATACTATTTTCCAGTTTGTTGTTTTTCGAACGAACACAATTCTTGTACAAATCCAGTCATGCCTCTGACTGTTTGTGTGCAGGTTTCCTGTATGTTTTCTCATTAAAGGCACGCAAATTAGGTCGCTGCAGGAGAGAAAAATGTCGAAGTGAGTGGTATCAGATACCCTAACTACATCAGAAAAACTAAGAAACACGAACTTAACTGCAAAATTGAGAGCACAACAATATCCCAGCGACTTTTACGAGTCTGGATAACAAGTTTTCTGCAAGTTTTGCCAGCATACCACAGTACCCTTTTAAAAATTAACAATGTTTCTGTATTTGATAAATGTTTTTCCTTGTAGTGACAAGTCACGCAAGGTCCACATTTGACTCTTCCATTATAAACTCAGCCCTACAACCCTGGGCAGAGCAGCAGGTGTCTCCTCATCTGCAACGAACTGTTAAAAGCGGGTCTCTCTTTCTCTTTTTTCTGTTTGATTCCCGTATTTAGCTTCTTGAAGATTAGTTTGCTTTTGCTTTGTAATTAATTATTTTAAGATATGCAGTAGATGAAGCTACAGATGTAATGATGCACGTTTTCAACCAGTAAACATTTAAGGTTTAAGAATCATTAGAAATAATTTACATAATTATAGGTACTGAAGAGCAGTACATTTTGGCAGATGTTATCTTTATGGAGAGCAGTAACTTTTCCACCTTCTCACAGGCAGCAGCACTTCAGTTCCTTCACAATAACCAGCTGAATCTAAATGACATTTTAGCAGTGGTTACCCACAATGCATGATACTGTCTGAAAGCAGACCAGGAATTTTTAAAAGGGGTTCTGCCTAACCGTGTACATTCAACCTGCTTGTGTCATGTCATCAGTGTGGTGGGAGAGACCTGGCAGCACTAGAAATACTTCAGTGAGGCGGCATGACTAGTGACGTGGGAGAAGTCTGCCTTTTTCAAGAAGCCCCGAGGCAGAAAACACCAGTTGGAATAGCTGCTTCAAATCAGTAGGGTACCTCACTGAACACATTCACCTCTACGAAGAGTTCTTTCTGGTCGAGAACACATCATCTCAGGCTGGAACAAACATCCGAAACCCTAAAAGTACAAGGATCCATCAAACTAGTAAGAGCTCTTACAATTCTAGAGGGCACTCACTGGCTTACTGCAGTCTCAGCATACAGCATTATGGAGGATCTGAGCTCCTGCCTGATGAGTGGTTCAGTTGTGCTAGTGTACTGTTTCATTAAAACGAATGTCAAGTGGCATTTCATTATTTATTTTGTTGTAGCTGTTGCTACTTACAGAAAAAAAAATCCAAATCAAGGTAAAATAAAACGATGAAAACCAAAAAAATAAATAAATAAATAAAATGGAATTTGTGAAAAAATAAAACAGATTCCATAGGGCCCTACATTTCCCAAGGCTTGTCACCAGCCACCACTGAATCAATCCACCTGCTTCTCCTCTTATAACACGAACAACAACAACACTGCACATAGTTTTACAGATGTGCCTTCACAACTGAGTACACCGTTTACAAGCAAACCTTGGTTGATTAATGTACATTAAATGTGGACACGTTTTTATCAGTCCCTCTCAAATTCTGGTGGACACAGTTTAGCTGTGGACTGTGATAGATCCAACAGAACTCAAAAGGTGACAGGTATGCATTCAAACTCTCATCTTTTAAATACACTGCACTGCACCAAAATCTTCCTGTACAAAAAAGAAATATGTCTACATTATAGAATTAGGTGTGCTGAGTCCATTTCTCTACAACATATCATTTCTGTGAGAAACTGCCTTTAGTGAAAAATGTTGTTTTGAAAAAAAATATTAATAATAGTACTACTTTAAGTATATTTTGAGCTGAAAAACGGCAGTCTTCCTCATTCTTAACATCAGGTTGAGGTAGAAACAACCCAAAGTCAAGTATTTACTACATATTTTTGTCTCTCCTTCCGTATTTTTTTCTGTCTTCTTAGTCATTCAAAACAGCCAGGAATTTAAATTTAGAAGGTTAGAAAGATGCCAACTTTTTACTTAGTCCAGGAGAGAGAAAGTTGTCATTTAAACGTTTTTACAGAGCTGTACATCCATGGCCTTGACCAGATAACAGGCTAGCAAATAAACAGACAAATAGAAGTTACTGGTTTTACAAAATTTCTGAGAAAAGTAAACAGAGCACAAAAGTGGAGAGACTCTGTGTTAGCCAAACTCTGGTGTTTATCCCACTGTAAAACACTTTCAGAGGATTAGGATTATAAGAGTGGCAAAAAAAAACAAAAAAAAAAAAAACTAACATGACTTTTTTGTAAGGAATAATTTAAAACAATTGCATGTGCAATTTATATTTTTTCAAGCTTATACAATTTGTTTTATTTTTTAAAATAGTGTAGTCTTTTTTGTTTGTTTGTTTTAAACCATCTGTCAAAAACTGGATGTGATAGAGAATTTCTAATGCCCTCAAGTCCACTTCTGGCACTACCATATACTGTAGGTGAATAAGATGGTCACCTTAGGTGGCAAAACGTGCGTGTTTGAGGGCAATCAAGGTATGCCTTCCATCCCCCATGTTATTGCTCTAATACACATACACCTCTATTCTCAAAACACCAAGGGGGACCACCCTCCCCCTTTGATATTAATATCTAATAAGAGCATGCTCAAAGCACAAACTGAGGACCTCAAAAAACCCGGCTCTTTAAATTTGAAATATGTATAACCATGCCTGAAAAACTATGACGTCCAATATACGATATGTATGAAGATATTAAATCTTTGGGTGCAATTTTTACAGGTTTGACAGGGTAGCAAAAAGTGCTAACAGCTGGCCCAACTCACATATACAAAAACACCTAAAATTTTTAAGGAATGTGAAAAGTGTTTTTTTTTTGTTTTGTTTTGTTTTTTGTTTAATTGCATATTTTTCTTTAATACACGTATTCACGTTTAATCTCAACTTTCACTGAGCTGCCTAAATCCGAATTCTACCCAGATTCACCTGTGAGATTTTACAGGCTTTGGAGTATTTACTAAGACACAGTATATTTCAGTGCAATAGGACATTTTCTTTATCTACTTATGGATTTTATTGTTTTTATTAAAGTCAAATAACATTCCATCCAAATAAGTCAAGTTTTACAAAACTAGGTTCGAAACAAATCAATCCCCATCGGACAACATTTTAAATATGAGATGTGCGGTTAATGTCAGGTATCGGTGGACAGTTCTACTACATAAATATGGACATCTCGCAAGGTCTCACTCAACACTGAGAGATCAGATTATAAACCAATGCTGCAAGTTTTTGACTTGTATAGCGTTAGTTAATAATAACATTCTTACTGTGAGATTGGGGCTGCAACTAATGGCGATTTTCTTCACTGAATATTACGAATATGATTGACGTGGTGTATTAAATGGGAACGATCCTCGCACTGTTTAGAAAGAAAGTCCCCCTGGAGTGGCTGCTGCATTTAAGCGTCCCAGTACCAACTCCAAGTCTCACAATCGTACAGTATGTGTGCTGCGAACTAAAGCGAAGCACAATGCGCTATACAAAGCCTTCGTACACAAGAGGTAAGCACATTAAACCGCGTAGCCAGAAATTCAATGCAGGATATCCATTAAAAGGCTAACGAGCAGGAGTTGCCACGTGTCCCGAGCGCTTTAACGCTTAAGTGAGGGGTGGGCACAGGAACCTCCGAGCGGACCGGACAAGGGATCCCAATTAGACACTTGGTAGACAATTCGAGAAGGGTCGACAATTCTGGAGCAACAAGAGTCAGGTACTCACTGACGGCTCTCGGCTAAAGCGAGTCAGAGTCCTTAAACAGAGCGCTCCGAGACAACCGGACTTCCAAAACAGTACCGAAATAAGACGGAGAGGTCTCCGCAGACTAAGAGAGAAAGAAACAGAGATGCCAGCGGGCTTTTCATTGTTTAGAATGGCCTTCAGTGACGGCACGAACTCAGCTATCAAGTGACAATGAATACGAACGACTATATGACCGGGCTGTGTGAAATAAAAGGGGGTAGAGAAAGTAAGCAAGCCGTAAACACGAAAGAAGAGACTGCGGTGAGTCTCGAACCAGCATCTGTTGCACCGCTCGGCGTTTCTGAAATCTTCGGTGTGTCGGTTATTTATTTAATCATTTTACTGTAAGTACTTATGACCCCTTTATAATGTTTTTCTGTCGTTTATGTACTTACATTTTCTTTTAATAAATATTCCTTGCAAAGAAATTAACGCGTCTCTACTTCAATCCTCGCGCCGAAGAGACGCGCAGCAATGCAGCGCATGTGCTTCCGTCGCGAGTGATGACGTCAGGAGCCCGCGCGCTTTCTTATTGGGCTTACTGAGCGTAGTCCAGCTTGGCTTTTTTTGTTGTTCATTAAAAACGCGTTACCGTGTATACAGGCACACTGCCTCTTCTTCCATCTTTACTGATTGATGATATAGAGTTTATGAAAAACATTTTTCCAGACAAAGTACATATCTTTAAACATTCTACACTCTATCCTATGTAGTTTTGCAGAGACTCCTTTGCTTAAATCTTTAATATGTTATAAAAACAATTGCATGTCAACTTTGTTAGTTATTTTTGCCTCCTAAACCTAAAGAATAGAAATTTACTGATGGAATCTGTGCTCCCTACTTGCTTCAAAATAGCAATTGTCCCTATGCACAAGGAAACAAAGTGGACTTTCTGAATGACCACAGATCAGTGGCACTCTCTCCAGATGTGATGAAGTGCTTGGAGATACTACTCCCTGGGACACATTAAATGGAATATTTTGTGTAGTCCTGATCATGTCCAGTTTGAATTTTGTCACCACCACTCCACAGAAGATGCCCTATCCCTTACACTTTATACCATCCCGATACATCTGGACAATAAAAACTGTTATGCCAGAGCCTGCTTCTAGACGTCAGCTCAGCATTTCACACTGTTGTATCAGCAAAGCTGACCACAAAACTCCTCCGTTTAGGACTCCGCATCACCCTGTACAACTGGACCTTCTAACCAACAGACTTTGGCACGTGTGTAATGGCAGCATCACATTCTTCACGGTGACCCTCAACACTGATACGTACTTCACAGACTAGTCCGCTGAACCCCCTTCTGTACTCCTTGTCACCTTGTGTCCAGGAACATCTCCAACTGTATTGTTATATTTTCTGATGACACCACCTCTATAGGCCTGACCACATGACACAGGGAGCCATCTCGTCTGACGACTCAGTGGTGTGAGGACAACAATCTTACCCTTGATGTCAGCAAAACCAAGGATCTAATTCTAGACAGGGTGGGAAAATATGGGATTAATACGGGATATTACAGCTTTCTCGTTAAACTTCCAAGAAATGACAAGTGACAGCTTAAACACCTCCCACCAACTATACGGACTGGTGGAGGAAGAGGCCCGATTTTTTTATAATGGCCAACAAAAAGTATGCTGTAAGTGTGACCAGGAAGGGCATGTAGCCTTACAATGCACTACTGAAAAATGTAAGAATTGTGGAGACATGGGGCACACCATGAGGAAACGTGTCCAGAATATTAAATGTCATCTGTGTGGCGAGGAAGATCGTGAGTACAAAACATGCCCCAAGTCCTATGCAAAGAAGAGCAAGGATAGCATAGTCAGGCCAGTGCCTATTTGGTTAAAAAAGAAAGAAGAAGAGGGAGATGAAGAGGAAGAAGTTAGTCCAAACTTATTCCAAACACCAACAGGCAATGTGGTTACAGAGACGGCATCCTCCTCAGATGTAGGCCCTGGCGGAAAGAGAAAGACGAAAAACAGTGAGGGCAATGGCCCAGATGCGGATAGTACAATGCATAATGATGTTGTAAAAAAGACTTTACTTTTCTCTACATGGGTATATGGAAGATGATGAGTGTCGATTGAAGGATATGGATGTAACCTATCTGGTGTATGGCCAGAAAGTGTGTCCTAGTACAGGGTGTAAACATCTACAAGGATCTGTGAATTTGGCAAACAAAATGAGATTTAAGGTCGCTAAAACAGTTATTGGAGAGAAGGCATACCTGGAAAAGGCAAGGGGTATTGAACAAGAGAACCAGACATACTGTGTAAAGGGCGGCAATTATTTTGAAAAGGGAGGGATGCCTTTTAGAGGAAAAATAAATGATTTAAAGATGGCGATAGAGACGCTTACCACAAGTAGGAGTCTTAGAGAAACCGCCAAGACACAGCCGGAGGTATATGTGAAGTACGGGAGAGGATTGCGGGACTATATGAATACCGTGCAGCTGGTCCCCAGATGTGACCATAAGATGAATGTGGTTGTATTTGTGGGATCTTCAGGATGTGGGAAGTCCAGACGTGCCCGAGAGGAGGCGGGGCTATCCGTGTATCACAAGACGAAGGGTCCCTGGTGGGATAATTATCAGCAGGAGGAAAGTGTGATATTTGACAATTACTATGGATGGTTATCATTTGATGAACTGCTATGTGTATTCGATAGATATCCATTGGATGTACCAGTTAACGGGGGGGATTTGCAACCTTTAATTCAAAAAATGTGTATATTACTAGTAATGTGCATGTACGTGAAAGGTACCACTTTAAGCGATTTGATCCTACTCCTATATATCGCCGTATTACGACATATTATGTTTATGATATGGATGGATTTGTTAATTGTCCTGATGTCATTAATTACTAGCCACTCCAACTGTTAGAGATGGAGTGGTGGGTCTGAGGCTAGGGCTAGACTTGCCGGTTTGAATCCTGTAAACGCCAAAAGTGACTCTACAACAACAACAACATTTATTTATATAGCACATTTTCATACAAACAGTAGCTCAAAGTGCTTACTACTCTTCCAGGAAATTATGGATGGATGTGAGGTAACTGAAAGGTGGAAAAAAGGTTTTAATTCTGAAGAAAGGGGTCTCAGAAGAAATCTCAGGTTGGCGTGCAATAACTCTCCCCTGTCTGGATTACAAGATTAAGGGGAGAAAGTAATAGCAAACAGACTGAAGGGTGTAATGGATCTGCTAATAGGAACAGAACAGGTATGCGCAGTCCCTGGGTGATCTATGGCACATCACCACATTTTGATCCGAGATGTTTGCGAGAATGCTAAAAGTAGAGGAACCTCGATTGGACTGGTGAACATCGATTTAGAAAAGGCGTATGACTCGGTTAACCACGAGTTCATGCAGGACGTGCTCGAAGTAGCACAGATCTCCACAGCATAAGAAAAGGTACTGGAAAAAAAGCTATTCTGAGGCAACAGGTAGGGAACTCCTAAAGAGGCATCTATCAAGAGAAATGAAAATTGAAAGGGGAATCAGGCAGGGATGTCCTCTGTCGGTCATCTTGTTTGTAATGTGCATTGAGCTCCGAGAATAAGGGAACATCCAGACATTCATGGATTAGAGATACCAGGCGGTGGGTGGGGTGGCACTGGGGGAGTTGGTAAAATGTACCTTGTGTTTAGACGACATCACTTTGATATGCAGGGAGTGTATTTCTGTCAGGAATGCATTGAACAAAGCAGGGATGAAACTGAACAAGAGAAAGACTGAGTGTCAACTACAAGGCAGGTGGAAGGAGAAGTTCGGACATAGCAAAAAAGGTACCTAGAGGGCCAATGAAAGTCCTATGAATAAACTTTGGGGAGGAGAAGGAAAGAGTGATTGGAGGGAAATGGAAAAGAAAGTTCATCGTTTAACAAGCCTCTGGAGGATAAGGAAGTTATGATATGAGGGCAAGATCTTGCCGATTCAATCGGTAATATTACTGAGGCTGTTTTTTTCTGGCATTTACCCATTTTTCTGTATTTATCCACAAGGGAGTTTTTAAAAAGAATAGAAAGAATGTTTTTACATTTTTCTGAGAGGTCTACTTATGAAAGGTTAGTGAGGGAGAAGGTTAAAAAAAAAATAAATAAAATAAAATAAAAAAAAGGGGGGGGGGGGGGATTTCCCAGACCTAAGGGTCCTGTTAAGACTGAAATATACAGCAATGTATCTAAACTTGATACAAAAGATGAGAGGAAGGGCAGCAGAACTAGCCAGGCATATGATGGGCAGACAGTTGAAAAAGTTTGGTCTGTTTACAACCCAAAATAAAAATCACAATTCAGAATCTTCAAAATATATAAGAGGATGACAGATCGCATTAAGGATTGTGCCTTCACAAATGACAAAAAGGGTCTGTGGAATAAATGGAAAGAACTGGTGTCAGAAATGAAGGAAAGGCAGAAACCGATAACGGAAAATCAAAGAAGGAATCCAAAAAGATATGGAAAAGGTTTGGGGAAAAATTCCCAACAAATAATTTGGCAGATTTATCCTGGCTTTCTGCCCACAAGATTTTTAGAGACTAATCTGACACTGAGCAAACAAAAAATACTCCAATACCCCAAATGCCCTAGGGAAGGAACTACAAATGAGGAATCAGTAAGTTGTGTAATGTGGGACTGTCCCACGGCCACGAGAATATGGCGAAAGGTGAAACGGGACTCATTAGTAAAGGTCAATCTTGATCAAGATAATAGCAGTTTTTGGAAGAGCGAGAAAAAGAAAGGTTAAGAGAAAAGGCTGGGAAAGAACAAACATGGTTAAAGGGGTCTAATGGAAGGCCTGGTGTGTGTTAACTAACATGAAAAAAGTTTAACCTCCACAGAACATAACTAAAATGATTAAAGAAAACATCTCCCTTTATGAGATCACCCTTCATGTTAAGAGCGCACAAATAAAAGAAAGATAAATTAAACCTTTATATAATAGTTTTTAAATGTATAGTGAAAGTTATTGTTTTATGAAATCAGCATGCCTTGGCTGCTTCCCCGAGAAATTGAAGTGAAAGGGAGCCAAAAGAGAAAAGCTAATAAGATTTTACCTTCATAACTGTTTTTATAAGATATGAAATAAACAAATTAAAAAAAAAAAAAGCTGCCCAAGCATGTTAGAATTTTTTTTTTTTTTTGGCATGGCTTCTGTTTATTATTATAGTAATAGCCACACAGTAAGAACAAACTGTTTAAACACACACACATATACATACATACCATACATACACATTATATACATATATACACACACACACACCACACACCGTGTGTATAGAAAAGAATCCCAGCCTTCGAAATATTCACATTTTTTGCTTTATAGCCTTAAATGAAAAAACACACACAAAAAATATTTCTTTCCAGCTTTACTTACTCAATGCAACCTATAACATCCAAGTGAAAGAGATCACAGGTACAGTTCAGAAAAATTATAAAAAAAATCAAAAACAAGACGTACTGAGGTTAGTAAAGGATCACCACCCAATGTCATTTTGTTGAACCCCGTTTTGCTTTAATGACAGCCTTGAGTCTGTTGGGATTCGTCTCTATCAGCTTTGCACATTTAAATTGAGTTATTAATATTTGCCCCCCACTCTTCTTTACAGTTTAACTGTTCAAGTTTGGTCAGATTGGTTGGTGAGCGTTGGTGGTCTGCTATCTTCAAATCTTTCCACAGATTTTCAGTGTGATTTAGGCCTGGGCTCTGACTCGGCCACACCGGGACATTAACTTTTTTCTCCTTCAGCCACTGTGTGGTCAATTTTGCTGTGTGCTTCGGGTCGTTGTCGTGTTGAAAGGTGAACATTCTGCCCATCTTCAACTTTCTGGCAGAGGTTAGCAGGTTGTCCTCAAGAATTTGACGGTATTTTTCCCCCATCTATTTTTCCTTCTACCCTAACGAGAGCCCCAGGCCCTGCAGCAGAGATACACCCCCACAACAGGATGCTGCCACCTCCATGCTTTACTGTAGGTATGGTGTGTTGTGGATGGCGAGCTGCATTAAATTTCCAACTAGGTGGACCTTTTGGTATTGAGGCCAAATAGTTTGATTTTGGTCTTATCTGACTATAAGACCTTTTTCCACTTGGCATCAGAATCTTCAAGGTACATTCAGGCAAAGCTCAAACGAGCCTTAATGTGGCCTTTCTTGAGAAGTGGCTTTTTCCTTGCGACCCTCCTGAACAAGCCACAATTGTGGACCACTTGTGAAATTGTTGTCACATGCACACAATGATCACTCTCTGCCATCAAATCATGTAACTCCTTCAAAATGGCCATTGGCCTCTTGGTAGCCTCTCATCAGTTTCCTCCATTCTCTTCCATCCAGTTTGGAGGGACGGCCGGATCCAGGGAGGGTCCTAGTAGTACCAAACACTTGTCACTTCTTTATTATGGACTTTACTGTGCTCCTTGGGATTGATAAAGCCATTGAGATGTTTTTGTATCCATCTCCTGCCTTATGTCTGTCCACAACTCTATCCCTGAGATCTTTTGAAGGTGGCTTGTCACCCATAGTCAGTTGTTTGCTGTCAGCTGCACTACCAAGCAAGGGAATGAATGCTCCAGGAACAGCTTCACCAATCACACTCATTACAATTGATCACAGGTGGAAGGGCGCCAGTAACCAGGGTCTGCAATGGAAATGGTGGGCACTGACACCTGATTGAGTGTAGAAGGGGGGTGATCCTTTATTAATTTCAGGATTTCTTGTTTTTTTTTTTTTTAATTCTTCTGAGCTGTAGCTGTGATATCTTTCACTTGGATGTTAGAGATTGCATTGAGTAAGTAAAGCTGGAAAAAATATTGGTTTGTGCGTTTTCATGTATAAATAATGCCCCACATCTTTTTCCTTAGTTCAAATATATTTGAATATTTAAATTACTTTTATTTTGGAATATTCAAATCTTTTTTGGCTATTTTAACATCCCTAGTTTATGTTATTGTAAAGGTGTAGCGCTGTATCGTTTTGTATATTGTGACTGACTTGTGTTCGGAACTCTCCTCATAGGATTTCCATTACTTAGTGTCTTGCACTTTAATAAGGTGCAAGGTTCTGAAGATTCCTTTTGTCAGACAATCCTTTGCCACATTTAGAACACGTATGAGACTTCTCTCCAGTGTGAGCTCTTCTGTGGGTATCAAGTTGGCTCTTCATAAAGAAGCTTGCTCAGAAAAAAGAATTCTTTCCATTGTGAGTATGTGTGTGTTTCTTGAGAGTGGTCCAATGAGAGAACCTTTTGCCACATTCATTACAACAATATGGCTTCTCTCCACTATGAGTTTTGGAGTGACTGTGAAAATTGCTTAGTTGCGAGAATCGCTTGCCACATTCTGAACAGCAGTATGGCTTCTCGCCAGTGTGAATTCTTCTGTGAGTCTTAAGATTTGTACAGTTTGAGAATTGCTTGCCACATTCTGAACAAGTGTATGGCTTCTCCCCTGTGTGAATCCTTGTGTGCCTTTGATATGGTCTACTATCAGAGAATCGTTTACCACACTCAGAACAGCAATATGGCTTCTCTCCAGTATGAATTCTTGTGTGGGTTTGAAGACTCTTATTGCAGGTGAATCGTTTACCACATTCAGAGCAGCAATACGGCTTCTCTCCCGTGTGAATTCTTGTGTGAGTCTGAAGACTGTTATTGCGAGTGAATCGTTTGCCACATTCAGAGCAGCAATACGGCTTCTCTCCGGTGTGAATTCTCATGTGGGTCTGAAGATGCCATTTCACAACAAATTGCTTTCCACATTCAGAACAATCATAGCGTTTTTGTTTTGTAGGACCCAATTCATCTTTGGGTTTAGGTGTACACTCAAAAGCTTTTCTCTGCTCTTGGCAGACAGACTGAGTTGATGAAGCGGTGTTCTGCACCTGCGGCTTACTGTTGGTTGCATCTATCCTTGTAAGTATCACGACAGGCAGAGAGCTTCCCTGCAAAGAGGCTGCTTCCAAACTCACATTCTCACACTTCATATTTTCATTGGGAGGTGTCTGTTGAGATCTGTACTGAAGACTGGGCAGAGATGAGAAGAAGCTACCACTGTCCTGTACACCTGCAGAGATACAAATTTTTTATTTAAGAAGGATTAAAAGAAACCAGAGAAGATAGAAATCTTCAAGTGCAGAAGAGCTTTTTCCTGCTGAATCTCAAATGATACCATGCAGCTGCCCATTGGACACCAAGCTATCACGCTAAAACCCGACTAATGTGTTTGTTAGGGAAAGATTCACTTTTACTCTCCTTAACATACTGAAGAAGAAAAAAAAAAACACACAAACATGGAAAACACCGAGACACAGAAGAGTGAGAAAAAGAAAAGAAAAAACATAAAACCCCATGCCATGATTATTACATTTTAGTTAAAACCTACAATGCAGACTAAAGAGAAATCGTAATGAACATAATTTGAGACTTGTTACTATTTCTCAACTGCAATTTATCATAAAGTTTTTATTAAATTACATAAGCACTGTGAAGAACAAAGTGTTGTGTTAAATCTTATTCAATTCACTAATTTTACTTTATCAAGTTCTCACGGAGTAAGAATAACAAGCAGTTGAGAGGAAATAATTAATTACGAACAGGAAATCAACAAGGAATCAGCTGGTGAAAAGACACAGTTCACAAGTTTTTGATTTCATTTTGTTAAGAACCTTACAAAAAGTGCAAAATCATTTTTAATTATTTAAAGGAGAAAACAAATGGCAGAGTTCTGTTTTCATTTCACTGAATTAAGGGTTGTGAAAATACTCCTCCTCTTCAATTTCATGACACAATTGGAACAATATTTCATTTATAAAATGGAAGGCCATGAAGTGATTCTGTGACAAAAGAAAGCGTACCATCGGTTTTGTCCACATCTAGAATAATGCCAAATAATAATCCAAAAATAACTTGTTGAATCACAACATACTCATGGTATACAAAAGGAAGAACACAAACACATTAAAAAAAACATTAACGAAATCCTGCTACCGTACTAAGTCGGCCTGCACAGGTTGTTAACTTTTATGGCTCCTTTACTTTCACACGTCTCGGCATGATCAGCCGTCACACTGTCTTACATCTCTGGTGGCCACTCTTCTTTCCTGTGAATATGCTGGAAAAATAGGTCAAAAACTAAAAACCTGCAAAATACTGGATATGCCTACAAAAAAAAACCAAAAAAAAAACTTAAACTTGGTGTTACTGTAAGAGGTGGTGCCACAAAATACTAAAGTACAAGTATTGAATATGCAAACAGCATGGTTCCTGTTATTTTTTTTTCCCCCCTAACACACTTGAATAATTTTCTTCAGAACAGGTCACTCAGCCCTGAAGAGGATTTGATAATTCTTGTGGCGGACGGCCAGCAGCTCATCCTGGCTGGGACGCCCCTGAGATGGAAGGATGGGGGAAGGCAGCTTTTCAGGGACACTGCCTCCCCCAAAACACTAGATGGCAGCTCCCCTAGAGTGTAACAGTGCCCCGGATTCCTGCAGGGACTTCGGAGTGCGGTTTGTGGAAGTAACCCACGAGAAAGACAGGGATAGTTCAATCAATCAGTCTTTCTTCAGTCACAGATGAGTACATGGATTCAGGCTTTGCAAAGCAGAAGAGCAAGATTTTCCAGTTTCACTCGGCTTTTAATATTCATTTTCCTCTCTCCCCCTTACTTATGAAACAGCATCTCAGCATTCTTTGTGCGTGAGTCAAGAGGGGCCCCAAAAAAGGAAAAGTCTAACAAACACGTTCCTAAAGAAGGAAGTTGTCTTATGTCAGCTTACTGCAACCTGTCTTTTGACAGACGTCTGTATGAATAACCTACCGTTATAGCAAAATAACTTTTAACACTTAATAGCTTGCAAGCAGTTAAATTTTCTATCACAGGTTTCTCAGCCCTGTTGGGTACCGTGGGGGTCACCAGGAAGAGATGCGAGAGGACCGGAGGAGCCGGAGTCGGGAGGTGTAGGACAGAGCTTGCTGGGAGGTGTGGAGGAGAGAATATTTGATAGTATTATTGTGTATTCAGTTGCCTGTTTATTGTGGCTGGGGTGCTTTGGATGCACTGCTTAAAAGAAGAAGAATTAAAATAGTTTGGAGTGCTTTGAACCTGTGTCTTCGTCCGTTTGTTGGGTTTAAACGGGCGACACCGACCCCTAGTGTCCTTACACTCTGTTCATTTAATTTCTCCAAAAATAACAGCATCACTCCGAGTGCTAAAGGTGCCTTAAGGCCCACTTTATTACAATATTAGGTTGCTTGTTTCATGCAAAACTATGGTCCTCTATGCAATGGGAAAATTTACCTTATGTTTCTATCGGTCTCTCCATGTTCTTTAAAAGTGCATTAATGTGAAAGCCAGATCCACTGCACCAATTATTTTTATAAATTTAAAAACTTCAATTGTATCACCTCTTAATCTCTGCTTACCTCAGGTGAAGCCTCATTAAGTCGAAATATAATGTACTTTGGCTTGTGCTCCGGACGTTTTGGAGCTTTATAACTGAACGTTCACTTAGTCTTTTTGATTGCTTTTTTTCCCCCCACTGTCTTGTAATAGAAAGTGACAAGTCCACTATGACTCCCAAGTCCTTCTCATGAAGTGTACTTTCAAGTTTCAGACCTCCTATTGTGTATTCAAATCTAACACTTTTACTTCCTATGTGTAATACTTTACATTTACTGACATTAAAATTTCATCTGCCTAAGCCTGTATGCTAAGTTCCCCTGTACAACTTTAGTATTGTCAAAAAACTTAACTAGCCTATTATAAATTCTTTGTATTGTGATGGATGGCAGGGATACAAAGAGGTAATCCTGACTGGGATGGATGATGTGTTTTTTCCTGGCGGAGAGGCCACCATAGATGGATAGCATTGAGGGACTGACATCCTGGCCAGGGATGGTTGCTGGTCCATTTTACTGGCTTCTCGGCCAGAAAATTGAAGGACAGAGAGAGACAACCACCTACCAGTACACTGGGAGGAGGCATCCCTATGGTGTAACACCCGTTGTGCTACATGGGAATTGCACTTCTTGTGAGCAGACCTGTTGGGGTATTTGAGCTTCTAGCAGGAGCTGCCGGGGGTTAGGCTCTCCTGTCAGCTGGAGATTCCGCCTGACCCAGAAGTACTTCCTGGTTATGTCACTGCCATGCTGGAAGGGAAGTACTTACCGGGTTTGGTTAGAAAGGAGCAACAGAGAGAAGAAGCAGAAAGCAAATAAGACAGGATTGTCTGTGTGCCTGAATTAAAGAAAAGAAAAAAAAAGCTTACAAGTATTTCTGTAGATAAAATCTTTTGAATCCAGGATTTGTGTGGACTGCAATGGCGTCTGGGGATTGGGTAGTCTGAGGCGCCCCCTTGTGGTCAATATTTATGTGCCAACATTACCAGTGAAACACTCCCACCTTTCCACTTTTTAATTAAATTATCTTCAGTAATACTGATTGTTTCCTCATTGTGATTATGTAACATTACTTTTATTTATTATGTTCATATATTTCATTTCTATTTATGTTATTTGTATGTTTTCTTTTATTCTATTATTGTAAAGCACTTTGGCCACAGCGTTCCTGTGGTGTTTTAAATAAATTGACATTGACATTGTGAAAAGTTAAGCAAAATGACACGGATTATTGGCCAGCTACAAAGATTAGAAAATGCAACGTAATTCAAGTCCAATGCATAACCTGAATTGGTACAAAGACAAACATTAAAATGCACAGGGTTTAAAACAAAAACAAAAAAAGTTTAGGTTACCAAAAACTGAAAAATAGTGTAATTTCCTAAAGTAATTAAAACAGCCTTTTTTTAGAGAACAAGTAGTGGGTTAACAAGTTACTGCTTTTATGCAGCGGTGGAAGTTAATGAAGCCTGAAAGTTGATGCAAACCAATTCCTACAGGTGTCCCGGCTTTGGTCGATTACTTGCAAACCCTCTATCTGTATAAATGTAATTTGGGAACAAACTGTGTGGCTACACCATGTGAATTATTGTTTAGACAATATTGCACTGTACATTGCTATCATAATGGCAACAAAAAAGCGCCAATTAACATATAAACAGAAACCAACCATTATAAGCCTTTAACAATGTAGGGTCAACAGCTCAAAATGTGTCTTACTAAAATTGCACTTAACAGTTTGTTTTTTTAGTGGTCCGCCTCCACCGGGACGACTGCATTACGTGGTGAAGAGTAAAACGATCAAATTTGGTACTCACATTTACAGAAGATACTGAAAGTGTGCGTCAATACATCTCTGTGCCTGTTTCCGCCTGCTCATGTATAAGCTTTGAAATGTCACAGGATTGATCGGAGGAGGGCCACTTCATGTTAATGGTTCAAACATATCTACTGCCTGATTTATATCCAGATTAGTATAAATTACTAAAATCAAGGCAATTTTCCCCTATTGTTTTAACATGCTGTGTAAAAAAAAAAAAAAAGAGACATTTCAGTCTAATTAAAAAGCACTACTTTTGAGTTTCAATGCTAAGAAAGAAATATATCAAAGAGAAAACAAATAGTGTAGTATTTGTTATTCCATAAAATTGCAGAACTGGTCAAAGTTGTAACCATTTTTCACCAAGATATTATGGATAAATGTCAAACTGCTAGCCTAGAGTTTTCAGTTTGTTTTCAGGTGATCTATACTCATTTAAAAGGAAGTTCATCTCTCCCAGTTTCCCCAACGTTTTTTTCTATAACTTTATAGAGTGAATGCTCCAACCAAAATTAGTCATTTGGTTAAACTAAAGGACCTGCTTAAATAATGTAATTTAAATGATTGTTTGATGCTTTGAAGCAGTTTACAGCGGTCACGTTATTGTTTTACAGTTGCTTTTTTTTTTTAGCAATTATGTAGGTTATGAAGGAAAATTAAGGCCAAAATGTGAATTGTGGCAAAGTTTACTTTAGGTTTATCATTTACAGTAAATGATACAGCATAGCTGTGAATGAACAAGAAATATTTGCTTTGAAATTTGTAAGCAACAAAGGAAAATTAAGAGCAGCAAGTGCAGTAGGATTCAAATCAATGAAACTGGTTGTTACTGACAAGCCGAGGGAGAGTGTCCACAGCATCACTTGCCATCTGAAAAATCTGGAAGGAGCCATCCAACCACGGCTGGTGACGTATTGAGAAATTTGGACAATGCAACCTTATATTAGGAAAGATATCACAAATAATGAATGACAGCTTGGGCAAAACATGACAAATTTAAATGAACAATGCACCCAAAAATCAACCTGGCTGAGAGAGAGAGACTTTATTAAAGGGGAAATTCACATAATCCAGCAGCAGCATACTGATACAAAAAAACAATACTAAATTAAATAGTAATAAAAATGAAAAAATAAAAAAGCAGACAATAACTTTGAGTAATGTTAGCATTTACTCCCCCGGGTGGAATAGAAGAGTCGCATAGTGTGGGGGAGGAACGATCTCCTCAGTCTGTCAGTGGAGCAGGACAGTGACAAAAGTCTGTCACTGAAGCTACTCCTCTGTCTGGAAATGACACTGTGTGATCATAAATTTCACTAAGCAGGCACGAAAATGGATTAAAAATTACCATTTAAATTAGCTATTTCTAGGACAGTGCTCGCTTTTTAACATTTTCACTGCTTAAAATGACAAAGTATTGACCCACCACATGACTTTCATTAATCAAGGGTGCACCATCTCCGTTATTCTTTTTGCCCTTGCCATGAATATGGTGGTCAAGTCAGCCGAGGTGGAATGCAGATCTTGGATCCTATAAGGACTTGAGAGACTCATCATATGGGCAAGGATGAGTTTTAAGTCCAAGTCAAGGTCCATGGTGCTAAAGAAGGGGATGGTGACTGATAAGCACTGATTTGCTATTGCGGAAACAGTCACTCCATCCATCACAGAGCAGCCACTCAAGAGTTTGGGGAAAGTCTTTGACTCAAGTCTGAAAGACACAGCTGCCATTCAGAAGTCCGCCCAGGAGCTTTGGACCTGGCTCACCAAGGTTGATAGGTCTGGCCTGCCTGGTAGGTTTAAAGCCTGGATCTATTAGCACTCAGTCATGCCTCGAGTCCTATGGCCTCTGCTGGTATATGCAGTCCTGTTTTCAGTCGAGTCCCTTGAAAAGAAGATCAGCAGGTTTCTTCGGAGGTGGCTGGGAGTCCCACGCAGCCTCACCAGCGCAGCAATGCATGGGACAAGTAACATCCTGCAGCTACCATTTAACAGACTCACTGACGAATTCATGGTGGCACGCACCAGAGAAGCCCTAAAGTACAGGGACTCCAAGGATTGTAAGATGTCAGCAGCTGGCATTGAGGCGAGGATAGGCAGGAAATGGAGGACAGAGAAGGCTGTGGAGGTGGCAGAGTCACGTCTGAGACAGAAGGCTCTGGTGGGCACCGTGGCAACATGTAGAGCACATCTTGGCTACTTCCCAAAGACCCAGGTCGGCAAGGCCCAGGGCAAGGAGAGAATCCATCTACTCCAGGAAGAGGTCCGAGCAGGGTTGGAAGAAAAGAGAATGAGCTGGACAGTTGACTCTGGCAACAGGATGCGTGGACAAGATGGGAGAGTGGAGGATCACTTGGTCGGACATAATGCAGGGAGATTTCTTTCATGTCCGGTTCCTGGTGCAGGCGGTCTACGATGCCCTGCCAAGCCCAGCAAACCTCCACGTCTGGGGAAGAACGAGACTCCATCCTGCCCACTTTGTTCAGGAAGACGCTCTCTAGAACATCTACTCAGCAGCTGCCCTAAGGCTCTGGCAGATGGCCGATACCGGTGGCGCCATGACAAGGCAGTTGCTGAAAATTGGCTTCAGCCATCAACACAAGCAAACTCCTCCATGGCTCAAAGAAGGCAGTTACCTTTGTTAAAGCGGGAGAGCAATCCCAGGCAAAGGCAGTTATAACAGGCCTCTTCCACACAGCCTCTGACTGGCAGCTGCAGCCTGACTTGGGAAAGCAGCTAAAGTTCCCGCAGCAAATCATAACATCATCACTCCGGCCAGACATGATCATTACCTCTGAGGCCTCAAAACAGCTGATCATGCTGGAACTGACAGCACCCTGTGAAGAGTGTATCGAGGAAGCTAGCAAGAGGAAACGTGCCAAGTACCAGGAGCTGGTGGAGGAGTGCAGAGACAGAGGCTGGAGCCCTTAGAAGTTAGATGCAGAGGATTTGCAGGACGCTCACTCTGCAGAGTCCTCACATGGCTGGGCATAACAGGAGCGGCCAAAAAGAGGACCATTAAATCCGCAAGTGAAGCCCCAGAGAAAGCCTCAAGGTGGCTTTGGATAAAGAGGGCTGATCCGTGAATCTCTTCTGGGATGCAAGTTGGGGATTGATCAACCCAGGCTGGTTCGCCTGAGCGAGGGTGTATGATGTTGCGAGACCCGAAACACAAGATGACCTCAGGATACATCACTGATGATGGGTCCCAGTGCATCCAGGTGATGTTTCTTATACAGTAAGGAATTTGAAATAATTATCTAAACTCTTATTTTGCAGCCCTACTTTCATTTAAACAAAATATCTTTTAAGCAACATTGTTAAAATGAAGTTTGCTGTCTGTCACTAAAACAGTGTCGACATCATTCTTGTTCTGTCTCCCCTTGCTGATGCACGGCATCAATAAAATAAACTCTTGTCCAAAGTCACTCCATTTCCAGTTGTGAGGTTTGCCGTTTTTGTTTTGAACCCCGCCCCCCCCCCCCGTTCAAATTGTGAAAAAGCAATAAAATACATCTGTGCCACTATAACAATTAAGGTAAAACAACTTTTTACCTATCTTATATATATAGTCAAAGTAAAAAGTATGTGAAACCCTAGGAATTCTCTATATTTATGTCTAATTCCCATATAAAACATGGTTGTATCTTCATGTCAGTCACAATAATGAGCAAACACAGTCTTCTATAACTAAAGATACACAGATTTTCAGAGAATGTTGACCATATTGAATAAATTATTCAAACTGTGAAACTGAAGGTTGGAAAAAGTGAACCCCAAGCTAATGACTTTTTAAGAAGCTCATTGCAGTCCGAATTTAGCACACCTGGAGTCCATTTAATGAAGAGTTCAGAGGTGTGGCTTAGAATGACTTTGATTGATAACACTATAAAGTTTGAGTTTGAGCTTTTAATAAGAAGCATATCCAGATGGGAATCATGCCTCGCACAGAGGAGCTGTCTGAAGAGCTACGATCGAGAATTGTTCATCTACATAAGGCTGGAAAGGGTTACAAAGTCATCTCAAAGATCTGAGATATTCATCAGTCTACTGTTAGGAAAGTTGTCTATAAATGAAGACAATCTGGTATTGTGGCTACTCTGCCTACAAGTGGGCGCCCTGCCAAGACGACCCCAAGAGCACAATGCAAAGTCAGCAATGAGGTACCCTAGAAGAACCCTACAGTGACAACAAAGGACTTGAAGTCATCAGAACTGGCTAACATCTCTGTTCATGAGTCAACTATACGCAAAACATTGAAAAGAAAGGAGTCCATGGCGGGACACCAAGAAGGAAGCCACTGCTATCAAAAAAGAACGAATACCTGAAGTTTATGAAAGAGCACTTGGACATTCCACAATGGTACTGGGAAAATGGTTTTGTGGAGTGATGAAACCAAAATTGAACTATTTGGGAGGAACAAGCAGAACTTCATTTGGCGCAAAAAGGGCACTGCATATCAACATCAAAATATCATCCCCACAGTAAAGTATGGTGGAGGGAACATCATGATTTGGTCCCGCTTTGCTGCATCAGGGCCTGGACAGCTTGCCATCATTGAGGGGAAAATGAACTCACAAGTTTATGAACAAATTCTCCAGGATAATGTGAGGTAGTCTGTCCGTCAACTTAAGCTCAGAAGAGGCTGGGTGATGCAACAGGACAATGACCCCAAACATCGCAGCAAATCCACAGCACAATGGCTTCAGAAGAACAAACTCCTCCTTTTGGAGTGGCCCAGTCAGAGTCCAGATCTCAATCCTATTGAGATGCTGTGGAACAACTTGAAGAGACAGAGCCATACATCGAAGACAACCAAAGGATATGGAAGAGTTAAGGCAGTTCTGCAGGGAACAATGGGCTCAAATTCCCCCCGCACGATGTGCAGGTCTGATCTGCAGTTACAGGAAGCACCTGGTTGAGGTCATTGCTGCCAAAGGAGAGTCTGTAGTATAGCGGGTCCGCGGCTTCAAAAAAAGGGCCAGTTTTAAATCCATAGAGCCGTGTCGCTCTCCGTGGGCTTGACTGCATGACCGCGGAGAGTTAATGAGGTATAAATACGGGTTGGCACAAGGATAAAAGGAGGGAGAAATCAAAGAGGAAAGAAAAATCAAAGACGGGAGATAAATAAAAGAAATGAGAAAAAGGAGAAATGAGGTTAGAAGACGTAAAAGGCAGTCTTAGCAGGAGGATCTGGCCACCTGGAAGGACGAGACAGCACAAGCTGGGGCCCCGTGAAGGAGCGTTAGCTGTGACGCTCTAGTGGCTAGTTCGCCCCACTGAACATTCAGGTGGGAGTGTGGCGAGCAAGGCAGGTGCCCTCCCTAGGCTTCCGAGATGCGACCACGTGAGTGCGAAGGAAGAAGAGCCGACCTCGGACGGTCTGGCCGTGATGCCTGTAGGCAGCCAAGACAGAGGTTGGCAAAAAGGAGCTTGTGGCTGCCGAGTTTCTGCCAGCTACGTGAGCAATGGGTGAGCCGGGGAGAAAGAAGGAGGGTGTGCTGAGATCAGGAGGAGTTAGACTGCATTTTAACCTTGGATTTTAATGGATTTATTTATTTATTTTTTATTCCCACTTTTCACTGGATTTTATGGATTTATATATGTACTGTTTTTTTTTATTTTTAAGAACACTGCACAATGGACACTTGTTGGTTTTTACTTTTGTTTTGACTGGTTTTTAATAAAAGCAATTTAGCATTTTTTCCACCATCCTCTGGCATCATCAGTGAATTGTCCTCATTTGTCAGCTCATCTCGGTCATAACTTTCAACAGTGTTGGTTCAGCAGACTCCCATGTGGGAAGAGGGAGTCTGTAGGGGACCAGCGTCGTCACAGGGTCAACCAGTTATTAAATCCCAAGGTTCACTTACTTTTTCCACTACCACTGTGAACGTTGAATGCGTTTGTAAAATAAAGACATGAAAGAGTAGAATTTTTTTGTGTGTCATTGGCTTAAGCTCATTGTGTATATGTGTACCTGTGACTTACATGAAGATCAGATCACTTTTTATGCAGTAAACCAGATCATTCCAAAGGGTTTACATACTTTTTACTTTGACTGTATAAACGTTTAAGCGTGGAAGTGTGTCTGTCTGTCTGGCCCGGAAGTGCGAGGCTACAGCATGAAGCTCAAAGAATGTCAATGTCAATTTATTTATATAGCACATTTAAAACAACATAGGAATGCTGTGGCCAAAGTGCTTTACAATAATAGAATAAAAGAAAACAAATAACATAAATAATATAAATAGAAATAAAATATATGAACATAAATAAAATAAATAATAAATACAAGTAATGTTACATAACCATGAGTATTACTGAAGGTCACGGAATGCAAGTCAATAGAAATGAGTCTTTATCTCGTTTTGAACAGTTCAATTGTAGACGACTCCTTTATGTGATGAGGTAAAGAGTTCCACAGGCGAGGGGCAGCAGCTGCAAAAGCCTTGTCCCCCTTAGTTTTGCACTTGGTACGAGGGACAACAAGAGACAACTGACCAGAAGATCTAAGCACTCTGGATGGCTGGTGTAAAACACACAATTCGGATAAATAGGCAGAAGCAAGTCCATGTAAAGATTTAAAAACTAGCAACAAGATTTTAAAATCAATTCGAAAACTGACAGGCAGCCAGTGTAAAGAAGCTAAAATTGGATTAAGAGAATCAGACTTTCTTGCCCCAACCAGAAAGCGAGCGGCAGCATTCTGGACCAACTGTAACCTGCGTATCAGGGATTTGCTAATCCCAGAATACAGCGAGTCAAGGCGAATCGAGGCGAGAAAAAATAAAAGCCCGAGTAGCTTTCTCAAGATCCCTAGAAGATAAAAAAAAAGGCTTGATCTTACCTAATAGACAAAGCTGGAAAAAGCAACTCTTGACTACAGAATTTACTTGTTTCTCAAACAAGAGGTTATTGTCAAAGATAACACCAAGCACCAAGATTGCAGACTTGAATTTGCAAAAGACAGAGAAAGAGCCAAGAAGTCCAAGACCAATTTGGGTTTTAGCTGATGGACCCACTATAAGCACCTCCGTTTTATTTTGATTCAAATCAAGAAAATTAGCCATCCAGGATCTTAGTTCAAAAAGACAGTTGTGCAGTTGATTTATTGCAGAGTTGCAGATGAGAATATAAACCTGTGTATCATCAGCATAGCAGTGAAAAGAAATGTTAAATTTCCTAAAAATTTCCAAAGAAAACAACTCTGTCGCCAAAGTGAAACCTCCAAGGGGACAGAACCTCGCTTAGCCACTGATAGACAATGGAGACGAGCACGTCAGCAAAATGAAACAAACGAGGAGTCGCTAATACACAACTGATATGATTGACTGACTGAAGTGCCAGAATCCATAGTTTCTAGGAGCCTGGGCTTTTTACAGTTTGGGCTTACACAGCTAGTCTTACATATAAATGTCTACACATGGAAATGTTGTGTCTGTCTGGCCCGGAAGTGCAAGGCTACAGCATGAAGCTCAAAGAAAGCAACTCTGTTGCCAAAGTGAAACCGTCAAGGAGAGAGAAACTCGCTTAGCCGCTGATAGACAACAGAGGCGAGCAGGTCAGCAAAACGAAACCTCTGAGGAGAGAACCTCACTTAGCCGCTAATGCACAACCGATGTCATTGATTGATTGATTGAAGTGCCGGAGTCCATGGGTTTCCAGGAGCCCGGGCTTTTTACAACATGGGCTTACACAGCTAGTACTTCATAATTAACTATTTTAAAATTGTAGCTTATATACTTTACTAGCAAAATACCCGCGCTTCGCAGCGGCGAAGTACTGCATTAAAATTTTTATTAAGAAGAAAATTTAACCTTTTTAAAGTGAGGGAAAATATGGCAATAATTATTTATTAAGGATCTCTTTGTATACCACATTGTGAGTTCAGCCCTCCGGTTGTAATATGACCAAGCGGTGCGCTGAGCTTACTCTTGAGCATGCAACTTACAGTTGGCCATGTGAACAGTAATCTTGTTTCAAATTTCACAGCTTGGATTGCTGCTGTCATAATCAGTTTGAGGTTCATGGTTTGTTTCAATTACGACAGTATTTGCAGGACTTGTGTTGAAGTGACATTCGGCATCTGTCAAGCGTTGTAAGCTTACAACCAGTTTCATCGATAACTTCACATCCAGCTTTTGAGAGTTTAAACATTCATAAACATCAAAGTGTCCACTACTGAAATCGTCACCTGTGAATGTAAGATGTTTAAGAGGCATTGGCGGTTGTCGAAAGGTGTAAAATATTTGGCCATTTCGGTACACTTGAAAGCACCAACCGAACAATTCAGCGGCAGCCATCAACTCACATGCAGAACCATAGGTGAAGGGCTTAAGCATTTCACTCTTCTAGTGCTCCTGTGTAGTATAATTATCTCCTGTACCATCATCAGTCCACACCTTGAACCTGTCCAAGTCATTCAATATATAAGACACAATGTTCCTCCGGATATCAAGAGTGAGCCTGATATGGCCGTGCAATATGTAACAAAGAGAATGGAAAAGGTAGGTGTCATCTCCGGGCATGGAAACCACTCGGTAAGTGACAGTTCTTTGATCGATGGTGATCACCTCGATAGACATGTTAATGGGGGTACGGTTGGAATGATAAAGGAAATGGGTACCTGAACAATGTAAAGTAAGTCTAAAATACCTACACAATAACTATAATCGTAATAAATGAACAATAAAACAGCGGAGAAGCCGTGGATTAAATAAAAAGGCTGTAGTTATCAGCAGGGATACATGAATTCCGTGGCGAAGCAAGGAAGGGAATGTAGAGACTGGAGCGACGGACGGCCTTATATAGGCAGGCAGCCAACAACGTGGGAGGCGTTGGAATGGGGGACCCAACACCGCCTCACATGGTGACCAAGCTGCAGGCTATGGACGTATATATGTACGTAAGTAGGATTCAGTTAGCGTTGGGAACCCGTGTACCAAATTTCTTGAAGATGGGCTCATAAGTAACAAAGACTGTTGAAAAGTTCAATATGGCGGCCGACAGTGGCATCATACCACCGAAATAAGTACGTACATTGGTTTCGGTTAGTGCAGGGAAGCCGCCTACCAAATTTCGAGAAGATGGGGCCATAAATAAGAAAGTTCAACATGGCGGACGTTGTTGACCGTTATGACCGTTACGCGTAGAATTTCAAAATGAAACCTGCTTAACTTTTGTAAGTAAGCTGTAAGGAATGAGCCTGCCAAATTTCAGCCTTCTACCTATACGGGAAGTTGGAGAATTAGTGATGTTGGAAAATTCAATATGGCGGCTGACAGTGGCGTCATACCACCGAAATAAGTACGTACATTGGTTTTGGTTAGCTCAGGGAAGCCACCTACCAAATTTCGTGAAGATGGGGCCGTAAATAAGAAAGTTCAACATGGCGGACGTTGTTGATCGTTATGACCGTTACGCGTAGAATTTCGAAATGAAACCTGCTTAACTTTTGTAAGTAAGCTGTAAGGAATGGGCCTACCAAATTTCAGCCTTCTACCTACACGGGAAGTTGGAGAATTAGTGACGTTTGGAAAATTCAATATGGCGGCCGACAGTGGCATCATACCATCGAAATAAGTACATACATCGGTTTCGGTTAGTGCAGGGAAGTCACCTACCAAATTTCGTGAAGATGGGGTCAGCCTTCTACCTACACGGGAAGTTTGAAAATTGGTGACGTTGGAAAGTTCAATATGGCGGCCGACAGTAGTGTCATACCATCGAAATAAGTACATACATCGGTTTCGGTTGGCGCAGGGAAGCCGCCTACCAAATTTCGTGAAGATGGGGCCATAAATAAAAAAGTTCAACATGGCGGATGTTGTCGACCGTTATCGACCGTTATGACCGTTACGTGTAGAATTTCGAAATGAAACCTGCTTAACTTTTGTAAGGAAGCTGTAAGGAATGAGCCTGCCAAATTTCAGCTTTCTACCTACATGGGAAGTTGGAGAATTAGTGATGAGTCAGTCAGTCAGTCAGTCAGTGAGTGAGTGAGTGAGGGCTTTGCCTTTTATTAGTATAGATTTAATTACCAAAATTAGGTGAAAATGTGCTTAACAGGGAAAAATATGTTGCAAAACTTTACTTAAATCTGACAGAAAACATTTCAAAGACAAGTTCACCAGACTGGATGAGCAGCAGCATTTCATGGTTCCCAAAACCTTCTCGTCTTATTATGTAACATCTCACCAGAGTGGCATATTGAAAACAAACAAATTCAGGTTGTAAAACGGCTGTGGGATTGGCAGGTTGTTTATTCAAGTGTGCTGTAATGTGAACACTGCTCTTGAATAATGTCAGTGATTTGAAAGGAGTAAACAGCAGGGAAGTCTGCCCGGGGTAAGTGACTTGTGGAAATTAAACACTGCAGTCACCTGATCAAAACAAGCCAGCATATTTCTAAGTTCAGTGACAATGAAAAGCAGCGGCCATCAGGAGTATCACAACAGCCCGAAGCCTTGTGTTGATTTATTTATTTTTGTATCACTCACCTCCTCCAGAATAACCAGAACCTGCTACGTTTGCAGATTTCCTCACGCCACATTCTGAAGAGTTGGACATCAGGTGAACAGAATGACGCTGCAGGAAGCAGAGTTCACTCGGCGTGAAGTCTAAGTCTGGGGTCTCTTCTTTGTGACAGAAAGACGGCGAGACAGGTTCTGACTTACAATCTTTTCCCATTATGCTAACAATTTCATTTGTGTGCAAGTCTGTGTAGCAAAAATCTGCATCAGATTCTTCTTTAATCCTTACAGCCACCCCTCCACTACCCTTCTCTGTTATGCTCACACTTCTTTTCTCCATGATGGGCATCACATGGAGGCCATCATACAGTGTGGGATTCTTTTCTTACTTGCCATTACAGATTTCTTCATGTTTAAAAGGATCCTGGCCAACCCGCTCCATCTTATGCAAACGTTACCATGTAGGGTAGTGTCCTTTTCATGTCTGTAGAAAGAGCAAAAAGAGCTTCACATTATGTTGCACTGAACAAATCAACTCCTTCAATCATTCCTCAAAGCTTGTTACCCACCACCATAGAGTCCATCAACCTACTCTTCCTCGGGAATTCTTATGATACCACAAATAGTTTTACACACGTCTCTTCACTTGTCAATACACCATTTAAAGCACAACCTTGACTGATCTGTACTCCCCACAGCGTGGCTGTCATATATCCCAACATTTTATTAGTCAGTTGGTGGTGGCATGGTTTGGACTGTGAACTGTGAGAAACACTTTAAAACTCCCAGTGTAAAATTTATGACTTCAGAGTCCTCATAATCATATTTAACATTTTTGTTTTAATAAACATGACTTATGTTTAATTTCATCGGTCACAGATCACCCCAAATCAGAATTCACCCCGATTCTTCTGTACGATTTTTTAGACTCAAGTATCTAGCAATCCAAAGTTGCAGGATACATTATAGTACAGTTCTATTATATAGAACAAGTGTGCTTTTATTTGAGAATAAAACTGAATAACAAAAAAATTCAAGAGACAACAAGATACCAAGAAGTCATGATTTACCAGAATTTGTGTGTCTGCTCATACCCCTTCAATAATATCTTTTACAGGCAGACTGAAGTTTCTTCTTTTTGGGCACATACACCGTCATCATGACACTGCCAGATCTAAACACTAGTGTGGAGAATTGCTCACGTACTGAAGTGACTTTAGTTGCAGGTGGAAGTCCCATTTTACTTTATAGTGCCAAGCAGAGTGCAGCAGTCTATTGGCCGGTGAAAGCGCCGAGTTGTCTGTTGTTCCGGTTCTGCCTTTGTCCAGTCTAATAGCGGTCACGGGACATCATATCTTTGATTGCCAATACAACAAATAGTTCTAAGCCGGCATCTGCCACAGTGCTGCTCTTGTGAAAAGAATGGAGATAAATGCGATCACCTCAGAGAGGGAGAGGCAAGTTCGTCACTGACAGAATAAAACTGAATAACAAAAAAACAAGCACTAACTTTTACAAGTAGACAAAATTTACACCGGGTGTTACAGACTCAAATCAAATGCATGTTTTTATTATAGTAATAATAATAGCACCTCACTACTCAAAACACAGAGCACCACGACTCAAACCCAGGACCTTAAGGTTATAGCAGTTCTTACCTCTGCACCATTCAAGAATACGTATTGTCGATTGACAGCAACATGTAAATCAAATGCTTTTTTTTGTTTGGTTATATTCTCAAATAAAAGTGGACATGTTTATTTGATATTTGGACTAAAGTCTTCACACATTATACACTTCACGTCATTATTGATATAACATGGAAAAAGTTTCTGCTTAGGTATGTGTTCAGCATTTCTTGCATTTCCTGTCATCCTACACCCATGAAATGAATGTGTCCCAAATAACGATATACTGTATTATTTACCCAATATAACAGCAGGCACCTCACACGCAGATAAGGAGCCTTGGATTGAGCCAAGAGAACTTTTTGCCCACAAGTTGAGCTCCGTCAAGGGGAGGGATGGGATAGCAGGCTGCTTGTGCTGATTGACATATTTACTAGGGATGCACGATAATATCGGATTTATATCTGTATCAGCAGATAATGGGTTAAAATAATTTTATCGGCATCGGACCGATGACTAAATTGGACCGATAATTTGAACCGATATTGATGACGCATTCACCGGATGTGCCAGACCTTTAGGCGACGCTGGGTTACTGTGCGAAAATGTCTGCGGTGTGGAAGTTTTTCAAAGTGAGTGAGAGCGACATAAAATATGCCATTTGCAACACTTGTTCGACTAATGTTTTGCGCGGAGGGACCAAAGTGCGAAATTTCAATACCACCAACTTAATTACACACTTGAAGACACGCCATCCTGACAAATATACAGAATTCCTTAGAGCAAGAGAGGAGAATCCTGCGCCACTGCGCACAAAAGCAAAAACTGCAGTTGCTCAACGTGTTGATCAGCTACTTGAAAAATCAAAGAAATTTGATAAAGATAACCCTAAAGCTCAAACAATTACTGCAAAGGTGATGGAATTTATTGCTCTGGACGATCAGCCATTTTCTGTTGTAGAAGATACGGGATTTCGAAGGCTGCTTGAGCATCTTGAGCCCCGTTACCAGATACCCAGTCGCCGTTATTTTTCTGACATAGCGCTTCCAGAGTTACATAAGATTGTGGAAAGTCATGTGCACAATCTCCTTGCTGAAGATGTCACAGCCGTAAGCTTTACCACTGATATATGTATATCTGATATGAGTGCTATTAGCATGCTTAGTTTAACTGCTCAGTGGATCGACCGCAAGTTTGAATTGCAGAAAGCAATCTTGCACGCCCAATAATGCTCTGGATCACACATGGGTGCTGCACTCTCTGTTGCATTTAAAAGAATGTTTGAAACATGGAAAATACCCGAAGAGAATGTCCATGTAGTATTACGAGACGATGCACGCAACGTTGCAAAGGCTATGGAGGAATGCGGGATTCCAAGTTTGCCATGTATGGCTCATACTTTACAGCTTGCCGTGAACGATGGCGTACTATCCCAGCACAGCGTCTCTGATACAATAGCGATCGGCAGAAAAATAGTCGGTCACTTTAAGCATTCACAATTAGCCAACTCGCGTCTCAAAACTATACAAACTGAACTTGGAATGCAGCCGAAAATGCTTCAACAAGACGTTTCGACTAGATGGAACAGCACATTCTATATGCTGCAAAGCTTGCTGGAGCAGAAAAGAGCCTTTGGGGCTTATGCCTCCAATTTTGAGTTACCTGCAACTCTAACGCCTAATCAGTGGGGTTTGAGCGAGAACATAATCACACTCCTTTCTCCATTTGAACAACTGACAAAAGAAATTTGCCAGTCTGAAGCCTTGGCTTCTAACGTTATTCCCTCAGTTAATGCTTTAAAACGACTGTTGACTAAAAGCGCTCATACTGACTTGGAGTCAAAACTAGTAAAAGCGCTCTCTTGGATGCTGTAAACAATCGTTTCATTGATATTTACACAGAATCCTTGTATTGTGTTGCCACTATTGTAGACCCGAGATACAAAGACCGCTATTTCGATGCAGATGTAAAATCGCTGGTACTCAAAATGTTGCAAGCCCAGATGGAACTTGCATCGAATGAAATGCAAACGAGTGAATCACAGATAGATGGTCCACGACAGAAAAGGGCCAAAAAAAAATGACGAGGTGGCATGCACGCTCTTTGAAATGTACAACGAAATTCTTGAAGAGAACACATTGATGCCTCAGGAAAACAGCCAGATGACAACAGAGGCGAGTTTTAAAAAAAAAAAAAAAAAAAAAAAGCTCAGTGGAGATCTTTACAACATTGTTTTAAGTAAATAACTAGGGCTGTCGGATTGAATATGACTATTCTAACATAATTTGAATGTATAAATAAAAAATCTTGGAAGGCAAGAAAGAAAAACGGCAATCAAATGGAAAAGAGCGGTTGTTGGTTTTACCTCACACTAACTTTGGCTTCTTGTTACTTAAGACGTGCTGGACACTACTGTGGGATTTTACAGATCTGTTTTTGCACGTAACCTTTTAGGATCAGCCTATACGTGTATCTAAATTGTTAACCCATATTGTTATTAGTCATTAGTTAAACGGCCGGCATCTTCTGTGTTAAACACACCCATTTTAAAGATCGCTAGTTTTCATCAAGCGACTGAGCCAATGCCTATACTTCTTTGCTTCATATTTTAGTTCGGTGCGTGTTAACTAAATAGTTTCATAAATAAACACAAACTCATTTTACATTTTTTTTGTTACTTTGAAAAATGCTGTCTGCTAATAATTGAATACACAAAATACTTAAAAGACCTCAACAAAGTAACATTTAATACACTTGTAAATTTCATTTGTAAAACACTTAAAGGGTCACAATGCTTCAGTTTATTTACTGTAAAAGATAGACACATGGATATAAGGTCCTCTGGCCTCTAGGAAAAAGAAAAAAATGACTGCATTTACTTTGTTTGAGCAATCACTGACAATTTTGTTTGTTTTTCTTTTGAACATTGTCGTTAGAAAGTGCCAGTGCGGTGCGTGTCTTATTTCTCTTTGCGTTGCTTTTTGTGGGAGAGCCAATCACAATCATGGAAGCCACTGTTTTCACCTGAGTCTCTTAAGCAATAATGAGCAACTTGTAAGCAGATCATGATCTACAGTGAAAAGTAAAAATACTTAATGTTTCCAAAAACAGCAAATACAATACAGACACGCATTCAATTCAAAAGCCATATACTTATTTTTATTGTAAGGATTCTAATCTTAATCTGACAGCCCTGGTAAAAGCCAAAATGCAGATCTATCTTTTAGATATGAAAGATGACACAGAATATAATACTGTATATGTGTGCATGCTACTTGGCAAGTGCAGGGATTTCTTTCTAAAGCAAAAATCCCGAGGAATGAAAATCCACTAAAATACTGGAACAACAACTGGAGTCGGTTTCCTACCATTGCCAAAGTAGCACACAAGTTCCTGTCAGCCCCAAGTACTAGCATGGACAGCGAGAGATTATTCAGTTTGGCTTCTAATGTGATCAACGAAAAGAGAAACAGAATTTCCTGTGACAAGGCAGAAATACTCTTGTTTATTAAGAAAAACCTCCCCATCATGCTTAAAAAATAGAAAAGAATAATAAGCCTCCAGAAAAAAAGTTATGTATTTATTTACTGTTGTATGCTTTCCTGTTTTTTAAAATTAGATTGGTTAGATTTATTCCATTAAAAAGAAAGAAAAAAAGTTACTGCAGACTGTACAACAAAGGATCAGATAGCCAGCCAAATGTGGTTGAGCAGAAGCCATTTTAATGATTGTAAATACTCTGCAAAAGTGGTTATTCTTAAGTGGTATTGCTTATTTCATTGTCATTGTACATTTTACCATTTTTTCAGTTTTAATTTTTTCGATTATTGTTGAATTTGTTGTATTTGTTCCATCAAAAAGAAAGAGAAAAGTGTTATTTAAAGCAACAACCTGCAAAACTGTTTCCCATATAACCAACAGCTAGCCAGCCAAATGTGGCAGATATAATTTGTTTTTAATGATTGAATGTGGTGTGCAAAATTGTTATACAAATAAATGTTCACTTTGTCTATAATTCTTGTCCAGACAGATTAAGTCTCATTTTTCTCTGTATCTTATAAATATGTATAATCGGCAGATAAGTACATAGACATTATCGGATATCGGCATCGGCCCAAAATTCCCATATCGGTGCATCTCTAGTATTTACAAAACAAAAGACACTGATGGAGAGGTGCAAAGGGATTTAAAGTGGGCCAGGATTACGAGTTTTTTTCGTAGGCTTCAGGGAGTCTAGTGAGAGATTATACACTAGGTGTCCCCCGCAGCTGCGCCCATGTAGTAGTGAAACAGGACTTTAAAAATCAATAGTTATTGGCACTGTTTCTGCTCACATGGGGAGAAAAGCATGTGGCCGTGATATCTCTGGCAATCAGCAGCTACCTTCTAAAACACAAGTTGCTCTGATCTCCCTCTAAAAATGTGATATATCCAGGATTTTAAATCACTTGTAGCTCGCAAACCGTTTGAACTATTCACCTGAAATTTGGTACACATATATAGTAGTACGTGACGTCTACTATCCGCTTTCGGGGTGATAATTGACCTCCAAAGTTATTCCTCTTTTTACTTTTATTTTATTTTATCGTAGAATCAACTCTCAGCAGCGCGCAGCAAAGGCGGCCGTGCGCCGTTCTCATCCCTACCACCTTCGCAGTCACTTCCCCTACCTTTTCATAACTTAAATCATTCTTGTGGCAAACTGAACACTTAAGTGCCATCTTAAGTGACAAATTAAATAAAGCATACTAAGTAATTGCAACACAAACACTGACTTAATCAGTTTTAACGCGAAAAGATGCCCACGAAAGAAGAGGGCCGCTAGGGTGGGGAAAAGAAGAGCTGCTCAGGAAGCAGCCAGCGCATCAACCTCTGAGCAAACGAATGATAAACGTACAGAGAAAGAAGGATGGAAACTGTAAGTCAGGTGTATTCACTGAACGTTATCGCGCAGTCAGCCGTTACTGGTACAGAGCATAATTATAGCAAGGAGAATCATGCCGTTATGTACGTGCTTTGAATTAAAAATTAATCGGTTTAGCGTTTCGTGTATTAAATTAAGAGGCAAGAAATCCAATGTTCTTTTTAATGACGAATACTGCCCCGATAGGTCAACGGCTGTAAACTTCAACAGGTAAGCCCCAATGCCATTATATTTTCCCTCTTGTACTTTTGCTGCATCCTGACCAATTTACTTGGCATTAAACTTAACATTTATTATCAAAGGTGTATTTACCGCTAGCGGTGTTGCACATAACGAGAAACAGCGACAGTGTGCCCCGAGCGCTTTAAAAATGAATTGTGATACGATATCGATCGTGAGGCGAGCGAGCCCAGTCAGCCCACAGACACACACGATGGACACGTCTGGGGCGACGAGACAAACGAGGCTTAGCTGATGACAACACCTGTGCAAAGCGAGTCTGCTAAGAGCAACACATGCCGCGGATTAAAAGAAAAGAAAAAAAATGGAATTCTTACAATAGCAGTCATCAGCACCACAAGCTGGGTTATCAGAAAACCAGGCAGGCACAAGCACGAAAGACTACAAAGAACATGACCGGCCTAGCTAAAAGAGAGGCGAAAATCTAACCGGTCCATGACAATACTCGGCGTTTCTGGTTAGCTTTGGTGGTGCTGCTGTACCATTTATTTCTCTAGTTTATCGTTTTAGTACGTACCTGTCATCGTATTGTACTGCGTCGTCTTGTATTCATTTGAATGCTGCTTTTTTTTATCTTCGGTAATTACGTTTTGCAGTCCACAAGAACAACGCTCGTCTCCACTTCAACCCTCGCGCCGAAGCCACAAGCAGCTTCTCTCCGTCTGTGTTTCCGTCGCGCTTGATGACGTCACCGCAGTACAACAAATACTTGGAACAGTCCGCTCAGAAACCCACTTGAGCAGAAAAGTGAAATGTGACACCTCGGAGTTCCGAAGTGCCCCTGAGCACATGAATGCAGCAACTGATTACATACCCGCTACCATTTATACGGACAGACCAGCTCTTTATTCCCCTTTACGGACTGCTAATCGGAATTCTAAGATGTTGCCAAATAACTAAAACATATATACTTCCCGGCCACTTTATTTTTTTATTTGATTAACCAATCACATGACAGCAACTCAATGCATTTCGTCATGTAGACATTGTCAAGACGACCTGCTGAAGTTCAAACTTCAGAATGGGAAACAAATGTGATTTAAGAGACTTTAAACATGACATGGTCGTTGGTGTGGACAAGCTGGTCTGAGTATTTCATAAACCGCTGATCTACTAGGATTTACATGTACAACCATCTCTAGGGTTTACAGAGAATGGTCCGAAAAAGGGAAAATACCCAGTGAGCGGCAGGTCTCTGGGCGAAAATGCCTTGTTGATGCCAGAGGTCAGAGGAGAATGGGCAGACTGGTTTGAGCTGATAGAAAGACAACAGTAACTTAAATAAGCACTCGTTACAACCGAGGTCTACAGAAGAGCAGCTCTGAACACACAGCACGTTAGATCTTCAAACAAATGGGCTACAGCAAAAGGAGACCACACTGGATGCCACTCCTGTCAGCTAAGAACATGCAACTAAGGCTGCAGTTCCCTCGGGCTCATCAAAATTGGACAACGTAAGATTGGAAAAATGTTACCTGGTCCGATGAGTCTCTGCTGTGACATTTGGATGGTGGGGTCAGAATTTGACATCAACAACATGAAAGCATGGATCCATCCTGCCTTGCATCAACAGTTCAGGCTGGTGGTATAAGGGTGTGGGGGATGTTTTCTTGACATACTTTGGATCCCTTAGTAACAACTGAGTATTGCTTAAATGCCACAGCCTACCTGAGTATTTTTGCTGACCATGTCCGTCCCTTTATGACCACAGTGTGCCAGTCAGTTGCACAAAAAATACACAGTGTGTTCTGATAACTTCTTCTAGCAGGATAACGCACCATGTCACAAAGCTCAGGTCATCTCAAACTGGTTTCTTGAACATGACAATGAGTTCACTGTACACAAATGACCTCCACAGTCACCAGATCTCAATCCAATGGAGCACCTTTAGGATGTGGTGGAACGTGAAATTCGCATCATGGATGTGCTGCCGACAAATCTGAAGCAACTGTGTGATGCTATCATGTCAATATGGAGCAAAATCCCTGCCGAATGTTTCCCGAACAACATACAGAAATGCAAAAAAGCAACGTTTACAGAATGTAAGGTAGAGGATAAAGTAAGGTAATTACAATTCGAGGCATTAATGTAATTTATTTTTTTATTTACTTTTTATTATGTTTTATCACATTTTGCATTTTTAATGCTGCTTTTACTTTTAACTGCGTTTTATTATTCATCCATCCATCCATTTTCCAACCCGTTGAATCCGAACACAGGGTCACGGGGGTCTGCTGGAGCCAATCCCAGCCAACACAGGGCGCAAGGCAGGAACCAATCCCGGGCAGGGCGGCAACCCACCGCAGTTTATTATTCATTGCTTTTTAAAATATACAGTTGTAGTGAAATACTCAAGTAACTGATTTTCTGTCTATAATAACTAAGGACCAAACTGTCTTCCTCCCGTACCCCACATACTCATCCCTATACTCTTTAAATTTAATCGCTTTCTCTAAAGGAAGGGCTCATGCGCGAGATAGCGAACTCCTAGCGGCTGCAGAAACTGACGAGCAAAGTGAACAGGAGGCTGAGCCCCCTAATAAATTATTATTTTACCAGTAACGGTGTGTGCAGTGAAAACAAGTTTTCATCCTCTTTCTCTGTACGTTTATCATTCGTTTGCTCAGAGGTTGATGCGCTTGCTGCTTCCTGAGCAGCTCTTCTTTTCTCCACTCTAGTGGCCCTCTTCTTCCGTCGGCATCTTTTTAAAACTGATTAAGTCAGTGTTTGTGTTGCAATAACTTACTACGTGTTTCTTAATTTTTCACTTAAGTGTTCAATCTGCCTCAAGAAGGATTTAAGATATGAAGAGGTACAGGAAGTGAGTGCGAAGATGTTAGGGACGAGAACAGCGCCTGTACGCATGCGCCGAATGGCCACCCAGCTGCGCGCTGCAGAGAGTGGATTGTACAATAAAATAAAATAAAAAGAAGAATAAAAATCAGCTCCCTGAAAGCGGACAGCAGAGGTCACGTAGTATATGTGTACCAAATTTCAGGTCAAACGGTCTGTAAGCTACAGGTGATTTAAAATCCTGGACAGAAAAACGGACAGCCACGGTAGCGTATTACAGTATATAAGATTTTTTTTTTTTTTTAAAGCAGAACATTATAAGGGCATATTGCTCAATTATACAAAGGATGATAATCACAGATGCAACTGTTTATTTCAAAATCACTGCAGAGAAAAAAAAGGAACAGCACAGATACAAAATGACAAAAAAAAGATCAAATCCGACCCTAGAGAAAGAAAAAAATAAACCCCCATCCCAAAAAAAATGTAATTTTTTAAACACAATAGAGCAATTAATAATATATTAGAGTCGATAACACAGGTCTACAAAAATATTTTTTGTTTGCAACTGGGAACTTCTGATGAGCTCTTTAAGTTTTTTACACTGATTTCATATGTGAAATCGGAGTTAAGCTAGCACATCAGGTTTTTGAGATACACATCATTGACGTATTGACACGATTGGATATCAGTATATCAAGACAATATCTGGAGTTTGGACTCTGTCCCTCCAAAACTGTTTTGATGTGTTTATTCTGAAAACAAACCAGAAGACAATGCCAGTACATTCTCCACAAGCTCAACATGACTGTCTGCTCTGTGACTGCCAAGAAAATTCTGGACAGCCTGCACGAATGCTTGCCATGCTGCTCATTCAGTTGGCTTCAGTTCCCTTTTGAACTCCTCGTCAAGCATCAGTTCACAGATTTCAGCACCAACAAAAACATCTTCCTTAATTTTGGCTTCACTTTTCTTGAGATCAAACTTATTTCTTAAATGCTGAAACACAATGATATTTCTGTCCATTGCCTTGACAACATTTTCAAAGTAATGGTGAATCTAATGAACAAAATGTCCCGAAATGCGATGTTATGTTAAGGAAAAAGTAAAACCGACTACTGCAGCGTCAAGTCTGAGTTGTGTCATTATGCTTAAGAGTCATATAAGACTTGGTAACCAGTAACAAATATTTTTTTCGCTAATTAAAAAATGAATAATTTTTAAATAAAATTAATAATGACAAGGTAAACAACTCACAGCTGTTAGTAGCGTGTGGCATCCCTAGTAGAATTACTGGTATTTATCAAAATGGTTATCCACCTTTAATGTCCAGTCACCCTAGTTATCCAAGACCTGGAACATCATAATTTAAAAATGGGATGTGCCGGACGAAAACTGTATTCAGATTTGCAGTCGGCAAGTGAAATTTGTTAAAGAACAGGTGAAAGAATCCCAGTAGCAAAATGCTTGTTGACCAGTGATAAGCTCAACATGCTTATTCTAAAATTATATTAAGCGTTGGACCTGTCCACTAAGACAGAATTGGATTTTTTTTTCTAAACTGAGATGATATTAGGGCGGCACGGTGGCACAGTGGTAGCACTGCTGCCTCACAGTAAGGAGACCTGGGTTTGCTTCCTGGGTCCTCCCTGCGTGGAGTTTGTATATTCTCCCCGTGTCTGCGTGGGTTTCCTCCAGGAACTCTGGTTTCCTGCCACAGTCCAGAAATATGCAGGTTAGGTGCATTGGCGATCCTAAATTGTCCCTAGTGTGTGCTTGGTGTGTGGGTGTGTATCCTGGGGGGGGCTGGCTCCCTTCCCGGGGTTTGTTTCCTGCCTTGCACCCTGTGTTGGCTGGGACCCCAATGACCCTGTAGTTAGGATATAGCAGGTTGGATAATGGATTGATGGATGGATGGAGATAATATTACCGTCAGTTACAGAGGGTGGGCCAAATGTCACTATTAATAATACCTTAGGAGTACATCATTCTGGACCAAAATCTTTAAATGCCATTCAGACAGCATTGGTGTCACAATCCCTCCTAACCCATTAACAGCTGTGTGTGGTGGGCAAACAGAGGGGCTTAAAGTGGAGAAGAACAAACAAACTGTGATTGCCTTTACTTCACTATTGGCACATACCTGTAGACTTATCTTGCTCAACTGGAAGAATCCTAACTCTCCTATTCAAAGTCAGTGGGTAACTGATGTTTTATATTATTTGAAATCGGAAAAAATCAAATTCTCACTTAGAGGATCTGTGCAGAAATTTTTTAAAACCTGGCAGGATCAATGACATTTTAGAATAAGCTTTTAAAGCACTGAGGAAGCAGATTCTCTCCCTATTCCTTTTTTTTTTTCATTTTCTTCTTCATTCATCTATATCCATCCATCCATCCATTTTCCAACCCGCTGAATCCGAACACAGGGTCACGGGGGTCTCCTGGAGCCAATCCCAGCCAACACAGGGCACAAGGCAGGAACCAATCCTGGGCAGGGTGCCAACCCACCGCAGTCATCTATATTCACTTATTAATTTATCTATTTACTTATTTTTACTAGGTTTAAGTTTAATTCTGCTGCACATGCTCTCTTTCTCGGGGTGGGGGTTGATTTGTTTTCAATTCTATTCTTGTAAAATTGATCTGTTTGTATGGAATTTTGTGTGATTTCAATAAAATAAATAAAATTTATAATAATAATAATAATAATAATAATAATAATAATAATAATAATAATAATGCCTTAGGAGTGACTGTAACCCTGGGGCCATCTGAGAACTAGCTAAAGATTTTTTGTCTACAATGCAGTTTATTTTGTGCAATTCCAGAACATATGAGCTCCATGGCCACACTCACAGGTTGCGTCTTGCCCTCGGTGCATTTTGTACAATTTTAAATGTGACAAATGTGACTAATGAAAGACCTTTAGTGGAATTAGGGACTATATTGCTAATACAGGACAAGAGTGTCTTCTACTGATGGTTGAGTTCTACTCCATTTCTGAGATGCCGCTTGAAGGGTCCCTTTCCCACCGTTCGCATAGGCTCATTAAAGGAGCGATTCTTTGAAGTATTTCTATATGTTATCAAAAAGCTCTCCAAGTCTCATCAAGACTAATCAGTATGGCCAATGGGATTGATATGAGATTGAAATGTGGAAAATTGGGTAGATTTCTTTTAAAGACGTTTTTAAGTTGTATGTAGGGGGAAAAAAGTGTGTACGTGGAAAATTAATTTTGTAGTGTAATTGTGCATAAAATGGAAATACGTTGCCCGTATAAAAAATCTTGAAGTTCCTTAATCCCTGGAGTTTTATGGATTAAGCACTGTGTAGGTCTGAGAAGGTGGAAAAGGTGATTATCAAGTATAAGAGCAACATTTAAGAGCTTGTCTACCCTGAAATTAATACACATTGATTCCATGTTTTATGCAGAATTAAGTTTAATCTTTTAACACTGATGCACTATGAGTTAAATTATAAAAGGTTTTAATTGAGAAAGTGTCTTTTTAGCATCTTTCCAAATGTTCAGTAGTAGTAGCCTGACTCGTTTCTTTTCATAAATTATTTCAAATGTCAGACGCATAAGAGCAAAAGGCTGCACCAACCCAGTTCTGTTATGCAGAACATTCAGACAGCAAGTGTTAAAAAATCTGAAATTACAATTAGGGATATGTGGGGGACGGGGGGACAGGCCCTGTGGATTATGGGAAGGAATTGTTTACATGAAATAGGCTGAAATCAAACAAATCACTGCAGGACCAGATACTATTGACTGTCGAGTTCTTAAGGAGTACAGATATAAACCCTTGACACGTATTTTTAGGAAGTCACTGCTCACTGGGGAGATCCTAAGGACTGGAAAATGGCAAATATCACCCCGTTATAGTAACCCTTAACTATCTGCACCGTTTCTCATCTCATAAGTACTCGCACAGTGTACATTATGCGCCAGTGTTAAAATGGCTATTTATATGCACGCTGTGAGTTTGTAATATAAAATATTGCAATAATTTTAAATTGTACATCTTTTAAATGTAATTTAATACCATATTACTGATTAGTATGACACAGCTAGATCTGAAAATAAACCTGATCTACTTCTCCTGTGCTAATTCTTCACTGGTCACATTTTCATCCACTGTGGGATTTGCACACGGATCACATTTCACTTCAGTTGTTGAATGTTTTTTGCAGACAAAGTAGTTGCAAGAAGAACATCTCATTGTTGTCATACATACATAAGTACCGGTGCGGAAACTATTGCAACTGGAGGGAAACCATTGCAACACTGTACGTGCAGTGAATCGAGCTGAGGAGAGATGGAGGATGCTGCCAGTAGGTTTAAGTTAAAGGACAATGGACAAAAGCTAAGATTGGTGTACAAAATACACCAGAAAGGGTAGTTAAGGGTTAAAAGGGTGACAGGGCAGATCCAAGCAACTATAGGCCAGTAAGCTTAACATGCATCACAGGAAAAAAAAATTTATTTTTATTTTATTTTTATTAATTTTATTGCAATCCATACAACTCAATCAAGTTTTTACAAAAAGAAAAATTGAGTTAAGGACAAATCGATCCCCACCCCAAGAGAGAGAGCAAGCCAAACGGCGTGAAATTTAAGGCTTGTAAACATACCTAAATTAATAAATTCTCTGTGCTTTATGAGCTTATTTTAAAATATTACTGATTAGATCCTGCCATGTTTTGTAAAAAGTCTGTACGGATCCTCTAACTGATTTTTTCCAGTTTCAAATAATATAACACATCGGTTTCCCACTGACTTAAAAGAGGAGAGTTTGGGTTCTTCCAGTTTATCAGAATAAGTCTGCGTGCCAAAAGTGTAGTGAATGCAATCACAATTTGTTTGTCTTCCTCCGCTTTAAACCCATCTGGAAGAACACCAAACACAGCTGTTAATGGGTTTGGAGGGATTGTGAGACCAAGGCTGTCTGAGAGGTAATTAAAAATGTTGGTCCAGAATAATGTTAATTTGGTGCAGGCCCAAAACATGTGGCCCAGTGAGGCTGGGACTTGGTTGCAGCGTTCGCAGGTTGGATCATGCCCTGGAAACAGTTTGGAGAGTTTTAGTTGAGACAGATGTGCTCAATATATGATTTTGAGTTGTATAATTGTATACTTTGCACATATGGAGCTCGAGTGAATTCTCTGCATTGCTACTTTCCACTCTTTTTCTGATATATTAATTGAGAGATCTTTTTCCCAGTGTCCTCTTGGATCTTTGAAAGGGAGGGATTGTAAAATGATTTTATATATTGTAGAGATTGTGTCCAAGTCCTTGAGATTGAGCAATATTTTTTCCAGCATGGATGAGGGTGCAAGATGAGGAAAATCAGGAAGGTTCTGTTTAACAAAGTTCCTGATTTGAAGTCAGTGAAAGAAATGTGTAGCTGGAATGTTAAATTTGGAATGTAATTGTTCATAGGATACAAAGACGTTGTCTATATAAAGATCTCTAAGCAAGTTAATTCCAAATTTTTTCCAGATATTAAAAACTGCATATGTTTGCGAGGGTTGAAAGAGGTGGTTCTCTTGCAGGGGTGCCACAGATAGAAGCTTCTCCATCTTAAAATGCTTTCTACATTGGTTCCATATTCTAAGTGATTGGAGCACAATTGGGTTATTAGTGTATTGCCGATAACGTGTGTTTATTGGAGCACAGAGCAAGGAATACAAAGAAGTAATGCAGGATTTTACTTCTATTGCGGACCAAGCCTGTGTATGTTCTTCTATTTGTGTCCAGGTTCTTATCGCCTGTATATTTGCTGCCCAGTAATAAAACTGGAAGTTAGGTAGAGCCATGCCGCCTTCTGCCTTTTGTCTTTGTAGAGTCGCTCTTTGGATGCGTGGATGTTTTAAATTCCAAATAAATGAGGTTATTGTTGAATCTAATTGCTTAAAGAATGATTTATTAATGTATATTGTAATGTTTTGGAATAAAAAAAGGAGCTTAAGGAGAATATTCATCTTAACAGTGTTAATTCTTCCAGCTAGTGTGAGATGAAGGGTTGACCATCTATGCAAGTCTTGCTTAATTTTTTCCATGCAGACGGCGAAATTTTGTTGATATAGAGCTTTATGTTTACTTGTGATGTTTACCCCTAGGTATTTAAACTGTTCTGCAATGATAAAAGGTAGGGTATCTAATCTAATATTATATGCTTGAGAGTTCACTGGAAAGAGTACACTTTTATTCAGATTAATTCTGAGACTAGAGATCTTTTGAAATTCTGTGAGTGCTGCTAAGACTGCAGGTACAGAATTTTCTGGATCCGAAATATACAGTACCATGTCATCTGCATATAATGAAATTTTCTGTTCCAATCCTTCTCTGATAATCCCCTTTATCTGATCAGTATTTCGACAATGTATTGCCAGTGGTTCAATGGCAATTGCAAACAACAGCGGTGACAAGGGGCATCCTTGTCTAGTGCCACGTTCTAGTTTAAAGTAGTCTGAGCAAGTGTTGTTAATACAAACTGAAGCTTCTGGGTTAGTATACAGTAATTTGATCCATGCACAAATGTTCGGGCCAAACCCAAACTTCTCCAATGTAGTAAAAAGGTATTTCCATTCAATCATGTCAAATGCTTTTTCTGCAGGAAAATTAATGGAAGGAATTATTAAGAATAAGATTGAGCAACACATGGCAAGGACAAGAGTTATTCTGAACAGTCAGAATTGGTTCAGAAGAGGGAGGTCGTGTTTTACTAACATGCTGGAATTCTATGAGGAGGCAACAAAAGGATACGACTAGAGTGGAGCTTATGATATTATTTATCTGGACTTTCATTTGATAAGGTGCCACATGAGAGGTTGGGCATCAAGTTAAAAGAAGTGGGAGCTCAGGGTGATGTTTTTAGATGGGTGTAGAATTGGCTCAGACACAGGAAGCAGAGGGTGATGGTGCGAGGAACCTCATCAGAACTGGCCGATGTTAAGAGTGATGACCAGCAGGGGTCAGTGCTAGGGCTGCTGCTATTGTTAATATACTGTATATGAATGATTTATCTTCTTGTATAATACGCTACCATGGCTGTTTGCCTGTCTGTCCAGGATTTTAAATCACCTGTAGCTCGCAAACCGTTTGAACTATTCACCTGAAATGTGGTACACATATACTACATGACCTCTACTGTCCGCTTTCGGGGTGATGATTGACCTCCAAGGTCATTCCTCTATAAAGTTTTATTTTATTTTATCATAGAATCAACTCTCAGCAGCATGCAGCAGGGCGGCTGTGTGGCGCATGTGTACGGGCGCTGTTCTCATCCCTACCACCTTTGCCATCACTTTACCTACCTTTTCATATCTTAAATCATTCTTTATGCAGATTGAAGACTTAAGTGCCAGCTTTAGTGGAAAATTAAAGAAAACATATTAAGTAATTGCAACACAAACACTGACTTAATCAGTTTTAACGATACCAAGATAGGTGGATTAGCAGATTATTTGGAATCCGTTATATCATCACAGAAGGGCTGGGATAGCATACAGGCTTGGGCAGATTTCTGGCAGATGAAATTTAATGTCAGTAAATGTAAAGTATTACACACAGGAAGTAAAAATGGGAGGTTTGAATACACAATGGGCGGTCGGAAAATCAAAAGTACACCTTATGATAAAGGTTGGCAAGGTTGTTCCTGGAGGGCCATAGTGACTGCAGATTTTTGTTCCAACCCATTTGCTTACTAAGAAGCACTTACTACTCAAGTAATAGTTCTGCTTCATCTTAGTGGCCTCACTCGTTAAGATTTTAAACCCTTGTTGCTGATTTTAGTTGTAAAAAGCTGTATTCTCGGATTTGAATTGCTCTTTATTAGCAATAAGATACAAATGACAAAAGGAACCAGCATTTCTCCATTGAGCTCTCCAATTTCAAGGCTTTAATTTTCTTAATGACTCAATATAATTCTCTAACTAAATATTTCCCACTCTGTACAGATCATTCCATACGATACATTACATTTATATTTATATGCTTAGCTTTTAGTAAAAGTGACTTATAAAGGCAGTAAACATAACTGAGTAAACATCAGTCTAGGGGACTCTTGGGGATCAAGTGTTACAGGACAAGGGTACAAAAAACGAATCGTCAAACACGAACAGCTCAGTACAAAATACAAGCAAGTGACCATTCGTTGGTTACAAAAACCTAACAAGTAATATCAGATAGTCAGAAATTCACCAAACAAGAGTCTTCAGACGCCCCTTGAACACATGAATGTCTGGTAAGCTTGTGCCATCAGCTAGAAGCTATGCAGGAAAAGTTTGAATTGAGATTTGAAGAGACACAGATGGGGCATCACCAGACATCGTTCATCAGCAGACCCAAGTGGTCGAGACCTCAGGACCTCACAAGTGCCTCTCTCTCTCTCTCATATATATATATATAACAAAGGCACTATATAGGCGCCTGACCCAACACAGATGGACACGGAGGCACGTATAAAAACACAAAGACTTTATTTTTCTTCACCCGTGGGCGCACGTCTTCCCCGTGACCCACAGGCGAAACACAGTCCCACAAAACACCAGTCCAACACACACCTTTCTTCCTTTACCACCACTCCTTCCCAAGCTTCGTCTCCGTCCTCCCAACTCTGGCTCCTTGAGTGGTGGTGGCTGGCCCTTTATATAACCCACCCGGAAGTGTTCCAGGTGCTTGACCACCTGGTCCTAATTGCACCTCCGGTTGGGGCTGAAGAATCGTCCAGCCAGGCTGCTGAGGCCATGCAGCTCTCCCTAGCGGCCATTTGAAGTCCCAACCAGGCAGTGGAGGACTCCATCTCCCATGGAGCCCTGCGGGTGGTTGGGGAATCACTGTCAGCCATGGAGGCTGCCACCAAGCGTCCCGGGGGAGGTACTGGACTGCCCATGGTGGCTCCCTCGGAACATAAGCAGCAGGGGCGTCCCTGCCGGGCATGGGACCCGGCTGTCCTTCACAAAATATATATATATATATATATACACACACACACACACATACACAGTTGATGCTGGCCCATTGACTACTCTATAGGGAAGCATCACAGATTTAAACTTTAAATGTGCCATTAACAGGAAAGCCAATGTAGAAAAGAGGAGTGACACGTGCCCAACTTTGGTGGTTGAATGCCGGGTGTGCTACTGCATTTTGAATCATCTGCAATGGCTTGGGTGACATGTGCTGCTGCTCCTGCCAGCTAAGAGCTGCAGAGGTCCAAATGCAACGAGAACAAAGTCTGGGCCAGGAGTTTAGCTGCAGACTTTGTCATATATGATCTGATCTTGCAAATGATGTATAAAGTGAATCTGCACGACCAAGAGACAGAACATGGTAAAGGTGCTATATAAATAAAATGGATTATTATTATTATTAATAAAGGACTAGTGGTCATTGATCACCACCCCAAGGTTGTGTACAGACTTGGCAGAGGTTAGCATTAAAAAGCCTCTCTTTCTCTCTCTATTTATATATATATATATATATATATATATATATATATATACAAACCGGATTCCAAAAAAGTTGGGACACTAAACAAATTGTGAATAAAAACTGAATGCAATGATGTGGAGATGGCAAATGTCAATATTTTATTTGTAATAGAACGTAGATGACAGATCAAACATTTAATCCGAGTAAATGTATCACTTTAAAGGAAAAATATGTTGATTCAAAATTTCACGGTGTCAACAAATCCCAAAAAAGTTGGGACAAGTAGCAATAAGAGGCTGGAAAAAGTAAATTTAAGCATAACGAAGAGCTGGAAGACCAATAAACACTAATTAGGTCAATTGGCAACATGATTGGGTATAAAAAGAGCTTCTCAGAGTGGCAGTGTCTCTCAGAAGCCAAGATGGGTAGAGGATCACCAATTCCCACAATGTTGCGCAGAGAGATAGTGGAGCAATATCAGAAAGGTGTTACCCAGCGAAAAATTGCAAAGACTTTGCATCTATCATCATTAACTGTGCATAACATCATCCGAAGATTCAGA
>JANRMT010062791.1:222142298-222189582 GCA_026402145.1 Polypterus bichir lapradei
ACACACACACACACACACACACACACACACACACATACTGAGAGAGAGAGAGGGAGGGGGATGAAGGAAAACCTAAGTTATTTATCCGTCTATCTACCTACTTATCTACAGTGCCCTCCATAATGTTTGGGACAAAGACACATTTTTCCTTGATTTACCCCTTTGCTCCAAAGTTTAATGTTACAAGTCAAACAATTCAGACATGACTACAGTGCACATTGCAGACTTTAATGTAAGGGTTTTTGTATACATTTCGGTCACACCATGTAAAAATGATAACATTTTTTATACACAATCCTACCATTACCTATCTACTGACCTATAAAGTACCTGACTGACAAGAAGTACTTGGTTCATGCAGACAATCCAAGGAAAAGCAGATTTCACTAATGGATCAATCTCATGGTCCAGACAACTAGATGAATACAACCACATTAAAATGTAAATGTTACATTTTACTAAAAAAATGTTTTGTAGGTAAGAATTTGGAAAGGGTGATCTTAGTGCTCTTCGACCAGTTGTAGAGTAGCACAAATATTATGTCTGATAGTGGTTTGTGCCCCACCTGTATCCTTTATTTATTTATTTATTTTATTCTATCTGGTACTGTTCCTTACTACTTCACATGTGATTAAAATGACCACAATCTAGATATGCAAAGCTTGTACAGATGTACCCAAGAAGATTCAAAGTTATAATTGCTAGCAAGGTGTTTCTTCAAAATCCTAAATTAAGGGTCTGAATACTTATATAAAAGAGATTTCGGTTTATGTATTTTTTTTTATTTGCAAATTGTTTGAAAATTTATATATAGCTAAGGACTTTTGTAAAATTAAAAAAGAGCATTTTCCACATTGTCTGGGAGCCACAGATGGAACATGGCCAGTGTGTCTGTACAATCACTGGTGCGCTCAGGCAGCACACTCTATAATCACAAAGGCCACTTCTCCTGAAAACTTTTAAGAATGTGAGATTTCAGTTTTTTTATTTTTAATAAATTTGCAGACCATTCTGAAAACATGTTTATACTTTGTCATTATGGGTTATTGGGTGCAGAGTGATGGGCAAAAATGATAACTATGTCAATTTAAAATTAAATCTGTAACACTATACAGTGTGAAGAAAGTAAAGGGATCTGAATAATTTCTGAATCCACTATATTTGGACATATTTAAATCTGACCTTCATTGAAATTGTATCTAGAGCATGTTACATGCTTTAAATAAATTCAATAAAAGTAAAAAAAAATGTATCAATAGATAGAGGTGTAATATAACAAACACCATGCCACATTTACATTTTGTAGTCCATTATAAAATGTATTACTATAATTATATAATTTAGCACTTCAGAAAGAAGTTTACAGCTGCCTATTAGTCTGGGAACAATTTAAAAATATCCCCCAACAATTGGAAATCAACCCCTCCATTGTCCAGAAGATCATTCTAGAAGGTGAAGGATATTTCAAACAACTGCCAACTTGTCCAGGCCAGGCTGCAGGTTCTGCCGAATAACAGAATACAAGATGCTGAAAGAACTCTCAAAGAATCTTAGAATTTCCAGGTGCACAAATCTACATTTAGAAAAAGACTGTGCAAATTAGTGTTAAAGAAGAAGTGCCAGGAGAAAAATTTTGCATGACAGGAAGAACATCAGAACAAGACTTACGTTTACCCTTAAACACCTACACAAAGAGCAGGACTTCTGGAATAAGGTTCTCGGGACAGACCAGGCAAAGACAGAGTTATTTGGCCACATTACCAGAAGACATGTTTGGCAAAAACCAAAGAGGGCATTTGATCCTAAGAACCTGATGTCAACTGTAAAGCAGGGTGGTGAAAATGTTATGGGCTGGGGCTGCTTTGCTGAACAGCCTGGCCTCCTCACCATCATATAATCTACTATGAATTCTTCATTGTTCCAGAGGGTGTTTGAGGATAATGTGAGACCACCTGTCAGAAGACTGAAGCTCAACTAAAAGTGGACCTTGCAACATGACAATACCCTTAAAGATATCAGTAAATCCACCAAGCAATAGCTGGAATGAAAGAAAGAAATGGAGGGTTCTGGAATGGTCAAGTCAAAGTATAGATCTGAATTCATTTGAAACAGGCTGTGCATACAAGACACCCCTCAAACACCGTACAAATGAAAAGAATTTCAAGTAAGAGGAAGGAAAAAACGCTCTTCATGTTAATGTCAGAGACTGCTATACAGTTATAGGAAATGCCTAATTGAGGTGTCATTACCCAGTGGGCAGTTTGGGGGGGCTTACTTTGTCCATATACAGGAACAAACATTTCTGTTCACTTCTCATTGGATACATTACTGCAGAGTCAGTACACCAGATTACACCGCCGTTATCTAAAGATATTTTTTTCAATAAAGATCAAAATTTTAATATGTCTACATATGTTTAAAAAAAAAAAATCACATGACTTCATAATAATTCTCTCTATTGTTGGTGTGACCCAGACCTATTTTTATTTAGTTATTTTGCCAGCAATATTGCCAGCAAGTCGAGTCTATCACATAGTCGCTTTGACATTTCCTGTTGGGAGATTTTTAATATTTTTTTTAGTTCAAATAAACTACATGAAAAAGCAAACAAAACTTTTGCGAAGTTCTAATATTTAAAGTGATATGCACCAAAGTAGCTTAACTTTTGATTGTACTTCACAATTCACAATTCAAAAAATGAAGCTTACATATTATTTCATTGAATTAATGTCACTTAACTCAACCTGCTTAAAGACAAAAAAAAATATTCAGCAAACCTTTGCTGAGATCTGAGAGGACAAAATTTTAGAGGCACATCTGCCAGGCTGCATTGTACCGGTGAATGGAATGGCAGATTTATCACATCTGAGAAGAGTTTAGTTGATAACAAAGCCATATGTGGCATCTCATGACTTACCATGCAAACCAAAGTTGTGCACTGAAAATGTAAAAATGTAATTATCAAAGTTGTAAAAACAATTCCAGTCATTGCCAGCTGCTTGTTCAAACATTACACGTATGCTCATCTTGAATAATGTCAGTGACTTCAATGGACTAACAGGCCGTAAAGCTGGCTGGGATAAATGGCGAGCTCAGTTTAAAACATGTACCTAAATGCTTATATTTAATTTTTAAACACAATTCTTAGATAAAAATTTCCCTGCTTATATCACAACAGCCTCAAGCCTCGTGTTGATTTTTTAATTTTGGTTATTTTATCACTTACCTCCTTCTAAATGACTTGAGCCTGATGCTTTTGCAGACTTGTCCAGGTGGTGAGAATAATGGTGCGGGTAGCAGTGCCCACCAGGCTTGAGGTCTAATTCAGGTCCCTCTTCGTTGAGACAGGACTGGGGTACAGGCTCCGATTTAAAGTCTTCCATAAAGCTGCTTACAGTTTCGTTATTGGGCCTGTCTGTGTAGCCAAACACCGAATCAGATTCTTCCTCAATCCTTACAGCCACCCATTCACAATCCTCCTTTTTAATGTTAAGGCTGTCCTGATGAAGGAGCACAGACTGCCATTCACAGGCCTCTTCCTTAACAGCTACACTTCTTCTCTCCGTCGTAGACATGGAAGGAGGGGCCCTGTGCAGTATGGGATCCCACTCTGCTTTGTGATTACACATCTCTTCACGTTTATACCCCACATCTAGAGGCTCCTGGAGAGCTAGGCCCACTTCCTGCATATTGTACAACCGGTGCTGAAAACAGCAGTGTTCATTTTTGTCTGTAGAAAGAGGAGAATAAAAATTAGAAGAGGTGCATCAGAGAAGCACTGAGTACATTTGAGTCAACTCCTTTAATCGTTTCTTACACCTTGTTACCCACTGACCTTGAGTCAATGCTCTTGATTTTCTCCAACTTGGGGAACACCACCACCTCTCACCATTGCCTAGGTGTGACCTCATGTGTGCATATTAGAGGCATACAATATAATATACAATAACAGCAATATCATTTCAAAGATGGTAAAATGTAATATCACAATACTGTTTAAGTAAGAATGATGGGGGCGGCACGGTGGGTCAGTGGCAGCGCTGCTGCCTCGCAGTAAGGAGACCTGGGTTCTCCCTGTGTCTGCGTGGGTTTCTACTGGGTGCTCAGGTTTCCTCCCACAGTCCAAAGACATGCAGGTTAGGTGCATTGGTGATCCTAAATTGTCCCTAGTGTGTGATTGGTGTATGTGTGTGTGTGCCCTGTGGTGGGCTGGTGCCCTGCCCGGGGTTTGTTTCCTGCCTTGCGCCCTGTGTTGGCTGGGATTGGCTCCAACAGACCTCTGTGACCCTGTGGTTAGGATGTAGTGGGTTGGATGGATGGATGGACTTTAGGGACTTTCAAAACTCAACTTGATGTTATTTCAGAAGCAGAACTGGTGAGCTTTGTTGGGCTGAATGTCCTGTTCTCGTCGAGATTGTTCTAATGTTCTAAATGTAATCCCCATGCGGGGAGCACTCAGGATGCAAACCCCGGTCACTTATTGAAAGAATAAAGAAAACAAAATATTAGCAACAACTGACTGAAATGTGGGATGAGACATTTCAGAGCCAAGTCTGCCAGATGGGATTGTATTAATGAATGAACGGTGCCTTTGTCACATCTGATAAGCATTTAGAGCATGTCAAAAAGCTCCTCAGAGAAACCTAATGGTTTACAGTGCAAACCAAAACATTCAGTAATAAAAACGTTGTAAAAAATGTTCCAGCCTTTGCCAGCTGTTACAAATGTTCTATGGGTGATCTTGAATACTGTTAGTGATGTTACAGGGGTAAAAGGCAATGAAGATGTCTGGTATAAATGACTTAAGTTCAAAATGTGTAACTACATGACGACATTTCATTTCTTAGATCAAAACAAGCCTGCAGGTCATGACTCCAGGCTCAGTGGAAAAGAAAAGCAGAGTCCATTAGGGAAATTGTATTAGCCGGAAGTTTTATTTTTTATCACTTACCTTCTTCAGAATGACTAGATCCTGCTGCTCTTGCAGATCTTTTTGTGTCACATTCCAAAGGTTTGGACTTTGGATGGACAGTATGATGCTGTGGGGGGCCGTGTCCACTTGACGTTAAGACTATTCCAGGTAGCTCCTCATTGAGACTTAAAGATGGGGTCACAGGCTCCGATTTCAAGTCTTCCATGTAACTACTTACAGTTTCATTTTCTTGCATGTCAGCGTGGCCAAACACTGAATCAGACTCTTGTTTAATCCTCTTAGCAACCCTTTCACCATCCTCCTCTTTAATGCCATGGCTCGTCTGCTGAAGGTGTACAGATCCCAACTCACAGTCCTCTTCCTTAATGTCTACACTGCTTTCCTCCATGGTAATCACAGAAGAAAGGCCCTTGCGCAGTGCGAGATTTATCTCATCGTTAGCACATAACTTCTTGGACTTTCTCTTCACACATATGTCCCATATGTAAAGGTTTCTGGACAGCTGGACCCACCTCCTCCATTTTGTATAATTGTTACTACAAATGGTAGCATTCTTGTTGGCTGTTGAAAGAACAGAGTAAAGTTAGACGTTCACCAAACATCACTAAACATTTTTGATTATTAGTCCAATATCTGTGGAGACTTTAATGCAAATAATGCATCTTGGAGTAGCAAAAATTTGTGTAATGCTTAAACAGTTAATAGAAGATTTAAACCTGGTTTGCCAAAATGATGGTAGAGCGACCTGGTATGATATACAGCACACAGAAGCCTACTTTTATTTTGTCTGTATTTAACTTTTGCAGTTAGTGGAAGGGCTGATCGGTGTGACTGGAACATAGAGTATTACACAGCATTGGCTAGTGATCATTCACCCATAACTATATTTAGGATTGATAAGGTATGGAAATGATGGACAGATATTGTTGTTTTTCATTTACGTTAATTAGTTTCTACTTTGTTTTTGGTGTATCTAAACAAATCTGTATCCTTGTATGTAATAGTTCTGTATTTAGTGAATGGTAGCATCTCTTCTTGCATTTTGCCTTGAGAGTTGTTGCGACATTCTGCGCCGGCACTTAGTGAGGAGCGATTGGCAAGAACAAAGACGTTTGTATCGTTGTGTGATATTTCTGAGGCGGCAACGAAAGATTGGCCATCTAGCTCTGTGAAGAGAATCATTTGTGTTCTGTTTTGTGCGTTCCTCAGTTTCTGAAACCACCACCACATTTGCACGCCCAGCCTACCTGAAAGGGGGTCTCTCTCTCTCTCTCTCTCTCTCTCTGAATGGCCTTTCCCAAGATTTCGGTGTCTGTGTTTTCCAGTAGTCTTAAGGAGTCAAGGCCGGGGGGTTGTCAAAAAACACGGCTTGTCAAAGCCCATTGAGGCATTCCTTGTGTGATTTTGGGAAGTACGAGAAATAAATTGTTGTTGTATGTACAGTTTACAATACTGGTAATCTGCTGAAATTTTATTTTAATAAAGCCAACTGGAGTAAATTTAAATATACTTGTGATGAGTTAAGGTCCTGTCACATTATATGACCTATCTAACGATACCAGTCACAAGTTTATTTATATGATCTTGGTGATTTGCCAGGTAGTTGTGGTGCGCTCCCGTGGCTTCCAGTCATGCACTCTGACATCTCCAGTGACTTGAGATCAACCAACCACTCTGCAAGTCACTCCAAAAAAATAGAACAGGTTTGATTTTTTTCTTAAGTCATAAGTAACCTCTGAGTGATGATCTGAGAACCAGTAAGCACTCACCTGGAAGTATAATTCATATAATGCAACTACAAGGACTTGGACCGACCTTGCAAACAGAATAGAGGCTCATCTGTCTGATTTCTCCTATTTAATGTAACACTGTGGTAAACTGTGGTCCGTGGCTGAATGGCATCTTTTAAATAAACCGCCATATTCAGGTCTTTGTTTTGGGGGGGTTCGTGCAAGTGTGGCGACAGCGGTTCCCGTGTGCAATGCGGGAGCGGCTGGCCCTGCACTTAGTGCACAGGTGTAGGTTCGTTCGCAACCCTAATTGGTGCCAGGAGCTGGTGATTGCCGCAACTGTGCCATGTCCCATTTCTTTAAAAGGGAAGCGAGAGTGTGAAGAGGGTAGGAATAAAAAAACGAGAAGAAAAACTGAGGTTAAAGCAAGAAAGAGGCAGAAGGCGGCAGGAGGCAGATGAGGCCGGAGCAAGCGAGCTAAAGGGAGCAGGCAGGCATCTGGGAAGAGAGCCCCATGGGAAGGAATGTGTGGCCAACACTCTGGGAGTGGTTCAAATGGGTCACTCTGGCCGAGCAGGGTTGAAGAGTGGGAGTGACTGGGAGGGCTGGGGACCCAAGTCTAGGACCGGAGAGGGAGCCTTACTGTAGCCATGGGATAACAGGGACACGGACAACTGCGTCTGTCAGTAGGGCGACTCCTCTGTTGCAAGGCCTGCATGGGATAAGCTGGGAAGCCACCAGTGAGAAAGAGGAATGCACCAGACTTTTAGAAAAGAATGTTTTAATGGACTTATTTATTGATATTTTAACCTCCACAGGGTCACCTTCTTTTTATGGATTTCTAATTGAATTTTAAAGCACTGCACTGTTGAACACCTGTTTTGATTCATTTTAATAAAAGCACTTGCACGTCTTGCCATCTCCTTGCTTGATGTGTTTGTCCTCATCTGCTCAGCTCATCCCGGTCATGACTATCGATGGTGTCGAGTTCAAAGGGCTCCGAAAAGGGAAGAGGGAGCAAGAAGCCGACCTGAACCATCACGACAGAAAGAAAAGAAAGAAAAAAAAAAAAGGCAGAGACTGCAGTTGAACTCGCTGCACCTGGAAAGCATTCATACAGCACAGGCTCTTTCGCACAGTACATCTGCAAATGTAAATCTCTGCTGGAAAATTGAGTCACATAAGTTGTCATATGCCCTGCAAGTTCTTCTCATGTAACCTGATATACGTAGGCAATGACATCAGCAACCACAGTCGTCAAGTCTGATGTCTCCTCTGATTAGAAGTCATGGAACGGGACACCAAGTTCACTTGAACAAATGATTATAACAGATACTCCTGCGTAATTTAATGACACGTAGACTAATCTGTTAAATGAAAAACAAACATATAGCAAGACAGGAAGCACCAGGACTCTAAAGACTTGGACCTTTGTCCTTTTGCACAGATATCGGGAGCGCCACACACCCCTTTCCAGTGACCTCATGACCCCCCCCCCCCCATGCTCTCCCAATCTGTCTACTGACTTCATAGGAAGAGTCACCAGACACATAAATGTCACTGCCAAGGTAAGCAAACCTCTCAATGAGACCTATTGCACTTTTATCAAATTTTAGTACATTGATGGCAACAATAATCAATGTAAGGCTGTAGGGTTTCTTTAGGACAAAAAGGTCTCCATTTACAGTTTTTTTTTAAAGTGGATTTAAAAAATATATAAGTACAAATGATCATATTTTAAGATTAGAATCAGAAATAAAGAACGCTTTAAGTAACAAGGCAATGGTGGTTGTGTTTTATTAGGATTTAGAAAAAGCATACAACATGTTGTGGATTGATGGTTTCTTAATTAAAATGTATACATTTGGTTTTGAAGTAACAGGACTTTTAAAGTACCGGTAGGCAAAGAAACCTCAACAGAACTGTCAATAGAAATCGGTACCCCTTAATATGGTGCCAGTTGCATTTACTATAACAACAGTTGATTTCCCTGATGTGGTATCAGATAATAGACTTGTTGCCATTTGCAGATGATTGGGTAATTTGCAAAGGAAATAAAAATCCTCCTTACAGCAGGGCAAAGAAGAGTCTAGAAAACTAAAATGTGGGATACCAGTCTGCTTTAAATCATCACCATTGAAAACCACGGCTGTTTGCCTCTCGTTAGGAAAAAAATTATAAAATAAATCTTTCTTTCTGTGTAATTCACCAGTAGGATGGAAGAATGACTTACATTTCTGTGAATGATAAGCGGGTGAAAGCTACACATTAAGGAGAGAATTAGGGAAATGCAATATTAGAATCAACCCAAAGAGATGTACATCTGGGCAATCGTGAGGAGCGGAGAGCATGTTTGTACTGAAAATGTATACAGGGTGAGTCAAAATGATGTGATCACTAATGGTACTGCTATGTATATACAGTACAGTAATCCCTCGCTATATCGCGCTTTGACTTTCGCGGATTCACTCTATCGCGGATTTTAAATGTAAGGATCTCTAAATATATATCACGGATTTTTTGCTGGTTCGCGGATTTCTGCGGACAATGGGTCTTTTAATTTATGGTATATGCTTCCTCAGTTTGTTTGCCCAGTTGATTTCATACAAGGGACGCTATTGGCGGATGGCTTAGAAGCTACCCAATCAGAGCATGTATTACATATTAACTAAAACTCCTCAATGATATAAGATATGCATCCCGCGCGGTGCTTGATTGTTTGCTTGTCTCTGCCTCTGTCTCACCCTCTCTGACATTCTCTGCGCCTGACGGAGGGGGTGTGAGCAGAGGGGCTGTTTGCACAGAGGCTGATTGCCTAGTGGATACGGACGCGCCTCTAAGAAATGCCGCTTTATCGCGGTGCTTCGGCATATTTAAAAGCACAAAAGCACACGTATTGATTTTTTGATTGTTTGCTTTAATCTCGCGCTCTCTCTCTCTGACGTTCTCTGCGCCTGACGGAGGAGATGTAAGCAGAGGGGCTGTTTGCACAGAGGCTGTTTGCTTAGAAGATACTGACGCTCCTCTAAAAAATGCCGCTTTATTGCGGTGCTTCGGAATACTTAAAAGCACACGTATTGATTTTTTGATTGTTTGCTTTAATCTCACGCTTTCTCTCTCTCTCTCTGACGTTCTCTGCGCCTGGCGGAGGGGGTGTGAGCAGAGGGGCTGTTTGCACAGAGGCTGTTTGCTTAGAAGATACTGACGCTCCTCTAAAAAATGCCGCTTTATTGCGGTGCTCGACATATTTAAAAGCACAAAAGCACACGTATTGATTTTTTGATTGTTTGCTTTAATCTCGCGCTCTCTCTCTCTGACGTTCTCTGCGCCTGACGGAGGAGATGTAAGCAGAGGGGCTGTTTCAACAGAGGCTGTTTGCTTAGAAGATACTGACGCTCCTCTAAAAAAATGCCGCTTTATTGCGGTGCTTCTGCATATTTAAAAGCACACATATTGATTTTTTGATTGTTTGCTTTTCTTTGCGAGCGCTCTCTCTCACTCTGAAATTCTCTGCTCCTGATGCGGGCACTCCTTTGAAGAGAAGATATATTTGCATTCTTTTAATTGTGAGAAAGAAGATCTCTGTCTTGTCATGCAGCACAGTTTAAACTTTTGACTAAAGGGTGTTATTTCATGTCTAGAGGGCTCTAATAATGTTAACAGTGTGGGAGAGTTTATAAGGGCTTAAAATATATAAAAATAACCATACAAACATATGGTTTCTACTTCGCGGATTTTCATCTATTCGATCGAGGAGGGATTACTGTACTTGTATACAATTTATGTGCCACATATGGTACACGTGTTGAACGCGATTGCGAACAGGCTGAGCCATTCCTGCAAATCATCTTGCACATATGAAGTATGTTTTCTGAATAAAGTGTTTCCGCCATTCAAACATTAACAGAATTTTGACTCACCCTGTACTTCTTTAATCGGACCTGCATTCAAGTATGGATGCCAAACAAATGCTTCAGTGGCCCCAGCCCTCCTAAACCATTTAGATGAGACATGGCACTGTGAGACTCACAATAACAATACGTTTGAGTGTTTGTCTGTCAACAGAAGTAGGAAAAAGAGTTTTACCAAGAAACACCTCTGATATTAAACTACAGGGGTTTATTTGAATTAAGAATGGAATTATACAGCTGAGGATATTTTAAAAGATTGCTGGGGATACCAGTATGGAAAAAGCAACCAACAAATCACATGAGAAAAGAGTAAAGTGGAATGAGATTTAGGATTCAATGGGTATTCAATAGAGGATCACGGTATGGCTACCATGATGTCGGGTTAGACCAGATCTTAATGTAAGTCTGGAATTGAAAGATGAGAATTTAGTGGTGTATTATACATTTCTGAATACTGAATATGTATAAGGAGGCACTGTGGCTCAGTGGTAGCGCTGCAGCCTCACAGTAAGGAGACCAGGCTTCACATCCCAGGTCCAGCTTGTGTGGATTCTGCATGATCTCCCCGTGTCTGCGTGGGTTTCCTCCCACCGTCCAAAGACATGCAGGTTAGATTAACTGTAGACGCTAAACTGGCCCTAGTGTGTGTTTGTTTAGGGGGGTGTGTATGTGTACAGTACCCTCCACTGTTATTGGCACCCCTTGTAAAAATTAGTAAGTCGGGTTAGAAAAACATCCCTGTTTGCTGAAGAACAATTCACAACAATTGTGGCACAGGTGTTTTTGTTAACAATACAGTATTTATTTCTTGATGAGGGCTTTTCTTTGAATGAACTTGCTTCAAGTAAAAGTCAGATGTTTCTAATTTTTTCTGTGCAAGATGACATTTCTTCAGCAAATAGGGATGTTTTTCTAACCTGACTGACTAATTTTTACAAGGGGTGCCAATAATAGTGGAGGGCACCGTATATGTGCAAGATCACATTGCAATGATGGACTGTCCAGCGTTTGTTACTGCCTTGTACCCTGTCCTACCTGGGATAGGCTCCAGCACCCCCTGCGACCCTGGGCTGGATTAAGTGGGTTACAAAATGACAAGACAAGAATATGTATAAAGGATTTAATACACATACTGTATACACGAGGTTTGATCAAAAAATATGGTGAACGTTTAAAATAAAAAAAGAGAGAAACGTTTATTGCAGTAAGAGATTTACTACTAGTCACCCTCAAAATACTCTCCTCCACATTGAATGTACTTATCTCAACGCTCTTGCCACTTTGCGGAGCAGTTCTGGAAGTTTTCTTTTGAGAGTGTCTTTTGTTGGGCTGTCATGGCTGCCTGGATGTCCTGAATGGATTGAAATCGTTTGCCTTTCATGGTCATTTTCAATTTAGGGAACAGCCAGAAGTCGCACGGTGCCAGATTCGGTGAAAGAGGTGGATGCGGACACGGCGTAGTGTTTTTATTGGAAACAAACTGTCGTACTAGAAGGGATGTGTGACAAGGAGCGTTGCCATGATGAAGAATGAAACCGTTACAACATTTTCCTCGGTTATTGACTTTGAAGGACGTCCTGATCTTTTCTCGTCTTCACCCAAGTCAGATCCATTACGAAATCGATTAAACCACTTGTAAACGGCCTTAGTTGTCGGTGCAGTGTCACCATAAGACAGGAGAAGGACTTAGGAGTCATAGTGGACTCTAAGCTATCGACTTCCAGACTGTTCAGGAGCCATGAAGAAGTCTAACAGAATGTCTTATCGGCACTTCATTCTGTATTATTGCGAAAGGTTTAAGACAGAGCGCCAGAAACTAAGACACAGGTTAGGTTACCAAAAATAAATGTTTTTAGTACATCAGGGAATATTATAAGGAGGATTGTGAATAATATAATATATTTTATTAAAGAATGTAATACTTAAAAGATACAGTAAAGTAAAACGATTTCTAAAAAGGAATGAAAAAATACAATACAAAGAATTCGAGGAAATCGCACAAATCTATGCGTGCAGCAGATGGCAGCAATGTCTCATAGGAAGTCCCAACCAAGTGAAAAGGAAACCTGCAGCCCTCCAGTATCAGGGTTCAGCATCCGCGCTCTGTAGGCACTGCGTCGCCCCCGTTCCAGGTCTCAACCATCTCCTGCATGGTTTTGACTAAACGTTAATCACTACATGTCCGTCAAGCACAAACAAACAAAAATCAATGTATTATTGTATCCTCCATTCCGCAAGGGCTTCAATGCTCCGCACTGTCAGTGACCATTGCACACAGCCGAGCATTGACAGCACTGGGCGCTTTCGGCTTGAACTTGGGAGCTGACAACGAACGTGAAATACGACGCGGGCTCGGAAAAAATCGAGCGGAGCGGGCAAGCGGAACACACCGAATTCGACATCAGTGTGGAGTCAACAGCGAACACCGCGTCTCACCGCAGCTTGGCCCCCTCCTCAAATGAAGAAGGCGCCGATAAATTAAAACAACAAGAACCCCAGCAGGCCGTAGCGTTTACAAAAAAGAAGGCATCAGCAACCGAGGAAAGTCACCAGTGGCACGTGCACGTGAGATCTCAGAGATAAAAGTGGAAGTCACGAAGTCAGCCATAGCCACGAGGGAGAACGGGGGCGCCGCGATTAAGTTCGAACCGCTCGACGTTTCTGGTGTCATTTATTTGGCATATTCTGCAGAAAATTAAATTACTTACCCTTTTCTCACTCTCTCATACGCGTCACAGTCTAACAGAGCTCAGCGTCTCTACTTCCCTCCTCAGGAGACGGGAACCGTCACACCGCCTGTTTACGTCGCTCTTGATGACGTCATCATCCTCCGCTCTTCTGTTCAGTGTTCTTTTTTTTTAAACTGAGCAACTGACAGGAGCAAAAAGGAAACGTGTAGAAGAAATATACGCCACAAAACAAAACCTATACTTGAAAAGCTTAGAATAATAGTGGAATAAATGACACGTTGTTAGGAAAAAGAAAGAAAACGCTGAATTGTGATTTCTTGCTAATTTAATTGCTCTCTTAGGTAGCTTTCTGTTCTTAGAAGGACCACTCGCTTTGAACACATTACACTGGCGGTCCATGCGATAGTGGCAGTCTCGTACTTTTTCCAGGCTCCCCGTGGGTGTCGTTGAAGCTTCTCATTCGGACGATGGAGTGGCAGATCATAGTGTATTTGATACATATCACTGATGCCGTCGTCCCCAGACTGATACACCTGTCAGCGCCGTTACAATATAATGGTTATGACAACAAGATGTATTTCTATAGTACATTTTCCCACAAGCGTGTATCTCAACGTACTTTCAATAAAACCAGGAAATTACAAAGAGAAAATGACGGAATACGTAAAACAGATTAACAAAATATATTTCAGTTTAAATCAGATAGTTTGTATGTCTTTCATGATTATAATATTAAAACTAAGCATCTGATTTAATGATACGCCATATTGCGAGTGCCACTGCTGTGGAGTGAAGTAATAGATAAGATGCCTCACGCATGTGCTGCTTGGGATTGTACAAACCGCTGTACGCTCCAAACCAGATCCCGGGGGATTACATTTCATAGGTAAGGCTGAACAATTGTTTTGGTTATATTTGGCCATTAGAAAATCCCATTTTATAATCTTAACTTCAGCTACACCAGGCTAAGCTAGCAAAGCGATGCATGTATGTGCTCAAGTGAGCCTCCAAACAACATTTTGGCTAAACGTATTTAGTCACTAACTATGTAGACTGTTGTTAGCTGTTAACATTTCTCAAACTTTGAAGGTTTCCCAAAGAAATCCACCTCAGGAAGCAGTGGGAGGTAGCCCTTAGATGGGATTTTGAGAAAGCTGTCCTGTGATGTGTGCTGTGCTAGTTTGGTAACAGATGCTGTACCAGCATCATATGATCAAAGCTACCACTTGCTGACATTAAAAAACAAAGGAGGTTTGATGATTCAGTCAAGGTGGTCAAAGTAGCTGAGCGTGTTATCCGACAGTCGACATTAGGGCAAGCTGTCAGTGTATCTTTGACCAATCAGTTTGTTCAGGCTGAGATTGGTTCAAATTATGCATTTTTTCTCAAGGAGCACATTGAGGAAACACAGTTTGAAATTGACAACCATCATTTTATATTCATGTCTTTAGTTGTGTCTGTCTTCCACAAACTAAGGCTGCACCATATTGCCAGACTGAATACTCTCAAATTACAGAGTGGCAACACACGGAAAAAGCTATGTAAGACAGTTCTCTTTCAAGGATTTTAGATCCTATCCTGTATATATTTAAGTAACCACATTGTGTGTGTGTGTGTGTGTGAGAGAGAGAGAGAGAGAGAAAGATTGAGAGAGGAATGAGTGAAATGTTTTCAGAAATTATTAAGCCAATTTGTAATCAATAAAATGGTTTATTTTTGTCATTGACTGTATCATTTCACTGTTAAAAGAAAGACAAACAAAGATAACTGGCAGTAACAGTGCAAAATTCACAATTGGTATGCCAGTTTGAAAAGATAAGTTTTGAGGCAATTTTAAAATGTGTTATTGAATCGAGCTGACGTATATGAGAGGGAAGAGAATTCCCGAGTTGAGGAGCACAATGAGAGACGCTCGAGCTCCCATAGCACTGATTCTGACATGTGGTACAGAAAGTCAAGCTGCAGATGAGGATCTGAGTGAGCGAGAGGAGTGCAAGTCTGTAGGAGATCAGTGTATCTGTATGTATATGTATCTGTAGGTCCGGCCTGGAAGTGAGAGGTGGAGTCGGGGTAAGGGGCCCACCTCCGAGGATACGCAAGCGAGGCCAGCACATGAGCAAAGCGAAACCTCCAAAGAGAGAGTCACTCGCTTAGCGACTAATACAGAAGCGAGATGAGCACATCGGCCAACGGAATCCCTTTTACTTTTCCTCCCACCACTAATACACAAGTGAGGCGAGCACACCGGCAAAAGGAAACCTCCGAAGAAACTTTCAATTATCTGACATCTCGACATTTCAATGTTTTTTCTTAGATTTCAACAGTTTCTAGGACCCCGTGCTTTATATAAACACACTCCTTAAAAATAACAGGTCTTTAATGCCAATTCAATATTTATGAACGCTTTAAAATTACCAGTTTTTTTTTTTTTTTTCTGGTCAGACACCTCCTGACTCACCGCTACAAGAAAACCCCCACCTATGATATATCGTTCAACTCGTCTTGATGTCTAGTTATTTAAGATATTGAGCCTTTTATGGGTTCTTCCCTATTTTTGGTTCTCTGGATCCCAAACCCCCCATTTTAGGCCATTTTTGGATATTTTGTAAAGAAAACTAAACCCTTATAAAACAATAGCAAAACCAGTATCATCAACAAAATCAACAAAAGGATTTGAAGCTGTGCCTGTCACATCAACCGACCCCCGTGGTTCACCCCCTAATGGGATATGAAGGGTCAGTTACTTTTTTCACATAACCAGGAAAAATTGGGGATTGATAATATAGGTATGCGGAGTGTTGTTTTATGCTATTTCGAGGTTGAAGCATGTGCAAGAAGAGCACAGTGCAGAAGGAACCAAGAGACAAGTATGGAGGTCAGCCGACTGTGTGAACGCGTGGAAAGAAGAAAGAAAGGAAAGCACAAGCAAAGAGGATGAAATTGCCAATGTTTGGAGATTCAATAATTTAAAAATGTGGTTGCACCACACTCTACATGGGCACTGATACTTGCAAACTATTTGTGAGTAAGAGTACAACCTAGCTGAAGTTTTGAAAGAAAGGCTCATGCCCTCATTTATTCCACTGGAAATCTCATTTATTAGGTATGTTCTGACGGTTGTGTGGACAGCACAGGTCAGTTTGTACGTCAAAGTTTACATTTTTTAAACAGCTCTGTCAGTTGTACAGACTGCATTATCTTGGCCAATATATCATAACTAAGCACCGTGTGGAGAGTGTCTTAATCTATGATTGTGCAAGGTTTGTTTTTTTTTTGTTTTGTTGTCTTTTTTTACAGTTTTACACTTACATAAATTTTTTCATTTGATACTATGCAAGTAGACAAATATTTTTGTTCATAATGTGTTCTCAGATCATTCAGTGATGGTGGCATTCAAACCAGTTAGAATTATGCAGCATGCAGCCATTATTGACAGTTCCAATGCCTCTAACATCTTGTGAGGAATAATCAGAATGAGAATTCACTTTATTGGCCAGGGAGACACATCACATAAATTACACATCTAATTAGACATTGTGAGAGATGGCCGGCAGTTTATCCCGGCCAACACCCCCGGGCCGATAGATGGAGTCCTCTCTGCAATATGGAGGTGCCCTGAATTCCCACAGGGCATCACAGACAATAGAGTTCGACTTCACAGCTCTGCTGGATACCATGCGGGCTGCCAGGGGATGCTGCAGGGAGACACAGGGATTTATATTTTCCTTATAGCCCGGAAGTATTCCCTAGTCATGGGGACGGAAGAAATGAAGTACTTCCGGGCAGAAGCACTTCCGGGTCAAGCACTATTTAAAGAACTGTGGGAAACCCAGTAGACGGAGCCGGAGTTGGGAGGGAGTGTGACAGAGCTGCTGGGTGGAGAGAAGGATTGATTATTGCTTATTATTGATTTATTGTGGATAATTGAATATTGTGGAGGTGCTTTGTGCACAATATAGAAGAAATTAAAATTACTTCTGATACTTTTACCTGGTGTCTGGACGTGTTGTCTGCGGGTTTCACGGGGCAACAGCCAGTGGCGTAGCAAGGTTTGGTGGCACCCGGTGCGGAGTTTAAACTTGTCACCCCCATGCCCACCAAAATATAAAATGAAATTTATTGAGAAAGCAGTTTTTTTATTCAATTGATTAAGTAAGTAGGGCATAATGTTAATTATTTTGTAAACAATTTTTTATTAAAAAAAAAAAGTAAAATATCTTTTTATTAATAAGCCAGTTTAATGTACAATGTAAGAAATCTTTTTTCATAGTGATAGTACCTAGTGCATAACTTTATTATTATTTTAATACAATTGAATGAAAACTCAATTGTTTACAAGTTTCATTCTCTAGGCTCTAATCCAACAAACTGTACTTTAACATGATACTTAGAATCTCTTCTTCCTAACTTTTTGTTCTGCAAATTTTGAAAATTGCGTCATCAAAATCGATACCTTCAGCTACACTATTTTCAGTTGACAAAATGGCTAAGCTAGAGAGTCGTGCTTGGTTCATAGTGGATCTGAGATAATTCTTAATTAGTTTGAGTTTCGAAAAACTCCTCTCACATGATGCAACAGAAACACATAAAGTTAAGAAAAATCTTAATGCTAAAGTGAGATTTGGAACAGAGTCTAAAAGTTCATATTCAACCACAAATAATAAATTATGCACACGTTTAAGTTACCATAGATTTCTGACATGAATTTCAAGGAAAAACCGAAGAAGCGTCGAAAAATTAGAAAAAAATATGTTTAAAAATATTGTTTTGGCGACGTAAAATAAAGGCAATAACGAGCCAAATCAAGAGAACGGCAATGATAATTTCCCAATACTGCCCCTTCTTGGCCTCTGATTTGTCACCAAAAATGACACCAAATCGGCAATTAACCAAAATTGTGACACATGATTTTGTCGTGTGTCCCGGCTCGTATATATAGGGGCCTTAAGATAGTGGGATGGGGAGGGAGATATTGTCCGTTCGCTTGTAGAACAATCCTAAAGTAAACTTATGATCGGTTCTAGAGTGGACAATACCTACCCACCCCACTGTCTAAAACGTTTCGCGCCGACTATATTATTATGATGTTCGGGTTAAAAATATCATCTTGTTGCACAGAACGACTTGGGATGATGATATATTTGTGGCAGGGATGAAACAATGAGTCACGGGACTGGTTGTTTGTTTACTTGAGCACCAGCACAGTACAAAAGAAATGAGACTGAACACCCCTCCCCCCACGCAGCACACAATAATACTACATCATTACAGCATCACATCGTTCACCCGCAATTTGCTGCAATTAGGGATTGTTAAAGCCCATGTAAATTATTCGACATGTTATTTTATGTAACAAAAAGGCGCATTAATACAAAACCAGCAATTTTTTGTCACCCCCTCAGAGCTGGTACCCGGTGCAGGCCGCACCCACCGCACCCACCTTCCTACGCCACTGGCAACAGCGACCCCTACTGTCACAACACACTGATGGGCAGCCTGAACAGGTTTGAAAATGTCCAAACATTGGAGTGTATTTGCACTTCAATTAGCAACAGGAGAGAATGAATGCATAGACAGCAGACTCTCACTTGTTTCAGAACAGTTTTTTTAAAAGATGTTTCAGGTCAGACGGTGTCACAAGAGTGGGCCTCTTTCAAGTACCATTTGATGACTGGAGAATTAAAAGGTATGTTAAAAGATGTCAGCTTCAAATAGTGTTGTTTAGGAATGTTTCACAAATATGTGCTTTTAAAAGCAGCAGCCCGATGAAACAACAAATTTTCTGTTTATCTATAGGTACAAAACAAGTCTACATACACTTTTATACGATGCATCTTTCAGTGACAGAACCAACTTTACTTTATGTCTAAACTAACCTCAGTTTGTGGAAATGGGACCCGTGTTCCCAACCCTCAGCCACCTGGCTGGCATTACACTTACTGCACTCATTTCCAGTACCAACTCTGAAAAGGATTTCTCAGCAATGCATTTGGGTAAAATTTTAAAGTAGCAGATTCTGATGAACACTTGCAGTACATTTGGGATTTCTTCAAAATTGTGCATAGAAACTAAATATTTAATCACACCCTTGGTTTCAGGAGAAGACATACTTGAGAAACAGGCTCCAGGGTGAACACCTTGGCGTTTGCTTGCCAGTCTCTTCTGATGAACCGCCTGGAAAGGACTTCCTATAACACCCCCTATGAGGCCAGAGAACTGTTTATTTCAAGGCAAACTCTGAAAAACATAAATAGTAAAATTATTATGCCACCATTGGAAACATTTGCTTTGAAAAAGTGATTTTAATTTATGTGTCTGTTTATTCATTCATTATGGCAATTTTGTTTTTATTTACTTTTTATTTATTAAATGTATAACACATTTGTTAATTTGTTCATCACATATTTAATTCCTATTTCATCTTTATCTATTCAACGAAGTTTTTTAATTGAAAATTCATTTTGGGTTTATTCATTATTGTTTGTAAACTTGTTTTATTTGTTGTTTATTATTAATGTTATTTCCCTTTGGAAAAAATAACTGAGATCAAGCACTTCCTATAACCATCAACAAGCTTGTTACACCTCTCAACTGGAATTTCCGACCACTCTTCTTTTGCAAACTGCTCAAGGTCTCTCAGATTTGAAGGGCGCCTTCTCCCAACAGCAATTTTGAGATCTCTCCATAAGTGTTCAATCGGATTTAGATCCGGACTCATTGCTGGCCACTTCAGAACTCTCCAGCGCTTTGTCTTCAACCATTTCTGGGTGCTTTTAGAGGTATGTTTGGGGTCATTGTCCTGCTGGAACACCCATGACCTCTGACGCAGACCCAGCTTTCTGACACTGGGCCCTATATTGCACCCCAATATCTTTTGGTAGTCTTCAGATTTCTTGATGCCTTGCACACAGTCAAGGCATCCAGTGCCAGAGGCAGCAAAACATCCGCAAAACATCTTAGAACCTCCACCATGTTTGACTGTAGGTACGGTGTTCTTTTCTTCGTAGGCCTCATTCCATTTTCTGTAAACAGTAGAATGATGAGCTTTACCAAAAAGCTCTACCTTGGTCTCATCTGTCCACAAGACGTTCGCCCAGAACGATTTTGGCTTCCTCAAGTACATTTTTGCAAACTCCAGTCTGGCTTTTTTATGTTTCTGTGTCAGCAGTGGGGTCCTCCTGGCTCTCCTGCCATAGCGTTTCATTTCGTTCAGATGTTGACAGATAGTTCAAGCTGACACTGTTGCACCCTGAGTCTGCAGAACAGCTTGAACATGTTTTGAAGTTGATTGCAACTGTTTATCCACCATTGGACTATCCTTCGTTGCAGTCTTTATTTTTCTCTTCCGTCCACGTCCAGGAAGATTAGCTGTAGTGCCATGTGTGGTGAACTTCTTGATTATGTTGCACACAGTGGACAAAGGAACATGAAGACCTCTGAAGATGGACTTGTAGCCTTGAGACTGTTGATATTTCTCCACAATTTTCATTCTCAAGTCCTCAGACAATTCTCTGCTCTTCTTTCTGTTCTCCATGCTTAGTGTGGCACACTCAGACACACAACACAAAGGCTGAGTCAACTTTTCTCCATTTTAACTGGCTTCAGGTGTGATTGCTAGATTGCCAGCACCTGTTTCTTGCCACAGGTGAGTTCAAACGAGCATCATATGTTTGAAATAAAATGATTTACCCACAATTTTGAAAGGGTGCCAATAATTTTGTCCAGCCCTGTTTTTGAGTTCTGTGTAACATGATGTCAGATTTGACTTTTTTCTCTGTTTTTTTGTGTTGTTCCAATGCACATAAAGGAAATAAACGTATGTATACCAAAACATTTGTAATTGCAACAATTTTCTGGGAGATATGGTGCATTTTCTGGGAAAATTCCAGGGGTGCCAATAATTTCGGCCATGACTGTATATATATATATATATATATATATACACACTAGGGGGCTTTGCCCCCTGCTCGCTTCGCACGCCAACTCCCATGTTTGGTTTTCCAGATATACACTTGTAAGATATTTTTTTTTCTTTGAATTGTTGTTATTTCATTAGTTTCACTTTTATTTCAGAACTTCTGTAAAACAATATTTGGAATCTTTCCTGTCCCAATATGCTGAATCTTTTAAATGAGGTCTGTGAGACGTGTGTTTAATGACTTTGTACCATAATTTAGGATAGGTTTCTCTGTTTGGAATTTCAGCACAGACCAAACGATCCATATCATCAGCAGTTAGTATTTTTTTTGCAAAGTAACTAATAAATGCATGTGAGGTAAACCCCGTTTTTGAAATTCTCTGACTTAAATTAGTTTCCTTTTGTTTGCATCAATGCAATATGTGCTATCGTTTTTTCTTTCGAGTCCCAACATGCTGAATCTTTTTAATGAGGTCAGTGAGACATGTGTTTAATGACTGTGTACCATAATTCAGGATTGTTTTCTCGGTTTGGAATTTCAGCACAGACATAACGATCTACATCATCAGCAGTTAATAATTTTTTTTGTAAAGTAACCAATAAATGCATGTGAGGTAAACCTCGTTTTTGAAATTCGATTGTGTAAATGTATGCTCGGATTTTCCCGAACACCTTTTCGAGTTCTTTCAATAAAATTAAGATTTTCTGATAAAACAATCTACTCGCGAAAGTCGGAATATCCAGTGCCAATGTAGCTGGTGGCATTGTTTTCAAGAATCTCCGTATTTCTGGCCATTGTGGATTGCACATCATTGTAATAAATAAATCTGGCCGACCGATAGTTCTGGATATTGCCATTGCATCATGATATAACTGTTGCAATGCTCTTGGACTACCTTGATATGAGGATGGTAATATTACTGCTTTACCTATTTTGAATTTGTCTGAACTATTGATAATTGAATTTTGGACGTGATCAATTGGTCCTTGCATATGTTCCATTCTAAGTTTTGTTTGATTCGATTTAATAAAGAAAAGACAATTAGCTTCAACTTTTAGATACGCATTAATAATGTAGTGCTGCGAAAGACGTTGAGATGACAGAAGTGGGTTGAATACATTGGAACGTATCGATAATTTTGGCCCAGAATATTGTGTTGCTGTTATTCGTTTTTCTGAATTTGCATGTTTCATATTGTATGACCATCCTGTTTCTCCATCTGGGAAAAGCAAGGGAAAGAGTAATGGATCAGAATGTGTTGAATTATTAGAAAGAAATGTCGATTCATGTTCTGCTTTCGGATAAACACGAATATCTACTCTGTTTTTGACATTTCTGCCTTTCGAAACTATTATCGCTGATAACTCGTCACATGTTGGCTTATTATATATGAGTCCATGATCTTTTTGATTCATATAGAAATCCAAGAAAACTTCTATGTCCGGGTTTTGCAGATAGATTTCATGTAAAGTGCGATACTTTTGGACGTATGGATATGTATCCATTATTGGCTGTATAATTTCTAATATGTCCAATCGTTTAGCTCTTTCGATTCTATGTTGTATCGCTTCTCCGTGATCATAAATATACACCTGCCCGAATTGTGGTTTCTTCGAAATTAAACTTGTCATTGCTTTAACTGTTGCGGGACCACAGATTCTCATAGCGTATGGTCTATTATTGTGTAAATGTACGTTTTGTGCATAAGAATGATGCGAATGCGAAAAGACTCTACTCTTTGCCTTTTATTTCTGACCTCAATTTGTCCTGCTCTTTTTTCAATTACACCTGGTTCTGATGGTTAATCACCTTTTGTTTTGCGGTAATGCGATCTTTTCTATCTTTTCTTTAATACTGTAGCGACTGACATGATAAAGTGTCACAAAAGTTTTCCATGAACAATCACTGACTTTGTAACCCTAAACACAACTTTCTAGCATCCTCTCCAATCCCTCATCCCCCGCGTCTCACCCCCCCCTTACCACATCAATCAATACCCCGCTATCAGTCCTCCGTGCTGTACTCCGCCCTCCATCAATCAGACCGAACAGTCACTTAAAACCAAAAAGGCCACAACCTGGCTGGGACGCTGCAATAGTTTCTAATTTTACTGGTTTCATAATCTCTTATCTGCCTTTTTTTCTCTCCAGCGCCTTTGGGTCTCTATTCTCCGTATTGTCCTTATACGCTTTATATGTGTTGAAAGCACAGTATGTGTGTGCACTACGTGCTTTTACATGACTGACTGTTTTTTGATGCATGTGCTCTTGTATGAGATCATTTGTGAGTAGGGCGTGTCTTGCAAGAATCTCATGTTCCACTTGCCTGCGAGACAGCCCTGGCACCGTCTCTTGGCACCAAGTCTCATGTTTATGGTCCCCGCGAGACGCTCTGTTGCAAGTCTCTTGTCTCGCAGGTCTTTTAAATTTCTTCCGAGAAAAATCACATATCGTCGCCTTGCTTTTGCATTCCAGGATTTCCTTTTATAATTATATATATATATATATATATATAGTGGGATATGGCCGGCCATTCATCCCGGCTAATACCCCAGGCTGCCAGGTGGAGCCCTTCTTGCAACATATAGGTGCCCGAGTTCCAGCAGGACATCATGGACAGTGGAGTTTTTCATCACAGCCCTGTTGGATACCATGGGGACCTCCAGGGGACGCTGCAGGGAGGAGCAGGGACTGCTATTTTCCCTATAACCCGGAAGTACATCTTAGGCACAGTGACAGAGGAAATGATGTACTTCTGGGATGAAGAAGAAGAGTTTTCACCCGACCTGGAAGTGCTGGATAATCATGAGGACTGAGGGCTCAGAAGCACTTCCAGGTCATAAACTATAAAGGACTCTGGGAAATCCCAGACGGGCAAGCTGAGTTGGGAGGAAGGGAACAACGCGTCTGGGAGAGGAGGATTTGATTATTGTATTGTGTAGTATTGTGATTTGTTTATTGGTTTATGAATATAGTGGATTGGAGGGTGCTTTGTGCACATTATTGTCTAAATAAATTCAATATTTGGACTTTTACCTGGTGTCTGGCGTCTGATCTGAGGGTTCAAGGGGACAACAGCACCCCCTATCTGTCACAATATATATATATGGGCAGAGTGGTGGCTCTGAGGTTAGGGATTTGCAATGGCAATCAGAAGGTTGCCGGTTCGAATCCCGTGAATGCAAAAAGTGATTGCACACTGTTGGGCCCTTCATTAAGGCCCTTAACCTACAATTGCTCCATACTGGGTATGACATTAATCTGCATCCAGCCCTGCATGTTGGCCCTCCAACCTGCAGGGAAAAACTTGGGGGTTGGTGGCAGAATTGGCACTCCAGCCACTATGAAAAACCTCCCACTATTCCATTCCATTTAAAGTAGTGTGGTGCTGAGGTGTCACCCATTGTATGGCTACACTTGGGTCCCAATGTGGGATCCTGAGGTGGATTGTCATGTGGTGGGTGCAGCAATGTGCTGTATCAGCGTGTGCTCCTAACCTCTCTCTCTCTCTTTCTCGCTCTCTCTATCTATATATGATTAGAAACACTGAATAAATGAAAAGGGTTGTGTTACAAAATTTTCCAACTAGGGGTGCCACTGCTGCCAAACAACATTATAAAACGGCCATCACATTACACGATGGTTAGGGTTAGCGTTTGGGGAGGGCTATCTGACTCAAAGGGTGTTTTGTGACTGACATTGTGGGAATTACCTGACCATGTCACAGGTATTTGCAGACTGCAGTTAGATCCATCTCGATTTTTGTACTTATGCATAAAAAATTAGTAAGCCTAGTTTTGTAATTTTGGAATGGACATTAAAACATAGAACCTGAGAAATAACAGCTCCTGTAATTAAGGAATGAGTCCAATTAGAAACAGACATTGGATGGGATTAAAACCTGCAGCCGAAGAGGTGCCCCGTGACCAAAGTTGAGATGCACTGAGTCAGAGGGTGGCCTTCTGGTTCCTCAGTCATTTGAACCTCATTGTTAATTGGCAGTCGGTTAAGAAAAAAGGCAGCAACTATAAACCATGAATGCAGCTGATTAAGAATAACATAAGCAATTTGGAGTTTGGCCAATTAAAAAAAAAAAAAAAAAGCAATAGCTAAAATTAAGCACAAAAGTCTTTCTTGAACATCAGCTGACTTTGAAACCAGGCTGGAACAAAAACATGAAGTCAATACAGCCCACCACAACAGCACTTGAGGAATACTGTTGTAGTGTGTGCCTTGGCACGTGTATAAACAGCTAATAAGAAGTAGCATTAAGCTTATTTAAAGGAATGAAAAGAATCGAGTTGGAAGGGAGCATAATAACAACTGTGCAGGAGATATACAGTAAATACTGATTTCTTTTTTAATTAGGTTCTTGCTTACTCATTATGAATCTTCTCCACCTGCCCACACACAACAAGCTTAATGAAGCAATAGTAGACATAAGCAACAAAGTAGGATGGCTTTCTCCGTGGGGGTAGTTTTAGATCTACTCCCATGAACCTGTTAGGAATACCTATACCTATATAACAGACGGATGTATATTTGCAACCTAAAAGTATTTTACTCTGATACAATGAATATCACCTTGAGGACCACCTGACTTACAGTTCTGAGACCCAGTTTCCAATCTGGTTTCCTGATATAAATTAACCCATCCATATACCATCATCAGAGAAATTAACCACCTCTTTTCATATGCAGACATGTGATACTTTATCAAATGGATCCAGGAAGGCACACATATATTTTATTTTTTGGTTTTTCACTATCCTGTCAATACCTCTAGCAGCACTGGCACTACGATGACAGAAGACTTGTTAGGCCTTGTAATACAGATGGGATATTTTATCAGCATGCATTTGTATTTCAATGTCAATGTAACTTTCACATTGGAATAGTTGGTGGCTTGACCTGTTTAATACTTTCAAGCACTGTTTGCATTATTGTTATGTCTGTTTACAGTAGGTTTCACAGTAGTCAATTGTATAGCAAAGCTGTCTATTTTATGAACAACATTAATTGAAAAAAAAAGGCATACAATTAAATGAGCGACAAAGGTTAATTTTGTTATAACAGTGACATGTTAAAAGTATTGGTAATATTACACATAAACGTGGGGGTATTGTTGCCCCTGCCCTTGTGCTTCTAAGAAGCTAAACTGTTTCAAGGGCAGACATTTTTGCCCTTTGTCAGGTGTGGATTTTACTGAAGACTATGTTCCTCACAAAATTTATTACAGGATTTCCAGTTATTAGTATTATATCTTTAATTTTGTTCTTGCTCTCCAGTATGAACTTTTGCATGGTTCTGAAGACTTCTTTTGTCGGAGAATCCTTTGCCACATTCAGGGCAGGAATGAGGCTTTTCTCCAGTGTGACTTCTTATATGGCAACGAAGAATGCTGCTGGTTGTGAATCGTTTGCCACATTTAGAACAGCAGTATGGCTTCTCGCCTGTGTGTATCCTGGTGTGGGTTTGAAGTTCAGTCGTGGTAAAGAATCCTTTACCACATGCAACACAAAAAAATGACTTCTGTCCAGTGTGGATTTTTGTATGTTTTTTGAAAGTGCTCCCATGAGAAAACCGTTTGCCACATTCATTACAACAATACGGCTTCTCCCGCGTGTGAATTCTTTTGTGACTCTGAAGATGCCCACAGGTGGCAAATCCTTTGCCACATTCAGAACAATGATACGGCTTCTCTCCCGTGTGAATTCTTGAGTGATCTTGAAAATTGCTTAATTGGGAGAATTGCTTGCCACATTCTGAACAGCAATATGGCTTCTCTCCAGTGTGAATTCTTCTGTGGATCTGAAGACTGTTACTGTGTGAGAACCGTTTGCCACATTCTGAACAGCTATACGGCTTCTCTCCCGTGTGAATTCTTGCGTGTCTTTGAAATGGCCTACTGTCAGAAAATCGTTTACCACATTCAGAACAGCAATATGGTTTCTCTCCAGTATGAATTCTTGCATGAATTTTTAGACTGCTACTGCGAGAGAACTGTTTTCCACATTCAGTACAACTGTGTGGCTTCTCTCCAGTGTGACATCTCCTGTGTGCGTGAAGACTGCTACTACATGGGAATCCTTTTCCACATTCTGAACAGCAATATGGCTTCTCTCCAGTGTGAACTCTAATGTGTCTCTGAAACTGCTTTCTGTCAGGAAATCCTTTACCACATTCAGAGCAGGTATATGGTTTGTCTCCGGTGTGAAGTTTTGTGTGGATCTGAAGGCTGTTATTGCGAGTGAATCGTTTGCCACACACAGAACACTGGTATGGCTTTTCCCCAGTGTGAATTCTTGTATGGGTCTGAAGATGCCATTTCCTAGAAAATTGTTTTCCACATTCAGAACAATCATACTGCTTTTGTTTTGAAGAATTCAACTTATCTTTGTGCTTAGGTTTGCGATTGAAACCTTTTCTCCGCTCTTGGCAAACAGACAGCACTGCTGAATTTCTGTTGTAGCCATGTAGCTTACTGTTGGACACATCTATTCTTGTAAGTACCACAACAGGCAGAGAACCATTCTGCAAAAAGGCTGCTTTTAAACTGTTGGATATAGAAGCCGAAGTCTTCATATTCTCATCATGTGTTGTACATTGTGGTCTGGACTGAAGACAGGTGTGAGATGAGAAGAAACTACCATTGTCTTGTAGATCTGCAAAATTATTAAAAGAGACTTGTCAAGAGGCAATCGTTTATTGCAGAAAAATTTATGCATGTTGAAATAAACCCAAACTCAGACTCCACTACTCCCTTTTGTTGGCGACAGAGACACTATTACTCTAACACACAGAGTTATATGGAAGCTTATTCCTACCTATCAAAAAACTGTGTTATGCAACAGTGAACAAAAGAGATTAGAAAACATTGCAAAATAATAAGAACCTACATAACCCAATACAAGACAAATAACTGTAGTTCTATCTTTACGACACATGGGCACATCAGCGCACAGGTTAAAAACAATATTACGAATACAGAAAATGTACATTGTGACCTGACAAGGCTCTTTTCATATGTTAGTAGTAAAAGAATGACCAAGGAAGGATAAAGGTGAAATAAAATATGACAGAAAAAAAAAGGATGACAATACTATTTTATTTAAGCTTTAACTTAAAAAATTGATAACCTACTAGTAGCTACAGAGAATACTAAGGAAATATCCAGTAATTTGGAGTTTAGTGCTTTTTAGTGGATTAAAAGGCTGAATATCAAAAGTTAAGATCAAATATTTATATTTGCGGTTTATAATCAGTGACCGCATGTTTTTTTTTTTTCCCTCAATCTTGCCAATCCCCACATGTTGCTGTTTCTTTTGTACTCCAGGACATGCAGAGGAAAGAATAGTACAGAGCAGTAAGTTCAGCGCTATATGCAATCATCAGATTCAAATATTAACAGTTCACACACACGCAAGGATCGTCCTACCTACATTTACAATGTGTCTACCTGTTACAATGTACACACTTCTCTCTATGCTGTGGTTTCTATTACACACCTGAAAGAAAGAGACAATATATGTGAAAACTTCATCGCACTAATGCAATATTATTTGAAAACAAACAGCGTCAGATCGGGTGTGAATTTATGCGGTGGGCTGGTGCCCTGCCCGGGATTTGTTTCCTGTCTTGAGCCCTGTGTTGGCTGGGATTGGCTCCGGCGGACCCCCAAGGCCCTGTGGTTGGGATATAGCGGGTTGGATAATGGATGGATATATATATATATATATATATATATATATATATATATATATATATATTGTCACGCTTGGGTCACAAAGCTGCACAGGAACAAACATAAGTCTCTTTCAGGAGCAATCCAGGCACACTGTCAAACCGGTCACCTCAGCTCCGCTCCTCAACCAAAAGAACACAAAATCTTCCTCCTCAAAGGGGCGCGGTGGCTTGGGAGCCCCAACCAGAGCACAGGATGTCTGGGGGAAGAGAGACAAGGCCACGATATGGTTTTTTAAATGTTCAAAGCCCCACGCGGGATGCAGATCACGTGGCATGGCAGCAATAGCAGGCTAGCTTCTGATCCTGCAAAGAGGAGATGAAAAGCTGTGTTTGTTTCCCATTGTATCACTGTTTAAGTGGGGGTTTTGGAGAAGCGGCCATGTCTCCCTGGGGCTGCGTTCAGCGTCTTCACAATTTAAAACTGTTCAAAAAAAAATTAAAGGATCACTTTGAAAACATAGTAGATCTCAATGGGGAAAAAAAATCCTGTTGGCTATCTCTGCTGATATGGACTGATATGGTAATGTGTTAGGAACTAAAGGATGCCACATCGTTTGATGGATATGAAAATTATCAACCTACAGAGGGCTGAATTCAAAGACACCCTGAAAATCAAACTGAAAAAATGATGCCGCAGGCGAGTCCATTTTGCCAAAATTTCATTGTATCAACTCCAAATCATACTCAGTAGTTTGTATGTCCCTCACGTGACAATGTCAGGGTATGCTCCTAATGAGACAGCAGATGGTGTCCTGGGGGATCTCTTTCCAGATCTGGACCAGGGCATCACCAAAGCAGCTGAAACAGATTAACATCCCCCTCTGCTATCTAACTGACCAGATCAATAGCCCACAAGTTTCATTGACTTGATGGTATACTCGGATTAAAAAGTGTGCCTTTAATTTTGAAAGCCTAGGTTGTGCTTGTGAACTTCCTCTGTCTGTGTCAGGTTTGGGGTGCTGTTGCGCCCCCTGCAGTCCACCATCCTTCTATATAAAAGCGGTCGGGTGTCCTTCCGTCCCATGAGTGCTATGCAGGCGCGGAGTTTCATACACGCCCCGTCCATTTTGCAATGCACGATGGGATTTGTAGTTTCGTTTTTCCAGGTAAAAGATGATTTTCTACTCCAGACTGTGCGATATCTTCTTCTTCTTTCTTACTATATAAAAGCGGTCGGGATTGTCCTTCCGTCCCGTGAGTGGAAAGCACAGCGGTATTCCACTTATCACAGACTTACTACTTGTGGCTTGCGGTACGAAGCGACGCGATATGAGCAGAGTTCTGGTGCTCCCATCGTTCCCTTGCTTTTGTGCGCGATGCGCTGGAAAAATAGACAAAATGACGTCTCTGGAAATAATTAATGTTGATGGAGTACAAATGCCTCACCGCGTAGTAAATATCAGGGGGGTTCAAAAGGGCGACCTCAATATAGAAAAAAAGTTTAAATTTCATCACAAAAATAACAGAAACTACGAGTATTAAAGTAATACCGCTCAAATGCAATATAACCAAATTAATGAGTTTGTATAAAATATCAAATTGATCTACATATTGAATTGCCTTAAGAAGTGGTCAACTTAAAAGTCGGTCGCCTTAAAAGGCGGGTCAGCCTAGTATATCTATATATATGGTTAGGTGGATTGGCGATTCTAAATTGGCCCTAGTGTGCGCTTGGTGTGTGGGTGTGTTTGTCCTGCGGTGGGTTGGCACCGTGCCCGGGATCGGTTCCTGCCTTGTGCCCTGTGTTGGCTGGGATTGACTCCAGCAGACCCCCGTGACCCTGTGTTCGGATTCAGCAGTTAGACAATCGATGGATGGATGTATGTGTACATATATATATATATATATATATACACATACATACACACACACACACAAGTTAAGAGAGAGAGAGAGAGATTATATATTATATTATTATATATATATATATATATATATTATATATATATACTGTATATTGGAAGCAAAGTTCTGTGATATGGTTTACAGTTTATTTACAGATCAAAACCCACGACAGGAAAAAAAGTAATGAATATCTTAAAATAGTCTTTTATTCCTGAGCTTTCAACCCCCTATCAGGTATTATCATCAGAGGAAAATGGTTAGACATACAGGAATAAAGGCAATACATAGAAAATGAGGAAGGGCTGCAAGAGGGGTGGATTAGTAAGATGGGGTTCAGAGGCTGTTAGTCTTGAAGTCTTTTTATTATTTGGATGTTGTTCTTTTTAAACCTCATATGCTGGGTTCAAGTCCAAGTGCCTGTTAATGGCATTTTCATTTGATAGCCACGATTAAGCCAGCTCTCTGACACTCTTAGTATTTCCCTTGAATGTCACTTGCACCGTGTCGAATTAAACATGTGCCCAGTGGAACCCCAAGAGGTAGGGCCGCTGTGACATCACACCTAAGAGACCATCCTCCACTTTTATATTCTGGTGGTTGCCATTGAGAGCTCTTGGGAGATTAGCATAAATATTACTTTACTTTGATTTTTCTGCTTAATTAATACTCTTGCTTCCAATTTTGGGATTGCCGATTACTGGATAATGTTCTTGGACTTGTTGACCTCGGATTTTCATTTTTGGCAAACCCTGTTAACCTTGTTTTGCCTTGGTTACTTATTGCACTTTTCTCACTAATTCAAATAAAATCTTAATTTATAAAGATTCCTAGTGGGACTTGTCATTTCAAGCGATACGTTTTATAGCTCTTGCAAGATATTTTTCAACTTTCAGTAGCCTGTGTGTGGTAGCTGTGGGCTGGCTCTCTGGGGTAAGGCCATTTCTAGACCCACCAGAAAGAGTCCCACCTTGGTTTATGGATCTTTCAGGAGGCCTTACATCCTTTTTTCGCCATGTCAATAACTCATTTATACAACATGGCAATGTATTTCTTACACACAGATCAACCTGCAGGATACAGGATGTTATATCTTTTATTATGTCCCTGCCCATTATTATACATTGGAAAAACTTACTGTACGATTAGGCACTGCATAGCTGAACACAAAAGTAATGTTAGACATAATCTAAAAATCTCATTGAGGCTTGTTATTTAATTTTAGACTTCAAATATATTGTACTATAGGTAATAAAAATCACACCTGCAACATGGTGACGTGAACAATCATATCCTCAAATAAGAAGCACCCTGGACTGAATTCTACCCGATTGGCTTAAATGAATCACATGATTTTCCCAGTTTCCTTTATATTTGCCTTTCTGAAAACCTTCCTCTACACCCACTGAGACAATCGGTTTATGAATCTCTTGCCGACAGTGAGTTGTTTTGGAAAGATGTTAACTGCTTTCATTTTCACCCCATCACAATATACTATCAATCTGTATTCTTAATATTGCTTGTGTCGCTCTGTAGTGTGACTTCTCATTACAGAATTCCCTCTTGCCCGTCTCTAATTAAAATGGAAATATATGGGTGAACCCTAATACTTCCTTTCATTTTCACCTTTTTTCCAGGTTGTTCATGTGACTCACATGTAAATTTTATTTTTTTTTTAAATCCTTTACCTCATTTAATATTGTTTCACCTTTCCAATCACCAAATTATACATAGCATTCCTCTAGTGGTGATTCTGACCGATGGCTACTTGCACGCGAGTTTCTCCCAGTTTGTCAGCTACTGCCGATGCGAGTTCATTAGTCCATCCAGTCTTAAAAAAATAAGTGTAATTATGACCTATAACAAGATTGCACATAAAGCGAATTCTATCTTATCGACCAAAGTGTGCTTCAAAAAAAAAAAAAAATGGAGCAAATTTGCCTTAAATCTCAGCCAGGTGTGCCACATGGTATAGCAGCTTTGACAAGCATTTAATTGATACTGTATCAAACATTCCTCATGTGTGGTATCTCATGATCGACATTTCAAAATAGAGCGATCTATTGAAAAACAACCAAAGGTTTTAAAACTGAAACTTTGCCATCCTGCAGTAAATTAGCCTGTGATAAGTGACTAGTTCAGATTAGTACTTGCAAATAAGCAATTCATTTCACAACATAAAAGTTACAGATAACAAAAAGGTCAACATTTCCAAGATCAGTGAAAAAGGAAGACAGTCCCCTTGAAGATAAATCACCTCATCTCAGTTTGTGTGTGTGATGTTTTATTTTTGCTATTTTATCACTTACCTCGCTCAGAAGAACCTGAGCCTGATGAGTTTTCAGACTTCTTCATGTCACACTCCACAGGTTTGGATCTCAGAGATACAGAATGGTGCTGCAGGGAGCCGTGTGCACTTGCTGTGAATTCTAATCCAGGTACCACTTCACTGGAACATAAAGTCTGCGAGATGGGCTCTATTTTAAAGTCTTTTTCCGTGAAGATACTTATACTTTTGTTTTTCCGCATGTGAATGTGGGAAGACTCTGGATCTGATTCCTGTTTACACCTTATTGCCGCTCTTCCACTGTCCTTCTCTTTAATGCCACCACCGTCCTGTTGAAGGTGCACAGACTCCCACTCACAGTCCCCTTCATTTATGTCCACACTTCTTTTCTCCATGGTAGTCATGGAAGGGAGCCTCCTGTGCAGTAACGGATTGTCTTCCTTCTCATCATACCTCTCTACTAAGACCTGCTCTTTGCATTCATATTCCATTTCTGGAGAGTCCTGCACAACGTGGCATACTTTCTCCATTTTGTACAACAGTTACTGCAAATGGAGGTGTCTCTTTTTGTCTGTAGAAGGAGCAAAGTAAAGATCAGTATGCACCAAAAACACAGAACACATCTGAATCAGCTCCATCACTAGTCCCCACGGCTTGTTCCCACTATCCTTTGAATTAACCTGCCTGCTCTTCTCTTAACTTCTTCAGTAATAAGAGGTCAGATGCAAAAACAAAAAAAAAAAAAAAGCTGTGAAGGTCTATGCGACAGCAGAGGTGTTTACAACGCAAGGCCAAAAATTACATCTATCTAAAGCACAATTTGATCAGAGTCACAGTTAGAAATCAATGCAAGTCCCTAATTCTTCCTAGGAAACTGCCTCTATAATTATTGAGTGAGTTCAGACAAAGATGTAATTTTAATCACTCTGTAATATGTAAAATAGCACTCACACATACTACAAGATTTGTTTTATTTTATCCTGCTCCATTCTCATTTGCAGTAAATATTGTATTTTCACAGACATTTTCTGCTGAAATGCGGTGAATGTATAACAAACAAGTCCCTTTTTTCCCCCTTACTAGAGTAATGTAGAAATTATTAGCACTTTGAAAGTATCTCCAGTGCTTCATAATTTTCTAGATGTTTTTCACTGCCACAGAGGCAGTGATCTTGAGCTACGGTTGGCTTCTTCTACTTGACCATATTAACACTAGAATCCCCGCCCACCTTAAATCCCTTTGCACCTCTCCGTTAGCGTCTTTTGTTTTGTAAATGTGTCAATCAGCACAAGCAGCAAGCAGCCTGCTATCCCATCCACCCACTTGCCGTAGCTCAGCTTGGGCAAAAAGATCTCCCAGCTCAAATCTTGTTTGTCTGGGTGTGAGATGCCTGGAGTTGTAGAGGGTCAATAATATATCGCCATTTGGAATACATGCATTTCATGTGTGTTTCATGTCTACAAAGATCTGGGTAAATGTAGGATGACAGGAAATGCAAGGCAAGAAATGCTGAACACATACCTAAGACAGAAACTTTTTGCATGTTATAGTACTAATGACAACATTTTTGAAGTGTATAATGTGTGAAGACTGAAGTCTAAATCTTGTATATAAACGTCTATGCGTGGAAGTGTGTGTGTCTGTCTGTCCGGCCTGGAAGTGAGAGGTGGAGTCAGGGTAAGGGTCCCACCTCCGAGAATATGCAAGCGAGGCCAGCACGTCGGTAAGACGAATCCTCCGAAAACAGAATCACTTGCTTATCCGTTAATATACAAGTGAGGTGAACATATCGGCAAAACTATATCCCTTTTACTTTTTCTCCCGCCGCTAATACACAAGCGAGGCGAGCATGTTGGCCAATCAAAACCTCCGAAGAAAGACAGTCGCTTAGCCGCCGATGCACAAACAATGAGAGCATTATGGCAAAACAAAACATCCTAGGACAGAAATGCCCAGAGTAGTTCCTTTCAATTAACTGACATCTCTAAATTTACAATGCGATTATCTTATATATATACGTCTACACGTGGAAGTCTGTCTGTCTGTCTGTCTGTCTGTGTGTCTGGCCTGGAAGCGAGAGGTGGAGTCGGGTATGGGCTCCACCTCTGAGGAAACAGAAAACTAAATGTCTACGCATGGAAGTGTGTGTGTCTGTAGGTCTGGCCCGGAAGTGGGAGGTGGAGGCGGGGTAAGGGCTCCATCTCCAAGAATATGCAAGCGAGGCCAGCACATCGGAAAAACAAAACCTCTGAAGAAAGAGTCACTTGGTTAACGGCTAATAACAGGAGCGAGGCGAGCACATCGGCAAAGCGATATCCCTTTTACTTTTCCTCCTGCTGCTAATACACAAGTGAGGTGAGCACACCGGCAAAAGGAAACCTCCGAAGAAACTTTCAATTACCTGACATCTCGATATTTCATTTTTTTTCTGATGATTTCAATAGTTTCTAGGACCTTGTGCTTTTTACAGCATGGGTTTACACAGCTAGTATCAAATAAGCACTTTCACAAAAGGTACAAGTATAACAAAACAAGTTTGCTTTTATTTAAGACTATAACCAAAGAAAAAGAAATCTGGTCAAGCTACTTCGTTGTTATGACTGCTTTGGTAGTACAGCGGTAGGAACTGCGGACTCATAATCAAGAAGTCGAGGGTTCGATTCTGGTCGCTACCCAGAATTACCATTTTGAGTAGTGATCTGCTCTTATTGTTACTATTATACAATAAAAACATACATTTGATTCGAGTCCGTAACCGCCGGTGCAAATGTATGGTACTTGTAAAGGTTAGCGTTTTTTAATTCATTCAATTTTATTCTCTCAGTCGCGTTCACGCTCGCCCCGATCTGACACTGCTGTTTTTAAATAAAGACGAGCTATAACAGCGGTGAACTCAGGTGAGGATGAGGGTTCTACATCGAAGAAAGAGAACAGAAGCCCTTCCCACAAGAAACATCTGCTTACATATAAGAACAACGCAGCTGCACCAGGCAAAAGATGGCACCATTTGGATACAGGATGAGGTCAGACGTCATCCTGCCAGTCAGTCTGTCCTTCAACAAAACAGCAGGGCTTACAGAGCTTGCCGACATATCGTGCAAAGTCCTGTTTGTGATGGTCTTTACATGAAAAACATTTATATGTTACTTATAAAAAGTCAGATTGAATGTTGTTTACCTTGATTTATTTACATATCTTCCTAGAGCGTAAAGTCAAAGTAGGCTGCAGAGCTTTCTCTGATTGATCAACACGGGCATGCTGACAAAGAAAAGACTGACTGTTAACTGTAGCGACTTGAAGGGATACCCACTGCTCTACATTGATTACATTCAAGATTACATCTTGCCTGAAGAAGGGGCCCAAGTTGCCTCAAAAGCTTGCATATTGTAATGTTTTTAGTTAGCCAACAAAAGGCGTCATGTTGCTTGACTTCTCAATGACTTAGCCACAATAAGTTGAGCGCTAACGTAATATCCCATTGTGCTTGCAAGTAATTTCCTCACAGTCTCTAAGGTATTTAATGTCAAAGTGTATCTCAATAAACTGGTCACTTTGTAGGATGCAGCATTTTTGTACATAGCCATCAAAAAGCATTTTGCAGCCGGCGTCATGGTATATTTCCACTGGTACTGGCTGTAATGTCTTATTCAGCCATTTTGGAATAAACCACCAGTGAGCCAAAGCATTTGAAAAGCGTGTTGTGCTCTCCAGTCAACTCTACATCAGGCTCTCGCAATGGAGGCAACTCAGCGTAGCTCACTTATCCCCATCACTGCCTCAAAAAGGATCTGATGTGGATTATTATAATGGAAAGGGATGCTCCTGCTTAATTTAACTCTAGGCCATCTTTCTGTACTGGTGTGCTATTTTGGAGGCAGCTGAGATATATGGCTTACCAAGAAAATATGTATTATGGAAAGCAAACATAATTTATTCACATAAATAATGTGAAGCAGCTGTAAAGGATGATGCACCTGGGCGGGTGTCCCAGTCGGGATGAAGCAAGGATCCTTACCTGGATGGGAGGCCAGTCCATTGGAAGCTCAGCAGGTAAAGCAATGTGTTCTCTACCCTAGCCAGGAAGAAGGCAGAATATGCCAGTTTGGATCTGAGAGTACTGGCGTCCCAACAGGGTCATATCAAGCTGGCCAGGAGGCCAGTTAGTGACATCAAAAAGTCAAGTGCACAGCAGCAGTCTGTTAATTTTTATTTTTTGTTCAGACTGCCTGCCAAAATGGTAGATGAAAACTTTTAAAATTAAAGGAAAATAAGGAGGACTTTTACAAGAAAGTGACAGAGATTTTCGTGGAGAAGGATAGGCGCATGGACTTCATTTACAAATAAAGGTAAGTCCATAAACGGTTTTCAAGTTTATAAAAAAAAAATGGGATCAGACTATAAAAACATACCAATATTTAAAAACTAAATTTTGACCTTAAATAAAACATTAAAAGCTTTTAAAAACAACTAAATATTTCAATTAAGGTCAAAATTGAAAAAATCCGTTTTTGTTTTGTATACCACTCTATACTTTCATTTGTATTGAATGAGTATGAATTGTGGAATTGCAACGGCAAATTTAGGACACATGAAGGGTGCAGAGCAAATGCGCTCTCTCCGCCACTATAAGTGTAACGTTCTTTCTTAGCCAAGTAAGTACCTTACCGATATGTGTGTGTAAAGAATGCTGATGAGATATGAAACATAACCAGCACTCAATGTGCACGCTGCCAACTGAATAGTGAATAAGCTAGTCTTTTGGGTTCATATATTCGTAATTCTGACTCTGTGCCTCACCAGCAATGAACCTCACCGCACGTCACTGGAGCTGTTCTACCTGAAGGTGCTGTTGGGCAGATCTCGTGGAAAGGGAGGCAGCGGCGCATACCGCGTCTCCTCTGCATCCTACGTCAACACCACATTCTGAAAAAGATAAGAAACCCTGAAACCAATGGGCCTTTTATTGTTTAGAGAAGCCGTCATCAAACAGACAGGCAGGTTATGGCCGCGGAGTAAGCCGCAAACAAAAAGCAGGACTGGAGTGCCGCTCGAATAGAACGGCTAACCTCGGCTTCCCACACAGTTGCCGACTTTCGCTGCTGCAGCTGCCATTGAGGTGCCGCTTACTTGTATTATTTATAGTATTAGAGTTTTGTACCGTGTTAGCCATTATGGATGTAGTGAGAAGTAAAGCAAAATGAAACCTTCGATTTGCTAACTAAAAGATTACAATATGAAAGCTTTCGAGGCAACTCAGGCCGCTTTTTCAGGCCATTTTATCACACTACATTACGTTTTCAAACATTTTAATATTGACCTTTTTATCTTTCTGTAATTTTACTCACCAAGTTAACTCGGCGGCGTCGCCCCGCTTGTGTTTACGTCGCGCTTGATGACATATTTGGCCTCCGGCGTTCTTCCGACTATAGACAGACTAAATAATAATGTACTGCTGCCATCTGCTGGATGAAGGTTCTAATTTTATATATTTTATTTATTGTGTTCTCAAGACTTAAGAAAGCTTTGAAATCATTCGTTTTTTCTATGCAGTGCCTCCTGACTCACCAGTACGAGAACCCCCTCATATATGTTATACCGTTCAAATCGTTTTAAAGTCAAGATATTCGAGACTTTGGGGGTTCCCTCCTACTTTTGTCCTTCTAGTCCAAAAAAAAAAAACCCTCATTTGTAGGTCATATTTTGTGTAGAAAATTGCACCCTTATGATAAAGTAATACCAATAGATGTCTTCAGCAAAAATGATCAGAAAGACTTGAAATAGTGCATGCGACATCAACCGACCCAGGAGATTCACCGTCTAATGGGAAATGAGTGATCTAAGTTTCTCTTTTTCACAAAATTAAAAAATGGGGGGTGGGGGTCGGTAAAATAGGCATTGGGAGTGACGTTTTATGCTTTCTTGAGGTTGCTGATCCATACAAATTCATGGTTATTTACTGTGTGGAGCCTGTTACAGATCTAAATATATAAATGTTCTTTCTAAACCCTTGGTCTCATTGGGTCTTTTGGGAAACAGAAATGGTTCTCCTATGGCATCACTTTGAAGAACTGCTCTGGCACCTTGATTTTTAAGAGTTTTCTTCTGATTACTGTCAGACTGTGATCATGTATAATTTTCCATTGCTGTTATCTGGTGGATGAAGGTTCTCATCTCTTTACAATTTGATATTTAACTAGCCGCCCCCCGCCCCGTAGTAGTGAAACAGGACAAACTATAAAAATCAATAAACAAACAGGTATCGCTAGCTAAGCGCAGGCAAGGTCCCCTCCAAAATGTGGCCAGAGACAGAGCGATTCGAACGGAGGCTGGCACGTGAGTGAGGAAGACCCCTCCTGTCTGTCTCCCTACTCTTGACTTCACGCACCCGCCATCCACCCCCCCCCCACCCCACCAGTCCGCAGCCTCTGTCTCGGATTAGCGTGAATATATCGCTCCTGCAAACGAACTATGAATTTTAGCGCGATGAGAGAAGTCACAAAATCAACCAGAATGTTCAAGCAAATTATAGAAAGAAAAGAAAAAAAGATCTAAATCCGTTAAGTAGTTCTCTCGTGAAAAGTGAACAGACATACAGACAGATGTTGGATTTTATATACAGGTGCCAGTCATAAAATTAGAATATCATGACAAAGTTGATTTATTTCAGTAATTCCATTCAAAAAGTGAAACTTGTATATTAGATTCATTCATTACACACAGACTGATGTATTTCAAATGTTTATTTCTTTTAATTTTGATGATTATAACTGACAACTAATGAAAGTCCCAAATTCAGTATCTCAGAAAATTAGAATATCAATTAAGACCAATGCAAAAAAGGGATTTTTAGAAATGTTGGCCAACTGAAAGGTATGAACATGAAAAGTATGAGCATGTACAGCACTCAATATTTAGTTGGGGCTCCTTTGGCCTGGATTACTGCAGCAATGCGGCGTGGCATGGAGTCGATCAGTCTGTGGCACTGCTCAGGTGTTATGAGAGCCCATGTTGCTCTGATAGTGGCCTTCAGCTCTTCTGAATTGTTGGGTCTGGCGTATTGCATCTTCCTCTTCACGATACCCCATAGATTTTCTATGGGGTTAAGGTCAGGCGAGTTTGCTGGCCAATCAAGAACAGGGATACCATGGTCCTGAAACCAGGTACTGGTAGCTTTGGCACTGTGTGCAGGTGCCAAGTCCTGTTGGAAAATGAAATCTGCATCTCCATAAAGTTCGTCAGCAGCAGGAAGCATGAAGTGCTCTAATACTTCCTGGTAGACGGCTGCGCTGACCTTGGACCTCAGAAAACACAATGGACCAACACCAGCAGATGACATGGCACCCCAAACCATCACTGACTGTGGAAACTTTACACTGGATCTCAAGCAACGTGGATTCTGTGCCTCTCCTCTCTTCCTCCAGACTCTGGGACCTTGATTTCCAAAGGAAATGCAAAATTTACTTTCATCAGAGAACATAACGTTGGACCACTCACTCAGCAGCAGTCCAGTCGAGACGCTTCTGACGCTGTATCTTGTTCAAGAGTGGCTTGACACAAGGAATGCGACAGCTGAAACCCATGTCTTGCACACGTCTGTGCGTGGTGATTCTTGAAGCACTGACTCCAGCTGCAGTCCACTCTTTGTGAATCTCCCCCACAGTTTTGAATGGATTTTGTTTCACAATCCTCTCTAGGGTGCAGTTATCCCTATTGCTTGTACACTTTTTTCTACCACATCTTGTCCTTCCCTTCGCCTCTCTATTAATGTGCTTGGACACAGAGCTCTGTGAACAGCCAGCCTCTTTAGCAATGACCTTTTGTGTCTCGCCCTCCTTGTGCAAGGTGTCAATGGTCGTCTTTTGGACAACTGTCAAGTCAGCAGTCTTCCTCATGATTGTGTAGCCTACAGAACTGGACTGAGAGACCATTTAAAGGCTTTTGCAGGTGTTTTGAGTTAATTAGCTGATTAGATTGTGGCACCAGGCGTCTTCAATATTGAACCTTTTCACAATATTCTAATTTTCCGAGATACTGAATTTGGGACTTTCATTAGTTGTCAGTTATAATCATCAAAATTAAAAGAAATAAACATTTGAAATACATCAGTCTGTGTGTAATGAATGAATCTAATATACAAGTTTCACTTTTTGAATGGAATTACTGAAATAAATCAACTTTGTCATGATATTCTAATTTTATGACCAGCACCTGTATATAGGCATGATAGAAATTGTGATAAATCCTAGGCTTTCAATCTCAATTATATTAATTTTTCTTTCTTTTAAATTATTAAAATGGATTCCTTTGTGATGAAAATGTTCCAGGAAGAGGCTGTCTTAACTTACTGGGAAATGTTTAACATGCCTGTAGTACTCCTTTGATGACTTTGATAACTGTACATTTTATGTTTAGATAGATAGATAGATAGATAGATAGATAGATAGATAGATAGATAGTGAAAGAAACTATATAAAATAGATAGATAGATAGATAGATAGATAGATAGATAGATAGATACTTTGTTTACCGATGAAACAAAGATAATTTCGACCTATTCTGAAGTCAGCTCATTATTTCATTTTGATATCTAATTTGAAATATGTAGTTTAATGTATCCGTACAGAATTAGCGTGATAAACTGGCCGATTTCTGACAGAATTGTTCAGAAATTAACAAAACTCTTACCTGTTTGAGTTTTCTTCAAGAAGTGTGCTATTTCTTTATTACAATTCAGTTGTAAGGCGCCGTGTTAGGCGCAGCTGTCTTGTAAATCTGGATCGCAGGGGTTCGATGCTCGGGTGCATTTCCCATGTTGATCTCGTGTCAGCCTGCTTTCCCAATCTGTAAAGATTAGCTGCTGAGGTTGCTTGATCGTTCCAGATTTGCCCTATTGGATATGATGATGGGACTGGCTTCAAGTCCCCGGCTGTTTCTTGCCTTGCACATAGAGATGCAGTGATTACGCCCCTGTCTGTCGATACCCTGAATCAGATTAAGACCGAAAGTGTACCTATGTGATGCAATTTTGTTTCTCGACAGGCAGTAGTTCAAGACGCGAGTGACTTTTATTTTGACACATTTCAGAGGTTTTAACAACCGGAAGTACCTGTTTGCTGTTGTTATTGTTGGTATCAGCCCACCGCATGCGAAGCGTCATAGGCGCGAGCCTTGAAGTGAAGACGCATTTGTTCTTCTGGTAATCAGTCCGTGAAGCTGGCCTGGAGAATAAAAAAAAAAAATCCCGGAAGACTGCGTAAAGGTATGCACCCAAGTAGTGTATGAGAGAAAGAATGTATGAAAAAATAAATGACAGCGCTGCAGCCGCAGTGGTCATCGTCTCTACAGACACCGATCTTGGCCATGGTGTGCCCCGTCCTGTTCGAGTGGCCATATTTTGCTGCATATTGCGTCAGTTTTTCACAAAAAGCCAGCACACGTAGCCTTCTCTTCGTCTCCGGTTGAAGATGTCTACAATTTAAACTCGTGACGATAGCCATTTAAATCGCCAAAGGCCCATTCAGTTCGGCGCTTCTCTAGATTTAATTCTTTGATGCCTTTCATATTCGGGTCAACACTCAGTGTGTTTTAAAGATGCAAGGCTTAATATGTACTCAAAACTGTAGTACTTTTAAAAGGTGAATTACAGAAAGTAATTTTTATTCATTTTTGACTACAATTGTGCGCTGCAGGAAGTGTTTTAAACACTTATTTTAAGAAGTCCTCGCAATGCTTCTGCCGTTGTACATCTTGTACTTTTTATTTTAATAAATCACATATAATCCACAGTTAACAGTCGGAGGTCGTACATAATAGAGTCTAAATGCTCTTTTTTTTTTAAATAATCCTGTGTAATCACCAGATGGATTCGAAATGTACACACTGAGGTGTCAACCGGACAGCCCCTTTTAAAAAAAGCAAAAACAAAAAGAGATCAAGGGCCCAACAGAAAATAGGTTAGTTTAGCCTCCAACAAAACAGTTTAGAACACGCAGAAGTTCCGACTTGAGTCCGAAACGAGACACCTCCTTTCGAAAAGTGATAGGCAATTCAAGAACGATTCGTTCTTCTCGAACGGATCTTTCCACTGAACCATATGTTCTGATTGAGTGGAGCTCAAAGGGAGTCCTTAAAGCGCATGCGTGTCCTGCGTGGGATCTTTCGTTTTACCGGTGATTGTATAAAGCGCATGCGGGAGAAACACCTGGAATCATGAGCCTCCACTCATTCGATTCGTGAACGAGTCACTACTGATTCACGAATCACTGATTCGAGGAAGTAACAAAAGGATATCATCAAAGTGCTGCATTTGATATTATTTATCTTGAATTTCAGAAAGAATTTGATAAGGTGCCACATAAGAGGTTGGGCATCAGACTAAAAGAAGTGGGAGTTTAGGGTGTTGTGTGTAGATGGGTGCAAAATTGGCTCAGATACAGGAAGCAGAGGGTGATGGCGAGAGTCATGTTCAGCAGGGGTAAGTGCTGGGGCTACTGTTATTTTGAATATATATAAATGATTTGGATAGGAATATAAGAGAAAAGAAAAAAAGATTGGTGAACTGGTAGATAATTAAAGAGGTAATTGGACAGCATACAGGCTTGGGCAGATTTGTGGCAGATGAAGTTTAATGTCAGTATAATGTAAAGTATAATGCAGAGGAAGTAAAAATGTGAGGTTTGAATGTATAATGGGAGGTCTGAAAATCGAGAGTACATCTTATGAAAAGGATTTAGGAGTCATAGTGAACTGTAAGCTATCAACTTCCAGTCAGTGTCCACAAGCCATTAAGAAGGCTAACAATGTCAGGTTATATAGCGCCTTGATGTGTGGAGTACAAGTCACAGGAGGGTCTGCTCAAGCTTTATAACACACTGGTGAGGCCTCATCTGGAGTACTGGGTGCAGTTTGGGTCTCCAGGCTACGAAAAGAACATAGCAGCGCTGGAAAAAGTCTGATTCCAGGGCTACAGGGGATGAATAATGTGGAAAGATTAAAAGAGCTGAGCCATTTTAGTTTAAGCAAAAGAAGATTGAATTTATTAAAAGCAAGTAATATTCCATACAAGCAAGTCAAGCTTGACAAAACTAAGTTCAAATAAAATTAATCCTCACCCATGAGAAAGAGAGCTAGGGCAACAGAAAGCATAAAACTTTGAGTCGGGGGGGGGGGGGGGAAGGGGAACAAAATCCTGTAAAATGGTTTTATATATTACGGAGATGCTGTCTGAGTCCTCAAGACTGATCAATATTTTTTTCCAGCATAGAGGTAGGTGGGAGGTGAGGAAAATTGGGCAGGTTCTGTTTATCAAAGTTTCTAATTTGAAGGTAATGAAAGAAATGTGTTAATGGAAAGTTACATTTGGATTGTAATTGTTTGTAGGATGCAAAGATGTTGTCTATGTACAGATCTCTAAGTGATCTAATCCTGAATGTTTTCCAGACATTAAAAACTGCATATGTTTGAGAAGGTTGATAAAGGTGGTTCTCGTGCAGAGGTGCCACAGGTAAAAGCTTCTCTACCTTAAAATACTTCCTCCATTGGTTCCATATTTTGAGTGAGTGAAGCACAATTGGGTTGTTAGTATATTGGCGATAACTTGTATTTATAGGGGCACAAAGCAAGGAATATAAAGAGGTAATGCATGATTTTATTTCTATTGCAGACCAAGTCTGTGTATGTTCATCTATTTGTGTCCATGTCCAGGTATTTATTGTTTGTATGTTTGCTGCCCAGTAATAAAACTGAAAGTTAGGAAGAGCCAGGCCACCTTCTGCCTTAGGTCTTTGTAGGGTCGCTCTTTGGATACGTGGATGTTTTGAATTCCAAATAAATGAGGTTATGGTTAAATCTAATTTCTTAAAAATGATTTATTGATGTACATTGGAATGGCTTGAAATAGAAAGAGAAGCTTCAGAAGGATATTCATCTTGACAATGTTAATTCTTCCAGCTAGAGTGAGACAAAGGGTTGACTATCTATGCAAGTCTTGCTTAATTATTTCAATACAGACGGCAAAATTGTGTTGATAAAGAGCTTTGTCTACTTGCGATGTTTACCCCTAGGCATTTAAACTGATCTGGGATTATAAAAAGGAAGGTGTCCAATCTAATACTGTGTGCTAGAGAAGCACCAAAAGCACGCTGACTGCTGTGCTGCAGTGCAGGGCGTCTGCAAAATTTTCAGTCTGTGATGGTTAGAAACGGGAAACAAAAAATTGTACGTGTTGCCTTACGGATGCTTTTAATGCAAAACAGTGGTTTGACAATATAAGAATGTTGGGGTAAGTTTGATTACTAATGTCCATCTGCAGAACTCACTTGGAAAAACGTAGGCTTGAGGGGTGTTATGTTGTCAGAAAATGCATAGCATGTGGGCTCGAGTGCCTGGGGACAGGAGCAGAGTGACACATGCAACACAGGGCTGTGTTGTAATGTCGGACTGCATCAGGCTCATTTCAGCATTCAAGCACTGGTGACGTCTGTATCACATTTAGTACCACATACAAAAGTGGTCTAGGTTTTGCTGTTATCATGTTTCTAAAAAGATTATATCTGTGTCCCATATCAGTGCAAAAAATTATAATTGAGCAGCAGGTTTGAAAAAGGCAGATCTGTATCAAATAAGTAAAATCGTAATCTTTACCAAAGCAGCTCCATAAATAATAATAATAAAAGTTTTAAATAAAATTAATTAATGAGGAATTTTGAACATTTAAAGTTCACCTTATGGGACAGATGAGGGAGTTCTAGCAGACGTATCAGTGTTCACAATCAGACAGAGTCCAGAAACAGTTAAAATGGCTAGTTGGAAGTTGAGTGTATAGTGCCCACCCTGTAGAATACAGAAGACAAATGTGTATACTGTGAACCTCGAACCTTTGATGACACAATTGAAACAATGTATCTGGTGTTGGTCTGCATATATTAAGAAGGCCAGAGAAGAACATATCAGCTGAATCAAGGGTAGTGAGCTTTAAGGAGTGATTGAAGGAGCTGCTGACTCAGAAGTGGTTAGTGCTTTATGATGCTTATTTAAATACTACTCTGCTCTGTCTACAGAGGAAAAAAAAAAAGAAGTTGCCATTTTCAGGACCAGACATGGAGGAAGTGTGCCCAGCTGCACAGGAACCTCTAGGCATGAGATGTAAAGTTGAAGAGGGGATTTTAAAGGAGATGTGTAATGAAGAGGAAGAGGAGAGTTCCACACTATGCAGGGGTCTCCTAACCATGTGTGCCATGGGGAAAAGAAGTGTCAACATTAAGAAAGAGGACTGCGAGTGGGAATCTGTGCACCATCAACCAGAGAACATCGGCATCAAAAAGGAAAGTTATGAAAGGGTGGACTCTCAGCTAACATCTCACATCGCTGACATGCCACAAAATGACATTGTAAAGAGGACAAAGGAAGAAGACTTCAAATCAGAGCCCGACTCTCAGTGTTTTTGTCCAAATCAAGAGGTTCTTGGATTAGACTTTACGCCAAGTAGTCACTTCTGCCTACAACATCATTCTGTCAATGTGAAGTCTCAATCTGTGGAATCCGACATGAAGAAGTCCACAGAAGCCTTGTGTTCTAGACATTCTGAAGAAGGTAGGTGATAAAACAATATATATATATATATATATATATATATACTCAGCAAAAAAAGAAACGTCCCCTGACTTTCAACTGTTTTTACTTTCAGTAGACTTAATGTGTAAATATTTGTATGAACTCTAAAAGAGTCAACACCATAAGACATAAACTAAAAATGTTTCACAATGTGTCCCTGAATGAAGGGAGGCTCAAAATCAAAAGTACCAGTCAGTATCTGGTGTGGCCACCAGCTGCTTGAAGTACTGCAGTGCATCTCCTCCTCATGGACTGGACCAGATTTGTCAGTTCTTGCTGTGAGATGTTACCCCACTCTTCCACCAAGGCACCTGCAAGTTCCTGGACATTTCTGGGGGGAATGGCCCTAGCCCTCACCCTGCGATCCAACAGGTCCCAGACGTGCTCAATGGGATTGAGATCTGGGCTCTTCGCTGGCCATGGCAGAACACTGACATTGCTGTCATGCAGAAATTCACGCACTTTTTGCCACTCCTGTCTGGTCCAGCGAAGGTGGGTTTGTGCCCATAGGCGGCGTTGTTGCTGGTGATGTCTGGTAAGGACCTGCCTTACAACAGGCCTGCAAGCCCTCAGTCCAGCCTCTCTCAGCCTATTGCGGACAGTCTGAGCACTGATG
>JANRMT010062791.1:222194582-222219429 GCA_026402145.1 Polypterus bichir lapradei
ATATAGTGATGGACGGCCGGGAATCATATATATATATATATATATACACATATACACACACACACGCACACACATATTTTTCATCTTTTCATCTTGTGTCTTCTCTTTCTTTTTTTATGCAGTTCCTTTTAGGCTGCCCCACCACATATGGCTCCATCTCACTGCAGACTCTCGCTTGCACCATTCCTCACAGTTTAGAGTTACCACAGTACAGTACATTTATTTGATATAAAAGAGTAAAACCAGAAATGAAACCTCAAATAGTATCTAATTTCCTGATTATTAGATGCACATGCTATTTACTGTACAATAGCACACATGGAGAGCAAGGGAGCTGCTGTGTGGCTTGTCATTTAAGCTCCTTTCTCATATAAATGTCAGAACTTTGCCCTTTTTTAAAAATGATAATAGTGCCTGGAAATACCTCTTTTCACTTCTGCAGCCTGTTACAACATCAGCACCACTCTTATGCCATTTTGACTCATGTTCACATGTAGTCCTTCCCTATAAATGATCTGTATGTGAAGACACAAATGTTAACCTCTTTACTACATTAGTGAAATCTCCAGTCTCTTGAAGCACTTGTAATGTAACCTGAGCTTGCTAACAATGCTTCCATTCATGTTGGCTACATCCCCCAAGTGACACAGTTGCTACAAATAAATGTTTCTATTTCTCTTACCTCTGCAATTAAAGTCAATTGTTCAAAGAAGAAATCTGGACCCCTTTAATTTAAAATTCTGCTCCACTAATCTGACAACATGATCTTGGCCAGCTGGTGACTACGTTGTGATTAAGCTCTTTGATATGTTGAAGTGTCATTAGGATGTACTGCAATATGTCATCTGCTGTGATCCCTAGCCTTATAATCTGACCAAAAGTTCTCAATTTAGGACTGTGCATCACCCTATGAAGCTTCATTTTCGACTTCCTAATTAACAGATCTTAGCAGGTGCAGATTGGCAGCATCACCTATCAGTGGTGACCCTCAACATAGGCACTCCATGGGGTTGTGTGCTGAACCCCCTTTTGTGTTTCTTAATTACCTCTGACTCTGCATCTACACACCGCTAAACTCCATCATTAAATGTGCTGATAACATCGCCATGGACCTAATCACCTGTCTGTCTACTTGATCAATGGTGTTTTAAGGCAACGGCTTCACCTTTAATGTCACCCAAACCAAAGAACTAATCATAGACATAAGGAAGCAGAAACTGGCAGCTACAATGGAGAAGATGCGGCTGAAGGGTGTGATGCTCCATGCGCATTTGGAGTATGTTATAGTTGATGTACTGAGATGGACTAGGGCAAGTGATGAGGCAACGAAGAGTTAAGGTGCATAATTGCCACCAGTGTACTGTTAAGTCATCACAAGTAGTTTTCCATGAATAAATCGATAAAATTAGTGCAGTGAGGAAAAACAATCCAAATCCAATAAATAATTAAAACCAGGAATTAAAATCAGAATTGGTCTTCTCACAGTGTCTTGTACCATTGACCCATCATCTCATTTCCCCTGCTCTCTGTTTAACTACAAATAAAATGTGTGAGATGCCAACGAAAACGGTGTTCATGATTCCTTCTTGGCCACCTTAGCTGGTACCAACTGAGAGTCCCTGAAGCCCAACTCTCACTCTGCCTCTCTCACTTGTATTCTCTGCTTGATGCACACAGTCTGATCTCCACAGCCCTCGATTCCCCTGCTCTCTCACACTAAGCAGGTTTATATTGACTTCCCCAGGAATGGCACTCTTCTCACACTCCCCATAGATTCTACAGACCAGTCCACTGTCTTTTGCTCATTGGGTAAACTTCAATTCCTGTATCTGTCTTTCCCTCATTTTGATTTTCCTCCCTTTCTGCCATCACTCAGAATGTTATATTCATTGGGTGTAGGTGCTGCCCTAAGTGATCCACCGTGTCCCTAATGAGGAATGGTTGCGCTGATCTCTCGCTCTCAAATAATCAATCCGCCCATTTCCCCATTAATCGCTCTGTGGCTGCATGTCTTTGCTACCCACACACCTACCCACGATCCTTCACTGTTATGCCACGGCCACATGCCATTCCACAAAGTGGTGAGCAGCACTAGTTTTGCTGCTATGACCATCACTGCTGCACAGTAAAATTAGAGTTGGATCAAAATGGGTTCTAGCCCACCATCAATGTGAAGTGCTACTTGACAATCTCATACTTATATAATTTAATTAAGCATTTATTATAAGTTTCATTTAAAAGATAGCAATGTAGTGTTGACTCACTACTAAAATGTTTTTCCTCTATTATACTTCTGTTTCTCAAGAATGTTTTCCTTATTACTTACTAGGGGGCTTCTCTCCCTGCTCGCTTTGCTCGCCAAACCCCCGGCCTGCGCTACACACCAGTCACTTCGCATCTCTGCCGCTTGCGTATGTGGATTTCACTTTCAGCAAACAACAAATACAGTGGAACCTCGTGATACGAGTTTAATTCGTTCCAGCACTGAGCTCGTATAGCGAATTTCTAGTATCTAGAACAAACTTCCCCATTGAAAATGATTGAAATCCAGTTAATCTGTTCTGCACCCCCAAAAATATCAACAAAAAATCAATTTTCCTAACATCAAGTTTCTTAATTTCTTCCTTCTTCTTCAGAATAGTGCAGATCGTCGATGTCGAACGGCTGTAAGTCTTCGCCAGTTCCGTCACTCTTACACCACGCTCATGTTTATCTGTGATTTCTTTCTTAATTTCAACGGCCATGGCTTCCTTTTTTTTCTTTGCAGCACTATCTGAGGCAACAATCTTCTTGAGAGGCATCGTGGAATTATTATTTTCATGTTAAATGCAAAAAAAACAATGAAATCACAAGCGCACAAACGAGTAGATCCTCACGCTACGGAAGAACAAGGAACACTGAGTGAGCTGACAGGCGGGCAGCGTCAGCTTGGGTGAATCCCTGAGGCGGATCAAGAAACACATCACGCATACCCACAGCCTGACTTGTGGCTCGTTATGCGAGCCAGTGCTCATATTTAGATCTGAATTTTTCGCTCATACTTTCCTCGTATCTTGAATTTCTCGTATACAGAGCTGTTCGTATCTCGAGCTTCCACTGTATTTTAATTTTCGTGGATACGCCTCTTCATTGGGAAGAAACACTACTTTTCCCTGATGGCAACACGAATTAGACGATCTACAAGTCTCTGACTTAAAGTTTAAAGCCGAATGATATATTCAATCTCTTTTTGCTGTTCCGTTATTTCAAAGAGTAATAATTTCTGTTTCTTTGCGCTAATGCAATCTTTGCTATCATTTTTTGAGACTTTCAGATTTTAGTACTTTCATTGTCTCTAACCTGCTCTGTATGTGTATCGCGCCAACGTTTTGGAACCTCTTTACGACATTCTACTTTGTCATCTACTCTTTGTCTTTTATTTCTGGCCCCAAGTGTGGTTAAATCTCTTGGCACAAAGTCTCGTCTCGCGGGACATGAAAGTATCTCTCTGAAAAAGTCACATCTTGTCCCAGGCTAAAAAGTCTTGTCTCGTCCCAGGATTTTTTTTATATAATAGAGAGATGTAGTCAAATGAAGCATATAAAGTAGACATAAAAATGAATCTGTCACCAACTAAAGAGAAGAACTGGGACTGAAATTTCAGCATCGTGTTGTGTTTATGTCAAAAGGAATATGTTATTCATCACTAACAAATTGTCTCTTGTCAGGTTTTCTTTAGTACTTCTTAAATTCTAATTTTTATTTTAATGCATGTGTTTCTGCAGATTGTCAAGAGATCAGCAGCTGCTTAAACTCCTCGGGCAATACCTTTTTTCAGGGTAGATCACAGGAGACATTTCATGATGAAAATATGAAGAAATCAGCCTCCGGATCAGAGACTTTTGTACCAGACACTTTGGAGGATATTTCTCTACTTGACCTGAAACTAACAAAGACAGATGCAGTCGGCATTAAGCTGCAGGTACCCTATTCAAATTCAGCAGACTGCCAAGGTGGGAATATAACTGTAAAACACAAAGCTAATTGCGATGGTAAGCAAAGTCATGCAAACCGAAAAGTGTACTCTTGTTCTGAATGTGGCAAACAGTTCTCCTCCAATGGGCATCTTCAGACACACACAAGAGTTCACACCGGAGAGAAGCCCTATCCCTGTTCTGAATGTGGAAAACAATTTTCGCAATCAAACAACCTTAAGAAACACAAAAGAATTCACACAGGAGAAAAGCCACATTGCTGTTTTGAATGTGATAAGCGATTTTCAGATTTAAGTACTCTTCTAAATCACACAAGGATTCACACAAGAGAGAAGCCGTATTGCTGTACAGAATGTGGCAAAGGATTCTTACGCCGGTGCACACTGCAGCGACACATAAGCATTCACACTGGAGAAAAGCCATACTGCTGCTATGAATGTGGCAAACAATTTTGTGATAAAGGCAGTCTTCAGTCGCACAGAAAAATTCACACTGGAAAGAAACCATATGTCTGTTCTCAGTGTGGGAAAGGGTTCTTGCACCGAAGCTATCTTCAGAGGCACACAGGAATTCATGCTGGAGAGAAGAAATTTTGTTGTTCTGAATGTGGCAAGCAATTCTTACAATTAAGCCATCTTCAGACTCACATAAGAATTCACACTGGGGAGAAGACATTTTGCTGTTCTGAATGTAGCAAAAGATTCTCTAACAAATACAACCTTGAATTACACACAAGGATTCACACTGGAGAAAAGCCTTACTGCTGCTCTTACTGTGGCAAACGTTTCTCTGTGAAACGCAGCCTTCAGTTACACATAAGAATTCACACTGGAGAAAAGCCACATTGCTGTTCTGAATGTGGCAAAGGATTCTCCCAAATATGCCATCTTCAGAGACATACAAAAATTCATTCTGGTATTGATCACCTAAAGACAAAACAAATTTGCAAGACTAATGCAGTGAAAACTATACAAACAATGCAACTTGCTGGCACGGCAGGAGCACGGGGACCACCAGCTGGCCAGAATAATGGAAAAGAAGGAGGTACTTGACATGTATGACATACCAGTCCCAACCGATGGAAACAGTGATGCCAGGAAAGTAGTCTAACAAATCAGATAAAGCCTGAATAACAGTCCCGTATGTTTACTCAGTACTGAGAGTCAATCAATCAATCAATCAACATTTATTTATATAGCACATTTTCATACAAAAAAATGTAGCTCAAAGTGCTTTACAAAATGAATAGAAAAATAAAAGACACAATAAAAAATAAACATAAGTCAACATTAATTAACATAGAATAAGTAAGGTCCGATGGCCAGAGTGGACAGAAAAAACAAAAAAAAAAAAAAAAACCCAAAAGCTGGAGAAAAAAAAAATAAAATAAAATCTGTAGGTGTTCCAGACCAAGAGACTGCCCAGTCCCCTCTGAAGAGGCAAAAACAACAAAGTATTAGGTGATGCAAATGAAAATATGTCAAATGTGAAATAAAACCACCAGTTCTGTTTTAATTCTGTCAATGGTGGTGGAATCCACTGGGCTTTAAAAAAAGAAAACAATGTGCCAATTACTGTCACCCCAACCCAAAGAAGTTCAAAAGGAAGAATTATTGAGAACATTTCTACAAACTGTGGAAGAAATAATTACCTTAAATATACATCTAGAGCCAGGAAGCTTGTCCATTGAGTCTTTTTATCTTCTTTTTAGCCATGCTTGAAGAGAGACCATCCTGTTACAGGACAGTGCCCTGAGCAGAGGCTGTCAGTAAACGGTCACAGACCAGAAAGGGAGAGTCATTCTTATAGATAACTGAATTTGCATAACAATGCTGTAATTATTGCTTACATATTCAGCTGGCATTTACTCTGATTGGTTCAAAAGACAGGTGTTTTAGCAGAGAGCCTAACCAGCTTACATACCCCAAAATAAAAGTCTCATTTCTACTACAATCTTGTCCTTGAATACCTGTTAAGTTCAGCTCTTATTATTTTATGGAAAATCTGTGTATGTGACAACTGGCAAGTCTTACTTGGTACATGAAAGAACGTGACATTTATCCAAATTCTTGGAAGATTCTGTTTGTTTAACATTTCAGCAGCCTCTTCATGCTATTCGTCTAAGACAAATGCTATGTATTTCTTATAATGTGCACTGCACACTTAAACACTTTATGCACAAACTGTGTTACTCCTAAATAACAGTGTGACCCCGTAGATAACTATATTATTCTTTCACAGTACAAAAACTGTATAAAAGTACCACTTGTAGTAGATGAGTTACCCCTTTGGAGGTGGGATTTCCTGTTTTATAGTTTTAGGTAATATATTTTAAAAAGCTTGCTCATTCATCACAATCTACTCTGATTCACTTTTAATTTTTTTTCTTGGCCAGTGTTTCCTGTCAAACGATTGCAACTTTATTTAAATTTATCGGAGCTATACTGTATTTATATGCAGTAATGAACAAGGGCTGCATGGGTGTTTGCCATCATTGCTGCATGTACTGTTCATTTGTATATTTAAAGTTGGTAATTGTGGGAAGGGCTATGCATTACTTTACTTAGTAAATAGTCACTTAGCGCTTTTACTTATTTATTTATTTTTTTTATTTTACTAAGTTGATGGGGTGAAGTATTCATGGGGATGAGCTGATTATTGTGAGGTAAGTACGGCTTGACATGGCTTAGCTCCTGAATATTTCTCAAGCCTCTGACTTGCTGTATGATTAGCTGCACCTTCCATTGAAGCAGGTTGCTACAGTAATAGTTCTGCTAACCATGAGTTTCTACTCTGCTGACTGATTCCAAAACAAAAAATATATCCCGAGAGGCAGTAAGCCTGTCTTAAGGGTAAGCAGAAAAAGACATCTTTACCAAGACATCCACCTTTATCATGAATATTACCAGTGTGTAACCTAATCGAACCTGCTGAATGCACCATGTTACAATCAAAAGTTGAAATAATGGCATGACTGAAGTGTGTGGGACAAAACCCCACCAAGAGTAGCTTGTGGTGACAAATGAACAAAGCTCTCACATTCAAGGCATTGCCTTGTCTTTTCTGACAGGTATTCACAACCCATGTTTGCTAGAAGGCATGCAGAACTGTTGTCCTGATAGAGCAGCTAGTGGATGGACTTTTCTGTCTCATACAGTCAATGTGGTAAGGAGGAGAAGAATTGAATTTAGTGGAAAATGTTTAGAAGTACATTAGAAGTACATTAGAACATTCTAGACGAGAACAGGCCATTCAGCCCAACAAAGCTCGCCAGTCCTATCCACTTGTTTCCTCCAAGAAAACATCAAGTCGAGTTTTGAAAGTCCCTAACGTCTTACTGTCTACCACACTACTTGGTAGCTTATTCCAAGTGTCTATCGTTCTTTGTGTAAAGAAAAACTTCCTAATGTTTGTGCGAAATGTACCCTTAACAAGTTTCAAACTGTGTCCCCGTGTTCTTGATGAACTCATTTTAAAATACAAGTCTCGATCCACTGTACTAATTCCCTTCATAATTTTAAACACTTCAATCATGTCACCTCTTAATCTTCTTTTGCTTAAACTGTAAAGGCTCAGCTCTTTTAATCTTTCCTCATAATTCAACCCCTATAGCCCTGGAATCAGCCTAGTCGCTCTTCTCTGGACCTTTTCTAGTGCTGCTATGTCCTTTTTGTAGCCTGGAGACCAAAACTGCACACAGTACTCAAGAGGAGGCCTAACCAGTGCATTATAAAGGTTGAGCATAACCTCCTGTGACTTGTACTCCACACATCGTGCTATATAACCTAACATTCTGTTAGCCTTCTTAATGGCTTCTGAACACTGTCGGGAAGTTGATAGCTTAGAGTCCACTATGACTCCTAAATCCTTCTCATAAGGTGTACTCTCGATTTTCCGACCGCCCATTGTGTATTCAAACCCAATATTTTTACTTCCTATGTGTAATACTTTACATTTACTGACATTAAATTTCATCTGCCACAAATCTGCCCAAGCCTGTATGCTATCCAAGTCCTTCTGTAATGATATAACGGATTCCAAATTATCTGCTAATCCACCTATCTTGGTATCATCTGCAAACTTAACCAGCTTGTTACTTGTATTCCTATCTAAATCATTTATATATATTAAAAATAGCAGCGGCCCTAGCACTGACCCCTGCTGGTCACCACTCTTAACATCGGCCAGTTCTGATGAGGTTCCTCGCACCATCACCCTCTGCTTCCTGTGTCTGAGCCAATTCTGCACCCATCTAAAAACATCACCCTGAACTCCCACTTCTTTTAACTTGATGCCCAACCTCTCATGTGGCACCTTATCAAATGCTTTCTGAAAGTCCAGATAAATAACATCATAAGCTCCACTTTGATCGTATGCTTTTGTTGCAACCTCATAGAATTCCAACATGTTAGTAAAGCACGACCTCCCTCTTCTGAACCCATGCTGACTGGTCAGAATAACTCCTGTCCTTGCCATGTGTTGCTCAATCTTATCCTTAATAATTCCTTCCATTAATTTTCCTGTGATGCATGTTAAGCTTACTGGCCTATAGTTGCTTGGATCTGCCCTGTCACCCTTTTTATATAATGGGATGATATTTGCCATTTTCCAGTCCTTCGGAATCTCTCCAGTGCTCAGTGACTTCCTAAAAATATGTGTCAAGGGTTTATATATGTACTCACTAGCCTCCTTAAGAACACGAGGATAAATATTATCTGGGCCTGGTGATTTGTTTGATTTCAGCCTATTTAATCTGAGCAGCACTTCTCCCTCTTCAATTTCCAAATCCCTCAGTACCTCCTTAGTAGTTGCGTTTACCTCTGGGAGGTTATCCACTTGCTCACTTGTAAACACCTCAGAAAAATGTAAGTTTAGGGCATCTGCTATTTCATTGTCTGTATCTTTTAATTCCCCTTTACTATTCCTGATGAACTTGACCTCCTCCTTGACTGTTCTTTTACTACTAAAATACTGAAAGAATCTCTTAGGATCTTCTTTCGCCTTATCTGCTATATTCCTCTCCAACTGTCTTTTAGCCTCCCTGATATCCTTCTTAATGGCTGCTCTCATATTTTCATACGCTCTACGATTCACTTTGCAGTCATTAGTCTTATATGCCTTATACAGCAGTTTTTTCCTTTGCAACTTCTTTTTTAAATCTTTATTAATCCATCGTGGACTTTTTTTTAGTTTCCTATTAATTCCAAATTTAGGTATGTATCTGTCCTGCATTACATGTAAAACATTTTTAAACCTGTTCCACTGCTCCTCGACTGTCTCCACACTTAAAAGCTTATCCCAGTCTATCCTACTTAGACTTTGTCGCATCTTCTCAAAATTAGCCCTACCATTTTTAACTGCAGGGTGGCGCAGTGGGTAGCGCTGCTGCCTCACAGTTAGGGGACCCAGGTTCACTTCCCGGGTCCTCACTGCGTGGAGTTTGCATGTTCTCCCCGTGTCTGCGTGGGTTTCCTCTCACAGTCCAAAGAGATGTAGGTTAGGTGCATTGGCGATCCTAAATTGTCCCTAGTGTGTGCTTGGTGTGTGGGGGTGTGTGTCCTGTGGTGGGCTGGTGCCCTGCCCGGGGATTTGTTCCTGCCTTGCACCCTGTGTTGGCTGGGATTGGCTCCAGCAGACCCCCCGTGACCCTGTGTTAGGATATAGTGGGTTGGATAATAACTGACTGACTGTTCAACTGCATGTGAAAATGTTACTTGCTTTAGGTTTTGTGCCTTAATACTGAAATATGGATGGGTGCCACTTTTGCCACTTTTTGCACTTTAAATTGCATGGTATACTTAGCCTTCTGATTACAGGGTTTTGTGATTTCTCTGCATTTATTTATCGTTTGTTTTGCCACATTTTCTTGATTCATTTTTATAATTTGCACAAAATAATATGTCAAGTAAATAAAATTATCTTTCAGTGGTAAAATCACAATTCACAACAGGCTAATATATTTTTAATTATAGTTATTGTATATGTGCCATGAATATGTGCAATGTATATGTAATGTAGAAAAGATTACCCATGGAGGTTTACCTTAAATAATTATTATTATCCAAGGGGGTTTACCTTAAATTTTTTAATCATCACTGAATGTAATAGTCGCTGTGGGAATTTGTCACTACTTGCTTTTGTTGGGGTGTTTTTGTGGCACACTTTTTTGTTGGTATGCCATTATAACATAATTAAATTGGATTATTATTATTATTTATCTTTTTAAGGAATACTCCACCCAAAAAACTTTCATTTGATACTTACCTCATGTCGTTTTGTAGTGATGGCTGAAAAAAACAAAAGATCAATCTCATGTTCTCATAGATAACAAAATGCCTGATACAATGGAGTTTTAAGGATGACCCACGTTGAATGCAAACAATGTTAAACTTTTCAGTATGAAAATATCCCAAATTACTAATTTGTCATGCTCCAACAGTTATCCAGTCCAACATCCCAAACACATTTATGTTATGTGCTAAAAAATATTGTTATACAAACCATTTCAGGAAAATTGTTTCATGTAAGACAAGGAAGCACATTCAAATACGAGCCCTCCTCACCATTGGTCAGGAGTCCTGCAACAGTTCATTCATTGGCTACTCTGGCACTTCAGGTGACATCGCCAGTGCAGAGCGTGGTCTGTGAGAGGTGTCCACTTAGAGAGAGAAAGAAGGGTAAAGAAGAGAGAGTGAAACTGTTCTAAGAGGGGATGTTTGACTTCAGCAAGCAGAAGGGCAATTCACTGATGCAGTTTCACAAGTTAACTTTGAATTTTGGATAAAGCAAAAGTCAGTTGTATATATACAAGTAGATAGGATAACTCTGAAACTTTTAGTACGGTGGTAAAATCAAAATTAAGCAATTTTTGGGAAAGCTTGGGGGTTGGTGGCAGGATTGGCACCCCAGCCACTGTTTTTAAAAATAAATAAATCCCTCTCACTGTTCCAGTGTGGTGCGGAGGTGTCACCCGCTGCACTTGGGCCACAATCCAGGTGGATCTTCATGTGGTGGGCGCGGCAACAAGCTATCGGCACGTGCTCCCACGCTGTCTGTCTCTGTAATACAATCCTTGCCTTAACGCTGGGGGTATTAAGAATAAAACAAAGCCTAAGACTAGTGTGAAAACAGTTGAAGAGATTTGGGGCAGGTTTAAAAGGGTCTTGTTTAAAATTCAAGACAAATTTATAGCAAACTGTAGAAGCAGTAAGAAACAAAAGAGAACTCCATGGTGGATAAATAAGCAGTTAATAAAGGAAGAAAAACAACTGAATAAGGTGTAGAAGACTAATTAATCCAGAGTTAACTGTAGGGCATATAAGAAGATGAGAGCAATGGTTAAGAGGGATATTAGGAAGGCTAAAGGACAGTTGGAAAGAAATAGTGCAGAAACGACAAAAGGTGACTTAGTGATAAAACCTCTGTTTTAGTAGTAAAAGAACAATCAAGGAGAAGGTACAGACTACTAGGAAGGGTAGAGGTGCGCTGGAATAGAGGGACAATGAAGTGCTTTGAATTGCCAGGGGAGAAGGGTAGAGGTTTATGGGGCATTAGGACTCCTTTTGGAACAGATGGGACCTGTTCTGCCATGACGGGTTACATCTGAACTGGAGGGGCACCAATGTATTGGGGAGTTGTATGAGTAGGCTAGTCGAGGATTATTTAAACTTGGGAATTGGGGAGGGCAGGGAGTTTAGGACAGGCCAGGTTTAGAACTATACATGGAGGAACAAGTAATAGTGTAAAAATGCATAGTAATGTAAATTCTAATACAGTGTTTAAATGTAGAAGGAGTAACCCATTAAAAATAGCTTGCCTTAATGCTAGAAGTATCAAAAATAAGGTAAGTGAGTTGGAGTTGTATGTAGCAGAGCATAATTATGATATTAGAGCAATAATGGAAACCTGGCTAAATAACAAAGATGGGGATGAGTGTAACACAGGGATACACATTTATTAGGAAGGATAGACAGAACAGAAAAGGAGGTGGGGTTGCTGTTTATGCCAAACAGGGTTTAAATGGAAGTCCTCTTCAGTTGGACGATGAGCCCCATCTTAGTGAGGACATGTGGCTTCGCCTGGAAAATATTAGGGAAAGAGGTCTTATTTTAGGAGTGTGTTATAGACCACCCAATGCAGACAATAATTTCAACACACAAGGAGGAGCTCAAGTGCATCAGAAATATATAGGGGAATTAAAAGATACAGACGTAAATTTTTCTGAGGTAAATGGAACTACTAAGGAGGTACTGAGGGATTTGGAAATTGTAGAGGGAGAAGTGCTGCTCAGATTAAATAGGCTGAGAAATCAAAGAAATCATCAGGCCAGATAATATTTACCCTCAAGTTCATAAGTAGGCTAGTGAGTACAGATATAAACCTTTGACACATATTTTAGGAAGTCACTGCGCACTGGAGAGATACCAAAGGACTGGAAAATAACAAATATCATCCCATTGTATAAAAAGGGTGACAGGGCAGATCCAAACAACTATAGGCCAGTAAGCTTAACATGCATCACAGGAAAATTAATGGAAGGAATTATTAAGGATAAGATTGAGCAACTGAACAGTCAAGCATGGGTTGAAAAGAGGGAGGTTGTGTTTTATCAATGCTGAAGTTCTATGAGGAGGCAACAAAAGGATACAATCAAAGTGGAGCTTATGGCATCATTTATGTGGACTTTGACAAAGCATTAGATAAGGTGCCACATGAGAGGTTGGGCATCAAGTTAAAAGAAGTGGGAGTTCAGGGTGATGTTTTTAGATGGGTGCGGAGTTGGCTCAGACACAGGAAGCAGAGGGTGATGGTGTGAGGAACCTCATCATCAAGAGTAGTGTCTATAGGGGTCAGTGCTGGGGCTGCTGCTATTATATAAAATATACACTCACCTGAAGGATTATTAGGAACACCATACTAATACGGTGTTTGACCCCCTTTCGCCTTCTGAACTGCCTTAATTCTACGTGGCATTGATTCAACAAGGTGCTGACAAAATTCTTTAGAAATGTTGGCCCATATTGATAGGATAGCATCTTGCAGTTGATGGAGATTTGTGGGATGCACATCCAGGGCACGAAGCTCCCGTTCCACCACATCCCAAAGATGCTCTATTGAGTTGAGATCTGGTGACTGTGGGGGCCATTTTAGTACAGTGAACTCATTGTCATGTTCAAGAAACCAATTTGAAATGATTCGAGCTTTGTGACATGGTGCATTATCCTGCTGGAAGTAGCCATCAGAGGATGGGTACATGGTGGTCATGAAGGGATGGACATGGTCAGAAACAATGCTCAGGTAGCCCGTGGCATTTAAACGATGCCCAATTGGCACTAAGGGGCCTAAAGTGTGCCAAGAAAACATCCCACACACCATTAAACCACCACCACCAGCCTGCACAGTGGTAACAAGGCATGATGGATCCATGTTCTCATTCTGTTTATGCCAAATTCTGACTCTACCATTTGAATGTCTCAACAGAAATCGAGACTCATCAGACCAGGCAACATTTTTCCAGTCTTCAACTGTCCAATTTTGGTGAGCTCGTGCAAATTGTAGCCTCTTTTTCCTATTTGTAGTGGAGATGAGTGGTACCCGGTGGGGTCTTCTGCTGTTGTAGCCCATCCGCCTCAAGGTTGTGCATGTTGTGGCTTCACAAATGCTTTGCTGCATACCTCGGTTGTAACGAGTGGTTATTTCAGTCAAAGTTGCTCTTCTATTAGCTTGAATCAGTCAGCCCATTCTCCTCTGACCTCTAGCATCAACAAGGCATTTTCGCCCACAGGACTGCCGCATACTGGATGTTTTCCCCTTTTCACACCATTCTTTGTAAACCCTAGAAATGGTTGTGCGTGAAAATCCCAGTAACTGAGCAGATTGTGAAATACTCAGACTGGCCCGTCTGGCACCAACAACCATGCCACGCTCAAAATTGCTTAAATCACCTTTCTTTCCCATTCTGACATTCAGTTTGGAGTTCAGGAGATTGTCTTGACCAGGACCACACCCCTATATGCATTGAAGCAACTGCCATGTGATTGGTTGATTAGATAATTGCATTAATGAGAAATTGAACAGGTGTTCCTAATAATCCTTTAGGTGAGTGTATATATACTGCTCAAAAAAATTAAAGGCACTTTTGAATGAGAGTATAGCAGCAAGTCAATGAAAGCTCTGGGATATTGATCTGGTCAGTTAATTTAAGTAGCAGAGGGGATTGTTAATCCGTTTCAGCTGCTTTGGTGTTAATGAAATTAACAACAGGTGCACTAGAGGGGCTACAATGAGACATCCCCCAAAACAGGAATGAATGGTTTAACAGGTGGAGGGAGGCCACTGACATTTTCCCCCCTCCTCTGTTTTTTCACTAGTTTTGCATTTGGCTACACTCATTGTCACTACTGGTAGCATGAGGCAATACCTGGACCCTACAGAGGTGGCATAGGTAGTTCAGCTTCTCCAAGATGGCAGGCACTTCAATACGTGCCATTGCCAGAAGGTTTGCTGTGTCTCCCAGCACAGTCTGAAGGGCATGGAGGAGAATCCAGGAGCAGGCAGTTACTCTAGGAGAGCTAGACAGGGCCCCTCGTAGAAGGTCCTTAACCCATCAGCAGGACCGGTATCTGCTCCTTTGGGTAAGGAGGAACAGGATGACCACTGCCAGAGCCTACAAAATGACCTCCAGCAGGCAGGCCACTGGTGTGAATATCTCTGACCAAACAATCAGAAACAGACTTCATAAGGGTGGCCTGAGGCCCCGACGTCCTCTAGTGGGCCTTGTGTTCACTGCATGGCACCGTGGAGCATGATTGGCATTTTCCATAGAATACCAGAATTGGCAGATCCACCACAGGTGTCCTGTGCTTTTTAACATATGAGAGCAGGTTCACCCTGAGCACATGTGACAGATGCCCTGATCCAGATCTGGGAGGAGATTCCCCAGGACACCATCTGTCGTCTCATTAGAAGCATGCCAATCCCTCCCCCACCCCCCCCACCCCCCGTCAGGCATGCATACAAGCACGTGGGGGCCATACACACTACTGAGTACGATTTGAAGTTGCTACAATTACATTTTGGCAAAATGGACTCGCCTGCCTGCCTGCCATGTCATTTTTTCACTCTGCTTTTCGGGATGTCTCAACCCCTGTGTAGGGTGATGTTTTTCATTTCCATCAAACGACGAGGCATCCTTTCGTTCCTAACACTTTACCCAGTCCATACACATATACACACACATATACACTAGAGGGCACTGTCACTCCTCTAACCCTACAGACAAACATCCAGGACACCAGGTAAAATTACTAAAAGGTATTTTAATTCCTTTTCCTTTCTTATAAATTGTGCCTCTAAGCACCCCAACCACCATACACAGGCAAGTAATAATGGTAAATACAATAATTATACACAATTCTCTCCACACCTCCCAGCAAGCTCTGTCATCTCCCTCCCAACTCTGACTTGCTTGCTGGGTTCCCAACAGTCCTTTATATAGTCCTTAACCCGGAAGTGCTTCTGTCCTTGTGACTTGCCAGCACTTTCGCGTCAGATGGAGAAGTTGCATCTTTCTTCAGCCCGGAAGTACTTCGGGACTTCTGTCCCCGTGACTTTGGAGTACTTCCGGGCTATGTAGAAAGTAGAGACTCCCAGGTCTCTCCACAGCATCTCTTGGCATCACCCGTGGTACCCAGCAGGGCTGTGAAGCTGAAACTCCACATCCCATGGTGTCCTTCGGGAATCCAGGGCACTGCTATGTTGCAGGGAAGCCACCAACTAGAGTCCTGGGGGAGGCAGTGTCCCAAAGCAGCTGCCTTCCCCCATCCTTCGGGTTTCCATTCTGTCGGGTTGAGCTGCCGGCCATCCATTTTATATATATATATATATATATATATATATATATATATATATAATGACACATATGTATTTGGGAGACAGTTTACAGGCTCAAATAGGTGCAGTTACCCACCAAACTCTATTTCCTGTCTTTCAGTAGAACAATTGAAGAATTCACCCAGTAACATCACTCCCGGCTCCAATCCTCATGGTCACACTATGAGCGCTTGCCATCGATGGATGATGCAAGGAATATTGAAACCCAGATTGGTAGGTAATCTGGTAATCTGGAATCCATTAAATCATTACTTTTTTTTTTAATGCATAAACTTTAGCAAGGGCAGAACAGTGGCGCAGTGGTAGTGCTGCCGCCTCACAGTAAGGAGACCTGGGTTCACTTCCATGGAGTTTGCATGTTCTTCCTGTGTCTGCGTGGGTTTCCTCCGGGTGCTCCAGTTTCCTCCCACAGTCCAAAGACATGCAGGTTAGGTGCATTGGCAATCCTAAATTGTCACTTGTGTGCTTGGTGTGTGTGCCCTGTGGTGGGCCTGCGCCCTGTGTTGACTGGGATTGGCTTCAGCAGCCCCTTGTGTTAGGATATAGCAGGTTGGATAATGGATGGATGGATAAACTTTAGTAAAATGGCATTAGAATAATCTAGACAAGAATAAGCCATTCAGCCCAACAAAGCTCGCCAGTTCTATCTAATAATTTCTTCTAAAAAACCATCAAGTTGAGTTTTCAAAGTCCCTAAACTCCTACTGTCTACCACACTGCTTGGTAGCTTATTCCAGGTGTCTGTGGTCCTCTGGGTGAAGAACACCCAGACTGAAAGGACTCCTGTGTCTGAATGAATTTCACATGTGTGTATACAGCTTGTCTTGAACTGTTAGCGGACACGACTGTACCCTGACCGCTGGAGAAGGCAAAAAATGACTTTGAACACAAGTTGAAGGCCTCTCATAATTTTTGGTCTGTGGGGAGGTTTGAAAATTTTAAATTTTGTAAAAAAAAAAAAAAACTCAATAAGCAATAATACAGTTCACAAAATATGACTGAGAACACAATATTACTGGATATTAGGACTGAGGGATGGCCTTCTGATGGCATCTTCTCAGTAGCTTGTCCTCTTGGATTGAGTTTCCACCTAACCGTTTTTTCCATTCCAATGTTCTCAGATCATGTCGATAATCTTCACATTGTGAGAAATGGTCCTCCAGCCGAGGTCTCACACACTAGGTGGCACTGTTGTCATTGCTTATCTAAGGACTGTTCCGAATCTTGTCCCTGAGCTCTAAGACACTGAAACTCAATGTCAGGATCTGGCTTAGGATTTAAAAATTTTCCAACTGTTCCTTGGCATCTTAAAAATTATATGAATGTTGTTTCCAGAGTCTGTGAGGCCAAGGAATTGAGTGATGATATTCTTTTTCTTTTATTTTTGTCTCTGTTATAAATGACCTATGCTCTTCCATGCCACTATTTTATATTCCTTGTAGGCCACGTTTTGTGTTAATGGTTGCTAAGCCATCACTAGGTTGTACAAGTGGGAGCGTGCAACGTGTAACAGCATTAATACAAGAGTGTAAAGGTTGGTGTTGCACACTTCCTTGTTGTCCAAAATTGGACTCAAAAGAAAAAGGTGTAGAGATATTCCTGACATTTATTTTCAAAGCTTTCTGGTTACAACTTTTATTCTGTTCTTAAACTGAAGTTTAAAAGCTGGATTTTTGGCCCTAGTTACCTGTAACTGCTTGGCATCTGATAGCTTTACCTTGCTTATTTACTAACATTCTGGACACATGTCTTGGGTTTTGTTTGCTAAAAGTTTTGTCTTTTGATAAATATTTGATACTAGCCGTCCCCCGCGACTCCGGCCGCATAGTAGTGAAACAGGACAAACTTTAAAAATGAATAAACAAAAAGGTATAGCTAGCCAAGCGGAAGCAAGGTAAACTCTAACACGCAGAGGTAGACCGACTCCCCACTCCTGACGTCATGCTTCCCCGTCCCCTCGGTCCGCAGCCTCTGTCTTGGATTAGCGTGACTATATTGCTCCTGCAAGCAAACTATGATTCTTAGCGCAATGAGAGAAGTCGCAAAATCAATCGGAATGTTCAAACAAATTCTAGAAAAAAACCTGATCTACATCCGTTAAGTAGTTCTCTTGTTCACCAGCTAAGCGAAGGTAAGGTATGCTCCTACACGTCGCTAGAGGTAGACTGACTCAAACGGAGGCTGGGGCGTGAATGAGGAGGGCCCTGTCTGGCTCCCCACTCCCGACGTCCCGCGTAGTAGTGAAACAGGACAAACTTTAAAAATAAATAAACAAACGGGTATCGCTAGCCAAGCGGAGGCAAGGTCCACTCCAAATCATGGTGAGCAGTAAACCGACTCGAACGGAGGCTGGTGAGTGAGTGAGTGAGGAGGACCCTGCCCGGCTCCCCACTCCTGATGTCACTCTTCCCCCTCCCCTAAGCCTGCAGCCTCTGTCTCGGATTTGCGCTAATAAATCGGTACCACAAGTGAACTATGATACCTAGTGCAATGACAGAAGTCACAAAATCAACCGGAATTATAAGCAAATTCTAGAAAAAAACCCGATCAAAATCCGTTAAGTAGATATCTCCTTTGCTAGCTAAGCAGATGTAAGATACGCCCTGAGGCTGGCGAGTGAGTGAGGGGGGCCTTGCTCCCCTCCCCTCGGCTTCACACAAATAAATTGGTATCGCAAGCAAACTATGACACTTGGCGCGATAAGAGAAATCTCAAAATCAACCGGAATGTTCAAGTAAATTCTAGAAAAAAACCCTATCAAAATCCGTTAAGTAGTTCTCTCAAAAAAATGGACAGACATACAGTCGTTGGATTATATATATATATATATATATATATATATACAGTGGAACCTCGGTTCACGACCATAATTCGTTCCAAAACTCTGGTCGTAACCCAAAGTAATTTCCCCCAAAGGATTGTATGTAAATACAATTAATCCATTCCAGACCGTACGAACTGTATGTAAATATATTTTCTTTAAAGATTTTTAAGCACAACAATAGTTAATTATACCATAGAATGCACAGTGTAATAGTAAACTAAATGTAAAAACATTGAATAACACTGAGACAAACACCCAGGCTCCCTGCTCAGCTGCACGCGAGCCTGCCCTCTCTCTCTCTCTCAGCTGCACGCGAGCCTGCGCTCTCGCCCTCTCTCTCCTGCACCGGCTTTATTTATTTAGTTATTTATTAAAACTGCCCTTTTTGACGGGAGCTGTGGACCCGCTATACCACAGGAGGAAGCTGGGTTGAGAGGAGGTTACAGTTTTGAGGGAGAGTCCCTCTGTGTGATGCACCGAGAACAATGTACAGTACAGGGAGAGACTGAACACGTGCGGAAATCATTGGCGTGTACGAACCAGAAGGGAAACTGGCTTGTTCATCACTCGAATGTGTGGTCGTGAACAGATGCAAAAGTTTGGCGAACTTTTTGGTCGTAACCCGATTTGTATGTGTTCAGAGAAGTTCGTGACCCGAGGTTCCACTGTATATACAGTACAGGCCAAAAGTTTGGACACACCTCCTCATTCAATGTGTTTTCTTTATTTTCATGACCATTTACAGCAATCCATCACTCTCCTTCTTGGTCAAATAGCCCTTACACAGCCTGGAGGTGTGTTTGGGGTCATTGGGAGTTTTTCCTTGTCTTCTTAGAGAGTCAAGGCTGGGGGGTTGTCAAGAGGCAGGGCCTGTTAAAGCCCATTGTGGCACTTCCTGTGTGATTTTGGGCTATACAAAAATAAACTATTGTATTGTATTGTATTGTATTGTCCTGTTGAAAAATAAATGATCGTCCAACTAACCTGACTTCTGCGCAACACAACTGCTGGTCCCAACCCCATTGATAAAGCAAGAAATTCCACTAAATAACCCTGATAAGGCACACCTGTGAAGTGAAAACCATTTCAGGTGACTACCTGTTGAAGCTCATCGAGAGAATGCCAAGAGTGTGCAAAGCAGTAATCAGAGCAAAGGGTGGCTATTTTGAAGAAACTAGAATATAAAACATGTTTTCAGTTATTTCACCTTTTTTTGTTAAGTACATAACTCCACATGTGTTCATTCATAGTTTTGATGTCTTCAGTCATGAAAATAAAGAAAACACACTGAATGAGGAGGTGCGTCCAAACTTTTGGCCTGTACTGTATATATATATATATATGTTCATAAATCTTCTGTGATGGCCACAGCAATTTTCTATGCTGTTGTGCTCTGGGCTGGTAACACCTCTTCAAGAGAGGCTCATCGTATAAACAAGCTAATTAAAAGGGCAACCTCAGTAATAGGGTGCACTCTGGACCCCCTGGAGGTCGCAGCAAAATTGAATGCAATCATGAACAATGCTGCACATCCTCACTCTGACACACTAACACGCAGACCTTTCAGTCAACTAATCGTTTAGCAGAAGTGTGTTGAGAAATGCTAGGGGGACTCCTTTATTCCAACAGCAATACGCCTGCATGATACTCCTCACTGGGACTGGGACTGCCAAGTCAGACATTTTCTTTCTTTTTAATAATTCTGGTGTATTGTGGTTATAGTACTGTATCTATATATTTAGCTTCTGTAATAAGTCAAATTTCCCCCTTGGGACAGATGAACAGTGAAGACGAGAAGAGGTGTCATCAACAGGAAGTCAGTTTGACCACGACGTAGAGATTGTCATTGGCCGTCCTGATTTGTTTAGCTCTTCCTCTAGTGACTTCAGGTTCTTCTCCACCTCCTCACTTATCATGTTACCTGTCATCCTGTGCAAGAAACAGAAATTAGTGTTACAATGTCATCAATTTGGTAGAATCCCTCCCTGCCATCACTTTCCTTATTTCCTCATAGTGATGATGATGATCTTAGGGTCAGATCCACTCTTAGCAGTGAAGTAGGTCTGAATTTATGATCTCTCACATCTGTGTGTGTTGTATTCTGCATCAGCCCTAAATGTTGGAAGGATGTGGATGCTTCAGTTTTTGACAAGACTCACTGCACCTAATCTGGGAGAACGGTGAATCATAATAATGAATTACTTCAGCACATTCATATTTTGTGGACTGCCTAGTAAGGGCTGAGCCTTGGAAATCCTGGATGTTTTTTCTCTCCAGCATCTAATTGGCCAGAGTGCTGGTTTTCCTTTCCTCCCTGGTCTTATGACACATTTTGATTTATTTATTCTCCTTGACTTTGCTCCTCTGGTGACATCACTTCTCCATCTTTTTGCTGTCAGGGACACTGGAGGAGCATCAGTGAAGAGACAACTAAATAGGAGAGTCTGAGATGGGGAAGTCTTAAAGAAAAGCCATCAACAAAAAAGTCATTTATATTAAGAGTTTGTATTGTGTGACTATGATGGACAGAAAAAAAAAATAAACAACAGACAACGGCAGATGGCAACACAATGAGAATGTTGGCTGCCAGTCACATCATTCGGGGCGTTTACACTACAGAACCTGATCTCAATCTGAACTGGAGTGCAGTGTGACACCTCATGATCCAAATCAAATGTTATTTCTTGTGAGGCATTTGTTTATTAATCTTAGTTGTATTGTTGCAAAGCACATTGGTTGAAGTTATTGAAAAGCAGGTGGGTAAAGGCATACACTTTTGAAACACAGACTCCAAACGTGCTCTGATTTTTTAGGTGCTTATTACATGGCCCTTCTCTGACTGAACCCTGCTTATTACAATTTCTCATTCCCGGAGAGGTCATGCCTCACAGAAGACAACTTGGCAAACACAGAGGAGCTGCTTTCCAGGGTGCTTGTTGTGTTACTCACCTGTATACTGTATATCTAACTGACACTTTGAATAATGCATACATACACAAAAAGCAAATGATTTATCGGTAAGTACAGTTTTGCAGTAAATCCCATGGGTCGTGTCGTTACCATCTTTCAAGGAAATTTCCATTGATGCTCACATGCCCAGGGTAGGTGAACATCTACGTCATGAGTTTTTTTGGTTGTTTTATGGTGGACTGAGATTGAGAACACTATTTTTAAATGAAACCATTTTAGTGTGGGTGTAGTCTTTGTTCCTAATTCAGGCAGATCAGATCAGTTTTCTAATATCGGGAGCATCATGCATAACGCCGTGAGTAGAATTCACACTAAAACATGGTGTAAGGACAAAAGCGTAAATGTGCGTACGCACATAAAAATCCAGATGCAGGAATCTGTGCGTACTCCGACTTCCACGTTGTTCCGCTGCATAAATCCCGGTCAGCGTGAAAAGTAACGCTCGTGCACGCGCCTGCTCTCCCACCCCAATTCCTCCCAGAATTATGCCTCTTTGAATATGCAAATCAATATAAATAGCCCTTAAGCTCAGCGTTCTGTGAAAAGACAATGGGAAAAGCACGGGGGAAAATATAAGAATTTCAGCGAATACCAAGTGGAGGCAAAGGAAAGACATACTATTATTGTCAAGGATGGCCTGTACCTTCTTCCCATTACACATTTCCACCACAATTCCCAATGAGTCCACAGTCCTACCCAGCACTGAGTCAGCCTTCTTCACCAGCTTGTCAAACCCCTCCATGTTCTTGTCTGTCATTCTGCTTCCCTAACACACAGCAGCAAAAAGAGGACACTGGTGATGACTGTCTGATAGTACAAAGGCAACATTTCCCTTCATACATTGAAAGATCGGATTCTTCTGTGGAAAAAGAGCCTGCTCTGCTCCTTCCTGTGGAGGACATCTATGTTAATTAATTAATTAATTACATTTATATAGCGCTTTTCAAGGCACTCAAAGCGCTTTACATACAAGGGGGGGGATCTCCTCAACCACCACCAGTGTGCAGCATCCACCTGGATGATGCGACGGCAGCCATAGTGCGCCAGAACGCCCACCACACACCAGCTTACTGGTGGAGAGGAGACAGAGTGATGAAGCCAATCAGTGTATGGGGATGATTAGGAGGCCATGACGGTCAGAGGCCAATGGGCAAATCTGGCCAGGATGCCGGGGTAATATATATATGTTCACAGACCAGTCCATCTTGTCGTCAAGGTGGACACCTAGATATTTATAAGTCCGCACCACCTCAATGTCCTCCCCTTGGGCGTTAACAGGCTGAATGGGGGAGCTTAGACCTGTGGAAATCCACAATTACCAGGCAGATCTTATTGCTCCAGTCACTATAAGCTCCAGTCAGATCCCTGTATTCCCCTTCCTGCTCATTCCTTAAACACGCCACAATAGCTGTATCATCAGAATACTCCTGAATGTGGCAAAAGTCCAACTTATATTTAAAATCCGCTGTGTATAATGTGAACAGGAATGGGGCCAGAGCAGTCCCTTATTGGTTTTAGAGCCAAATGCCTATAATACAAAAGAAACTGGGTAGGTATTCAGTTGATGTTTTAGATCAGATCTAATAGCTACAGCCAGACTGCCATCCTGACTTAAGCCACTTCAAAGATCAGATGGAGTTGCCTTAGTTGGAGTGGCAAACTCAGTTGGTTTTTGCAATGTTTAGTTAAGCACAACATACAACAACTGTAGCTCATAACTAGTATTAGTGTTTCGCTCTTTGAAGGACCTTGTGTTACCTTGTGGAAAGTTCACTGCATTTAGATACATACCCAGGGTTTATTTCATTGCAGTGTAAATTTGGATAATTGTGGTCAAAACTTTAAGCTGGGTGGCATAGTTCAGAACAAACAGTGCCGCAGTGCGACAAAGTTTTATTGAGTATTTCAGACTGAACACTTGAACTGAAGAGAGCATGTAACACAGTGAAGCTCATCATGGCAGTATTTTAGCAAAGTAGAAATGCATCGACTAGCAAGGCCAATGAAATGAATGAGCATGTGGAGAAGGACAAACAAACTTTACTTCACTATTGGAACATGAACTTATCTTGCTCAACTGGAAGAACCCTAACTCGCCTTTTTTAAGTTTGAAATCGGAAATAATCTAATTCTCACTTAAAGCATCTGTACAAAACTTTTTCAAAATTTGGCAGGTACTAACCAATAACATTTTGGAATAAGCATTTAAATTGAGGAAGCAGATTCTCTCCGCACTTTTTAATTATATTTATTTTTATTCATTTATTTATTTACATATTTTTCCTACTATTAAAGTTTTACTCAGCTTGCCTAGCTCTCTTTCTTATCTCTTTGCCAGTCCTTCCGCCTCCACTCCTCCTCATAAGCTTCGTTCACTTCCTCCCAACTCAGGCTCAGGCCATTAAGTGATGGTGACTGGCTCCTTTTATAGGGCACCCGGAAGGAATCCAGGTGCCCAACAACCTTTTTTTCTGTACCACTTCTATCCTGCCAAATAGGCCCTGCAAATGTACAGGCTTTAGCACGGTTGAGCTTCCATGCTCATGACTCATGGCCCCAGTGGAAGCCAAGGGGGCTGCCTTCTGTCGGTCTGGGGGAGAGAGGACAGTTTCTCCCACTGGTTGGGACGTCCCAGCTGGGTAAGGACCCCAGCTGTCTGCCACTATCTATATCTATCTATACTAGCTGTGTAAGTCCATGCTGTAAAAAAAACCTGGACTCACAGAAACTATTGAAATTGTCAGAAATGAAATTAAAATGCAGAGTCTGTGGTTTTGTTTTGCCAGTGTGCTCGCCCCCATTGTCTATCAGCAGGTACGTGAGTTTCTTTCTTCTCAGAAGTTTCATTTTGCAGATGTGCTCACCTCACTTGTGTATTGGTGGCTAAGTGTGTTTGTCTCCGACTTGTTAACTTGAGGCCTACTTGCCGGCTCTTTGAGGTTCATGCTGGAGCCTCGCACTTCTGGGCTGGACAGACAGACGCACACACTTCCATGCATAGACATTTATATATAAGATGTACACCTATATATATTTCTGTACAGTATATTATATATACTGTATCTATCTACTGTATATACATACACATATATATATATTTCTATACAGTATATTATATATACTGTATATATCTACTGTATATACATACACATATATATATATATATATATATATATATATATATATA
>JANRMT010062791.1:222219439-222235257 GCA_026402145.1 Polypterus bichir lapradei
ATATATATATATATATATATATATATATATATATATATATATATATATAATTGGCTTGACTACTTGACTTTAATATAAAGACAGAGGTAACCCAATAATGATGTTCCTAATGCTCAGTGTCTCAAAATAAAAGTCACTGTCAATGGGTAGCAATCCATTTAAATTTCTAAGAAATACACCTTGAGACACACAAAAAGCAGGAAGAAGAGTCACCACAGCAAACACATAACCAAAAGAATCCACAGGTGGAGGCAGATATTAGTGTGGCGCCACTCCACTCGAAACACAAGCTGATGTAGCAAATCAGAAACAACAGAGAACATTCATAAAATGAGACCCTGGTGGTATAAGAGTTAAAAAAAAGCTAATAAACAAGGCATTATTTCAGCCAAATTCAAATCAATTACCTCAGAGGTTGCAATTTTAGTTAAACCCGAAATCAAAATAGAATCCAAATCCATGATGAAAAATGTTATTATGCTGAAGTCTTAAGTAAAATACTAATACAAAATAACACTGAAAGACAGGATGAAAATATGCAGAAAGGAGCAGCAACAGTCCTGCAGAAAAGAATGAATGAATCAAGTCTCAGCACTCTAAGTGTAGCAATACTGACTCTATAAAATTCTTATATAAAATATTTACATCTATCACACATACTGACAAAAAGTTCTCACTGTCTGTGTTACTGGAAAAGTTGCACAAGAAGTTGCTCAATTTAGTGAAATAAATGGGTAGCAATGAGAAAATAAATTAATTAATTAAAAAAGCTTGAGACCTGCATGTGCACACACACACACAGACAGACACAATAGGCTCAGGTCACCAAGGTCTTCACATCAGGCTGTCATAAATCATTTGGGATGATCCTCATCGTCCTTTGATTGTCCAGGTTGTGACTTAAGTTTTTGACCATTTTACAACCAAAATTGTTACAAGGAATGGATAGAACAGCATATGTGCAGATATCAGGTTTAGTCAGGGTGAACATGGACAACATGATGGTATAAATACAAACTTTACAACTGAGAAGGATTAAAAGGGTATAGTGTGAATATGCATTTATCTTAAGATGGAGGAAAGAAAGTGGTAGAAATAAAGAGAGAGAAGTTTTGGCTAATGAGAATAAAATCTCTTCCTCTCCTTTGTCTCTGAGACCTTCTCTGATTTCTTGTGTGTTGTCTTGATCTCATCATGATTTAGACACAGTGTTTCATGCGTGTGTCTTTAACGCTAACAGCATTAACTCTCATAGGGTGGATGTCAACTTTTGTCGACACAAGGAGTTGAGGGCGGATGTCGACAAAAGTCAACATTCAGGTACAGAGGGCGATAAAAGCTGAAAACGTCGATAAATCTGACCATTATATTACAGTTAGACCCTCTTTGCTTGGAGGGCTGTTAGACTCGTTGACTTGACGTCAAATCCCTGTGTGTGCCCGAGTAGCACAGAGTAAACATTGTCTGGAATGGCAGCGCCATCGGACAAAAGAACAAAGCGAATGCACAAAGCAAAATACTCTGCATATATTTATGTTTTGCGTATTGTTATTGCTGAATCCGACTCTGACTTATCGAACTCTGATTTTGATGCAAACGATGTGGAAATCGAAAATGAAAGACAGGTAATTGCATCGGTTGACTGGCACCCAGCTGATTGTAGTACTGAACACGCTAATGGTAGAACGGGAACGTTCGCCCTGGGAAGACCACACAGATGTTGATCCGTGGCTGCTGGACTTCATCAAACGACACGGCGTGTTGGCAGACACTGCGGATTACCAGCCACTCGACTGGTTCAAGCTGTTTTTTTTTTTATTTTTTTCAGAAAGTGCCTTTCAGCTTATGAGTGATGAGACAAACAATATGTTGATTTACACACTGTAGGGGCTCATGGAACATAAAACAGATTGACATTTGGATTAAATAAGTTTTTTATGTTGATTTATGTGTGAAACCATTGCTTTTTAGAAAACCGAGTTTTTTGGAAAAATATTCAGGCCTGGGACAAAAGGAAAAAAAAAAAAATAATTAGCCCTAAAAGAGTTAAAACAACAACAACATTTACTTATATAACACATTTTCATAAAAAGAATGTAGCTCAAGGTGCTTTACAAGATGTCAAAAAGAAAAGTGCCTATGCACGTCCAGTATAAACAAGAAGACTCTGGGTTTCCTCACCTCAGTTTCTCTAATTTACAGTTTTTGTTATTCAGCCCCTCAGACAGCAGATGCACTCCCGAGTCTCTGATGTCATTGTTATTTATCTCCAGTTCAATCAGGCATGAGTGTTCAGCAGAGAGAGCCGAGGAGAGAGCTGCACAACATCCAGAGGTGAGAAGACACGAGTCCAGGCTGTGGAGTAGAAGAGGGAAGTACTATTAAACAATTGTAATGTTCACATGCTTATGATAAAGTGCCATGTCAAGGGGTCTGGAGGTGCACGAGAGAGAAAGGAGGACCAGAGAAATATGTGAGGATTGGTTAAGGTATGCATGAGGTATTGAGGACTCATGTTGGGGTAACAGAGAAGCTCCCAGTCTGCACCAGGGGTCTTCTTTAAGTCCTTACCTCTTTGATCTGGATATGGATGTGTTGATTCAAAGGAATAAAGCTTAACTCCCATGTTTTTGCTGATGACATTGTGAAGTGCAGCGCCAGAAAGGAGGAAGTGGAGAGGAAGTTGGGAGAGCGCAGAAAGGCTTTGGAAGATCGAAGGCTGAGGATAAATAGAAAGAAGACTTAATGATGATCAGAATTCAGAAGTTAGGCTGCAGCGAGAATTATTGAAAAGAGTATATAAGTTTAAATATCTAGGATGGAAAACTAGATTCAGAGATAACCTATAGAGTACAGTGTGGATGGAACAATTGGAAGAAGCTATCAGGAGTATTGTGTGATCGAAGAATTTAGGTGAAGGTTAAAGGTGAGGTTTTTAAGACTGTGGTAAGACCAGCAGTGATGTATGGAGCTGAAACACGGGCAGAGAAGAAGTTAGAGGTGTCAGAGATGAGTATATTGAGATGGATGTGTGGAGTTACAAAAAAGTCAAGTCAAGTTGGGGAGCATGCACTGGTACAGTGTGTTGCCGCATCCACTATACGATGAAACAACTCAGGATCCCGGTTTGCAACCCTCAAGGCAGACACGCGGTCCACTCCCACCCTCCGGAAATGACCCTCTATCTGCCACAGCCAGGTGTTACATAGGCAACCCGTTGGCCTGGTCCAGCCACTCGGGTCCCCAACAATGAGGATCTTACGAGCCAGATCACCCTCGGGGAAATGCGCCACATGGCCATAGTGCCGAAATTGACACTCTCTCATAATGCAGGTCATGTGCCTCATTTTGGACTCCATGAGCAACCGCTCATTTGACACAAAGTCAAACCAATGGTACCCAAGGATTTTCCGGAGAGACACAGTACCAGAGGAGTCCAGTCTTCATCTCAGGTCACTGGATAGCATCAATGTCTCGCAACCATATAGCAAGACAAGAAGCACCAGAACTCTAAACACTTGGACCTACCCCTTTCCAGCGACCTCATGACACCCCATCCTCTCCCAATCCGTCTACTGACTTTATAGGAAGAGTCACCAGAGACATGAATGTCACTGCCAAGGTAAGTAAACCTCTCAACAACGTCGACACTCTCTCCGCAGACAGACACACTGCTGATGGCTGTGCCCAAGAGATCATTAAAGGCCTGGCTCTTGGTTTTTATCCAGGACACTCACAAGCCCAGACACTCAGACTCCTCACTCAGTCTCTTCAGCGCCCCGATCAGAGCCTCCATTGACTCCGTGAAGATCACAGCATCATCAGCAAAGTCAAGATCCGTGAATCTTTCTTCACCAACAGATGCTCCATAGCTGCCGGACCCCACGACCTTGCCCAACACCCAGTCCATACAAACACTGAACAGAGTAGGAGCAAGAACAAACCCCTGATGAACCCCAGAATCAACTGGGAAAAACGCAGAGGTCCTGCCTCCACTCTGCACAGCACTCACAGTACCAGTGTACATGCCGGCCATGATATCCAGCAACATCGATGGGATCCAGCAACCCTCAGGATGTCCCGTAAGACAGCTCGATCAACTGAGTTGAACTCTCTACGAAAATTGACTAAGGATGCAAAGAAACTCTGCTGATATTCGCGTTTGCGCTCCATGAGAACCCTCAGTGCCAGGATGCGGTCAATGATAGACTTCTTAGGCATAAAACCAGACTGTTCCAGTCGCTGGTAGGTAAGCAAGTGATCACGGATCCTATTGTCGATGACCCTAGCTAGGACCTTACCCAGCACCGAGAGCAGTGTTATCCCCCTGTAGTTGCTGCAATCCATGCGATCGCCCTTACCTTTCCAGATAGGGACGATAAGTCCCGGTTTCCAGTCAGTTGGGATGATGCCAGTCTCCCAAATGGAAGCAAAGAGGACAGCCTTACCACCAGTCTGGAGAGGTTCAACCCGGATACCACAGATCCCTGCAGCCTCCCCCCACCACCTCAGCTGGTTCACCACCTGTGCAATCTCAGTGAGACTGGGTGGGTTACAGCTAATTGGAGGATCAGCCTCAAGGACCATGGACCCAGAGATATCCAACATCCTAGCTGGAGGACCAGCTTTGAACAACTGCTCAAAGTAACCAGCCCAGTGGGTCACAATTGCAGTGTCATCCGTAAGGACCGTTCCATCAGCCACCATGTCTGCGACTCTCCGAGGAACAGTTTTGGATGTGCGTAATGCTTCGATTCCTCTGTAAGCAGGATGTGGGTCGCTAGACCACAGATGGTGTTTTCACTTGCTCACAGATTCCTCTAACAAACGCCTCCTTATCTGCCCTTAGAGCCCTCGCAGCCATCCTTCTCAGTTTCCAGTACTGACCAGAGTTGCCATTGAGCTGTGCACTGCGACTCCTCTCGATGATATCCAGGGTGCCTTGCGAGATGAAACACCTCCGTCTGGGAACACCAGTAACACCAACACAACCCTCAGCAACCTTCAGGGTCTTGTCATGGAAGGTCTCCCACATCACATTAGGATCCGCAGTCGCACCCAAATCTGCAAGTTCCTCACACAAACTGTGTGCAAACAGGTTAGAAACAGCCTGGTCTTGGAGTCTGACCAAGTCCAGGCTCATTTTCCTAGTAGGTGGTAACCTACTGGACCTAAGCTGGATCCTAAGAGTAGCAACAACAAGTTTGTGGTCAGAATTCACAAACTGGGCACTTCTGTAGACCCTGCAGTTTTGCAAGAGCCTCCAGTGTCTGCCCACGAGGATGTGATCGATCTCCTTCGCCACACCACCAGTATTGGAGTACCAAGTCCAACGATGCGTTTCTGGGCGCTGGAACCAGGATCCATCGATTTGCAGCTCCTGACCTTTTGCAAAGTCAAGGAACATGGTGCCACTGACACCACGGTCACCAGACCCAAGGGGACCAAGACAATCCTCATAGCCAGCCCTGTCAGTGCCAGTGATTGCATTGAAGTCACCCATGACCAGAGGAGTGTCATCTCATAGGCACCCATCAACCACCGAGCGAAGCTGCGAATAAAATGTCTCCCTCTCCGAGACATCACTCACCACGGTCGGAGCATACACTGAGACAACAGACAAGGCATCCAGGGAGTGCCGTAATCCGAGTATCATAATACGCTCGTTGAAGGAAGCGACATCGGACACCATCGGAAGAAGCCAATCCGCTACAGCAACAGCTACTCCCTGAGTATGACAGTCATTGGAGCAACCAGACCAATAAAAAGTGTATCCACCTACAGAGATCTGGCCAGTCCCCGGTCTGCACACCTCAGAGAGTGCCGCCACTAAAATGCGGAGTTTACGGAGCTACTCCAACAGCGGAGGAAGATGATCATCTTGCCGGAGAGACAAGATGTTCCATGCACCCACCCGTATGGGCCACCTCAAATTGGGACCCGAGTGCTGCCATGCAGTGGGCAAAGCCTCAGCTCCACACCAGTTCTGATCCCCAACAGACCTGACCCTATTGGCTCTCCAACGGTTTCGACTCTTCCAGGAATGGGGCTCCCGAGGGCTTTCCCCCATCCTCTTCATGATGCGAGCAGCCTTCCTATGGGCGGCTGCAGCAGAGCTATCCCGTGGATAGCAAAAAGGAGTCTTTTCTGTAGCCTCTGAGCTTTGTGTTTTTTTTTTTTTTTACAGTGGCTGGAGTGCCAATCCTGCCACCAACCCTCATGATTTCCCTGCAAGATGGAGGACTGCTTGCAGGGCCGGATGCAATTTAACGTCATACCCAGGATGTACGTACAAAAAAGAACACAGTAAAAAATTAGGCAATCAGAGATGCAACAAAAGTGGGAGGGACAGCTAAGAAAGTACAGGAAAGTAGTACGGACATGTGATGAGACAATGAATATGTGGGCAAAAGAGTGATGAGAATGGAAGTACCAGGGAACAGAAAGTGAAGGAGGCCAAAGCGGAGGTAGATGGATAAAGTAAAAGAAGGTCAGAAGATAAAGGGTTTGACTGAGGAGTCGGTGCAGAACTGAACTGTTTGCAGAAGGTTGATCAAGCACATTGACTCAACATAAAAGTGGGAAAAGATGCCGAGGAGGAAGAAGAAGAAGAAGAAGAACGTCCACGTGACAAATTAAAAACTCAAGTCAAAGCATCTGATGAAGTGAAGCTGCTCTCTGTCTGGAGTCACCAGGTGTGCTATAAACTGGACCTAACATTCACATCCATTAAACTCTCACACCAACATTAATACATGCACACTAGTGTTTACTCACTCCAGTCTCTCTAATTTGCAGTTTTGGTTCTTCATCCCCTCAAACAGCAGACACACTCCTGAGTCCTCCAGTTTATTTTCTCCAAGCCACAGCTCAGTCAGTCGTGTGTGCTCAGCAGACAGAGCCGAGGACAAAGCCTCACAACATTTCGAGGTGAGTCCACATGATTCCAGGCTGTAGAGGAGAAAAGGGATTAGGTTAAGCTGGTCCAGGATATCCTAAAAGAATGTGTGGACAATTTAAAGAAGAGCTTGGCATTTTCTTTAAGATATTTAACTTTTCATTTGAACTAATTCCCATATTCGACAACTTGAACACTGAATATCTGCAATTGTTTTTCCTGTTAAAGCAAGCCAAGTTAACTCAAAGTGCAATATATTTTTTCAGTTTTCCAAAGAATATAAAAAAATAACACTAATAAAGATTACTTAGCTTTCTAAATTAATAAACAATTAAAAAAATCAAATAAATAAAAAAAAGCCAAGACATCTGGAAGATATTTGAAGTCAGCGACCCTGATGTGTATTTGAAAGGGGTGTCTCGAATCTCGATACAGACAGACAAACAAACAACTGGGGCCAGTAGGATTTAACAGCAGAAGTGAAAGACCAAGCTGAAAGAAGAAGTAATCAGTCTTAATTAGTCTTGAATGTAACTATAGCTTACAAGAACTAAAGGAAATTTTAAAAGATTAGCTTTAAAACCAAGAAAAATAGCCCTTAATGATTATTCCCGCAAAATGCTGAATTAGTCTCGAGCAGAGCAGACTGTGTGGGGACCTAATCCAGGTATGTAAAATCATTTGAAGGAGTTGATGAAGTAGATCAGTAGCAACATTTTTCAGCTTAAGGGTGAATCTTGTGGACACCTAGTGGAGACTAAGGGGAAGTGCATTTAAAAGTGAAACAAGAAAGCACTTCTTTACACAAAGAGTTGTGGGACTCTGGAACAAACTACCAAAACACAAATTTCAAGAAGAATCAGGATGAGATATTGGGAGTGCTGAGCTATTAGCTAAACAAATGGGCTTTGTGGACTGAATGGTCTCCTCTCATTTGTCAAATTTCTTATGTTCTTATGTAATTAGATCATTCTTACTATAAAAAGGGAAAAAAAGGATTAAAACTAGCCCTACACGATCTGGAGAGAAACAAAGCTTAAGGTTAATAGAAGAACTGACATAAAAGGCTAAATGTTAATAAAAACAGATCAGTCATAAAATAAAAGTTACCAGGACTGCAGGCACTTCACATGGCTATGAAACCCAGGGTCTGCACCATATTTAGAAGCATTGTCCTATTCTGTTTTATAACACAGGCTTACTCTTTGGGTCATTGAAATAAAATTATAACTGATTAATGACAATACAAAATGGGTGAGGATTCTCAGGGTGGCACAGTGGTAGCACTGCTGTCTCACAACAAGGAGACCGGGGTGAGCACCCAGTAAGTGGGTTTTCTCTGAGAGCTCTGGTTTCTTCCCAAAGTCCAAAGAGATGCTGGTTAGGTGGATTAGCAATTATAAATGTGTGTTTTAGTGTGCGAGTGTGTTAATCCTGTGATGGGTTGTCCTATGTGTGGCGGACCAGGTGTGATGAAAGCAGGGCTCTAAAGATGTGGAATGATCTGCCTGCTACTATAAGAGATGTCCCTTTAGTCTCAGCATTTAAATCCCAACTGAAGACTCACGATTTTTGTCTGGAATACCCTGAATAGAGCTGCTGCTTAGCTGCGAATATAGAATCTCTGTTAGTAATCTGTACAAAAAATACAAGTAATACAACATTTATAAACCATTATCTCAGCATCTTGATGTCCCGTTGGTCTACTTCCAAGCTGCTCTCCTGTCCATGGAAAAGCCATCTCAGATACGGAGAGCATTGGAGTCATTGGATGTTAAAAGTTCTCCAGCACAGACTCTACTATAGAATGACCAGCTAGTATGCCAACGACTCCCGGACTGTGATGGTATCTGACTTTGTATTTGACTTTTCTCTCTTACAGTTGACCGTGGTCCCCACCAAGAGGTTTCTTTTCTGCAGGGATGCTATGGACTTCAGTTTTTGTGTTCCTCCCTTCCATTGTTAACTTGCCATAGTTCATTAATCAATTAATGGACAGATATTGTTGGTTTCCATTTATGTTTATTAATTTCTACTTTGTTTTTTTTCTGTGTTTTAACACACCTGTACCTTTAGGTGTGCTAATTCTGTATTTAGTCATTTGTAATATCTCATTTGCATTTTACCAGAGAACTTGTCAAAGTGGCCGGCTTCTGCACTCAGTGAAGACCACTATACAAAAATCAACTGAATTGAAATGGATTGAATTGATTGGGATTGTTCCCATTCCTTGCCCCAGAAGCCCTGTGACCTTGCTCTGAATAAGTGGGTTTAGAAAATGGATGGATGGATAGGAGAGTCTTCTGGGGCCAAGTTCCAGTTCAACTCTAACTTAAAGACTTCAGAAGTACAAATTAAGAAAGGTTATGACTAACAGAATCATGCATGGAGTTTAATGTTTAGACAGGGTTGGGTGAGAAAAACCATAAAATAATTGCTTTTCCATTTTGGAATGTTGCAGCTTGACTGCTACATATTTACATCATATTCCAAGTCACATATCATAAATTGTTCATAATATGAAGTTACAATTTAAACTTAATCTCACTTACTTCAACACATTTAAAACTTTGAAATTTTGAAAAACTACACAATTACTGTAATAATTACAATATTTAAATTACCTTTTTAATTTCTTATTGTAATTGTGGCAAAATAAGTATTTTGCTACTCATTAAAAAAATTAGACACGTATGCATGGCATAACATTCGAGCTGTAATTTTCAGCCCTAAAATATAGCAGTGCACAATCTTATTTAATTTACAGCAAAATCGATTGGAGTGATCCTGCTCAAAACCAGTTGTCTTCTAGCATTATGCAATAACAATAACTATTCCAGGTTTCATTGAAGTTGAGTGATTTGCGTTTGAGTTGTCATGTCAAAAGTCTCACATCCTGACATATACGCATAAAGTACATAGACATCACTCTGAAAGTGGTCAAATCATTTTCATGGACATATATACCTATGGTACATACAGAATAAGAAAATTAAAAATCAGATAACCAAAACTGAGTAAACTCTGATGTTTGGCATCCTCGTGTGTCCCACACTGAACATGGACTAGAGAAAGCAATGGAGAGAGTTGTCTGAGGAGATCAGAAAGAAAGTGATAGAAAGGCATGTTAAAGGCAAAGTCTAGAAGACCATCTCCCAACAGCTTGATGTTCCCATGATGATAGTCACAAATATTATTAAGATATATAAGGTCTATGGGACTGTAGCCAACCTCGTTGGACATGGCCGCCAAGGGAAAATCAACCCCAGAATGGGCAGAAAAATAGTGAGAATGGTAGGCACAAAGACAAGGACAACTTCCAAAGAGATACAAGCAGACCTCCAAGGTCAAGGTCCATCAGTGTCTGATCACACCATCTGCTGCTTTTTGAGCTACAGTGGGCTTAATCGACATCAAGTGACTCCGTGAGAACCTTAACTACAAAGAGGACTATTTCATTTATGTTAGGTAGAATGCCCAGAGGGGACTGGGCGGTCCCGTGGCCTGGAACCCCTGCAGATTTTATTTTTTTTCTTCAGCAGTCTGGAGTTTTTTTTTTTTTTTTTTCTGTCCACCCTGGCCATCGGACCTTACTCCTTTTCTATGTTAACTAATGTTTTCTTATTTTAATTTCTAATTTTGTCTTTTATTTTTCTTTTCTTCATTATGTAAAGCACTTTGAGCTACTTTTGTATGAAAATGTGCTATATAAATACATGTTGTTGTTGTTGAATGTGTCGTAGGATTGAATTGTTTTGAGCATTTTTTCACTTTTCATTTTCTTCATCAAAGAGACATTCTTGTTAATTAAATGTGATGTCAAAGTGGAGTGTATGATTCGTAATGGAGGTTTGCTCAGATCGCCATTCCACTATTTGTACAGGCAGCACATCCAGGCATAAACCCCAGGTAGACACATGCAAGTCGGACAAAATACTGTTTGCCAACAGAAGTAGTCATCATGCCAAACAGGAAATTACTGTATGCAAAATATACAACTCAAGGTAAACTGCGGTGGGCTGGTGCCCTGCCCGGGGTTTGTTTCCTGCCTTGTGCCCTGTGTTGGCTGGGATTGGCTCCAGCAGACCCCTGTGACCCTGTAGTTAGGATATAGCGGGTTGGATAATGGATGGATGGATGGACAACTCAAGAAACCGGTCTTATTTATTACCCAGACATTGCAGTACAGGTCTGCAGATATATGATAAATAATGAACTCTATTAAAACTCATAAAATGTGTATAGAAATGTTTCAGAAAGCAGTGGTTCTGTTATCAACAGTAACTCTGTTCAAATATCAAGTAACTGTTAATTACTTTATTTTGACCAGCAATGCGTCTAAAAGGTGTCCACGAAGTCCTAGAAGCAGGCTTAGAGGACATGTGCCCCAAATCTAACACATTTCTTTGCATTGTCCACACTTGTTGCATGCAACACATTTCGTAGTCGGTGACTGTTTACGCTCAGTGAGCAGCAGAATGTCCTTGTAGTGTTGTCCTGACAGTCGGGACAACTCAGAAGCCTTGTAATGGAGAAACACCTTCGTGGCAGTGACCCACATCAGTTCCAGAGCCTACGGATTCTACATCATCCAGTTCATTGTCACTATCTAAACCACTGTCATTATCATCAAATTATTCATCCATCATCCATTATCCAACCTGCTACATCCTAACTACAGGGTCATGGCGGTCTACTGGAGTCAATCCCAGCCAACAGAAGACGCAAGGTAGGATCAAACCCCGGGCAGAGCACACACACCCACACACCAAGCACACAGTAGGGACAATTTTAGGATCGCCAATGCACCTAACCTGCATGTCTTTGGACTGTGGGAGGAAACCGGAGTACCCGGAGGAAACCCACGCAGACACAGGGAGAATATTCATTTTGCAATAAATCTAGTTGTTTCAAAACATCACCATTTTATACCTTTTTCAAGCCAACATAACTGCAAGCTATTTTGGTATTTTCCGGAAGCTGTTGCCACCAAAAAATATATATATATATAAATATGGATGGCAGCACTGCAGAATTTAACTGAGACAAGGCAGCAAAGCATAGCAGTAACCTGGCTGTGTCAGTTGCACACAGATACCTTAATGGAAAAAAAAGTATTAATGGAAAGACTGAGCAGCACATGGCAAGAACAGGAGTTTTACTGAACAGACGAGGGCGTTCGTGTTTTACCAACATGCTGGAATTCTATGAGGAAGCAACAAAAGGATACAATCAAATGAAGCATAAGATATCATTTATCTTTACTTTCAGAAAGTATGATATGGTACTAGATGAGAGGTTGGGCATCAAGAAGATTAAGAGGAGACCTGACTGAAGTGTTTAAAATTATGAAGGGAATTAGTCCAGTGGATCGAGACTTGTATTTTAAAATTAGTTCAACAAGAACACGGGGACACAGTTGGAAACTTAAGGGTAAATTTCACACAAACATTAGGAAGTTTTTCTTTACACAAAGAACGATAGACACTTGGGATAAGCGACTAAGTAGTGTGGTAGACAGTAAGACATCAGGGACTTTCAAAACTCAACTTGATGTTCATTTAGAAGAAATGAGTGGATAGGACTGGCGAGCTTTGTTGGGCTGAATGGCCTGTTCTTGTCTTGATCAAATGCTCCAAATGATTTATGAGAAGCAGAAGTTCAGAGGGAAAGACACAATGGAGACAAGGTGATCTGAAAGTATGAATGTGAAGAACAAGAAAGCAGCATGTAAACGCTGCTTTGGGCGGTTGATTCACCTTCTGGGTGAAAAAGTAAGTGATGTCAGAAAATTTCAAAAATGTGCACCCTTCAGATACAGGGTACACAAACCTCACTGCTGTTAATACCACTTTTTTTTTTTTTAAATTATTGTTCAGCTTGTAACAACACTGTCTTTACAAGAAATTTAGGGGTGTGCATTGTAGGACAAAGTGCACTGGGCACTACCCATTCTGCTGGGCTTAAGTGGCACATCAGGTTTGTTAAGAAAGCAGATTTAACAGGTATTCAACTGCACTTTCCCCGACTTGCATTCCCAGCTAAGCAACTGAGCTCCATCTTGTACCAGGATCTGCCTGGACTTCATCTGATAACAAAGCTATCAGGGCTATTGGGGTGGAGTGGTGGCTCTGAGGCTAAGGATCTGCGCTGGTATCCCAAAGGTTGCTGGTTTGAATCCCCATCACTGCCTTGAGCAAGACCCTTAAGCTTCAATTGCTCCAGGGGTGCTGTACAATGGCTGACCCTGTGTTCTGACCCCAAGGGGTATGTGAAAACTAACAAATTCCTAATATGAGAAATTATATAAGGTGAAAAAGAACAAAAAAAAAAAAACTGTAAGTCAGAGTTGAACTGACATCTCTGCAGAGCCTTCTTGAGCCGGAAGGCAAGGAAAGGATTCAACAACAACAACAACAATAACATTTATTTATATAGCACATATTCATACAAACAGTAGCTCAAAGTGCTTTACATAATAAAGAATAGAAAAATAAACACAATATGAAAACAAAATAAATCAGCATTAATTAACATCGAATAAGAGTAAGGTCCAATGGCCAGGGGGGACAGAAAAAACAAAATAAAAACTCCAGACGGCTGGAGAAAAAAAAAATAAAATCTGTAGTGATTCCAGACCATGAGACCGCCCAGTCCCCACTGGGCATTCTACCTAACATAAATGAAACAGTCCTCTTTGGATTTAGGGTTCTCACGGAAAGGCTTGATGATGATGGTCACGTAGAATTCTGCCTTTTAGTCCATCCATCATTGTTGGAGCATCATGAAGCTTTGAGTAGGTGGAGGTGGCGCAGGCCACCACCACAAAGAAACCGGAAAAAGAAACAGAAAAGAGAGTAGGGGTCAGTACGGATTGTAGAGCTACCCTGAATAGTTATTATGAGGAAATTGAACATATAGAGTATCAGGATTAAGTTAAATTAAGTTAAATTGAAGTTATAGAAAGGCCATGTTAAAGTAATGTGTTTTCAGCAGTGTTTTAAAGTGCTCCACCGTATCAGCCTGACGAATTCCTATTGGCAGGCTATTCCAGATTTTAGGTGCATAGCAGCAGAAGGCCGCCTCACCACTTCTTTTAAGTTTTGTTCTTGGAATTCTAAGGAGACACTCATTTGAGGATCTGAGGTTACGATTTGGAATATAAGGTGTCAGACACTCCGATATATAAGAAGGGGCGAGATTATTTAAGGCTTTATAAACCATAAGCAGAATTTTAAAGTCAATCCTGAATGACACAGGTAACCAGTGTAGTGACATCAGAACTGGAGAAATGTGTTCGGATTTTCTTTTCCTAGTTAGGATTCTAGCAGCTGCATTCTGCACTAGTTGCAAACGATTTATGTCTTTCTTGGGTAGTCCTGAGAGGAGTGCGTTACAGTAATCTAGTCGACTGAAAACAAACGCGTGAACTAATTTCTCAGCATCTTTCAGTGATATAAGAGGTCTAACTTTACTTATGTTTCTTAAGTGAAAAAATGCTGTCCTAGTGATCTGATTAATATGCGATTTAAAATTCAGATTACAGTCAACAATTACCCCTAAGCTTTTTACCTCCGTCTTGACTTTTAATCCTAATGTATCCAGTTTATTTCTAATAGCCTCATTGTATCCATTATTGCCAATCACTAAGATTTCAGTTTTCTCTTTATTTAACTTGAGAAAGTTACTATTCATCCATTCTGAGATACAAGTCAGACATTGTGTTAGTGAGTCAATAGAATCGGGGTCATCAGGTGCTACTGATAAATACAGCTGTGTGTCATCAGCATAGCTGTGGTAGCTCACGTTGTGCCCTGAGATAATCTGACCTAACGGAAGCATGTAGATTGAGAATAACAGCGGACCCAGGATAGAGCCTTGTGGAACACCAAATCGGATATCATGTGTCTTTGAGTTGTAATTACCACAACTAACAAAAAATTTTCTCCCTGTCAGGTAGGATTCAAACCAATTTAAGACACTGCCAGAGAGGCCCACCCATTGACTAAGGCGATTTCTAAGAATATTATGATCAATAGTGTCAAATGCAGCACTCAGATCTAAGAGGATGAGAACAGATATATGGCCTCTGTCTGCGTTCACTCGCAAATCATTTACTACTTTAACGAGTGCAGTTTCTGTGCTGTGATTTATTCTAAAACCCGACTGAAATTTATCAAGAATAGCATGTTTATTTAGGTGGTCATTTAACTGCATAATGACTGCTTTCTCCAGAACTTTGCTTAAGAAAGGCAGGTTAGAGATGGGTCTAAAATTTTCAAGGGCCGAGGGGTCAAGATTATGTTTCTTAAGAAGGGGTTTAACTACAGCAGTCTTAAGACAGTCTGGGAAGACCCCCGTATCTAATGACGAATTTACTATGTCCAGAACATTATCAATTAGCACGCCTGATACTTCTTTGAAAAGCCTTGTTGGTACTGGGTCAAGGACGCAGGTGGAGGATTTTAATTGAGATATTATTTTTTGTAAATCAGGTAAATCTATCCTAGTGAAAGAGTTTAATTGGTTTATAACAGGATGCTGGGGTTTAGGAGGATCCTTAGTGTTTGAGGGATATACTATGTTATTTCTAATATCATTAATTTTTTGATTGAAAAATACAGCGATAGCCTCACAGGTGTTATTGCAAGTACTTAGGAGGCATTCCTGTGAGTTACCTGGGTTTAGTAGGTGATCAATTGTAGAAAATAAGACTCTGGGATTACTAGCATTGTCATTTATAATCTTGGAGAAATAACAGCGTCTCTCAAGACGGACAGTGTTATTGTATTCTGTTATTTTGACTTTTAATATTTCATAGTGGATAGTTAGTTTAGTCTTCCTCCATTTACGTTCAGCTCTGCGGCATGTTCTCTTTAAGTCCGACACTCTTTGGGTCTTCCATGGTATAACAATACTA
>JANRMT010062791.1:222250557-222298521 GCA_026402145.1 Polypterus bichir lapradei
GCAGTAATGTCTGATAACAATTTTTAATCTCATGTTTTCATTGAAAATAAAAACAAAATTTCTTCTAGAATGGGCATTTATGGTGACAATTGCTGGAGCGCAGAAAACATCAAAGAAGTTACATTCCTCGAGTCACATAATCCATGTGTCTGATCATTCAGTCATATTGGGGAAGAAATTAAATTTGGAGATATATTAAAGAAAGAATCCTTCTCCTCAGCTAGGACCTCTTTGAGTCAGAAACCAGGCAGGAGGAAGCTTATCCAATGAGTCTTGTGTTTCACTTCAGCAAATGCTGAAAGAGGAGCATTCATCACAGCAGTCTGTTACAGAATGATCAAAGTAGTAAAAGTAGAGTGTTTTTTTTTTATAGACAATTGATTTTACATAACAGTGCTGAATGACATTTACTCTGATTGGTTTGTTGGCATAAATATAACTTATCTAAATAAAAGTATACAGTATTGTTCTTCTTATATCTTTTAGGTTCAGCTATTACCCTAAAAATCTCTGTGTATGTGACAACTGTCCAGTGTTGTTGTTTACGGGGCATCGGCTGATCTCTAATTCATCTCCTTGTACATTTTGTGTATTACATCAACCTTCTTCCTAGTACATTCTTGTACTTGATTTATTTTACCATTTCAGTAGATTTCTTCATGACATTTCTAAAATAAATGCTTGTATATTTTAATGTGCACTGCAAACCAAAATACTTAACTATTGTTACCTCTAAATTTTTCTCACACATTATGCTCACAACACAGGCATTTATTTTGCTAAAATATTGGTAAATTCTAGAGAATTAGAGCCGTGCACACAGGCAAAACACGTGGTTCTTAATCAACTTTCTCAGAGCCATCCCTACTCTGTTATGTCTTTCATAAATACCCCCGACCTCCCAAACAAAATAACAGTCTGTCAAACTAAAGTGAAATCAGTGTGGCAGATAGCACTGACAAATTTAGGAGAAGGACCAGCCATAGATTTTTGAGAAAAGTCCTGTGTATAAAAAGTCTCTTTTCTCATTTCTGAGTGTAGGTTTTATAAAGAAGTTTTCAGGAGTTATACAAATATTTAGTCATGAAGATCTCCTTCAGATGACTGAGTACTACAAGCCCTACCTGGCCTATGTGATTGAATATGACATCAGGAGTATCCTGCAAAACCTGGTTACTAAGCACATCCTCACCAACGATGAAGCCAAGGTAAGGAGAATCTTCCTGTTACTGAGGAGGAAGGGTAAATACAAAAAATAGAGCACAGAGAGTGTGATCAAGAGAATTGCCTTCCACTCCTCCTTGAGATGGGCTGATCTTCCATAGCAGACCAGACCAGACTTCATTGCCAGTTTGAGGTTATCACAAAGGACTCACAACTCCATTGTCCAAGGGCCCACCTCTAAACTTTCTCCTTGTTTATTACCTTTCAGACATTCAAAGCCAAGGAAGTGTCTGAGGGACCACTAGGTGTGGAGTATTTCATCACTGACCTAATGGAGAGAAAAAGAGAGGTGCTGGTCAGCCTGTGGGTGGCGCTGGCTGAAGAACTTGTGAGATTTCCATCACCAAACCTGACAAGAATACTGGAGGAGGTGACAGAGTGGGGTGAGTGAAGTGTAATGTGAGAGCGTTTCTATAAATGTCTTGTTTGAGCCAGTGGGAGGAGCACAAAAGCACAACATAAATCGACAAATGTATGTTTGCTTAAGTAATTACTGCTGCTGGATCATGCTCATTAACAATTTAATTCAACCATCTTCTTCATTCAGCTGCTCCTGCTAGGGGTCACCACCAGGGATCATTTTCTTTCCATAACTTCCTGCCCCCTGCATCTTGCTCCATTACACCCACCCTGTCCTCTCTCTTTTCCTCTTACATGGCAGCTCCATCCTTAACATCCTTCTCCCAGTATACCCAGCATCTCTCCTCTGCACATGTCCAAACCAATGCAATCTCATCTCTCTGACTTTGTCTCCCAACCATCCAACCTGAGCTGACCCTCTGATTAAGTAAGATGTAAGATGCTGCAGATGTTCTACCAGACGGTTGTGGCGAGTGCCCTCTTCTACGCGGTGGTGTGCTGGGGTGGCAGCATAAAGATGAAAGACGCCTCACGCCTGGACAAACTGGTGAGGAAGGCAGGCTCTATTGTAGGAGTAAAGTTGGACAGTTTAACATCTGTGGCAGAGCAACGGGCACTAAGCAAACTCCTGTCAATCATGAATAATCCACTGCATCCACTGAACAGTGTCATCTCCAGGCAGAGGAGTAGCTTCAGTGACAGACTTTTGTCACTATCCTGCTCCACTGACAGACTGAGGAGATCGTTCCTCCCCCACACTATGCGACTCTTCAATTCCACCCGGGGGAGTAAATGCTAACTTTTTTCATTTTTATTACTATTTAATTTAATATTGTTTCTTTGTATCAGTATACTGCTGCTGGATTATGTGAATTTCCCCTTGGGATTAATAAAGTATCTATCTATCTATCTATCTATCTATCTATCTCTATCTGATTTACTAATCTGTAATCCTGTCCATCCTTGTCACACCCAATGCAAATCATAACCTTAACTCTGTTATCTCCAGCTCTGTCTCCTGCTTTCTTGTCAGTGCCACCGTCTCTCTCACTCTTCTCCACCCATTCCACCCTGCCTGCACTCTCTTTTTCACCTCTCTTCCACAATCTCCGTTACTCTGTACTGTTGATCCCAAGTATTTAAAGTCATCCACCTTCGCCAACTCTGCTCCTTCCATCCTCACCATTCCTCTAACAGCCCTCTTATTTACACACATGTATTAGGTCTTATTCTTACTGACCTTCATTCCTCTCCTCTCCAGAGCATATCTCCACCTCTCCAGGGCGTCCTCATCCTGCTCCTTACTCTCGCTACAGATCACAATGTCATCAGCAAACATCATAGTCCACAGGGACTCCTGTCTAATCTTGTCTGTCAACCTGTCCATCACCATTGCAAATAAGAAAGGGCTCAGAGCCGATCCCTGATGTAATCCCACCTTCACCATGAATGCATCCGTCACTGCTACCGCAGACCTCACCACTGTCACACTTCCCTCGTACATATCCTGTACAACTCTTACATACTTCTCTGCCACTCCTGACTTCCTCATACAATACCACAGCTCCTCTCGAGGCACCCTGTCATATGCTTTCTCCAGGTCCAAAAAGACACAATGCAACTCCTTCTGGCCTTCTCTATACTTCTCCATCAACACCCTCAGAGCAAACATCTGTGGTGGTCTTTCTTGGCATGAAACCATACAGCTGCTCACTAATCATCACCTCACTTCTTAACCTATCTTCCACTACTCTTTCCCATAACTTCATGCTGTGGCTCATCAATTTTATTCCCCTGTAGTTACTACAGTCCTGCACATCCCCCTTATTCTTAAATATCGGCACCAGTACACTTCTTTTCCACTCCTCAGGCATCCTCTCACTTTCCAAGATTCCATTAAATAATCTGGTTAAAAACTCCACTGCCATCTCTCCTAAACACCTCCATGCTTCCATAGGTATGTCATCTGGACCAATGGCCTTTTCCTTCTTCATCCTCTTCATAGCTGTCCTTACTTCCTCCTTGCTAATCGGTTCCTCTTCCTGATTTACTATCACCACATCATCCAACCTCTTCTCTCTCTCATTCTCTTCATTCATAATCCTCTCAAACTACTCTTTCCATCTGCTCAACACACTCTCCTCACTTGTTTCCATCTTTATCCTTTATCACACTAACCTGCTGCACATCTTTCCCAGCTCAGTCCCTCTGTTTAGTCAATCGGTACAGGTCTTTTTCTCCCTTCTAACCCTAACCCTAACTTTTCATACAGCTCATCATACGCCTTTTTTAGCCTTTGCCACCTCGCTCTTCACCTTATGCCTTATCTCCTTTTACTCTTGTCTACTTTCTGCACCTCTCTGACAATCCAGCTTTTTCTTCACCAACCTCTTCCTCTGTATACTCTCCTGTACTTCCCCATTCCACTACCAGGTTTCCTTTTCCTTCTTCCTCTGTCCAGATGTCACACCAAGCACCCTTTTTGCTGTCACCTTTACTACTTCTGCTGTAGTTGCCCAGCTGTCTGGTAACTCTTCACTGCCACCCAGTACCTGTTTTGCCTTCTCCCTAAACAGTTTTCCTTTTTTAACTTCCACCATTTGATCCTTGGCTCTGCCCACACTCTCCTCCTCATCTTGTTCTCCAACTTCATCCTACAGACCACCATCCTATGCTGCCTAACTACACTTTTCCCTGCCATCACTTTGCAGTCTTCAATCTCCTTCAGATTGACCCTCCTGCATAGGATATAATCCACCTGTGTTCATCTTCCTTCAGTCTTGTACATCACCCTGTGTTCCTCCCTCTTCTTAAAATACATATTCACCACAGCCATGTCCATCCTTTTGGCAAAATCCACTATCATCTGACCTTCTTCATTCCTCCCCTTGACACCATACCTACCCATCACCTCCTCGTCTCCTCTGTTCCCTTCACCAACATGCCCATTGAAATCTGCTCCAATCACCACTTTCTGTCTCTTGGGTACACTGTCTATCACTTCATCCAACTCACTCCAGAAATGATCTTTCTCATCCATTGCACACCCAACTTGGGGGGCATATGCACTAACAACATTCATCATCATCCCTCCAATTTCCAGCTTCATAATCATTACTCTGTCTGACACTCTTTTCACCTCCAAAACACTCTTGACATGCTGTTCCTTCATGATAACACCTACCCCATTCGTCCCCCCCCCCCCCCATCCACACCATGGTCAAACAATTTGAATCTGCCCCCCATACACCTGGCCTTACTCCCCTTCCATTTAGTCTCTTACAAGCACAATATATCAGCCTTCCTTTAATTCTCATATCAGCTAACTCTCTCCCCTTACCAGTCATACTGCCAACATTCAAAGTTCTTACCCTCACTTCCTCTCTCTTTACCTTCCTCTCCAGTCTCCGAACACACTTTCTCCCTCTTCTTCTCCTTCTTCGACTAACAGTAGCCCAATTTTCGCCAGCACCCTGTTGGCTAACAGTACTGGTGGTGGCCATTGTTAACAAAGGACTTGACCGATCCAGTATGAAAATCTGTATTATTGTCGGCATATTGATTAAGCATATCTATGTTTATTTTTATTTTCCCAAAACGTTCAGAGATTGCTGAAAAAATTGTTGCTCAGCCTTCTGAATTTCCAAATACAGAAGCAACTTCTTCTTCTTCTGGAGGCACCCGTGTTGAACTTCAAGCATTCTTTCCAATAACCATTCTTTCTTTGATATTCCCATTATCCTTCAATGCTCTATTTGATGCTACAAACAATTCTGAGCTCTGCCTGTCTCTGTTGTAGAAGAAAACTGAATCAGATCCTGAGACCTCTGCAAGGAACTGAGTGGGCATCGTTTGATGACCTTAAACCTTGTAAACTGTTACTTGCCTGGCTGGTGAGATGGTGTAGCTCATTCTACTGTGCTTCCATGTTAGATCAAGTCCTTTGGCATTGAGTATCACCTTGCCTGATGCATATACTTCTCTGGATTTGTTCTGTTCCTGAGTCTTCCTCAACAGAACAACTAATTGCTAATTTGAATGCACACATTCCTCATTTATTCTACAAACATTTCTTTCTATTTGCTCCTTCTCTCCATATAGCAAGACACAATAGAACCACTCCTTATAGAATCAATGTTTTCAAATTTGTGTTTTAAAATTTTTTGATTCTTTAGTATATCTCTCTTTGATTTCCAAATTATTGTGTTTTTCTCTCCCCTTACTGCTTAGTCAACTTTATCTTTATTCCTTGTATTCCAGGACCAGACGTCTTGAAGGAGATTCAGGCCAATCTCCAGCCCCATTACATTCACACTCATATTAAAGGTAACCCACTTGTATTATGTCTCTGGTCAATAGCTCCTCCAGTCCTAGCTTTTTCCAATTGTTCTCATTATGTCTTTCAGGCTTCCATGAGATGCACAAAGTCAACGTGTATGAATCCACAAAAACACTGGATGATCAGTCCTCTTCCTCCACAGATCCAAGTGCCAGAGCTGTGGGCTTTGAGACACGATACACTGAGCTGGTGGTCATTAATAAGTACAGAAGAACCTACAGTGAGACTCACCATGAACTTCTGGAAATCGGGAGGACTCATGCAGAGATGGTGGAGGAGCGGGTAAAGGAGAAATGTGAACGAATCTGGACTGAGCAACTCTTTAGAAGGAGTCCTGGAAGTGAGAGTCCCCCTCACACTGTAGTGGTCAGTGGAGTGGCTGGAATTGGAAAGACCACTATGGTCCAGAAGATTATGTTTGACTGGGCCAGAGGTGCTCAGTACCAGAGGTTTGCATTTGTGTTCATGTTTAAATTCAGGGATCTTAACCTCCTAGACAACAAGAATGAGCCACAGATGCCCCTGACCAGGCTGATTGTGAGACACTATAAATATCTCAATGACCAGAAACTGATAAAAATCCTGAGTAAACCCGAATCTCTCCTCTTTATATTCGATGGCCTGGATGAGTATAAACACAAACTGAACTTCACACAAAAACAGGTGTGCTCAAACCCAGAGGAGCTCTTTTCTGTCCATGTCCTATTGACCAGTCTGGTCAGTGGGACATTACTCAAGGGCTGTTCAGTCCTGATCACAAGCAGACCAACAGCTCTGGAGGTCCTGGACATGGACAGAGTTGATCAATATGCAGAGATCTTGGGGTTCTTCCCTTATCAAAGGTTGATGTACTTTAAGAAGTTTTTTGATGATGCCGATCTGGGTGCAGAGGTTTTTCGGTATGTTGAGGAGAATGCCATTCTTTACACCATGTGCTTCAACCCCTCATACTGCTGGATTATCTGTTCTGTGCTGAAAAGCCACTTCATGACACCTGAAGAAGAGCGAGGAAATGCCCCAAGAACTGTCACTGAGCTCTTTGTAATGTTTCTTCACAACATCCTGACCAACCATAGACGAGAAGATGAGGACTGGCGGGGGATTCTGGTCAAACTGGGAAAAATGGCTTATTATGGGGTGGACAACAGGATTCTTGTATTTTATGACAAGTCTGAGATGTCCACCTTTGGCCTCCAGCCAGTCTTGTCCTCTCCATTCCTATCTGGGTTCCTCAAAGAAATACTGCAGAGAGAAAGCAGTTTAGAGCACACTACGTACACATTCTTCCATCTCACACTGCAGGAGTTCATGGCCGCCTTCTCCTTCTTCCTTGATCCATCAGAAGGAGTTAAGAATCTGCTTGTGAAGTTGGACTCTTGTAAAGATGGCCGGTTTGAGATCCTTATTCGATTTCTAGCCGGACTAACCAAGCCTTCTGTGTTTAAAACACTGGAAAAAATCCTGGGGGAGTTTGACAGGAAGACAGCAAAGCTGATTCTGGAGTGGGTGAAGAAAAAAGCTGAACAGGCGCTAAAGGGTGAAGATAAAAATGAAGCTCTGCGAGTGTGTCAGTGGCTCTATGAGACTCAGAATAAGAAATTAATCAGGGATGCCATCGGGAAGGATTTAAAGATGAACTTTAGTAGATCAACGTTATCTCCTCTGGACTGTGCCGTGCTGAGCTCTGTCATTAGCTGTTGTGGAGAACTTCAAGAACTTAAACTATCAGATACAAATCTCAACACAGAGTGCATCAGAAGACTTGTGCCAGGTCTCAGCTGTTGTAGGCGTGTTGAGTAAGTAATAAAACATTCACAGATTTAGTTTTACTGTCCATGAAAACATTCAAGTTACTAAATCCACGGTGTTCTGAACTCAATAGATAGTCTGAAAGGGCCATCGTCTACACTACAAAATATAATGTTATTGCTGTGATGTCTTATCCTCACTTCCTCTACCTGTCTGAGACCAGTTTCTCTTAGGAACTGCACTATAAGCCATACTAGGATAAGAATTCATCCTAACTCACAGTAGGATATGAAAAGTAGTTATGAAGTCTCCTACACCCAATCCCAGTGAAAAGTAGGAAGCCACATCTGTAAATGAATGAAGTCATTATTTTACTGCACCCCTGGCCGCAATTTGCCATTCATTATGATGTTTTATAGCTCCCTGATACTAACAATAACGACAAAGGTAATAATAATAATAATAATAATAATAATAATAAAAGTAGGAGCAGAATAAGATGGAGAAGAAGGAAAACATAATGAGGTAGGATATTGCACTAAGCCGTATTTATTTGACAATAAATGATCAACAGCTGTACCTACAGAGGAGTCACCTTACCGCTGTTATGGCTACAGAGAGCACCTCGTAACATAACAGTTACTGAATGTATAATCTGCGTGTCACCTCACGTATTGTAAGGACATTTAAAGTTTGGTGCGAAATTCGAGGAAATGGGTTGGTTGTGACATACCCAACTGCTCGCAATTGCAAAGTGTAATTTTTCCTGTGGCCCAACACTTTCATTTTGGATGACATAGTATGGCTTCTCCCTGTAAACGGAGTGATCAGATTATGTACAAGATTTGTTACAAATGTTCCATTTCAGATTGATAACTTTTTTCGAGTTTGTTTTTGCCCAGCATTTCTGAAACATTCTGTCTTTCCCAGGATGTGTGTTACAATCTCTGCCTGAACACCATCGTTTAGTGGCTCCTAGCTCTCCTGGGGCGTCATGTATAAATGGTGCGTACGCACAGAAGTGTTGCGTAAGAACGTTTCCACGTTCAAATCGCAATGTATAAAACCTAAACTTGGCCTAAAGCCACACACATTTCCGTGGTACCTCATACCCTGGCGTACGCAAGTTCTCCGCTCAGTTTTGCAGACTGGCGGCACCCCGCGTCAAAGCAGTGCTACTGTTCCTGTGTGGTTATCCTTTCTTTTCCTGACGCGGCTTTATAAATACGCTGAAATTAACCACATATTGTTTATTAGTTTAATGCATCTGATTGTAATTAACCTGTAACAATATAATGGTCCACGGAATGGTCGAACTATTCTAAATACCATAGCTGTTTTAGCGTTGTTACTCTCACTGCACCTTCTTCTTCTTATTTCAGCTGCTCCCGTTAGGGGTTGCCACAGCAGATCATCTTTTTCCATATTACTCTCACTGAACCACTCGGAGAAGCTGATTGGAAAGAGAATTATAGGTATACAGCATCAAGCACACGCTGCCTCAGCCATGCTTCACATTTGAACTGCTTCTCATACAGCAAACACTTCAAACCTTTCCTGTACGGACCTCGCGGTTCAGAAACAGTTTCATCCCAAGAGCTCTAAACGCAATCAATCAGTCCATCAAGTGCTCCTTGTAGAACTGTTAGTACTTATTTGTACACTTACCGTACTGTAAACTTGCATTACAGTTATAATATTGCACCATCTGAGCCACTTTATAAAGAGTGTATTTACATATGATGACGATATAATTTTTAAGATGAAATGCAGCAAATTATGATTATTATATTATACAGATAAAACTTCATTTAAATAATCTATATTGTTAATAATTAAAGGACACGGTGTTGCTACGCTAGCAAGGATCTGGCGCGCCGCTCACGATTGTTCCTGCCTCGCACTGTATGCTTCACTGGGACTGGCGTGAACGATAGAATAATTAAACATGTACTACGAAGATATTTCAGTGTTCCTTAAAAGATCTGAAGAATCGGCGTTATAAGCTTACAGATGGCTTAACGTCCATTACAGAGCTGATTGTGTGCCGATCGGTTACTTGGAGAAAGAAAGAGACAGTACTGCAGGGGCGGCCTTAGGCATGTGCAAACTGTGCACCTGCACAGGGCCGCCAAATCCCAGAGGCCGCCACGCCAATATATATTGAATATAAAACAGAAAGAGAAAATAACGACACAGCTAAAAACGCAGCTGCAAATTTCAGCAAAAGTTAAACACTTGTGTCATGACACGAGGCGGCTATGCAGTGTCCACAATGGACATGGCCATCCGTAGTCCTTAAGATATCATATTGACATTGGCAGGCGAAGGAGCCACCGATTCTTTCTCTGCCCAGGGCTGCCATGAGCCAAGAGCCGCCCCTGAGTACTGCTGCAATAAATTATTTCATCGAAGGTCACACACAATCACTGGGCCACCGTGTTCCCATGTTTAATAACATGCTTTAACTCCTATCATCATGAAAATGATATCACGTATACATCTCAGTATTTTAGTTATTCAGAGAGCTGTAATATCACGAATGTAATGGATTCTGTGTCCTGTCGGAGGAAGAGAGCCGGTTTAAGAAGCACGTAGTGATTCACACACATAGAGCACATAGAAGATCAAATACAAAACAAAGCATTTAACGTGCTACTTTAGTTACGATGTGATTTGAGAAACTGGTTAATTAAACGATTTTAAGATGAAGTTTATGATGTTCTACTTTAATGACAAAATAAACTACGTGATTAAAGTGGAAATGTCGAGATTAAAGTTGACATTTCGTGTTTTTTTCCCACTGTGTGCCTATTTTTTTTTTCTCAGTACCCTAATAAACTTTCATATGCCACTCTGACAGTGGGCTACAACTCGCCTTTTCACAGCGACTTTGATATCTGACAACTTCTTTTTTATTTCCGGCACTGTGCAGCTTTGTGAACTTGAGCTTTCGAGTTTCTCCGACATGCTATGTCACTTGATCAACTTTCTTTTGTTGATTATACCACGGTTTAATTAAACAAATAGTATGTTTTTCCTTTGCCTCCACTTGGTATTCGCTGAAATTCTTCTATTTTCCCCCGTGCTTTTCCCATTATCTTTTCACAGAAGGCTGAGCTTAAGGGCGATTTATAGTGATTTGCATATTCAAAGAGGCGTAATTCTGGGAGGAGTTTGGGCGAAGCAGCAGGCGCGTGCACGAGCGTTACTTTTCATGCTGAACAGGATTTATGTAGCGGAAGAACGCGGAAATTGGCAAACGCACAGATTCCTGCATCTGGATTTTTCTGAGCATGAGCACATTTCAGCTTTTGTGCTTATGCCATGTTATAGTGTGAGTTCTACGCACGGCGTTATGCATGAGGCCCCGGTGAAGTTAGTTTTCTAAATTAGAGTAGGACACAATTTGTGTCACTCTGAGATTTCTGCAGCATTTTCCTACTCTGAGACGCTTCATAAATATGGGCACCAGTCATCTTCATTTAAAATGTACATTGCTGTAATAAACAGAACAGAGAGGGGCTGGATCTTCGAGAAGGAGTTTGATGTTGATGACTCACATTTGCAGTCTCTGTTGAACTTTACTAACAAGTTTTTATTATGTAACCAGAAAAAAAACATAGCCAAACAGTAGAAAAGTGTCAAATTAAAGTCACCAAAATTAAAATGTGAGAAAAGATTAAAAAGCAAAAAGTCGATACTGAGAGAGAATCGTGTAAGCAAAAAAGGTTTTTAAAATAAAGGTTTTAGAAATCCGTGAACTTCTATAAGGAAGCAAGCAAATGTTTTCCCATCATATCATAAGCAACGTGCAACCTCTGAGGTCAAACCCCTAACAACTCGGGAGCAATCTTAACGATGGGAGTACAAAATGGAGCCACTCAATAATAAACAAATATGGCAGAAAAAAATAGCCCAAAGGAACTATGAAATCAAAAAGTATACGCTGTCACACATGTGTGCGTAGGAGTCAACTAAATGGCCTGAATAATAGCAATTCCACCTCCAACCAGGGGGTGGAGGGGTGTTCTAACTGTCTTTCTCAATCCCTTGCAGACCATTCTCGGGAAATCCTGCAGGGTTCACCTTTGATGACATCACTTCCTGTTTCCGGTGCCTTTGATGACGGCATTTTATGATCCCGCCTTAAATTATGTCACTTCCGCTTCCGGGCCCAATGACATCGCTTCCAGTTCAGGTGCTACTGATGACGCTACTTCCAGCCCTGCCCCCGAAAATGCCACTTCCAGTCCTGCCTCTGATGGTGTCACTTCCGCTTCTGTCTCCTATGACATCACTTCCTACATTGGCCTTTAAAGCCGCCATCTTGATTCAATACCGCAGTTCTGGTTTGGACTCAGTCTTGTGAACAACTCACTATCTTTAAATACCTTTTTTGCAGCCATGGCACATTATATAGGTAGCTGCCCCAAACCTTTACGATGTCTATTTGTCATTCTTGTGAGAACACATAATGGAAACAATGATATTGTAAGCAGTAGTTCATGTTAGGCAGTTTTAATAAAGTATATTGATTTATTTCAAAGCAGAAGGAGGAGCAATTACTGAGGGGAAGTGTAGAAGGGAAGAGAAGTGTTCTTGGGTAGCTCAGGATTGTATGTCCACCATTTTGTTGTCAAAAAAAAAAATGGCAAATAGTCCACAAACTGGGGTGACCATCTCTGTGTGCCTTTCCACACATTGAGGACTCCTCTGCTACGCTACCGAGGTCACTCAAGAACCAAGAAGAACTGATGCCAGATTCTGGTAAGTTGAGAATAGCGCACTCCCTTCACCGCTCTTACAGCCCTGCATCCAGTGAGAAATGTGGCGGTGGACTTCCACAAGTGAAATTTGCATTTATGTTTATTTAAATTATACAATGGACTACAAAATGTACTGTAAATGCGGCATGATGTTTGGTCAATAGTGTCATATTTACCTAGAGATGAGGATCAAACCTTAACATGACCACATATGTTAAAAAAGAAAAAACAACATTTCATGGGGTGTACTTACTTTTTCACGTGACTCTATCTATCTATTTGTCTTGAAGAAAAAACTCTTTATTTTCTTTAAGATTCCAAAAGAAAGGACAACACCTTTAGCTCTGAGTCTTACTGCTGAAGCTCTGTAATGAAGAACTAAAACTCATTTTAGAGTATTTGGAAAATGAAGCTCTATCCAGCAGGGGGCGCTAGCTCCCTGGTTGGAATAAGTTCTTTTTAATTGCGGCGTTTTAAGTAACCTGAACCTGAACAGATATATTGCAAAAAGGCGATACCCCTCCCTTAGTGATACGGCGGTAAGAAATCACATAAGAGAAAATAACTTTAATGATGGTTTACGCAGTATTACAGACGAGGAAGCCAATGAGAAGCCCATGTGTAGAGTCTGCCATTTTCGTCGCTGTGCTGGAAGGATTTTCAGGATCGGATGATATTATCTCCCATCTGTCCGTCAGCTTCAAAGGTGTGCCGGGCAATGTACCAAGGCTTTATACTCTTTCTCCACGTGCAGGCCTCCACTTAGGTAAATCATTCCATTCCAAACAAGGCAAAGAGAAGATCCAATGTCATGCTGACTCTGACACACAGAAATAGTACAATGCCCATTTCACAGTTGTCCCTTTCTTGTCTTCTAATGCTTGCCTAGCAGTTCTAAATGATGAGCCCCTGTGTGCTAAATCTGGCCTTGTGTTAGCTGTACATGTGAGAAGAAGCAGATTTATAAAATATTTTTTATTGTACAGAGCACAGTGACATATGAAACATATAAACTTATTACAGAAGCTCCTCCTGGAAACCTAATTCCTTACATCAGTATGTAGGACCGGTTTACAAGATCTAGTGGCTTTACTGAGGCAGGTTTGAAAGGTGTCAGTCATGGTTCAGGTTTCTTTTTCTATAAATTAGCAGTGATGGTTAACCAGGAGGAGCCCCTCTGACTGTCTGCCACACACTAGCTGTTCACCTTCCCTCTTCTCTCCTCTTCTCCACAGCTTACGCTTATGTCATCTCACCCCAGACTGCTGTATGGCTCTTGCCTCGGCTCTATCTGCTGAAGCCTCACATCTGACTGAGATGGAGCTGAGAAACAATAATCTGGGGAATTCAGGAGTGAGTCTGCTGTGTGAGGGGCTGAAGAGTAGAAACTGTAAATTAGAGAAACTGGGGTGAGTAAAGAGTGAGTGGGAGTGTTTGTGTGTGTCTGACTCACCATGTCACTCATTTCCCTCTCCTTATTTACTCAGGCTAAGGAACTGCGGTCTCACTTCGGGATACTGCTCAGCTCTCTCCTCAGCTGTCTTTGCTGATCATTTACCGCTCACTGAGCTGGAGCTGGGACGCAATAAGCTGGAGGACTCAGGAGTGCGTCTCTTGTGTAAGGAGCTCAGGAACCACAACTGTAAATTGAAGAAACTGGAGTGAGTAAACACTGTGGGCTTCATTGATTCAGATTTCACTGAATGTCGTTTGGATATTTTTGCTCCCAAAATATGACTAAGGCCAACATAGCACCAGATGCGTTAAGTCTACATGTAAAGGAAATTTGATTGCATTAACGTGTACTATAAAAATGAAACTACTAATAGTGCTAAACCACATGTCAAAGAACCATATAAATATGATAGACACAAGACAACAATCCTAGAAAAAGACAAAACAGAAAAAAAACATAGAAAATGAAATTAAAGTGCCAGTCACGGTAAGGAGGGGTGTGTAACATTTTTGAAACCTTCTAAAATGTATTTCTTCATCCACAAAGTAAATCAGTCAGGACCTGTGGTTCCTTCCTAGTTTTTCCTCACTGTTCACAGTTTCAGATCACTGCTGCTCCATGTCCTTGCTACTCTCACTGTGTGTCTCTCTCTCTCTAATCTTCAGCTTTTATATTAGCTTGTCTTTTCTTTGCGTCCCTGTTTCTCTCACTTTTCTCTGACTATCTTTATCTTTTCCTTATTAATTTTATGAGTTAAAGGCAATCCAGATGCCCAATTTAGATTTGCCCATGCGATTGTGGGATATACAGTCTTCAAACTTCTAAATTCATGTGTGTGTTAGGATAGCTGGACATACTAACCTTTACAACTGTAAGTGTGTATTTAAATTTATATATATACTAGCTGTGTAAGTCTGTGCTGTAAAAAGCCCAGGCTCTAAGAAACTATTGAGCCTAACCGGCTGTTTGAGCTTCACGCACTTTCAGGCTGGACAAACAGATAGACTTCCACATATATATATATATATATATATATATATATATATACAGTGCATCTGGAAAGTATTCACAGCGCATCACTTTTTCCACATTTTGTTATGTTACAGCCTTATTCCAAAATGGATTAAATTCATTTTTTTCCTCAGAATTCTACACACAACACCCATAATGACAATGTGAAAAAAGTTTACTTGAGATTTTTGCAAATTTATTAAAAATAAAAAAATTGAGAAATCACATGTACATAAGTATTCACAGCCTTTGCCATGAAGCTCAAAATTGAGCTCAGGTGCATCCTGTTTCCCCTGATCATCCTTGAGATGTTTCTGCAGCTTAATTGGAGTCCACCTGTGGTAAATTCAGTTGATTGGACATGATTTGGAAAGACACACACCTGTCTATATAAGGTCCCACAGTTGACAGTTCATGTCAGAGCACAAACCAAGCATGAAGTCAAAGGAATTGTCTGTAGACCTCCGAGACAGGATTGTCTTGAGGCAAAAATCTAGGGAAGGTTACAGAAAAATTTCTGCTGCTTTGAAGGTCCCAATGAGCACAGTGGCCTCCATCATCCGTAAGTGGAAGAAGTTCGAAACCACCAGGACTCTTCCTAGAGCTGGGCAGCCATCTAAACTGAGCGATCGGGGGAGAAGGGCCTTAGTCAGGGAGGTGACCAAGAACCCGATGGTCACTCTTTCAGAGCTCCAGAGGTCCTCTTTGGAGAGAGGAGAACCTTCCAGAAGGACAACCATCTCTGCAGCAATCCACCAATCAGACCTGTATGGTAGAGTGGCCAGACGGAAGCCACTCCTTAGTAAAAGGCACATGGCAGCCCACCTGGAGTTTGCCAAAAGGCACCTGAAGGACTCTCAGACCATGAGAAACAAAATTCTCTGGTCTGATGAGACAAAGATTGAACTCTTTGGTGTGAATGCCAGGCGTCACGTTTGGAGGAAACCAGGCACCGCTCATCACCAAGCCAATACCATCCCTACAGTGAAGCATGGTGATGGCAGCATCATGCTGTGGGGATGTTTTTCAGCGGCAGGAACTGGGAGACTAGTCAGGATAAAGGGGAAGATGACTGCAGCAATGTACAGAGACATCCTGGATGAAAACCTGTTCCAGAGCGCTCTTGACCTCAGACTGGGGCGACGGTTCATCTTTCAGCAGGACAACGACCCTAAGCACACAGCCAAGATTTCAAAGGAGTGGCCTTAGGACAACTCCGTGAATGTCCTTGAGTGGCCCAGCCAGAGCCCAGACTTGAATCCGATTGAACATCTCTGGAGAGATCTTAAAATGGCTGTGCACCGACGCTTCCCATCCAGCCTGATGGAGGTTGAGAGGTGCTGCAAAGAGGAATGGGCAAAACTGGCCAAGGATAGGTGTGCCAAGCTTGTGGCATCATATTCAAAAAGACTTGAGGCTGTAATTGCTGCCAAAGGTGCATCGACAAAGTATTGAGCAAAGGCTGTGAATACTTATGTACATGTGATTTCTCAGTTTTTTTTTTATTTTTAATAAATTTGCAAAAACCTCAAGTAAACTTTTTTCACATTGTCATTATGGGGTGTTGTGTGTAGAATTCTGAGGAAAAAAATGAATTTAATCCATTTTGGAATAAGGCTGTAACATAACAAAATGTGGACAAAGTGATGAGCTGTGCATACTTTCCGGATGCACTGTATATATATATATATAAGATATAATATATCTATCTATCTATGTTCAGACCCCCCCCCCCCTCCCCTTTACAACGCAAGTGGCAGAGGTGCAAAGCATGCCATGAGGGGTGGGGGTTTAGCGAAGCGAGCAGGAGGCTTTGCCCTCTATTATATATATATGGACCACCGGGGCCAGTACAGCCACCCTAATCTGGCACAGACAGGCAGAGACACAAGTGCAGCACATAGGACACTTGTATTTACTTCTTCCTTGCTCCCCAGAGCACAGCACAGTAGAAAGCACCAAAGTACAGTTCCCAGTCCTTTTCTCATCTTTGCCTCTCTCTCTCTCTCTCTTTTCGCCTCAATTCCTCTTCCAGCAATCTTTGTCCCCTTCCTCCCGACTCTGGCTTGTCCCTGTGAGGCTGGCAAGACCTTTTATAATTGTCAACCTGGAAGTGCTTCTGGTCTTCTAACCAAGTGGTCCTCAAGCACTTCTGGGTTAGGCAGGAACCCCATGCCATATGGCTCCTCCATTTTTGCAGTACTCCCTAGTGGCACCCATGGTACCCACCAGGGCTGAGATAAAGATTCCAAGTCCTATGGTGCCTCGAGGCTCTTGTGCTAATCGCGGGGGAATTATAACCATGTGATGCTGGACAAAACATTACCTGCCTTCTCCCAGTATGTGGATTATAACACCTGGGGAAATAGGACTATTGACCTACTGTATGCAAATGTTAAAGATGCATACAGCGCCACCCCACTGCCTGCGCTTGGGAAAGCAGATCATAACCTGGTTCTGCTTCAGCCTCACTACAAACCAAGAGTGAAGGCGCTACCTACAACCACACGCTCATTCAGGAAGTGGTCCCCTGAGGCAGAGCAGGCTCTGAGAGACTGCTTTGGAACTACAGACTGGGATATCCTGCAGTGGTCACATAGTGAGAACATTGAGGGGGTTGTTGACTGCACTACTAACTACATCAACTTCTGTATGGACATTGTAGTTCCAGTAAGAACAGTACGCTGCTATGCTAACAACAAGCCATGGATTACAAGTGACCTCAAGGGCCTTTTGAACCAGAAGAAAAGGGCTTTTAAAGGCGGTGATCAGCGTGAGCTCAAGCGCGTGCAGAAGGAATTCCAAGTCCAGCTCAGGGTGGCGAAAGAGCAGTACAGGAGAAAGCTGGAGCAGAAGTTGCAGAATAACAGCATGAAGGAAGTGTGGGATGGGATGAAGATCATCACTGGCTGCAGCTCGAAGCGGTGTGCCACCATTGAGAGAGACGTGGAGAGAGCAAACCAGATGAACAACTTCTTCAACAGGTTTGACCACCCTAACCCACTCTCACCTTGGAGTACTGCACCCTCCACCCATCCTTCTGCTGATACCAGCATAGGAGAGACATCTCCACCCACAATTACAGCAGCCCAGGTGAGCAGAGAGCTGAGGAGATTTTGTGCCGGCAAAGCAGCGGGTCCAGATGGAGTATTGCCACAACTGCTGAAGGCCTGTGCGTTGGAGCTGGGGAGTCCTCTACAGCGCATCTTCAACCTGAGCCTAGAACAAGAGAAAATCCCGAGGTTTTGGAAAACATCTTGCATCACCCCAGTCCCAAAGGTATCACGTCCTAGTGAGCTGAACGACTTCCGGCCTGTCGCTCTGACGTCACATGTGATGAAGACTATGGAGCGGCTGCTGCTTTACCACCTGAGGCCACAGGTCTGCCACGCCCTCGACCCTCTGCAGTTTGCATACCAGGAGAAGGTGGGAGCGGAGGATGCCATCATCTATATGCTACACCGATCCCTCTCCCACTTGGACAGAGGCAGTGGTGCTGTAAGAATTATGTTTTTGGACTTCTCTAGCGCCTTCAACACCATCCAACCTCTGCTCCTTAGGGACAAGCTGACAGAGATGGGAGTAGATTCATACCTGGTGGCATGGATCGTGGACTATCTTACAGACAGACCTCAGTATGTGCGTCTCGGGAACTACAGGTCTAACATTGTGGTCAGCAACACAGGAGCACCACAGAGGACTGTACTTTCTCTGGTCCTGTTCAGCCTACATACATCGGACTTCCAATACAACTTGGAGTCCTGCCACGTACAAAAGTTCACTGGCTAATAAATTGGACTGGACTGCCAATACTGATGCTCTGTGCAAGAGAGGACAGAGCCGATTATACTTCCTTAGAAGACTGGCGTCCATCAACATCTGCAATAAGATGCTGCAGATGTTCTATCAGACAGTTGTGGCGAGTGCCCTCTTCTATGCAGTGGTGTGCTGGGGAGGCAGCATAAAGAAGAAAGGCGCCTCACGCCTGGACAAATTGGTGAGGAAGGCAGGCTCTATTGTAGGCACGGAGCTGGACAGTTTGACATCCGTGGCAGAACGATGGGCACTGAGCAGGCTCCTGTCAATCATGGAGAATCCAATGCATCAACTGAACAGGATCATCTCCAGACAGAGGAGCAGCTTCTATCTACTGCATAAGGAAGTATTTTCTGCTAATTTATATAAGAAGTTGTGAACATAAAAGAACATTTAAAGTATTTAAGCACACAAGTTACATGTTGTCACACATGCTTGTCTTAGGATCACCTTACTGGCTCCTTCTTATTAAGCAATACCTCTCTGGGATAAGAGGGTGCACTGTTGCTAATGGTATCATTTCACTCTGTTCCCACATCACAAGTGGGAATCACAGATCTTGACTTTGCTGACAATGCTGTGATCTTCGCAGAGTCAATGGAGGCTCTGATTGGGGCACTCGAGAGACTGAGCGAGGAGTCTGAGTGTCTGGGTTTGCGAGTGTCTTGATAAAAACCAAGATCCAGGCCTTTAATGACCTCTTGGGCACAGCCATCAGCAGTGTGTCTGTTTGTGGAGAGAATGTCGACCTTGTCAAGAGGTTTACTTACCTTGGCAGTGACATTCATGTTTCTGGTGACTCTTCCTATGAAGTCAGTAGATGGATTGGGAGAGCATGGGGGGTCATGAGGTCGCTGGAAAGATGTGTGTGGCGCTCCTGATATCGATGCAAAATGACGAAGGTCCAAGTCTTTAGAGTCCTGGTGCTTTCTGTCTTGCTATATGGTTGTGAGACATGGATGCTATCCATTGACCTGAGATGAAGACTGGACTCATTTGGTACTGTGTCTCTCCGGAAAATCCATGGGTACCACTGGTTTGACTTTGTGTCGAATGAGAGGTTGCTCATGGAGTCCTGAATGTGGCACATTACCTGCATTGTGAGTGAGCATCAGTTACGGCACTACGGCCATGTGACGTGTTTCCCAGAGGGTGATCCAGCTTATAAGGTCCTCATTGCTGGGGACCCGAGTGGCTAGACCAGGCAAAGGGGTCGCCCATGTAACACCTGGCTGCGGCAGACAGAGGGTCATTTCAGGAGGGTGGGACTGGACCGTGTGTCTGCCTGGGGGGTTGCCAGCTGAGATCCCAAGTTGTTTCGACATGTAGTCTGTGCATCAACTCACTGTACCAGTGCTTGCTCCCCAACTTGCCTTGACTTGAGCACATCACATACAAGGTGCCCAATGGGGGTAACTGACTCTGTCCCGTCTTGTCAGTGGATTATATATTCAAGGTGCTCCCAGAAGGTGGCGTCTCATCGTGGACAAACACTCGACGGAGATGGAGCTCTACTCTGTCCTAGCAGGACTATAGCAGCCCTTTTGCTTTGTTTTGTATGCACCATTGCTGTTTTTGTTGTACTCTCCTTTGTTAATTAAATCAAGCGACCCGGTTGGTGCTCCATCATTTATTCTGGATCCCATGTCATAGCGTGCATGACCATAATGTACATATAAAAGTGTGCAAATATACAAGTTGTTTATCCATTTTCTTATCATTCTTTTGTATTTGTAGCGCTGTACAGTTGTCTGATTTTACAGCCTTCTTTCCATGCATGGATGTGAAGATGTACTGTCAAGGCTAGTAATTACTTATCTAGGCAACTTTGTATCCAAAACCTTTCTTTGATTTAATATGAATTGTTTTTGCTGCTGCTCATCAGGAAAGAAAATTCCATCTCCAAGACCAAAGTGGCGTGATAGAATGAATAGCTCTTAGCAAAGAGTTAAACGTCCAAGAATAAACAATGTTTGTAGTGTTTGTGTGCCTGCGCTTTTGATAATACTTGGACTAGTCCAATGTAACTCTGCGTCTGCTCTACAGTCTCGACTCGTGTGGCCTCACCTCTGGATGTTTAGCTGCTCTCTCCTCAGCTCTTTTCACTGAACACTCACAACTGACTGAACTGTGGCTTGGAGAAAATAAACTGGAGGATTCAGGAGTCCATCTGCTGTGTGAGGGGATGAAGAGTGCAAACTGTAAAGTAGAGAAACTGAGGTAAGTAAGCGGTGTGAGTATGCAAGACTGTAAGGATTTTATAGATCTATCTCTCTATTATAAAAAGAAATCCTGGAATGCAAAAGTAAGGCTACGATACGTGATCTTCTCTCGGAAGACATTTAAAAGACCCGCGAGACAAAAGACACTTGCCACGGAGCGTCTCGCGGGGACCGTAAACATGAGGCTTGGTGCCAAGAGACTGTCCCAGGGCCGTCTCGCGGGGACGTGGAACATGACATTCTTGCAAGACACACCCTGCTTACAACAGATATCATAAAAGAGCACATGCATCAAAAAACAGTCAGTCGTGTAAAAGCACGTAGTGCACACACATCCTGTGCTCTCAACACATATACAGTAAAGTGTATAAGGACAATACGGAGAATAGAGACCCAAAGGCGTTGGAGAGAAAAAATGGCAGATAAGAGATTATGAAACCAGTAAAATTCTAAAGTATTGTAGTGTCCCAGTTAGGTTGAGGCCTTTTTGGTTTTAAGTGACTGCTCGGTCTGATTGACGGAGGGCGGAGTACAGCACGGAGGACTGATAGCGGGGTATTGATTGATGCGGTTGGGGGGGGGCGAGACGTGGGGGGTGAGGGATTGGAGAGGGTGCTAGAAAGTTGTGGTTGTGGTTGCGAAGTCAGCGATTGTTCAAGTAAAACTTTTGTGACACTTTATCATGTCAGTCGCTACAGTATTAAAGAAAAGATAGAAAATATCGCATTACCGCAAAACAAAAGGTGATTAACCATCAGAACCAGGTGTAATTGAAAAAAGAGCAGGACAAATCGAGGTCAGAAATAAAAGGCAAAGAGTAGAGTCTTTTCGCATTCGCATCATTCTTATGCACAAAACGTAGATTTACACAATAATAGACCATACGCTATGAGAATCTGTGGTCCTGCAACAGTTAAAGCAACGACAAGTTTAATTTCAAAGAATACACAATTCGGTCAGGTGTATATTTATGATCACGGAGAAGCGATGCAAATTTTAACAGGCAAAAAGAAAGGTAATGAATATATTCTGCGAATAACATTACACACCAAAGAAGATCTTGATATGCCATTTGTATTAAAATGTTTACAGTTTACTGTGAGAATAGCTTTTGCTATGACAATCAATAAATCACAGGGACAAACATTAGAAAAAGTCGGATTATTTATTAGAGAAACAGAAACAATATTCAATTACGGGCAGTTATACGTTGCGCTGTCACAATGTGTCTCCAAAAAATATTGTTTTTAATGAAGCTTTAAAGTAAAAGTGCAAATAATAAAATTGAAACAATTCCAAAGAAAAAAAAATTAAAATTGTATATCCGATTAACCAAACACAGGGGTTGGCAAGCGAAGCGAGCAGGGAGCAAAGGCCCCTAGTTCCTAAAAAAATTTTATGGATTTAAGTGTTAAAGACATGCTGAATGAAAGCAACAGTTTACATTGTGACTCTGGCCCAGACCGTAACATCACTTAACTTAGTAGAGTTTTTATTTCCTATTTGTTACATGCCTATAAGAAATGTTATTAGTACTCGCCTTCAGTCAGAGTCAGGAGCAGAGAGCATCAGCTCCACCAATGGAGTAGGTTCAGGGTTGAGAAATGCAAAGTGGAACGTTATTTAGTATTGGAGACGGTGGCACTGACCAGAAAGCAGGAGACAGAGATGGAGGTGGCAGAGTTAAAGATGCTAAGATTTGCATCGGGCGTGATGAGGATGGACAGGATTAGAAATGAGGACATCAGAGGGTCATCTCTAGTTGGATGGTTGGGAGACAAAGTCAGAGAGGCGAGATTGTGGTGGTTTGGACATGTGCAGAGGAGAGATGCTGGGTATATTGGGAGAAGGAAGCTAATGATAGAGCTGCAAGGGAAGAGGAAAATAGGAAGGCCTAAGAGAAGGTTTATGGATGTGATGAGAGAGGACATGCAGGTGATGGGTGTAACAGAACAAGATGCAGAGGACAGAAAGATATGGAAGAAGATGATCCGCTGTGGCGACCACTAAAGGGAGCATCCGAAAGAACAAGAAGAAGAAGAAAGACAGAACAGCAAAAGCCACTCACAACACCCTTATGGGGTGAGATAAAACAGGTTTACAGGTGTGAGTTTATTCTTGTATTATTATTTATGAAGTTGTTACACACAACCTGTATGTTAAGTGCACTTTGCCATGGTGATATTCTTTTGAGTTAATAAAGCTATTATAATAATCATAACCTGCATGTCTTTTCCATACGGACAACTACAAACCTACTTTTGCCCACCCCTGTATATTGCAATATACCTAAAAATACGTAGACATATCTTGAAATTTAATGTAAAGCATATGTAGTTCAAATATATATGCATAAAGAGCATATCTGAAATATAATCAAAGATATGTTTCTCTTAATTTATTTATAAATGCATTCTGGATATATTGTGTGTTCTTTCTATATTTCTGTTTTCACATGGAAAATATTTAAACACTGGCTTCCCAATCAATCCGACTTATTGGTGTCAGTACATGCAGGGTGTGATGTATTCCACTTTGTACCATGTATACTGTAAGACTGATATTTTTTGATATTTCAAGAACAATTGATTTAAAAAGTTAGCAATTTGCTAAATGTATGTATCTACAATATTAGTTTCCAGAGAAAAATAAACCAACTGTCAGGCTAACATTTTTCATTAAAAAACACATGTATAATATTAGAGCATTTGTTTCTAAGCAAATATTCTATTAGTAGAAAGTTACTTTCCAAAAAAAGTCAATTATATTGTGGAATATATTGAAAAAGCTATATGCTGTTAAATATTTTTTATAGTATATTATAACTAGAATTGACAGCATATTTAAAGGTATGATCCAATGTATATGCTTTACAGTATATTAGTCCTACTATTTTAAAATATATTAAAAATAAATAATTTTATATTTTGGAAACTACACTGCAATATACAGAAACAGCAATAATTTACATATTTTACAGTGGCTTCAGACCTGGAAATGTCACTGAAGGAGAATCTGTCTGTCTGTCTGTCTGTCCGTAGCTCTTTGTGTCTTCTCTCTGTCGGCCATATTTTACAGCACATTGCAATATATTGTAATATATGTATCCCTTAAGTATATTGCAACATATTTTAAAATACATTCATTTTGATTCAAGTGTATTTTAATATATTTCATTATTGTAAGAGCACAAGCAATTTTACACTTATACTAGCAGTGCTACCCGTCTAAGATGAGTTGACATCTAAATAATCACAATAGACCTCAGCTTTAATATTTGCAGCACACCATTTATTGGAATTGCATCGCATTTGTCATTCCATGGTATTGCACATCACAAACATTTGTAGTAATAAAATCAATTACTTCAAATGTTTGTGATGTGCCATTTCTTGGAATGACAAATGCGATGCATATGTTTCTGTTATACGCTCTTTAGTATTGGATTTGTAAAAGCAGTGTTAATGTCTGTAATGCACCATCTGTTGGAATGGTGAATAAAATGCATTTCATTACTTCAAATGTTGGTGATGCACCATATGTTGGAATGCCAGAGACAGAGCAACTGGACAAACACCCAGATACACAGTTCCTTATCCTTTAATTAATGCAGACTGAGGGATCATTCAGTGAACAATCCACGTCAGACTCTGCTGGGAGATCCCCATTGGAAAACTCAATAGAATGGATGCAGCTGCAGCTACTGCAAAGTTCTCTTTATCTGTTGACTTTGGACCTCATCTTCTCCAAGGATGTGCAGAAGTTTGGAAAGTTATTGAGGGCTGCAACTGAAAAGTCAAACTGATCAGCTCATTTGGGTTTCTGTGATGGTGGGGTGTAACTTTCTAAGAATATTCCTTTGTTTTAACTTATTAACCCACCCAAAGAACTTTCTCAGAATTTTTCCTGACAAGGCTTAAGAAACACTTTTCTCACTGATGCTGCATAACAATAAAATCAAAAGACAAAAATACCTTTGGAAAAGCAAGCAATGAAACATGATAATAAGCAGAAATAAAATATATATTTTGCATAAAAGAATAATATTTCACGAGCAGATTATACTATTATATTAAACACCCCAACCACAGTGTCTTACCCGAAGTGAACTGATCTCCCTGGATGCCGACACGGTGTCTTCACCTCCTCTCTGCTCTTCTCCACAGGCTCTTTCAATGTGGCCTCACCTCTGGGTGCTGTGCGGCTCTCTTCTCGGCTCTCTCTGCCGAACACTCTCACCTGACGGAGCTGGATCTGAGATGGAATAACCTGCAGGATTCAGGAGTGTGTCAGCTGTGTGAGGGCCTGAGGAGTCGAAACTGTAAATTACAGAAACTGAGGTGAGGGAACACTGAATGTGTGAGCTTATGATTAGATTTTTTCGGATGGCATAATGCTTGCTGATAGACACCACAATTTTCTCAGTTGAGCTTTTATTTGCTGTTTGCTATATGGATATCCGAGTTTTTCCTAATGTTTGCCATCAGAAACTTTGTGTGTCTTCACCTCATCCCTCTGCAATTTTTACAGGCTCTATCAATGTGGCCTCACCTCTGGATGTTGCTCAGCTCTCTCCTTGGCTTTCTCTGCTGAACACTCACATTTGACTGAGCTGGACCTCAGCAAAAATAACCTGGAGGACTCAGGAGTGTGTCTTCTATGTGAGGGGCTGAAGAACAAAAACTGTAAATTAGAGAAACTGGGGTGAGGAATCAATGAGAGTGTGTGTGGGCAGAATGAGAGGCAATGACATGCAACGAGTTCTATGCTTAAATCACACATAATGGTTTCAGGGGGATGGCACGGTGGTGCAGTGGGTAGCGCTGCTGCCTCGCAGTTAGGAGACCCGGGTTCACTTCTCGTGTCCTCCCTGCATGGAGTTTGCATGTTCTCCCCGTGTCTGCGTGGGTTTCCTCTGGGTGCTCCGGTTTCCTCCCACATGTAAAGATGCATTGGCGATCCTAAATTGTCCCTATTGTGTGCTGGCTGGGATTGGCTTCAGCCAACCCCCGTGACCCTGTAGTTAGGATATAGCAGGTTGGATAATGGATGGATGAATGGTTTCAGGATAGACAGCAGAAAAACAAGAAATCAGAGGAAGCCAGACAGACACACAGAAGAAGGGGACAGGAGGAGATTTCACTCTTAAAGGACTGGAAGTACAATCATGCAATCTTCCTGCAGTCTAGAGGAAGCACAATGGGAGCCGTCAAGGAAAGTGTTTCATCATACAGTGTGTAACTACTGTATATTCTACTGTATCTAACTATATTTTATTCATATGTTGAGGACTGACAGAAAGATTTGACTGAGTCCCAAAAAAATGCTGGGGCGCCCACCGGGCCACTCCATTTAGTGCACGACACCAAAATAGTTTTCAGAACAAAAGAAACTGAGAAAAGAAGAGCTGCTCAGGAAGCAGCCAGTGCATCAACCTCTGAGCAAACGAATGATAAACGTACAGAGAAAGAAGGATGGAAATGATAAGTCAAGTGTATTCACTGCACGTTATCATGCATTCTGCCATTACTGAGATATATATATATATATATATATATATATATATATATATATATATATAGTGACAACATCCAACACAACAGACATAGACATAAGTTCAACACAGCACAAGGCTTTTATTCAGTGGGAAACGTTTTCCCAGTTTCCCACCAGCACCAAGTACAGTACAGAAGCACAATACAGCACTTTTCTTCTTCCTTTTCCTTTTGACTTCCACTTCCACTTCCACTCCTCCTCAGACCGGCATCATCCTCTCCCTCCTGACACTGGCTTGTTGAACGCAGAGGTGATGTCTCGGAGTGAGGTGGCAGGTGACCCATGAACTCCTTCCAACCTCTGCAGTTCTCCATGCACCTCTTGGCAGTGATCACAGGCCCCAACAAGGCTGAGCTTCCAAGCTCCAAACCCGTGGTACTGTCCTAAGCCAGGGAGACTTCACTCCGTTGTTCTGGGGGAGGTAATGGTAACAGTTGTTCCTTTATGCAGGCATCCCAGCTGTGCAGAACCCTGGGTGTCCATTACTATATATATATATATATATATATATATTTATATATAGTAAGAAAAGGAGCTATATAGGCGCCTGACCCGACGCAGATGGACATGGAGGTACATATAAAATAAAAAGACTTTTGTTTTCTTCAGCTGGAGGGCACGTCTTCCCCGTAATCCCTCCAGCCACAACACAGTCCCAAGCACAGTATAAAAGTCACACCAAACACTCTTCTTCTCTCTTCCACCACCACTCCTCCTCCTCAGCAAGCTTTGTCCTCCTTCCACCCGACTCTGGCTGCTGACTGGTGGTCGCTGGCTCCCTTTTATTGGGTACCCGGAAGTGCTCCAGGTGCTTGATTGGCGACATCCGGCTGCACTTCCGGGTAAGGTGAAACCAGTGCCCAAAAGGGGCTAGCAGCTCATGTTGCAGCACCACCTGGCACAGAACTCCAACCCCCATGAAGCCCCAGGGGAGTCCGAGGCACCGCTACAACCCAGGGAGGCTGCCATCTAGCGTCCATGGGGGAGATACTGGGCTTCCCACCCTTGTCCCCTGGCAGATGTGGTGAAGGGGCATCCCGGCCAGGCATGGGCCCCGGCCATCCATCACTATATATATTTATATTATATATATATATATATATTTATATATATATAGTGGATGCTAGAGCCACTGTTGCCCCGTTAAACCCACCAGAAAGACATCCAGGACACACGTTTAAAAGCACCAAGAAGAATTCTTTAATTATTTTCTTTAAATAAAGTGCACAAAGCACCGCACACTCCACAATTCTCCAATACTAATAATAATCACAACAATTATCAATCCATCTTCCACTCCCAGCAGCTTAGTCACCCAACCTCCCAACTACGGCTCTCTCTGCTGGGTCTTGACCAGTCCTTTAAATAGTCCATGACCTGGAAGTACTCCTTCTCTTCTTCCAGGTCAATGCCACATCCTTAGTTCTCAAATATCCCGGAAGTACTGCGGCCTTCCGTCCTCGTGACTCCTAAGTACTTCCGGGTTGTAGTAACAGCAAGAGTCCCCAGGTTCTTTATAAGCTCCCCCTGGTTGCACCCACAGCACCCAACAGGGCTGAGAAAATGAACTCCATGTCCCAGGATGCCCTGAAGGAATCCGGGGAACCGTTGCCATTCAGGGAAGCTGCCACCTAGCTAGGGGGAGGCAGTATCCAGAAAAGGCTGCCTTCCTCCATTCTTCTTGTTCTGGGATGTCTTGGCCAGATTGAACAGCCGGCCGTCTATCACAATATATATATACACAGTATATATATATATATATATATATATATATATATATATATATACAGTAATCCCTCCTCGATCACGGGGGTTGCGTTCCAGAACCCCCCGCGATAGGTGAAAATCCACGAAGTAGAAACCATATGTTTGTATGGTTATTTTTATATATTTTAAGCCCTTAGAAACTCTCCCACACTGTTTATAAATATTCTCCGCACAGTTATACAGTAAACCCTCGTTTATCGCGGTTAATCCGCTCCAGACAGATAAATGAATTTCCACGAAGTAGGATTCTTTATTTATAAATCTAATATTTTCGCAGTTAGAGCATAGAAAACCTGTTTATGACCTTCTAAATGCGTTTTTTAACATTATTAGAGCCCTCTAGACATGAAATAACACCCTTTAGTCAAAAGTTTAAACTGTGCTCCATGACAAGACAGAGACGACAGTTCTTTCTCACAATTTAAAGAATGCAAACATATCTTCCTCTTCAAGGTGCGCGTCAGGAGCGGAGAATGTCAGAGAGAGAGAGTAAAGTAAACAATCAAAAATCAATAGGACTGTTGCGCTTTTAAGTATGCAAGCACCGCGATAAAGTGGCTGCAATGAAGGGATCAATGTGAAGGTAGCCTTTCAGCATTTTTTAGAGGAGCGTCCATATCTTCTAGGCAAACAGCCTCTGTGCAAACAGCCCCTCTGCTCACACCCCCTCCGTCAGGCAGAGAATGTCAGAGAGAGTGAGAGAGACAGAGAAAAGCAAACAATGAAAAATCAATACGGGCTGTTAGAGCTTTTAAGTGTGTGAAGCACCACTCGGGAAGCATATCGTATATTATTGAGGAGATTTATTTAATACGTAATACGTGCTCTGATTGGGTAGCTTCTCAGCCATCCGCCAATAGCGTCCCTTGTATGAAATCAACTGGGCAAACAAACTGAGGAAGCATGTGCCTTAAATTAAAAGACCCATTGTCCGCAGAAATCCGCGAACCAGCGAAAAATCCGTGATATATATTTAGATATGCTTACATTTAAAATCCGCGATGGAGTGAAGCCGCGAAAGTCGAAGCGCGATATAGCGAGGGATCAGTGTACTGTATATATATATACAGTACATTCGGAAAGTATTCACAGCGCATCACTTTTTCCACATTTTGTTATGTTACAGCTTTATTCTAAAATGGACTAAATTCATTTTTTTCCTCAGAATTCTACACACAACACCCCATAATGACAACGTGAAAAAAGTTTACTTGAGGTTTTTGCAAATGTATTAAAAATAAAAAAACTGAGAAATCACATGTACATAAGTATTCACAGCCTTTGCTCAATACTTTGTCGATGCACCTTTGGCAGCAATTACAGCCTCAAGTCTTTTTGAATATGATGCCACAAGCTTGGCACACCTATCTTTGGCCAGTTTCGCCCATTCCTCTTTGCAGCACCTCTCAAGCTCCATCAGGTTGGATGGGAAGCGTCGATGTACAGCCATTTTAAGATCTCTCCAGAGATGTTCAATCGAATTCAAGTCTGGGCTCTGGCTGGGCCACTCAAGGACATTCACAGAGTTGTCCTGAAGCCACTCCTTTGATATCTTGGCTGTGTGCTTAGGGTCGTTGTCCTGCTGAAAGATGAACCGTCGCCCCAGTCTGAGGTCAACAGCGCTCTGGAGCAGGTTTTCATCCAGGATGTCTCTGTACATTGCTGCAGTCATCTTTCCCTTTATCCTAACTAGTCTCCCAGTTCCTGCCGCTGAAAAACATCCCCACAGCATGATGCTGCCACCACCATGCTTCACTGTAGGGATGGTATTGGCCTGGTGATGAGCGGTGCTTGGTTTCCTCCAAACATGACACCTGGCATTCACACCAAAGAGTTCAATCTTTGTCTCATCAGACCAGAGAATTTTGCTTCTCATGGTCTGAGAGTCCTTCAGGTGCCTTTTGGCAAACTCCCGGCGGGCTGCCATGTGCCTTTTACTAAGGAGTGGCTTCCGTCTGGCCACTCTACCATACAGGCCTGATTGGTGGATTGCTGCAGAGATGGTTGTCCTTCTGGAAGGTTCTCCTCTCTCCACAGAGGACCTCTGGAGCTCTGACAGAGTGAGCATCGGGTTCTTGGTCACCTCCCTGACTAAGGCCCTTCTGCCCCGATCACTCAGTTTAGATGGCTGGCCATCTCTAGGAAGAGTCCTGGTGGTTTCAAACTCTTCCACTTACGGATGATGGAGGCCACTGTGCTCATGGGGACCTTCAAAGCAGCACAAATTTTTCTGTAACCTTCCCCAGATTTGAGCCTCGAGACAATTCTGTCTTGGAGGTCTACAGACAATTCCTTTAACTTCATGCTTGGTTTGTGCTCTGACATGAACTGTCAACTGTGGGACCTTATATAGACAGGTGTGTGCCTTTCCAAATCATGTCCAATCAACAGAATTTACCACAGGTGGACTCCAGTTAAGCTGCAGAAACATCTCAAGGATGGTCAGGGGAAACAGGATGCACCTGAGCTCAATTTAGAGCCTAATGGCAAAGGCTGTGAATACTTATGTACATGTGCTTTCTCAGTTTTTTTTATTTTTAATAAATTTGCAAAAATCTCAAGTAAACTTTTTTCACATTGTCATTATGGGGTGTTGTGTGTAGAATTCTGAGGAAAAAAATGAATTTAATCAATTTTGGAATAAGGCTGTAACATAACAAAATGTGGAGAAAGTGGTGTGCTATGAATACTTTCCACTTGCACTGTATATGAATTTTAATAAGTCAATATTCCAGCATTCTATGAGGTGCATTCATATTGAAGTGTGCATGTTAGACATGCCACAAGCACCCCATCAGACTTAGCAGGATGAGAAGACACCATCAATCCAGATGATAAGTGATCCCACTCCAGTCAACTCCAGGCCCAGGTCAGGTTCTAAAGAGTAAACACAATTAATGTTGACGTGGTGAAGGCAGAGACCCTCAGCTTCTTCTAGTTAGTGTCATTGTCCATCATTTGATTTTGTTTTTAATTATAGTTTCATAATCCAAACTGTTAGTATAGATTAAATATTATATTGTTGGCTTTCCATTGAAATGTACCTGTTCTTCCTGACATTCTCCCAGTTGCTTGTCTTCTCGCTGTTGCTCCTACAGAGTCAGTAAGAACAAAGAGATGGGGAACTGCAGTCACCAGACCGACAGAGTCAAGCAGAATGACAAGGGACAAAAAGTGAAGGAAAAGTGCAGCTGGAGTTGTAGAGTAGAACCAGTGGGCAGGCACATTGGGGTGCAGCGAGAGAACCCCAGAGATCAGGAGGGAGAAAGCAGCAGGGCTATGGATGGTGGGGATAAAGAAGAGTAGAGGTATGAGGGACCATCAGATGGACATACCGGATGGAAAGGAATTAAAGATTCGCTAACGAAGGGAAGGAAATCAATGAGATACTCAACCATCGGTTATGAAATGAGAGACAAAAATGAGAAAAGTAAAGGGAAGACAGGTGAGAGGAGAAGAGCCACTAAAATGTGTCAATATACATGGTGTGCATCCATGAGTAGAGGTGAAACTGGAGACAGTTGGAACATGGAGATGACACAGATGCCCTTTAGGTTGTTTGAGTGAAACAGGAAGGGCTTCCCATCACCACACCTTGTTATAAAAGATGATGATAAAAGATAGACACAACACAAAACTGTGAGATAATAAGGAAAAATGTGACCCAAATTAATGAACAATCATTTTAGACACTCAGTTCCAAAGTCAGGAATTCTTGGAAAGTGATGGCAGATGGAGAGGTTTCTCTAAGATGACTGGGAGTAAAGTGACACACGATGAGATTGTAACTCACAGTTCTGTCTCTTCTCCAGGGTGGATGGTAATGGGATTAGCGAGAAACAGAAGAAGAAGCTGAAGGCACTAGAGGAGAAACTGAACAGATCAGGATGGCGGGTGACAATATCTACCGGATAAGCTCCACTCTGGTGATCAACGTGGCATCCTATTGGTGGCAGCTCATGCCTGCCTCCCAAAATATCTACTCAATTCTTCTCTTTGCTATCTGTTTTTTTGTATAATTTTTATTTATAAATCTAATGACACAGAGCTGAGCCTTCACCAGATCATCAGTCCTTTCTGAGTTGGTGAGTGGCTTAGAGGACCAATCCATATAAACTTTGAGATAACAATTTTGAGATAACGGAGGAGTTTTTTGCCATGGAATCCCTAAAGGGGAAAATGCGGGGAGAGGACTTGTATGACAGCGTGTCGGGGGTCATCAATAGGCACATGCTACCTTGGAGTACGCTCGCCAACGTTACCACAGATGGATCGCCAAATCTGACTGGAAAAAACGTTGGGTTGCTCAAAAGAATCCAGGAGAGGGTGAAGGAGGACATCCTTGAACAGGAGGTAGTTTTCTTACACTGCCTAATCCACCAGGAAGCACTGTGTAAATCCGTATTGCAGCTTGACAATGTAGTGAAGCCAGTTGTACAACTCATTAACTTTATTCGAGTAAGGGGACTTCAGCATCGTCAGTTTATTAAGTTTCTTGAAGAAATGGACGCTGATTACCAGGACTTGCTTTACCACTCCAATGTCCACTGGTTAAGTTTGGGGAAAGTATGTCAACGAGTATGGGAGCTCAAACAGGAGATTTTCATTTTTGGAGCTACTTGAGAAAGCTGACGATTTTCCTGAGCAGAGTGACACAGATTGGCTTTGTGACTTAGCTTTTGCTGTGGACATACTGACACACATGAATGAGCTGAACGTGAAGCTACAAGGGAAAGACCAGTTTGTACATGAGATGTACACAAACGTCAGCGCCTTCAAAACCAAGCTAGCTTTATTCTCAAAGCAAATGTCAAACAACTCATTTGTTCATTTCCCCACACTGGCTGCGCTGAAAGGGGCCCCTCGACTTGTGAAAAAATACAGGAAATCACTGGACGACCTGCATGGAGAATTCTTTTAGTTTGGAAAAATTTACAAGTCACTTTAGCTGGTGTCATGTCCCTTCACACAGGACCCTGAATCGGCGCCACAGGAGTTGCAGTTGGAACTGATTGATCTCCAGTGTGACACTGTCTTAAAGGAGATGAGGTTTATGCATCATTAAGTGAAGCCAAATTTCCAAACATCCAGAAGATGGCACAGAGGATGCTGGTGTTGTTTGGCTCTACGTATGTGTGTGAACAGACTTTTAGTGTGATGAACACCAACAAAGCACCCCACAGATCCCAGCTGAGTGATGAACATCTCAGACCTGTTCTGAGGATTGCCACAACAAAACTAACGCCAGACTTCGATGCACTGGCAAAAAAGGATGATCAACAACACTGTTCCCACTAAAAGTGAATGTAAACATTAACACTGTAATGCCTTTTTTATGTTTATGTTTGAAATGTATGCATGTAGTGCTGACCTGGCCTGTCTGTCAAATTTTAAAAGTCAACGTGGCCCCTGAGCCAAAAGGTTTGCCCACCCCTGAGCTAGACAGAGGGACCGAGCTGGGAAAGATATGCAGCAGGTTAGGGTGATAAAGGATAAGAACGGAAATGTACTGAAGCGAGGAGAGTGTGTTGAGCAGATGGAAAGAGTACTTTGAGAGGCTGATGAATGAAGAGAATGAGAGAGAGAAGAGGTCTGATGGTGTGGAGATAGTGAATCAGGAAGTTCAATGGATTAGCAAGAAGGAAGTAAGGACAGCTATGAAGAGGATGAAAAATGGAAAGCATGGAGGTGTTTAGGAGAGATGGCAGTGGAGTTTTTAACCAGATTGTTTAATGGAATCTTGGAAAGTGAGAGGATGCCTGAGGAGTGGAGAAGAAGTATACTGGTGCTGATATATAAGAATAAGGGGGGTGTGCAGGACTGTAGTAACTGCAGGGGAATAAAATTGATGAGCCACAGCATGAAGTTATGGGAAAGAGTAGTGGAAGCTAGGTTAAGAAGTGAGGTGATGATTAGTGAGCAGCAGTATGGTTTCATGCCAAGAAAGAGCACCACAGATGCAATATTTGCTCTGAGGATGTTGATGGAGAAGTTTAGAGAAGGCCAGAAAGAGTTTGCGTCTTTGTGTACCTGGAGAAAGCAAATGACAGGGTACCTCGAGAGGAGCTGTGGTATTGTATAAGGAAGTCGGGAGTGGCAGAGAAGTACTTAAGAGTTGTACAGGATATGTACGAGGGAAGTGTGACAGTGGTGAGGTCTGCGGTAGGAGTGGCGGATGCATTCAACGTGGAGGTGGGATTACATCAGGGATCAGCTCTGAGCCCTTTCTTATTTGCAATGGTGATGGACAGGTTGACTGACGAGATTAGACAGCAGTCCCCGTGGACTATGATGTTTGCTGATGACATTGTGATCTGTAGCGATAGTAGGGAGCAGGTTGTGTAGACCATGGAGAGGTGGAGATATGCTTTAGAGAGGAGAGGAATGAAGGTCAGTAGAAAGAAGACAGAAAACATGTGTGTAAATGAGAGAGAGGTCAGAGGAATGGTGAGGATGCAGGGAGTAGAGTTGGCGAAGGTGGACGAGTTTAAATACTTGGGATCAACAGTACAGAGTAATGAGGATTGTGGAAGAGAGGTGAAAAAGAGAGTGTAGGCAGGGTGGAGAAGAGTGTCAGGTGTGATTTGTGACAGACGGGTATCAGCAAGAGTGAAAGGGAAGGTCTAAAGGATGGTAGTGAGACCAGCTATGTTATATGGCCTGGAGACGGTGGCACTGACCAGAAAGCAGGAGACAGAGCTGGAGGTAGCAGAGTTAAAGATGTTAAGATTTGTATTGGGTGTGACGAGGATGGATAGGATTAGAAATGAGGACATCAGAGGTTCAGCTCAAGTTGGACGGTTGGGAGACAAAGTCAGAGAGGTGAGTTTGCGTTGGTTTGGACATGTGCAGAGGAGAGATGCTGGGTATATTAGGAAAAGGATTTTAAGGATAGAGCTGCCAGGGAAGAGGAAAAAAGGAAGGCCTAAGAGAAGGTTTATGGATGTGGTGAGAGAGGACATGCAGGTGATGGGTGTAACAGAACAAGATGACGAGGACAGAAAGATATGGAGGAAGATGATCTGCTGTGGCAACCCCTAACAGGAGCAGCCGAAAGAAGAAGAAAAACAGTGCTCATCCATTTCCAGCAAATGGTGCTGTTCTGCAAAAATTAAGTGGCAAATTTCACTTAATAATTTACATATTGTTAACATGTTTATTAGCAAACCTGACCTAATCATCATAATACAATTTTTGCAATGTCTAAGATATGGTCAATGCAATTTCTTACCGATTATTTATTTATTTATTTTAATGTGCTTCTTTGTGAAGTTTGAAAATGTCCTCTGTGTCTGATACCACTGGTTTCTTTTCATCACGTTTCTTCAATGTCATGTTCCCTCGCTGGTGTTTATTTTCTTTTTTGGTGTCTTCTTTGTTTATTGTATTTGTGTATTTGCCATTGCTCTTACACTGTCTGTGTATTATGTGTCCTCCCTTTGTTCCTTGTGTTTTGTGGGTGGGATCCCAAGAGGCGGGGACACTCTGACCACCTTTATATTTGAAGCTGTGAAGCAGGTCCTTTAGTAGTTCATTGATTGGATCGCTGCGAGTTCTGTTCTGTTCATTTGTTAAGCGCTGATAATTCTTATTTTTGATTTCAGCTTCTGCTTTGTGATTTCATTTTAGGATTTTCCATTTGGACATGTTCACCTTGAATTGCCTTTTTAGGGAATTCCTTTTCTCTACTTTTGCCTTTTTTGTTCTTCTTTTGTTTATAAAAAATCATTTTTATGCAGATTCTTTCTGGTGATTCTCAAATTTGTTTGTTTTTTTTTTCTTTCCCTTGAAAGGCATTTTGATCGGTGCCGGATTTAGACTTGGTGAAGCCCTAAGCTATTTCAAGCTTGGAGACCCCTTGTTAAAAATAATAAGGTATTTAAAATGAAATCAAATGCATTTACTGATTTACATACCTAGCCATGGCATCCAAAAAGGACCTCAGGACTGGACTTGAGGACCACTTTGCATTACCAACTGTACACAGACGGGCTTTGGCCCAAATCTGACCTAACACTTTGAAGCTTTGAGGCAGCAGGAGGGTAAAAACTCCCATCACCAGTCCAGTTTTTCAATATTTAGTACTGGGGATATCACACTAAGTAGCATATCCATTAATTCAAAGAACGTGTGCTTCTTTCATGTTTGATTTTTAGATCATGCAGGAAATGTTAACAGCACTGCAAAAATTATTCTGCATCATCTAACCCAGCATAACGATGTAAACAGCAGAGAAAACTAATCTGTTAAATACTGGAAATATTTCATGTTTATTCATTTAGCTCATTCAGCATTTTACCTGGTAACTGATTCCTCCACTTGTTAAGTGAATTTATTGCAGTTGGAGCAGAGACCAGGAACACCTCAGCTGCAGAACATCTGCCATCAGCGAGTGTCAGTTTGATGAAACTCAAGTGATGTTGTCTGCACTGAAAAGACACAACTTGTCATGTGGCTGGCAGGCGTCTCACAGTCTGGTGCAACTGCAGACACGCAGGTCCAGGATGAAGTAAACAAGCCACTCGGCCACTGTACCTCCGTAACTTCACTGCTTCAATCCACGGTGATCAGTTTAGGCTGAAGTTCCTCAGGTTAGATTCAGTATTGTGATTTTGATCGATGTGAGCTTGTCACTTGTTTTTAATCACTGCCACAGTAACAGAATCACTTTCCATATTCAGACCAGCAGTACCACCTGTCTCTGGGGTTATTTTCTCCATAAGGGTTTGTGCTGCACACACTCAACCAGTGATATTTCAGTTCTGATATTAATTGTAGTTTTAGTTTTTATTTTTTTAAATTTTAATTTTTATTTCGGTGTACTTTTCAGTGGAGTCAACAATTTTTATTTTTATTTAGTTCTGTGTTTCAAATTTTAGTTTTTATGGTACTTGTGTACTAAACGGAGGGCAGTTCCTACCCATTCTAGTGTTGGATTCCGTGGTGGAGGCCTCCCGGTTGCTTAATTTTTTGAGTTTGAATTATTAGACTGACCAACCCCAACCACAAATACTAACCTTAAAGTTAGTGGGGGTGGAGCGTAGTTGCCTATAGGTCCCTAATGTTAATGGCCCCTTTGGGTGCCTAATGTTAAGAAAGAAAATCCGATTTGCGTCACGATAACAGAAAACGGTACTAGCCATCCGTTTAGTACACAAGTACCATTTTTATTTTACTTAGTTCTGGCTTTTTTTACATAATGTTAGTACAATTTTAATTTTTTGGGGTACTTTTCTAACATTGTGACGCAACTCGGTGTTTCTCCGCGTGAGCAAACTTTCATGGATTTCGACGTCCCCTGCCTTCAATTTGTGTCCTCTCGTGAAGAGTGACATCCCATGCACAAACGTCCCGCATATAGTAGTTGTTCCAGTCAATTATTGTTCCCTTCGCCATGTCTAATGGGGATTTTGCACCATTTCACTCATGTTATCTCCTCACACCACGAATAAATGAACCGAACCACAATTGTGAATGGTAATCGGGAAATCTCCAGCCAGTTACCTTGTCGGATGGTGAGACTTGTGCGGCAAGTCTTCCTGGAGCACCTCCACTTCACCCGGTTGGATAAATATAATTTCATAGCGTAGTTTCGGGGACACTGCCTTTCTATAGGAAGAATACCTGTGTCCTGAAGAAAGGACACGGATGTGTCCTCGCTCGTTGGTTGTTCCCAAATTTTCATTGTTCCGGGGTACACTGCACTATTAAAGAGATAACGTGAAAAGATTAGTCGCAAGGAATTAAACTGTCAACATGGAATGCTGAGCATGTGTGACTGGCAGTGGAAGACAGTGGGGGCGGCAGCCCCACCAATTTTTTTTTTCTGTTGCAAGATTACAAATGCCGGCTGACTCATATTTCAATGCAAGTTATGTTTCAGTCAACAAAATACACTCATAGTTCATAATGCCGTTAATCGCAGCTTGACTATCAATGATCAAACAGATTAAGTGACCTAATGAGTACAGTCAGCAAAGTCAAATTTTTCAACCCAAGAAACCAGTCTGTATAAGCGCGTTGCTGTTAAGCTTTAAACAAGCACGCATTTCGAGAGGTCTGTTCTTGTTACAACGACATCCGTTGCACAGATAGCCACACAGTGAAAATATTCAATAGAGTCCAGCTGCAGTCAGGACAGTTTTAGGCCTCGGACAGATTCAGCGACCTGAGACCTTCTGAGGCCCGTAAGATGACGCCCCTGATTAGCTGGATCTCTTTTGACTCCACCCACTTTCCACGCCCCCACCCCCGTGTTAGCGGTACACTTTTGTGCTAAATGTACTATTATAGAAATGGTGGCCAACGGAACGTGTGTGTAAAAATTATTATAAATTAAAAACCTTCACCAGATTTAACTGTCATGCTAATGTAATAAATGTTTCTAAGTACTTGCTGTGAGGTCCCGAGCCATCCACGATGGGCACGCAAAGCCGCTCGGCTAACAGAGAAGGTCTTAGCTTGGCGACTCAAACTACTACTTTATACCTCTTCGTGCTTCTGAGGGCGAGTGCGTCATTCCTCTGGAGCCACGATTAATGCATCGTTAACACAAATATTAAAATTTTGTACACCAGTAATAATAAAGTACTAATGATATAACACAGAGAGGACCACAAAGACAGTACTCTAAAGAGCTCCTAAACATCTGGCCGTAGTATTACATCTTTTGACTGTTTACACAAATTATATGATTTATTCGATTCAGAGTCTATACAAATATGTAGTGTTAATCATAGCTGAGTGCAGCATATAATTTATTCTTCTTCGTCTTCTTCTTTAGCATTTCCTATTTTTATATCGGGTCAGCCTTCTGATAACCAGTGTAGATCCTTAGCCACATAGCCACTACTCTGTTGAGTGTAGCATATAACTAACGTATTAAAAAGTGCAGTCTAGTGAATGAGACATGGCCAACGCTGATATAAATCGTAAACTATAAAATACAAAATGTTAAGATTTTTTTGTTCAATTTGTTTCTAATATATGACACCAAAGCAATTGCTTCGGCTGCAGAACACGTCGATAGTTTAGACGTTTAATAAATGCTGAATACATTGAGTGCAGAAACTAAAGAGAATTGAAATTGTCATGTGGGGCGTGTAATATCGGCGTCAGTTCTCCTGTGAAATAGGAGAATGGCTCCAGAAGGGGGCGTCTATTTATCGACCTCATAGTGTCTGAAGTGCTCGCATCTGTCTGAGGCCTAAAACTGTCCTGACTGCAGCTGGTCACTTCTCAAAATATTCGCTTAACGAACGCCTGGGATGTTGGTGCACAGACAAGGTCCTCGGCCACTGGCGCCAGCAGACTGTATGTTGAAGATTTCTGCTGCCAGTACTGAAGTGCTAGACTTCCACTAAGTACTGATTCAGCTGCTCCTGCACTGAAACTCCAAGACTCTCTTCTTCTCGAAAGCTACATTTGCTTTTATCATCTGCGCAGTAATCAAAATATTTCCATACGTTACTTCCTGCTTTCTACCCGCAAACATCTGTGCAAAACTCGCCATCGGCAACCACACGTGCTTACTGCTTCAACCCGACGAGCCAAATGTGTTCAACAAACAAAGAACGGTCCTTTACGGAAGTTACATCACATGACTATAGTAAACCCCAAGGTACGAGATCACCGCATAGTGAACAGCGCAACGTAACTGAATGCTTAGGGCGACCGACAAACAAATCCTCTGCACGATTGAATGCACATGCTATTGCTGTTTTTTTCATTTACACAACGAAATTTTCATTCTCTTTTTAGTTCGTTCACATATCACTAATTTTTATTATTATTTAGTTTCTCATTTTGCATTCATCACAGTTCTTGTGCTTGTAAAACGAAAAGCAATATTTTTAGTTCTAGTTCTTGTTTTCATTATGAAAATAAAACACTGCACTCAACAAAGGTCTAAACGTCAGACCTTGATCGTGAATTCATAAAATGCACAGCACCTCTTGCCATCAACACATCCGTCTGTCTGTCCGCATGAAACAACTTGATTCTCAGTTGGCCCGATTTTGTTGAAATTTGGTACAAATAATGAAACTTGTCAGGAAAGTTCAGTTTTCACTGGGATGTCTTCAATGCAGTGTGCTGTGCACATTTTCAAAGTTTCCAAATCTCCCTTTGACAAGTTTAGAAATGATCAATCTTAAAACAGAGAAATATTCCACGAGACCTCAATTAGTAAATGACTGTTTCAAAATGACCTTTACAGAGCTCATTTCCTCACAAGCACTTATATTTGACTTTTTGATGGAGTAAGTAAACCACATTTACAAATGCTTCTCGTTTGAAAGCAGCTTAGTCTGGAAACACACCTGAATGTGACATCACTGTCTAACTTTCTGTTGTGCTGTTAATGTTTTAACTCTCTTAAGTTGGCAGTGATGGCTCAGTATACCTGCATTGTCCCCAGTAATGCCTGCTTTTGTAGTTCACAGTGGGTGATTTTAATTGGCAGGACATGTAGATGGGCTTGGAATTTTCTTTAGCTCCCTGTAACCCTGGCACAATTTTATTTAATATCAAGTATATTTCAAGAGAGTTTTTCCCTGGTATTTTGATCATTTGTTTTGCTTCATCACATACAGTACTACAGTCATGTGAAAATGTAAGTGCACCCAATAGGAACTGTTGACCATATGTGAACAGGCAGACAATAGATGTCCATGCAAACAGTGCCTACAGGTAAAGGTGATATACAATAAAATTCACATGGTGCATTTATTCTCATAATCTAGACTTAAAAAATGCAGATTTATTAAATGCAAAAAGTAAATACACTCCTGTATTTATCACCACTTCAAATCCATAAAATTAGAATCGTGTTTTAGATGAGGCGCCAATGATTAGAATCTCCTTAGGAAGTCTGCGGGTGGACCCTGTCTGTCTCATAGCTTCATTTTAGTGTAACCCTGATATTCTGTATATGCATTGAATTATCATTTTTATCATGGCTCTGTGATCCATACTAACCCCTACTTCCTTTGCTGTTCATTTTCTGGTTTTCTGTGGTTGCGATCTGTGCCACCACCACCACCACCCCATCAAAGCCCTGTGCTGTCCCTACATTGATGGATTGCAGGCCAGAGGTCAACATGACCATAATCGTCAAATTCTTACACGTGGAGCCTGAAAACCATGAGGACTGATTGAGATAATTTATGTTAGGTAGAATGCCTAGTTGTTGGGGGATGGGTGGTCTCGTGGCCTTGGGACCCCTGCAGATTTTGGTTTTTTTTTTTTTTTTTTCAGCCATCTGGAGTTTTTTTTTTTTTATGTCCTCCCTGGTCATCGGACCTTACTGTATTCTATATTAATTAGTATTTCCTAATTTTATTTTTATATTTTTTCTTTCTTCGCATTGTAAAGCACTTTGAGCTCCATCTCTCCATTATAAAAAAAAATATCCTGGAGAGAAACAGTAGGGCGACGAAACGTGATCTTCACATTAAAATCACGGAAGACACTTAAAAGACCCGCGATATTAAAGAGTCTAGCACGGAGCGTCTCGCGGGGACCTTAAACATGAGACTTTGTGCCAAGAGATTGACCCAGGACAGTCTTGCGATGACATAGAACATGAGAGTCTAGCAAGACACGCCCTACTTACAAATAAATAAGAGCAAAGGCAGCCAGCAACACACTCAGTCGTGTTTTGGCTTTGATCACAGAGATCCAGGGTTCTCAGCGCATATAAAGCGTAGAAGGACAATACATTATAAATGAAACGTAGACAACTAAGCGAAGAAGAAAGCAGTGCGGAGAAAAGAGACTTAAAAGCGTTGGAGAGACAAAAAAGAAAAAGAATAATCTAGGTGCAAATTCAGGAAATAAGGAAAGTAATTATCAGCCCGGAACAAGTGGGTTTGAAAAAAAAGCACGTCCAATTCAGACGTTGGCGCTATACACATGCAGAGCAGGTCAGAGATTATGAAAGCATTGGAATTCGAAAGGCTCAAAAAAAAAAAAAACATTGGCGCGATAAACATGTGGAGAAGTTAAAGAATATGAAATTAGGAAAATTACAAAGTATAAAAAAAAAAGAAAATAAAGATCGCAGAAGCGCAAACAAACAGAAATTATTACTCGAAAAAGGGAAAATAATCACCAAAGACCAGGTGTCACTGAAACAAAAGCAGGATAAAGTGAGGTCAGAAATAAAAGACAGAGTAGAAAACAAAGTAAAATGTCATAAAGAGGTTAAAAAACAAGGGGGCCAAACACATGCAGAGCAGGTTAGAGATAATGAAAACTGGAATTCAAAAGACTCAAAAAAAAAAAACATTGGCTCGAAACACATGCAGAGCAAGATACAGAATATGAAAGCAGAAAAAAACGACAGTGTCAAAAAAAAGAACGTAAACATTACATTAGTGCAAAGAAAGAGAAATTATTACTCAGAGAAATAATGAAAAGGCAAATAGAGATCGAATATATGGACATACTGTAGGTGATATGTCAGAAGTATGTAAATATTGTAAGGCTTTGAAGTTTAAGTGAAGAGAATTTCAAAAACGGAGTTTACCTCACATGCATTTATTGGTTACTTTGCAAAAAAAATTATTAACTGCTAACGATGTAGATCATTTTGTCAGTGCTGAAATTCCAAACAGAGAAACCTATCCTGAATTATGGTACAAAGTCATTAAACACATGTCTCACTGGCCTCATTAAAAAGATTCAGCACGTTGGGACTCGAAAGATTCCAAATATTGTTCTTACAGAAGTTCTGAAATAAAAGTGAAACTAATGAAATAGCAACAATTCAAAGAAAATATAATCTTAAAAGTGTTTATCCGGAAAAACAAAAACGGGGGTTGGCGAGCAAAGCGAGCTGGGGGCAAAGCCCCCTAGTCATTTCTATGAAAATGTGCTATAGAAATAAATGTTGTTGCTTTAAACCACAGATGCAGTGTCTGGTGTTCTCTTTGCTATTGATGTGTGTGATGCCATCATGCCAAGATCAAAATGAGCTTTCTAAGGCCCTCAAGTTGTGGATGCCTAGGAGTCTACCAAGGGATTTAAAAAGATTGCCAAATTATTTGAAATCAACCATTCCACTGTAAAATAAAAAATCATCCATAAGAAGAGTACATTTCAAATGACTATTAATTTGTACAGGACTGGCTGGCCCAGCAAATTCATCCCAAGAGCTGACTTTCTAATAATACAAGAAGTCTCCAAGAACCCTAAAACTTTACTGCAAGATCTAGGTACCTCTTGCAAATGTTTGTGTCAAGGTGCATTTAGGGCTGGCGCCACCATTAAGGGGAAGTAGACGTTTGCTTAGGGCTCAGATCATAAGGGGGAAAACTCAGCCACACGGGTTGGCTACCGAAGAGTCGGTTGGTGCACTAATAAGCTTGGCCTAGCGTGCAAAATAATAACACGGGCACTGTGTGTATGTATCTACAATCATAAAGAGATTTGAGAAATTTGACCTACATGCAAGGTGTGTCAGTGTAAAGCCTTTGCTGTGTAAAAAGAACATTAGAACAAGACTACAGCTTGGTATTGAATATCTGCTGTATGCAAAGACAAGGCCTCCTGAACAATGTGCTCTGGACAGATAAATCAATGATAGAGTTGTTTGGCCACAGTAACTGTAGACATGTTTGGTGCAAACCAAAGACAGCATTTCAGGAGAAGAACTTCACACCAAATGTATATATACAGGGTGAGTCAAAATTATGTTAACATTTGAATGGTGGAAACAATTTATTCACAAAACATACTTCATATGTGCAAGATGATTTGCAAGAATGTCTCAACCTGTTTGCCATCATGTACTATATGTGGCACATACATTGTCCACAAAAATTGTATATACGTATATATATATAGCAGTACCATTAGTGTTAACATCATTTTGACTCACCCTGTATTATGGCTTGTGGTTGCTTTGAAGCCTCAGGGCCTGATCAGCTTGCCGTCATCAAGATATCAATAATCTCTGCATCTTATCAAAGTGTGCTTGAGGGGAATTCCAGGCCATCTATCTGAAGGTTGAAGTTGAGTTGGAAATGGGTCTTACAACATGCTAATGATCTAAAGCACACCACCAAATCAACCAAGAGATGGCTTAACAAGAAGAAATTGAGTGTAATGAACTAGCCAAGTCATAAAGTCATGACTTGAGTCCCACTAAGATGTTGTGAGGGAATATGAAATGGGCAGTGCATACAAGAAAACCCAAAAACACCTTGCAAATGAAGGAATTTTGTATAGAGGAGCGGTCACAAGTTTCACCAAGTCGATATCAGAGGTTGGTGGGCAGTAATGCAAAAGGCCTACAAGAAGCCGTTTTTGCTAGGGAGGGGAATATCAGTTTCTGAGGCCAAGGGGGCTCTTAATTATTCCCTAGTACACCATTACATCTCTTGATATTTTTGTTGAATAAATGGTTGAAAAGGCAATCGTTTCTTTTTTTAATGAAGATTATCACCTTTATCTGTAGGCACAATTTGCATGAAGATCTACTGTTTTTCTGTTCAAATATGTTGAAAAAGACAACAATTTCCATGGAGTGTACTTACTTTCACATGGCTGTAAGCAGTGACTTCCAACTGATACTTCTATTATCTATGGTTTGTAATTCTGCACAATTATATCTGGTTTCCTGGCTTCAATATTTCTCTCACTTGGGAAAAATATGGCCCACATGTAGTAAGGTCACAGTGTCATGATGGTGCCATTACAGTGTATTTTTATTCTTCTCCCCAGTGTGAGTTCTTGTGTGGCTCAGAAAACTGCTCCTTGATGAGTACTGTTTGTCACATTTGGAACAGCAAAACGGCTTCTCTCCAGTGTGAATTCTCATGTGGTTCTTAAGGTGGCTTGTTTGTGAGAATTGTTTGCCACATTCAGGACAGCAGTACGGCTTCTCTCCAGTGTGAATTCTTTTGTGGGTATTGAGATAACTCCTATCTGAGAAGCGTTTGCCACAATCGTTACATTGATATGGCCTCTCCCCGGTGTGAATTCTGGTGTGGATCTGAAGATTGTTCCTGTCAGGAAATGCTTTGCCACAGTCAGAACAACAATAAAGTCTCTCTCCAGTATGAATTTTTGAATGTCTACGAACATGTTTCATTAGTGGGAACCTTTTGCCACATTCCTCACATTGGTAGGGCTTTTCTCCAGTGTGAATTTTTTTATGGGTCTGAAGACTGTTCAGTCGGGAAAATCGTTTGTCACATTCAGGACAGGAAAAAGGCTTCTCTCCAGTGTGAACTCTTGTGTGAGTCTGAAGACTACTTATTTGAGAGAATCGTTTGCCACATTCAGGACAGCAGTACGGCTTTTCTCCAGTGTAAATTCTTTGGTGGATGTAAAGGTTGGCCTTTCTTGAGAATTGCCTGCCGCATTCAGAACAACAATGAGTCTTCTGTCTAATATAACATCCCCGATTGCTTTTATTTTTAGCAACTGAATTTGTGTTGATTATCTGTTGTTTAGTATTCACAGCATCTATTCTTATTAATTTCACAACAGGCACCGAACAATATGGGAAGGAGGTTGGTACTGAAATCTCCGACCCAGATACTGATTTCTTCACATTTTCTTCAAGTGCTGTCTTTTGTGACCCAAAGTGAAGGGAAGTGTGAAGAAACGAAGACAAGGAGGAACTTCGTCTGTCTTGTACACCTGCAGAAATTACAAATGCATAATTTTATATAAATACAAGATGTTTACAAAGAGATCTGACAAAATCCATTTAGTGTGCCAATTCCTGGGCAAAGAAATGCAACACACAATGCTTCAGCCCTAGTACTGTCATTTGTTTAACTCATGACAGTTCCATTTTTCTTTTATTTATTTTTAATGGGTGTAGATGAATAGCAACCACACAACTGAGTGGTAATATGAGGAAATATGCTGCTGAGGTCTTAACATGAATAGGAATAAGAGAATTGCCTCATCCGAAAGAGGAAGATAAACAGGAAAGTCCATATCTTGTTCTAAGCTCCGTGCCCCAGCATTTGAATTTGGTAATAAGGAGATGAGTGTTAAAAATCAGGAGTGGTCTCCCCTAGACTTTCTCACATACTCAGATATGGGCAAGGATGTTTGAGGAGTAAACTGAAAGACAATGATTATATTTTTGTATTATGTAAATTAAAGAACCATCAACAACAACTCAAATCAAATTAATAATATTTTGAACAATTACTTTAAGAGTAAAGTTGAATAAATCAGCATGAATTAAAGGTAAAGTACCACTTCCGGTTAGCGGAAATAGCCCTAAAGTTAACATAAATCTATGTTTTGTAACTAATACTTATATGTAAAATTTGGTTGGCCTAAGTGAAAGACTACTCAAGTTATTGTGTTTACACACACACACACACAATTCCAAAAATTGTATTTTCCGACTCAGGGAGGTCTAAAACATTGAGATTCAACAAAATCTTGAAATGGAATTTTTGGAGGATTCCAATACTTTCCTTGTATTTTGTATACGAGAAAGTCAGGGAGGTCTACAATGTTGAGATTCGACTCTTTGGATGATTACAATACTTTCCTTAAAAATCAAAAAAATCAATAAATAAACACATGCTATAAAATCTGCAAATTAACTAAACTGTAAAAGATGAAAACCACTTTAACAACAGTGGTACGGAATTCAAGCAATCAGACTCCTAGAGAAAAATTGCTATTTCATTAACCATTGGCGCCTCTTAGCCAGATGCTCGTTTCAAATACAACAACATGGAAGAAATTTACAGGACTAAAAGGTAAAGCAGGCGTTTAGGTTCTTGCTCCACCTACTGAACATCAGTAAAGGTCCAGCTTCAGAATCGCCGGCCTTGCCTGGTAGCTGATTGGCCCATATCTTCTGGGACACCTTCAACATGTCCTTAGTTCAGACTACAATTCCCAGCCACCACTTTTTAAATAAGTGTTATTCATATCCAAAAATATATATTACAAGAGAAATGTTAAAATATAATATCAAAAACAAAAAAAAATCAGTCCAATTAAAAATTTAATTAGCCCCATATATTACAAAAATATATTTTTTTTAATCTTAAACCGCACTAAAAACTCCCCAGACAACCCCCATTGTTCCAGCACCAAAGAAACCTACAATCACACATTTGAATCTCTCTTGGTTTCAGGTAGTCACCACTCATTATGATGTCAGCTGTTACCTGTGGTGTAAATCACATCCAGAACACCAGCTATATTGGAATCAAATTATTTTCACTAGCTCATAATTAGATCTACACAAGCCATACGATTTCCTCAGCCACCCATGCAGTATTAATATAACATATGTGGACAATAAGAAAATTCATTTTCCTTGAATTAACATTCAACACCATCAACCTCCTACATTAATTCTCATGGCCCTAATGTGACTGTACTAGTAGGCCTCAGAATACTTGGCTTGGAGAAACAATGGGACACAGTATACCAGATCATCTAGAGCTTGTTTAGCACACTATTGCCATCCCTCTTTACTCCTAAACTCCATTATCAAGTTTACAGAGTTCAAAAGAGGGACCGAGTTCCAACAATGAAGTTGCCATCTAGAGGAAGGAGGTTCAACTCCATACTGATGGGCGCCAACAGCTACAAAAGGCATCTCAAACAAGAAAAGCGATTACCAAATTATGGAGGTGGTGATCATTTTATACACATATATATATATATATATATACACACACACACACACACATATAT
>JANRMT010062791.1:222298921-222341896 GCA_026402145.1 Polypterus bichir lapradei
GGAGCAAAATGATACTTTTAGCGGGATGGAGACATGTTTAAAATCAAAACAGTGCAGAAGAAAAATCTTGTATTATAAATGACTATATTAACTAACAATTAACAATTTTAAAAATAATGTTGGTGCAAGTGACATACAAAACACATGAAATATAGAAGTGCAGTAGTATAGACTATCTGGAGTAACACTATACAGAAATGAATGCAAGGTTATAAATAAAAAAAATGGAAGGTTGATTTGTTTTGAACCTAGTTTTGCAAGACTTGACTTGCTTTCATGGAATGTTATATGATTTTAATAAATTAAACAAAATTTAAAAAAAAGAGGCCATGCTTTTTACATCATTAAATGTCAGCATTTGCTTTTGAGTAAGTCTTTTTTCATATAGATTCAAATTACATTTGAATAGTACCACTAACTGGGTTGTTATGTGTTCAGGAATTTAATATATAATAACTGTACTTAAAAAAAAAAAAAATTATACACTTTTCGCTATTGAACATCAAAAACAATGGTACCTTGGCAAGTGTAATACAAATGCACAAGACTCCACTGCCAGGCAAATGTCACTGACCCCTGAAACTTCCAGATTTTTTCAATTTCCACTTACTTTCTCCAGTCTCATCTGAAAATGATGGCCGGTCTTCTGATGTTCTCCTTACTCTCATCCCCTCAGGCCTCCTTGAATCCAACAGCACCGATTCAGATTTCCAATTGACAGAAGATTCTAGAAGTGAACCCCATCCATACTGTAGGAAAGACTCTGAATGAATGTCTTCCCCTTTGACTTGGTGTGTGTTTTTATGTTCCTGCATCTCATCGCTCAATGCCTCTTCTTTAATGTTTAAGGTTGGTCGTTCATTATTATCATCTTTAATGGAGAGATTCTTGTCCTCAAGGTGGGCAGACTCCAATTCACAATCCTCTTCCTCCTCTTTAATATTAACAGTCATTTTTTTCTCTATGTCAGTCATTTCAGTTTGGCATGCTTCCTCGATTGCATCCATTTAAAAGTCCTGCAGAAAACAAGAGAATTTCTATCAACCAGAACTGCATCAACAGTTAAAAAGTTCAACAGAATTAAAATACACAAGTACTTTATTTGTTGCATATTAAAGTCACAGTTTGCAGAATCCATTACACACCATGTTCATGGTTATTCATGACAAATGGGCCGGGGTAAATAAAACCTTCAATAAGCTGGAAAGAGGTTATCTTCTACAGTTCTGGCCCATCAATGTCACTAGCATGTAATGTGGCATTGAAAAGTAAAATAGTATGTCACCTGCAGGAGGTTAGGAGCACACACTGATACGAGGTGTGGCAGAAAAGTAATGAGACTGATTTTTTATTTACCAAAGTTTTTATTTTTTTCAAACATCAATGTTATCCCCTTCAAAGTAGTTCCCTTGGGCAGCTACACACCGATGGAGACGTTGTTCCCACTGTTGGTAGCAGCGCTGGAAGTCTTCAACCGGTATGGTCTTCAGCATGTCCGTTACACTCTTTTGGATGTTTTCTAAAGCCCGAAATGACGTCCTTTGAGGACATTTTTCAGTTTAGGAAAAAGTCACACGGACTGAGGTCAGGTGAATAAGGGGGCTGGGGAACCACAGGAATGCGTTTTTTCGATTGTCCTTCTGCTCAATTGTGAGGTTTTTCGGCACCATTTTGGCACAGACCTTTCGCATGTGCAAATGTTCAGTCAAAATTTGATGAACGGTAAATCTGTTCAAATTTAATTGTTCACTCAACATTCTTAATGTTAAACGACGGTCTGATCTCACAAGAGTGTTCACACGTTCGATGTTTTCATTGGTTTTCGAAGTTGAAGGCCTCCCTGAAAAACTTGAGCTCGGGATAAAGAATGTTCCCCATAGGCCTGTTTGAACTTTTCAAACGTCACACTTGCTGATTCTCCAAGCTTAACACAAAATTTAATGGCACAACGTTGCTCCAAATTCCGCTGTTCCATTTTGCATGACGCACAACCAAAAACACAACTTCGCTAATAGCAGTCACAAAAATCACGTAGTTAACGGAAGGAGTTGAAACTCGCACTGAGCTATGGGAGGGTACTGATACACGTGCTCTATCAAGGACAACAGCGCAGCGTTGCCAGATCGCTTGCAGTGTTGCCAGTCTCATTACTTTTCTGCCACACCTCGTACAGTGCATTGCCGCACCCACCACATGACAAACCAACTCAGGATCCAGATTAAGACCCGAGTGCAGCCATGTGATACCTCAGAACCACACCAGTTCTGGATCACTTACCTGTAATTTTTTCAGTAATGTGATTTCTTTAAAGTGGCTGGCAATGTAAGCTTAAAAATGCTAAACACAACGTAAAAGTTGCAAAACCACAGTTAACAGTCTAGCTGTGTATTATTGTTTAATACACGCGCCTGAGTGTCACGAGCCACACAGCGACTACGGTTTGCGTCGCTCCAAATGACGTCATATGTTTTGCAACGTGTTTGTGCGCCACGCCTTCTTATTCAATGAGCGCATGCTCACTGGCGGTAGGCGGCCAGACAGTTATGTGCACGCGCGCACTGCGCTTTTTAAATGTAATAGCGTGTTTACAAGATCCTTGCATACTTCAGACACGTCAACTAATGTATTAATGTCGTTTTTATTTAATGTACTGAAAAACTGATACTACATTCCTCTGTGACCACTGGCAAAACTTTCAGCTACAACTTATTTGACCAGCCAGACAAAAATCATAGCATTGTCACAGGAAGACTGCCTAAAAACTGAACATGCAGGATAAAGGTATGTTTGATAGCACTGTGGTGTTACTGTGGCTCACACTTTCTGCTTCATAGATCCAGATTCCTGGGTTTCAGTCTCACACACACATAGGTTATGTTTCCATTCTCTCCGTGTATCTGCGAGTATATTTTCAGGCACCTCATTAAAAGGGTGCAGGTTAGGTTAATTGGAAACTCCAAAATGGAGTGTGTGAGTGTGAGCAGACTTTGCAATTGCCTTGTAGTGCTGCTTGGATAGATACCAGCCCTCCAAGAACCCTGAACTGAATTATGAGGTTTGAGAGCGAGTACACCTTTATGTAATCAGTAAATGAAAGAATACAGCTGAACTTTTCACACATCCTAATCTGCTAATTACCTGGTGCTGCAAGTTGATCTGGGCTTTCAAGGAATACAAAAGCAGACGAAACCCCCAGTTTGGCTGTCCTTGTGACCAATGGCATGGGACAGGTTTTGACTCCTTGGGTCCATTAATTGGATTAAGTGGGTTTAGGGGTAAATAAATAATTTTGAATTACCTAGGCCATTCACATTACATATATGAAGAGGACTGCACGATTAATAATTTTAATTGTTTTTATTTACCTAAACAAAATACGTGAAATGATTAAAATAGATTTTAAAATAAAATAATAAAACTATTATCCCTATAGCACTCCCACTCTCACCCTACCCATGTAAGAAAAGGTGAATATCCAAAACGAGGAAATGCCAATGATTATTATATGTGAAAGTGGCCACAGTTTCACAAGGCCAGATAAAATTAAAAATGGGTTGAGAGTAAAGCTAAAAACAAGTAAAAGCTGCCTGTGTTCCCAGTCACCAGCCAATCATTTTCTAATCAGATAGTCACTCACTAGTACTGAAACTGGATGACCCCCACAGACCTGCACATGGCAGAAGACAGAAACACAGATGATTTCCAGTGAAAAGGCCATTGTTACTGAAAGTTAGCCACAATAGTGATCAAAGAAAAGAGCCTTAGCCATACAGAGGAAGCAGGAGGACAGAAAGGTCAAGGAAGAACAAAGATAAAGGGTGAGAAAGGACTATCGATTTCAAGGGGGAAAGAAAGAGTCAAAGACAAAGGACCAGAAGAAAAAAGCAGGAAGGTCTATCCAGCAGGGGGTGCTAGCTCCCTTGTTGGAATAAGTTCTTTTGTAATTGCTGCATGTTACATAACCCTAAACTATATAGATATAATATAAAAAGGCGATATGTCCCTTAGTGATACAGCGGTAAGAAATCACATTGGAGAAATAACGTAGCTTTCTTTAATGATGGTTTACGCGGCATAACAGACAAAGGAAGCCAATGACAAAATCCAGTTCGGGAGTGGGGGCCCGATGGCGTGCCGGGCAATGTGCCAAGGCTTTATACTCTTTCTCCATGTGCAGGCCTCCACTTAGGTAAATCATGCCATTCCAAACAAGGAAAAGAAGATCCAATGTCATGCTGACTCTGATGCACAGAAATAGTTCAATGCCCATTTCGCAATTGTCCCTGTGTTGTCTTCTAATGCTTGCCTAGCAGTTCTAAGTGATGAGGCCCTGTGTGACAAATCTGGCCTTGTGTTAGCTGTACATGTGAGTGGATTTATAAAATATTTTTTTATTTTTGTGCATAGCACAGTGACATATTAAACTTATATACTTATTACAGAAGGTAATCTGAAAACGTATGCAGGAAAGAACTGGGTGTTTTTACTGAAGCGAACAGTTATGACAGTAGACATCAGTGACCAAACCAATAGCTTAACGCAGACAGTGAACAAACTTAAATCATATACAGTATGTGGAGGACTTAGGTGCCTATTCACACCTAAGAGTTTCTCTAGCATTTTAGTGCTAGACCAGAAAGATCCTAAACCACCTATTATGTGATTTGCAATTATTTTTTAACAATTCCATCCACATCTAAACATTATAGCAAAGAGTGGTTTAGGAAAGTCCTGTCCTCGGCTGTTTTTTGAGCGGTTTCAGCCAAACTCCTTGCTCCACTGAAATGAATATGCATTTCTTGCAAAGAGATGGTAAGACATAAAAACAAAGAAGAGGAGTTTTTGCAGTGTTTTCACAGACAGTCACCGCCTCTTCCTGTGGGTTTAGCAAGGAGTGAAGGAGCTCAACAAAATTAGGAAAACGCTGGTGATGTGCACACGTATTCTTCTGTCCTTTAGTGAAAGCTATTGATGGCGATTAAGGATGGATTCAGCTTACAATCATGTGAATCAAGAACTAAAAAAAAATTGCAAGTATACTTAAATAATAATAACAATAATAAGTTGCATTTATAGAGCGCCTTTCACAAACCCAAGGTCGTTTTATACACAAAGGGGAAGAAAAAAAACAAAGATTACACAGATGAAAAAAGTTCATTAAAGAGGAAAGTTTGAGTTGAGATTTAAAGGTGGAGGTGCAATCTCGGAGAGATTGGAAGAGAAGAGATTTCCAGAGTTGAGGGGCCATAACACTGAAGGACCTGCCTGCCAGGGTGAAGTCTGGTGCATGGGACAGTAAGGAGATCACTGCTCAAGGACCTGGGAGAGTGACAAGGAGTGTAAGGAGCTAGGAGCTGAGTGAGGTAGAGAGGGGGGTAAGGTTATGTAGGGCTTTGAAGGTGAGAAGCAGAATCTTGAATTTAATCCTTGATGGAACCGGTAACCAGTGAAGTTGGGTGAGAAAAGGGGAGATGTGAGCAAAACGCTTTGTGTGGGTGAGGACTCTGGTTGCGGAGTTCTGAATATACTGTAGCTTCTGTATAGATTTTGCAGGGAGGCCAATGAAGAGGGAATTACAGTAATCAATACGAAACATTATGAAACAGTGAATCAGAGTTTGAACTTCATTAAAGGACAGAAATGGACGGGCAATGTTACGGAGATGAAAGGATGAAATTTTGGACATAGACCTAATGTGTAGCTCAAAGTCAAGTGATGAATCAAACAAAACACCAAGATTTCTGATAACAGGAGCAGTTGTAATCACATTGAAATGTTTTAAGTTCAGTACGCATGTTTTAACATAGGCAGAGTGGTAGCATAGAGTGGCCATTCCTGCCTCACTCACAGCATCTGGATGGGGTTTGCACGTTCTTGTGCCTTTCTGGAATGGTATCAGTGAGTGTGATTAACTCTTTATGATCACCTGTTTTGAGTACTAAATGCTGGAAATGTGTCAGTAATACCGCTCAATTAACAAAATAAATTTAGTCCTTCAGGTGTTGTGAAGTAACTAGCTTTCCCTTTAACCATGCCTAACCCTAATGGCCACTGCACCACCAGATTACACGGTTTCAAATTATCTCTAGCAAATAACTTAATACTAAATACGCAATTTGTAGGTTATTGTTAGTGGATTGCATGCAGCACACTCTTTTCTGTTTAGCTATGTGGTTGTGCCCTACAAAGGAGCAGCGTATTTTCCACCTGGTGTGTTTTTTTGCTCTACACTCAGTGTAAGAGCCGTTCATATAATAATACATAAATACCTGTATTAATGAACAAGGATCAGTTGATTAGCCATACCTTTGTGTACTAAGTAGGTGCTCCATTAGTCTGTCCTGCTTCCAGCTTTAAAACTCTTTTAGGGCTAAATATTTTTTCTTCCTTTTGTCCCAGGAGTAAATATTTTTCCAAAAAACTCAAGTTTTCTAAAAAAGCACACAAAGCAATAGTTTCACTCATAAATCAACATAAAATACTTATGTTGACACTCTGTTTTATGTTCCAGGAGCCCCTAAAGTATGCATATTCACATGCTTATCATATACACAATATTTTCTGGTAAAAAAACTGCTTGAAGTAGTCAAGTGGCTGCAAATCCGTAGTGTCCACCAGCAGGCCACATCGTTGGGTGAAGTCCTGTTGCCAACTCGTCTCCCGTTGATCGAGGTCTGTGTAGTCCTCCCAGGGCAAACGTTTTTGTTGGCGCGTCAGCTGCACGAGCATGTCCAGCACTACAATCAGCTGATACAGGCATGTGACTTTCATTTTCAATATCCAGATCACTTGTATGAAAATCAGAGTTCGATAAGTCAGAGTCCAATTCAGCAATAATATGCAAAAAATTAAGAAAGAAATAAATAATACACACAGAGTATTTTGCTTTGTGCATTTGCTTCGCTCTTTCACCCGACGTCGATGCCATTCTAGACGTTGCTTACTCTATGCTACTCACAGACATGCAGGGTTTCATCATCAAGTCAATGAGTCTAACGGTCATCCAAGCAAAGAGGGTCTACCTATAACATAACGGTGAGTTTTATCAACATTTACAGCTTTCTTTCGCCCTCTGTCCCTGATATCCATCCTCAATCCCTTGTGTTGACAAAAGTCGACATCCACCCATCCATCCATCCATTTTCCAACCCGCTGAATCCGAATACAGGGTCATGGGGGTCTGCTGGAGCCAATCCCAGCCAACACAGGGCACAAGGCAGGAACCAATCCCGGGCAGGGTGCCAACCCACCGCAGGACACACACAAACACACCCACACACCAAGCACACACTAAGGCCAATTTAGAATCGTCAGTCCACCTAACCTGCATGTCTTTGGACTGTGGGAGGAAACCGGAGGAAACCCACGCAGATACGGGGAGAACATGCAAACTCCACGCAGGAACAAAAGTCGACATCCGCCCTAAAATGTTAGTAGAAAGGATGGTCCCCGAGCAAAGGCACAAAGTCTTACTTATAAATAATTAGCTTACGTAACTCATTTGCATATTACAGCTATACTGTATAATATAAAATAATACATCTTATTGGCTACAGAAATACAGCACCTTGTTCAACCACACAAATCACATGCTAGTCATGTGCAGCATTCCTTACTCTAAATGGTTGAAGTCTTATTCCTCCAACACTCATTATTTTCATAAACTAAGAGTGCTGCACAAAGGCACACTTAGCTCTTCGCAAACATCTTGACATATGGGCGTGCTCAGCATCTCACTTTATCTGGTCAGCTTGAGCTCGGGCTAATAATAATAATAATAATAATAATAATTCTTTGCATTTATATAGCGCTTTTCTCACTACTCAGAGCACTGAGCAATTGCAGGTTAAAGGCCTTGCTCAAGGGCCCAACAGAGAAGAGTCCCTATTGGCATTTCCGGGATTCGAATCGGCAATCTTCCGATTGCCAGTGCAGATCCCTAGCCTTGGAGCCACCACTCCGCCTATAAGAGTATGGCCTGTATGAGATTTATAGCCTTCTCGTTGTCCAGAGCTGTTTGAAGCTGGGTATGCAGCATCCAGGCTTTGTCTGGCGAGATCCCTCTTCTGCGCCTCAGAAGTCTGAAGTAGGGATTCCAGTCTTTCTGCCCCCAGCACATTCACACACAACTTGCCTCCTTCAGACAGCTCCGAGCCCATCGTTCAATCCCAACTGATTACTGAAACATTATAAAACGTACAATGTGTGTGTTTTTCTTTCACAGAACCTGCAACATTTGGGTTACAAAGGAGCGCTCAAAAGCATCTTCTTGACACTGTGAGCAAGACAGAATTTCCTTCTCTACTGGGTGTGTTGAAGCAGCCTTCAGAGCTGCAAAAAGTAGCTCACCTATCTGGACAATTCAAATACCTACTCGGTCAAGGTCAGTGGTTCTTAATCTGTGGGGGGGCAGTAATAAAAAGGGGGGAGCGAAAATGTGAATAAAAGAAAGCAAGAATCGAAAATATGAAAAATACATCTATTGAAACCAAAACAAATTAACTTAAACTACATTCTGAAACTAGAAAAATAAATATAGAGTTAGATAAATGTCGATAAAAGTTAAGTAGGTATAATAAAATATGCATCTATGATATATCATTAATTAAAAAAGAACAAATTGGTATTAGTGGGCTCCTTTCAAAAAAACGTTAGGGGGGCGCGATTAAAACTGTTATGAAAACTCGGGTCGCAAATACTTAAAGGTTGAGAAATGCTGGTCAAGGTCCTTTCCTGTGGGTAGCACTGGTAATGAAAAGTGACCTGTGCAGTAAGTATAGCAAAAAGACTCTTCATTTACAGAGGACTCTCTTTCATGATCTGACAAGGAGTGCACATCAAATGCAACTGTTTTCTCATTACCACCACCACCAGCACCAAAACCATATTCAGGAGCACCTGTGGTCACATAAGAAACTAACCAAGAGTCAAATAGAGGAAGCAATTGACTGGTAAAAATCAATGCCTTGACACAAGTACAGGAATTCTGTAGAAGGGTATGAAGAGTTTAAAATATAATTGTGAAAGAGCCTGTAATCAGTCCAATGAAACAGTGTTAAAAGAGAATGTCCTGAAGATGAGATGCTTTATATCCATATACTCTATATTGGGTTGAAGGCCACTAGATGAAATTGCATGGCAATTCAAGTTTTCTGCAACCCATACCCATGAAGGCAATGCATTATTTCTTGTAGCCTTAGCTTATAGATCATAGGGGACTCAATAGATCTTGTAGAGGACATTGGACAATATCCAGTCCTGTGACAGCACTTCAATGTATTTGGAACAGAAGCCGGAGCAAAGGTTATCTTTGTCAACCAAAACAAGCCCATCATGTGTAACAAATACAGTACTATATCTGCTGCCATTTGACACCAGACAATAGAAAACATTTTTAGAGTGTGGCAAAACTATCACCGTTGATTTCTTTGAATTGTGTAGATTGACATGCAGCTGCAGTCCACCCAACCTTTACAGAATTTTCAAAGTATACGACAGAGAATGTAGCCTGTGTGTGATTTATAGACACTGAGATGAAACAGTACCACATCCCAGAAAAGGTTTTTGCATATAATTGATTAGACACACTTTGTGCAGTGTCAGAGGCCCACACGTACTGTATATTGCAGAATGTAGATCTATTCAGGGAGAAGTGAAAATGGCTGCTTGTAATGACAACAAGTAATCCTGGTAGCTTACTGGAAGACCGAATGTACACAAGTACAAGGTAAGAACATTGATTTCAAGCACAGTAACATTTGACACAGCTTGTAAGGGTCCAACATGATGATAGAATTTGGCAAAATGTCCAGATTGGCCATACTGGTTGCATTTAATGGTTTTAGTGGGGGCATTTGGGGTTGTTCACAAAGCATATTTAAGACCCACAACAGTTCAGTGATCTATTCTATATGAGCCTGTAACCCTGTACTGGAGACACTCAGCTGCTGCTGTTGCTGTTGAAGCAGATTTGCAGCACAGGCACCCACAGCCCCAAAGAAGGCACTCCGAGTCTCAGGACAGGCAGCAGAATCAAGATTTATTACCTGATGCACACATGGTCCCAGTTCAGATGAATTGAGCCCTGAGCATTCTGTGAGCCTCACATTTGTTACAATTCTTATCACAAAATATTCCCTCTTCACGTAATTTCCCATCATCTGCTGTACAGGGTTTCTAATTATAATGACCTCGCTCAGCACCTTTTCTCATAACAATCACCAGGTGTTGCAGACTTTCTCATAACAATTTACCCTTCACTATCTCTTTCTTCATTAAAATCCCTTTGGCTCAAGGGACGTATGTGCCATCTGGAGGTGAGCATCACCAAATCATTCCTCCCTAATCCTGAGCTGTTAAAGAGCGACGGCCTTTGGTTAATTAGTTCTCACCACTACTTTGGACTCAGTAGAACCCACCTATGAAAACTGGACTGCTTAATTATTAATCCAATTAATATTTACTTGTTGTATTAACATTGCTTAAAGCTTACATAATAGACAGCCATGCCAGTTAGGCGGCAGCATGCAGACAGCTTGGCGTGGCGCCTTTTGACTACTTGAAATAACAGTACAGGCCCTTAACAATTAACTCTTACATAGTTTAAAACTGGTTTAATATACTCTTCCATAACTTTATTATTTTTCATAAAGAGGCACAAACATAAACTTAAAGGCACCTTTAACCTATATGTATAGTATATGCGCTAATATGAAAGCTTGCCTATAGTGTTCCCATATTTAAGCCTTGAATGCTTAGAGAAACTTATTTAATCTACCTGGCAGAAGACCCAGTGTAATCAGAACATAAGTTTAATATGTCACTATCCTCTGTACAAATATAATTTTACAAATCTACTTTTCTTTCAACTCTCATGCACAGAGCTGGATTTAGCACAGGGGTTCACCATATAAGAACTCCTAGGTAAAGCATAAGACAAGACAGATAAAAGACAGCTGGGGAAACGTGCACTGTTTTTCATCTGTCACAGTCAGCATGAAACTGTATCCTCTTTGCCTTGTTTGGAATTGTATTATTCACCTAAGTGGGACCTGTACATGAAGAAAGAGTATAAAGTAGGAACATTTCCCGGCACATCTTTGAAGCCGACGGACGGATGGGAGATAACGTCATCCGATCCTGAAAATGCAGTGACAAAAGCGGCAGATTCTACACATCGGACCCCCACTCCCGAACTGGGTTTTGCCATTGGCTTCCTTCATCTGTTATGCAGCGTAAGCCGTCATTATAGAAAGCCAAGTTATTTCTCCTATATGATATCTTAACACCACGTCATTAAGGGAGGGGTATCGCCTTTTTACATTATATCTATATAGTTTTGGGTTATGCAATATGCCGCAATTACAAAAGAACTCATTCCAACAAGGGAGCTAATGCCCCCTGCTGGATATACCCAGCACCTGTGTAACTAAAACAAACTCTAGCTGCTTCAAAGAACACAACATCCGTGATTCACAGATATTTAAAACAAAGCAAGTGAAAGGGCAGGAAGGCAGGCCACTCTTTTATGCTAGAAATCAATTGTGGCCTTTCTTAACTCTATGAGGGCTGAATATTTTTTCATCTGTCGTGCCGACACCAGCCAATGGATGTAAAGGCAGTTCTAATGAGAATGTGAAGTGAATGTGCAAAGCAAAATACTCAGTAGACTACGTTTTGTGTATTATTGCTGAATTGGACTCAGACATATCGCACTGAGATTTTGATGCAAGGGATCTGGAGTACCAGCATCAGCTGATTGGTCCCCACCTGACTGAAGTGCTGAATGCTACTGGACGTAATTATAAATCGACACCTGCCTCGAAAGAGTTGATTAGCTCTTTCATGGTCTAAGACTAACTGTAACCCTTACTATACTAATGTGCTCCAGGATATAAAGCTTATTTTCTTATATGCTCATGATTCTCTTTGAATATATACAAATCATCAACTTTAAGAATATACTTTTCTATACTGCCTCTTTTGCAGATGGATTTCTTTCCATTGCTTTGTGACACAGTGTACTGTACATAACATTCACAGAAATTTCTATAGTAGCCAGTGATAGCTTTGGCATCGGCGACCATAGATTTCATTTATCTATCAATAACAATCACATTCTGTGAAATAGAAGCAGTAGTAGCATTGGCATACCGTGTCTACAAAAAGATTCCACTCTCTTTGAGGTTTCCATATTTTATTGTTATACATCATTGTATCACAGTGGATTTAATTTGACACTGATGAACAGAAAAAGACTAATGTCAAAGAGAAAACAGATTTCTGTAAAGTGGTTTAAATTAATAAATGCAAAAAACAAAATAATTGATTGCACAAGTATTTTCCCCTTTTAAGTATACCAAACCTAAATCATTACTGGTGTTGCCAATTGCTTTTAGAAATCACAGAATTAATTCAATGGAGATCTTTTGTCGTAGTCCAGGGTTTTTCAGTTGATTGTAGTCTAAATGCACCTAATCTAAAATGTCCACCTTGTAGTCAGTCAGTAAGATGGAATAACTTACACATTGAAGACAAAATAACAACTCTAAACAACTCCACAAAATGGTGCTTGAAAAGCACAAGTCAGGGCATGGAGACAAGAAAATAACCCAAGTTACCAATTATGCTGTGGAGTCCAGTTAAATCACCCATTAAGAAATATAAAGAGTATAGCAGTCAGAATTTAGAGGATGCACCTTTGCATAATCAGTGACTTGGACTTTGCATAATCAGACTTCTTGTCAAATTCTACCTTTGTGTGTCTTCTACTGCATACCAGTCTTTAGTTTGCTTCTTTACTCTGCTTCTTTAGTGTGTTCATCATCATCTTTGATTATGTTTTTAAAAAAAATTCAGTTTCTGGATTTCTCAGTTTCTTTTTCTCCAGCGTGAACTCTCAAGTGTGTCTGAAAACCACTTCTGCTGGAGAATCTCTTTCCACATTCAGAACAGCAATATGGCTTTTCTCCAGTGTGAGTTCTTATGTGGCTCTTTAGACTGCTCCCTTGTGAGAATTGTTTCCCACACTCAAAACAGCGGTATGGCTTCTCTCCAGTGTGAGTTCTTGTGTGGGTCTGAAGAATGTTCATTTGTGAGAATCGTTTCCCACATTCAGAGCAGCAGTATGGCTTCTCTCCTGTGTGAATTCTTGTATGGTTATAGAGATGTTTCCTATCAGAAAACCGTTTACCACATTCAGAACAGCAAAACGGTTTCTCTCCAGTGTGAATTCTTGTGTGGTTCTGAAGACTGTTCCAGTAAGTGAACTGTATGCCACATTGAGAACAGCAATATGGTTTCACACCAGTGTGAACTCTGCTGTGGGTTTCAAGGCTGTTCTTTCTAGAAAATTGCTTGCCACATTCAAAACAGCAATGAGGCTTCTCTCCAGTGTGAATTCTTGTATGGGTCTTAAGGCTGCTTTTTCTTGAAAATCGTTTGCCACAATCAGAACAGCAATGAGGCTTTTCTCCTGTGTGAATTCTTCTGTGGTTTTCCAGATAGCTCTTTCTTGAGAATTGTTTGCCACAATCAAAACAACAATGAGTGATCTGTGTAGCACAACTCCTCTGATTATCTTCATTTTTAGATTTGCATTTATAACTTTTTCTCTGCTCATGGTAAACATGCATTGTAACCGAATTTATACTGTTCACCTGTTGTTGAGTGGCGTTGCTGTGGGAACTGTTTTGCAAGGAGGCTGGTATTGAAATGTCTGATCCTGAAGATGTTATATTTATGGTTTCTTCAAACACCATTTGCTGTAATCTATGGTGAGGAGAAGTCTGAGAAACTGAAGAAATGGAAAAGTTCCCAGGGTCTTGCAAGTCTGTAAAAATGAACATATACACAATTTTACATAAAAATTAAATGTTCTGAAAGATGTTTGACAAAAGCTTGCTGTTTAAAATAGCCAAATCCTGCAGCAGCGTAGAACTGGCAAGGATCGTGCATTAAAGAGAAAGAGTGCAGTCCAACATATGAAGAATCCTCCACTTGAACCTTCAACAACAACTCCACACAACATTAGGCATTATCTATAAAGAGTTGGTATCATAAAACTATTTATCTGTGCCAAAACAAAGTAGAACTTAAAATACCAATAAGCATCCAGCCTCTCCCTGCTTTATGTTTTATATAAGTGTAAAGGCTGGAAACACAGAAACTTAAGGTAAAAAAAGTAGGAACCTTACTGAATTATTTGATTAATCACTGATTATTAATTAACAAAGTTACATTTTCTTCTTCAAATCCTATTTTATTATGGTGTCATACCTGGGTGGGCATCTTATTGATTATTAATCATCAGATTCCTACATTAGATATCAGAAATTAGGTTTCGACAGACCTGATAATTTATTGTATTTGTTGCTGAGATTATCTGCTTCCATTAACACATCTGTTATGAATGCAACAAAGAAACACAAATGAATTATTATTTTCAAGAAAAATTTCAACCAGGAGATGAGAACTGCAGCTCTAGGCAAAAGAATACTGATAGGAGCATGTAGTTTGGAGTCGATAGGAGTTGTTATTTAAAGGGAAAAAGGCAAATTGAGAATCGAAGACAGGTGACAACTCCTTCTTTAACTCTTTCGAATTTTGTGACTTCTATAACTTTCCACTCCGCAAATTTCTGCACAGAACAGAACCTGGAGATAATGATGCCTAGAAGAACCTCAGACAATATAAGCCAGAGAGAGCATCCTGACCACGGCAACTGTGCCCAAAGAAAAAGTGGACACTAAACCTTCAGAGATTCATTAGTAACACTGACCGTCACTAAGCATTGTTTTGACTAGAGTGTTATAGTTATATTATATAAAATCCGACATCTGTCTGTCTGCTTTTCATGAAAGATCTACTTAATGGATTTATATTGTTGTTTTTTTTTTGTAATTTGCTTGAACATTCCAGTTGATCTTGCGACTTCTCTAATCGCACTAAGAATCATAGTTCGCTTGCAGGAGTGATAAATTCTCGCTAATCCGAGACAGAGGTTGCAGGCTGAGGGGAGGGGGAAGTGTAACATCAGGAGTAGGGAGCTGGGCAGGGCCCTCCTCACTGTCCTGTTTCACTTCTACACGGGCGGAGCTGCATAGGACAGCTAGTGTATATCTATATATTATATATGGTCTTCGGGATTAAACAAACTAAACTTGAAGACTACCTAGCAGTTTTACTATGTTTGTGAACTTGGAGAGGTGTCAGCTAACTCTTAAGAATTATCCAGGGCAGAGGACATGGACCCAGCTGTGCTGGCTGAACCACTGACTTTCATAAGAAGACACTGGTGATACCATATCACTGACATACGAGTCCTGTTAATCTTTGTCTCAAGAAAATACCTTCCGATAGACAATGGTTTTTAGTGAAAATTTCAAGCCTTGCCCTCCGTGGCTGAGGTGTTTCACTTGCACGTTGTTGAGCCACGGCGTTTGCTTCCATTGGATGTTGTATCTCTTCCTCTGTGTTGTTAGCACAATGTTGTTGTTGTGCAGTGGCGTTAGCTGCATACAGGTCTTTCATAGTGAGAAGTGAGGTACACGCATGCTCCATCGAGTGGCTGTGGTTGAGAAAGAGCAGAGCGGACTGCTGCTTACATGCACAGGTCTTTCATTTATGTGTGTGTGTATATACATACACACAAGTTATACATTTTTCCAGTTTTCCTTCAAATTTAATCACTTGAAATGCAATGATTGACCTAAAATGGGAACAACTAATAGGTTGCAACCTACAGACATTCTGCAGCAGTTAAAGAAAATGAAGCCTTGCAAGTTGACTTAAAATCCTCTGTCTGTCTTAAAGCAGAGTTGAAGCAGACTGTGTTACTACACCCTGTGAAGTACTACTTGGACAATATCCCAGTGATAATGGCAAGTAACAAATGAAATGAGACAGAGTATTATGGCCCTTAGAAGTGTAGGACTTTCATTTAGAAAAATTGCAAAAAAATTCAAAGTGTCAGTAAGTACAGTGGTGTCCTACACAATTCAAAGGCAATTGGAAACTAGAAGAAATTCTGATAGGAAGAGATCTGGCAGATCCAAAGTCACCAGCCAATCGGAAGACAAGTTTCTGAGGATCATCAGCTTGAGTGATAGACTCATCACAGCACAACAGCTTCAGGCACAGCCTAACAGGAAGGTTAACAAAAAAAAAAAGCAAGTGTCAGTTTTGTACAGTGGAGAGGAGACTTGGTGCTGCAGGTTTCACAGGGTGAGTGGCAGTCAGAAAGCCATTCCTTAAAGGGCAAAATAGGGCCTGGAAATATCAGCCGTGGACTACTGCAGGCTGGAAGAAAGTCTTATGGACTGATGAATCCAAATTTGAAATCTTTGGTTCATCATGCAGGGTGTTTGTATGCCGTCGAGTTGGTGACAGGATGGTTCCTCAGTGTGTGGCACCAACTGTCAAACATGGAGGAGGACGTGTGGTGGTCTGGGGTTCTGCTGCTGGAGGCAGAGTTGGTGACTTGCACAGAGTGACTGGCATTCTGAATCAAAAGGGTTACCACCGTTTGGCTGTTATATCAGCAAAAGGGGACTACTTTGATGAATCAAAAATTGGAATAAAATGTTGTACACTTAATGATTCCTTGACTTCTATTCTTTTTATTTGCCATTGTTTGGATTTGTTCGATGCCTTGATTTCATGAAACATTATGACATTAGACGTGTGTGCATTGCACTTTTGACTGGTAGCGTATGTATATATGTACTGTAAATTACATACATGCATATATAGAGTATACACCCACATATACTGTATACATCAAATAAACACACACATATATTACACATATAAAGAGAGCACGTGAAAGCAGTTTGAAACAAGTGTTTATAGAAGTCATTTCAATGGACAACTGGCCAGGCCACCACATCAGCACCAACACAACTGGGCCAGAGGTTTGTTGTTTTATCCTTGTACTTGTGCTGTTTAGGGATATTCCTCTAGTATTTATTTTGTTAATAACACAGATATTTTTGTGTTGTTTTACCTCCTTGCCATCATTCTAGATAGAAGGGTGTCTACAAAAGTGCCCCCTCTAGTTTGCAGAGGTAAACTTTTACCTCTCCTGTAGAATTCTCTGCTTATTTTATTACTTCCCTTGGTCTAACACAAAAACAGTGAAAATACTACAAAAATGTTACCATAGCTATCTGGTCCGACTTACAGGACATGTACTGCTTGCAGTTAATGTAATTAAACTCTCAATTTGTTCAGTTCAAATATGTGTATTGTCCTTGATAACGGAGCAATTTACTAAAAATAAATTCTCCACCTTTCACTGTGCACAATGCTACAATTCTACTATTAACAATTATAAATATTCTAATAATAATACAAGTTACCCATTTAGGCAACATTCTTGCACACCCAACCTCCCAGATTCTTTGATTTTACACTTACTTCCTCAACACATACCTGGAAATGGTGGTGGATCTGCCAATGTTCTGCTTAATAAGGGTCCCTCGGCCCTCTCACAGTCCGATTTTACAGTAATAGAAAACTCCTGAAACAAGCAGAGTCCATCTTGACATTCATTGTCTGAATAAAGCTCTTCTCCTTTCATACTGTCTGTAAGTTCATATTTGTATGTGCCACTTATGAGAGACCTCTCCTCAGCTTCTTTTTTAACATCCATTGAAGGCAGCTCCTTATCTTCATCTTTAACACAATGGCCCTCCTGTTTAGTACAGACAGACTCCCATTCACAGTCTTCCTCTTTAATATTTAATGTGATTATCTCCATAGTACTCATGTCAGCCTGGCATGTCTTGTCTTTGGCATCCATTTAAGGTTTACAAGAAATGAGAGCAGTTTCTTGCTCCTTGCAGAAAGAAGATTGAATTTAACAAGAGAAAAATGTTCAAGCGCGACCTCTATAATATGGGAGGTGTTTTCTGCAAAAATCAAAATGAAAATTAAAAATAGTACAATAAAATACAATCTCTCTTTTGCAATTTCGTTTTCAAAGTCTGTATGCAAGAGTTGTGCAGAAATTAAAATGAAAATGAAATACCCCAATTTGCAATTACATTTACAAGTCTGCCTGCAAGAATGCTGCAGTGAATTTAAGTGAAATTTAAATAACCCCATTTGAAAGGAAGCTGCAAAAATGAAAAGTAAAACGCAAATAAGCACTGACGTCACCAACTGCTCATTGAATTCTCATTTTCAAGCGCTCAACATGCAAATATCACGGGTCAATGGGCGGGGCTTTGCACCCCGATTTCCCACAATTCTTTGTCCTTCTAGAGCCACTTCGATCGATAGAATCCTTCTCGCCTACATCTCAGTTTTTGATTAAAATTGCTGAATTGGATTATCTCACACGTCAAAGTTGCTGGTGTGAATAAAAATTTCCTGTGCCTTATAGGTTGAGTTGTTGGGGGTTAACATTGCTTCTGGGGCCCCTGAAAAGCTTAAGCTGCATTAGTTTCATAGCAGACACTCGGTCGGACATTCTAGACCGCCCCTTAGAGAAGCGTCTGCATGAATGTTAACATTTTACATCCGGGAATTTAATATGCCTGGGCAATCTTCTAAAATATGACTTGTTCTTTGTCACATATCGTGGCCTTGAGATTACATTGATACAAATCATGCATTTTTTTTTCTTAAGTACAGTTTTCTTCACAACAGTGCCATACGTATCACCAAAACGATCACAAAAGTGTGCATAGCTTTGAAACGCACGCTCGCACGCACATAACGGCGTGTCTTTCCAAGGCAGAAATCAGTACCCATCATCAAACAGGAATTCCACAGAGTCGCAGGTACAGCAATACCGGGACTATCTTCTTCAGTGGATATCTATACCAAATATGTTTAGGAATGCAGTTTTGATTTGGGGGTCTGTACTTGCATAATGAAACGATATGACTTCTGTAGTTCATTTGCCTGATGGCTTTTACGAATGAAGCACAAGTATGTATATCAGATACTCAGTAAAAATACCAACGTGTCCGCCTGTCCATTCTTAAAATAATATGACAGCCCACGTATATACAGTAATTGCAAATGCTGAGGTCATGTTCGAACTAGGTAAAAAGGTGGGCACTTTGAGTCCCTGCTGCAGATTTCTACATGACAATAATTAACCTTTGTCATGTAATTACCGGACAACACTGGGTTCAGTGCAGGCACGGTAACGTTCGACATCCATTACTGCTCATACGGTTTTTGCTATCACTGGTATTGCTAAACAATCCGCACAGAATACATGTTTTTCCTGAGCACCACTAATAAAATTAAAAGCCCACACTCGGACTTCTTACCCGTATGTCTCTAAGTGATCTGATTCTCTTCAAATCCACTCGCAGTGATGACTCAGTGTATGCCGCCTTAATAGCGGATAACCCTGTTTAACAATCCACGGTCCCAGCCGACTGTTCTCGCACCATACTGTTGTTAAATATTCGCGCCCGGTATCGAAGAAGCGCACATCAACTTCAGCCTTCGTCGCCCTTAATGACGCCAAAGACTTCACCGTCTCTTTCCACGCCCTTCAGCCTTTTGATTTGACGCAAGCTCTCTGTGTCGACAGGCTGCGGGTCAGCTAAGCGCACGCGCGTACATTTGCTCTCTGTTTATATTGTAAAGTCAATATTACGGGACGAGTATGGCCAGTTAGAATACGAAGTAAAAACGCGGGAGAAGTAGTGCACAAACACCAGAGTACTATTGAATACGCCAGATAATGTAGCCGAGCTGCTAATGGTAATGGACCAATCAGCATTACGAATTCGGCCATGGTAGGACTTATTATGCAAAACATGTTTGAATTTGCATGGGCGGCGCTCCATAGGTAAAGACAAAAGGGTCGCGCTGCGTAAGGTACGTCTCTGAAACTGAACTTTATGGAAAAAAATCACCCCAAAGCGGAAAATAGTGACCTGCGAGTTGTGAAGAACTGAAATAGCGGTAAGTGTAGGACATGTTCCGTTGCCATAACACTTGACACTCTTACTGTCCCAGCAGGAGTTGTGGGCGTACACATAATTAAGTATAAATGAAATAAAGTTTTTTTCTTTTTTTGGTTAAATAAATAAAACAAGAACCATAGCACCGATTATCTTTTTGCACTTCATCCTAATGCAAGTGTCTGCTTCCTTGAACTCCCAATTAAGTCGCTACAATATACTCGGCCCCGTTATTTTGCTCTTCTTCTTCGGCATTTTATATAAAAATATACAAGTGTTACATGTACATAAGGCCCGTTGGATGAGAACAAACAGTAACTCTGGAAGTTCTATTGAATTCCTCTAATATAGTGGTTCTCAAAGCGTTTTGGACCGAGGAGCACTCTGGCAAAGTGAAAGATATAAAGGACCACCTATGGCCAACATCCACTCCTTACCGTAAATACCGAGTTAGATTGATCGCAGTTTTTTTTTTTTTTTTTTGTATAAGCACTCGAGTGAAAAACACTGTAAGGACCCAAATACAAATTAGAAGAGTTGGCACACAGACAGAATATTAGTAGGACTGAAGAGGACTATTAATTTGAAACATGCAAATTCATTTAAGCGCATGCACTACTCCAACAGTTATGTGCTTGGAAGGTGTACTAGGACGGACAAGAAAAGGAAAAAAAAAAAAAAAGCATCCATTGTTGAGAAAAAAACTTTCCTTTGTTTTCAAAGAAGTCATTCACGGACACCTGATGAAAATTCAGAACAGTTCTTTATTTGCAAATAGATATGCACAAATGTCTCCATAGAGTGAGTAATCAATAAAAAAAAAATCATTCCCTTTTATACTTTTCTATTACTATTACCCTAATACATCACATCATCTGACACTTAATATGAACAATTCTATCATCTTAGCTAATCGACAATAGTCACCAGTAACTTCATATGCATGCCCATTCTTCCATTATTCTAAACATCGCTTTGTTAATAGGGGTGTCCTATGGGTTTTCCTATTGATCTTATCACTGCTTCATAATTGGGCTTTCTCAATAGTTTGTTCTCACTTTTTAAGGGGGTGTTCATTACACATCTACAGGGTGGGCCATTTATATGGATACACCTTAATAAAATGGTAATGGTTGGTGATATTAACTTCCTGTTTGTGGCACATTAGTATATGTGAGGGGGGAAACTTTTCAAGATGGGTGGTGACCATGGTGGCCATTTTGAAGTCGGCCATTTTGGATCCAACTTTTGTTTTTTCAATAGGAAGAGGGTCATTTGACACATCAAACTTATTGGGAATTTCACAAGAAAAACAATGGTGTGCTTGGTTTTAACGTAACTTTATTCTTTCATGAGTTATTTACAAGTTTCTGACCACTTATAAAATGTGTTCAATGTGCTGCCCATTGTGTTGGATTGTCAATGCAACCCTCTTCTCCCACTCTTCACACACTGATAGCAACACCGCAGGAGAAATGCTAGCACAGGCTTCCAGTATTCGTAGTTTCAGGTGCTGCACATCTCGTATCTTCACAGCATAGACAATTGCCTTCAAATAACCCCAAAGATAAAAGTCTAAGGGGGTCAGATCGGGAGACCTTGGGGGCCATTCAACTGGCCCACGACGACCAATCCACGTTCCAGGAAACTGTTCATCTAGGAATGCTCGGACCTAACACCCATAATGTGGTGGTGCACCATCTTGCTGGAAAAACTCAGGGAACGTGCCAGCTTCAGTGTATAAAGAGGGAAACACATCATCATGTAGCAATTTCGCATATCCAGTGGCCTTGAGGTTTCCATTGATGAAGAATGGCCCCACTATCTTTGTACCCCATATACCACACCATACCATCAATTTTTTTGTTCCAACAGTCTTGGAGGGATCTATCCAATGTGGGTTAGTGTCAGACCAATATCGGTGGTTTTGTTTGTTAACACAAACACAATGGGCAGCACATTGAACACATTTTATAAGTGGTTAGAAACTTGTAAATAACTCATGAAAGAATAAAGTTACGTTAAAACCAAGCACACCATTGTTTTTCTTGTGAAATTCCCAATACGTTTGATGTGTCACATGACCCTCTTCCTATTGAAAAAAACAAAAGTTGGATCCAAAATGGCTGACTTCAAAATGGCCACCATGGTCACCACCCATCTTGAAAAGTTTTCCCCCTCACATATACTAATGTGCCACAAACAGGAAGTTAATATCACCAACCATTCCCATTTTATTAAGGTGTATCCATATAAATGGCCCACCCTGTACTTCATTTTAACCTTAGCGACTATCGTGGTGGCTCCTATAGATGAGGTAAAAGCCTCAAATGCTCATACTTTAAGACACATTTAGTTACCCTTTTAGTTACCTTCAGTCCTTTTCCTTTTAATAATCCATTGTTACAACTTAAGTATATGCTTATAGTAAATTGTATTGATTAAAATTCTATATATTTCCCTCCCTTTGGGACTTCTTAAAGTCCCATTAAAACTACAAGATCTAGTCTCCTAATGTAACTGTATTTCTGATCTGTATAGAACCTGTCTGTATTATAAATATGTCTCGCCTTTGGAGCTTAAAGGGAGTATAAGATCCCTGGTTAACTAAATTTGGGGAATATCAGAGATCAGTGTAAATGCCTAAGATAAACACATAAATCAAAAACAGTGACTATGAAAATTCTAAGACAAATAAATAACATGTATCAAAATTCTTTTTCTTCATCTAAATAAGCTGACATTACATGCTATCCTTTGTAAATATTAGACTTGTGTTCTATTTTCTTATAAGTATGATGATAAATTATTGCCAACAACTGTTTGATCAAAGTCATAGTGTCCCTGTGTATTAAGCAATTATTTAATTTCCTTCCTATCCAATAAACATTAGCTAGATTATTCATAAAAATGCACCTCATCTTGTATTTTCATTTATGATTAGACCTTTTAATAGTATCATTGGTGGCGATACATAGAGCACAAGTATTTACTTAAAAAACTTCCAAAGTCTTACGGTGCCAATGATGTATACAACAATATCCAGAGACAGAATGCCTTTATAAACAGCCAAGTTCACATTCTCATGCTTGCATCCACAAAGCTGCCCTTAATTACATTCAGTTGTGGATTTAAATTAGAATATTGCATTAAAGGCAATCAACTGTCTTGCTGAAAGTAGGTGTCAAATCCTCCCAGCAGAAGATATGAGCACTACTGTCATTAATAATAATTCTTTGCATTTATATAGCACTTCTGTCACTACTCAAAGCGCTCAGCAATTGCAGGTTAAGAGCCTTGCTTTGGTATTTACGGGATTCGAACTGGCAACCTTCCGATTGGCAGTGCAGATCCCTAGCCTCAGAGCCACCACTCTGCCTCATTAATGCAAGCCACTGACTTATGTATTTAAATTGTAAGAGTTGTACCCAAGCTTCATATTATAATGTTCTGCCATCAGCTGACATTTTCGGCTTGTGTCTCGGCTTTCCAATTCACAAACTGCACACTCACCAGCTCTTTGCCCAAGACATTTCATGTCTGTTGTACTGAATTATTACTTTGTTTTGCTATCTGCTCTATTAATTAGGTCAAAGAAGCCATAGTATTAATTATTTGTCCTGCATTGTCACCAACTATTTCTGTCCATATGGCCCTAAGTACCCTAGAATCCTAAAGACACTGTTACCACTATCCCTCAAACTTTATTTTTCCTTGTACCTTGCTCTACAAACACTAAAAGGTCTGTACTATACCCTGTATCTAATTTAACATGTTTAATCCTAACACTTAATATCATACAATTGTATCCCTAATGTTTTATCTAATCCTAATGCAAAATTCCTAATACATTAATATTAACATTTGTTCCATCAATTACTATTACACAATAAAATTCACATTCTTCATGAGAAACAATAGTCAAACAAATAGTGCCTTTGGCTTCAACAGTCTTTAAGTTTAAACTATATGTTCACCACATATTAATAGATTTAAAAATTTTGTTCTGTCTCTGTTCCCAAAATACTTGTTATTTACCATCGCTTAAGTTTCCTATCATTCTTCATAGTTAACAAATACTTATATTATTCATTCTATTATTAAAATCAATAACCAGGAAGGCTTGAATTGACTTTTAACTGGTAATGCTGCAAATGTTAATATAAGTACTCATGTAATGTCTTAGGTGCTAATAATCACGTGTTCTAATTAACAGTCCAAATTACATACAACATTAATCCATAAAAGTAACTTGTCTTTTCTCACCATGTATCAATAATCTTATTAAAAAAAAATCTATCCAAAAATATTTACTCTTACACATTGCTTTTACTGTAAGTGCTCACCATGCCATGCTAATCTCATTTTTCTAAACTGTTCAATTATATTATCCCAATTCTATACACGTTAAACCCAAAGCAATTTAATAATCATGCAGGTTTTCCATTCCTAAAACAATAGTCACAAATATTCAATAAATACACGTTGTTTATGGAAAAGAGTTCATTTGTATTGCTCTGCTTGCAGATAAATGAGCTTTTCCTTATATACCGTTCATAACTTCATGGTTCAAATCTTCTTTGAAAGACATTGCTGCAAAAAAGAGAAGGAAGAATTCAAGTACCTGTTTGACAAACGAGTGGATAATCTGTGGACAGTTAATGTGGGCTCTGGCAAAGAACATAGAACCCTGCAAAGTAAAACTGTGACAGCATTTCTTTTCTGGTGAGGACCTAATCAGGTTTTGGAGTCCAATACCCCAAAGTGAAAGATACCAATATCTGGAGCTCTTGATCTGATGAATGGGGCTTTGATCTGGATGCCATGCAAGCTGTCCTCTATGATTCTGGACCCATGGTAATCTTTTGGTGTCAGTGATCTCCAGCATAGTTGCTTTGTTAGCTTATAACTTTAAACTCAGTAGCTGAGCAAGTACTCAGCAAAGGACAATAAAAACCATAGGCTCTGTCTTCATCGTGAGACCATGAAGCTCTGAAGCTCGACCCCACACATTATTCCACACTGCTTTCAACAAACCATTCACATTTTAAAAGCTATCCTTAGTTCATGATTTTATACTTGGGAACATCATATTTAGCAAAGTTTACAAATTCTTAAAGTTCTTGGTCTGTCACTTGAGGAATGATTTTATTTTTAATTTTGATGTTATTTACTGAACCCTTTAACCTGAAAGCTCAGCTTACTTCATGTTTATGTACAGTAACATTTCAATATGCTAACATAGGCCTTGCTTTAACTTTATAATTTTATTTATTTATTTTAAAAACATTTTATTGAATTTATTAAAAGCAAATAACATTCCATACAAGCAAGTCATATTTTACAAAACTAAGTTCAAATCAAATCAACCTCCACCCATTATTCATGATTGAGACCATTAACATTCCAGCTCACAAAGTTAACTATCTGGTCAAGGAGACTTTACTTCTGAACTTTTCTTGACATTTTGTAGTCTTAATTTAAGATAATACATTACATAAAAAAGCTTTGACTTTCCAATTGTTCCAGGAGTTATTACCATAAAGCCTATTGTTATGTTGGCACTTAACAATTATAAGGATTAAAAAGATAGATTAGAAATAGCTTGCTCTTTTTCTCTCCCCCCACCCCACCATTTTGCCTCTCCACGTGAGGCTACACCACACTTCACAAAGTCCCAGTCCTCTGACATACCTAGAGACACAGCAAGTCCAAAACAAAACAAGCCCCCCAGCAGCAGCTTAAAAGGATTAAAATAGAGATATCTCTGACAATACAGACCAAATACTATAAACATAAAGTATAATCTTAAACAGTCTTGAGAGAGCAAATATAGGGAATGATGTTAAACAGTAGCCCTGGATAAGCAGATAATGTTTGATAGTAAGTCCTAATAAAATAAACAAAAGGTATCCCCTAATAGGCCCCTATAGAAAAAAAAAATTACACATACATACATACATACACAAATACACACACACTTATAATTGTAATTAAAATGTAAACAAAAAGTGGCTGAGAAGGAAATAGGATGTATAATTATGGTGCCAGTATCACTGAGAGTGGATGAAACAGCATGTAAGATCTTCTTTGCCATGCCAGGACCCAATAACTTTATAATTTCTTTACCTTGCCTAGAGTGTGCAGTTTTAAATTTCATTACCTTTCGCTCTGTTTTATGAGACTTTATTTAGATTGATTATCTAACCTATAGATAAAGTTCAGGTCACAATACCATCTACCTCAAATGGCAGTAGCAGGACTCAACCGCTGGGCCTGGGGATTCCACACAGCCTTTCTCAGCCAGTTGAGCTGAAGATGAACTCGTTGTTTTACAATGGCTGACCAGAGCTTTCTCTCCCAGACTCGCTGCACTTGCTTCTCACAATACATCTATTTAGAGGTCCACGTCTCCTTTTGCTTTTTTTGATTCACAAGCCTAAAATGTAATTGTGATGCAAATCATCCTAGACATATGGAGTTCTTAGGGGTCACTATTTCTTATGAAAGGTTTTAATTTCTGTTTTTTTCTGATGGCACAAATGTTTCCAGGGTGCTCCAGTCTTCAAAATGTTCTGTAACATTTGTTTCTTGCTATATAAAATTGTGGGTGGCATGGTGGCGCAGTGGGTAGCGCTGCTGCCTCGCAGTTAGGAGACCTGGGTATGCTTCCCGGGTCCTCCTTGCATGGAGTTTGCACGTTCTCCCCATGTCTGCGTGGGTTTCCTCCCACAGTCCAAAGATTCTAAATTCTTAGATTCTAAGAATTCCTGCCAAGGGAATGGGTTCATGTCTTGGTGCTTGTGTTAGGGTATCTTAGAATCAGGACAATTCTAAATTGTGCTTGGTGTGTGTGTGTGTGTGTGTGTGTGCCCTGCCCAGGGTTTGTTTCCTGCCTTGCACCCTGTGTTGGCTGGGATTGGCTCCAGCCAACACCCATGACCCTGTAGTTAGGATATAGCGGGTTCCATGACGGAGGGATATATAAAATTGTTCAAAAGATAACTATTTTTGGCAATACAATTTTTTTGATTTTAAAAATTGCTTTAGACAGAGCAAGTTATATGCTAAATGGACAATAGAACTTATTTTTCCTAAACAACTCTTAATTTTTCAATTTCAAACTATCGTTAAGTTTCATCTCCTTTATTCCTGTCTTTCTATGTGGTCCCCCATGTTACATTTAATAAAGTGACTTTAGCTGATGAGAGAGTTGTTTGACACATTCTGGACATCAGTACTGCTGTTCTCCCAGGGCTCATTTCTAAACAATAGGACAGGAGTGAACCTCACTCTTGAGTCATTACAAGATTTTTGCACTGTTGCTGTTGTTGTTTTCTTAGATTTCCTACCAGGGCTGGGCAAAGTACTTACATTATCCCTAATACTACTTCCATCTGTAGATCTCCATTGAAAATTCATGTGTGGCTCTGAAGACTGGTTTTGGGTGGGGATCTCTTTGCCTCTTCACAACAGCATCATTGCTTCTCTCAGGGATTCATTTTTTCATAAGGGTTTGCATTGAACACTCTCAACATAGGAGCGAATCTTCATGTAATAATTTCTGTCCCTTAAACATGCTGTGAGGGTGTTGCACTGACCCCTGTAATGATTCTTTTTGAAGATGGTGGGGGGTAAAGTGAAGATGCAGGACATTTAAAATGGTTTCTACTGAGTTGGCACAATTTGGGTTTTTTTCATTTCACATTTGTCATACTTAGTTACATTTTACAGTATTTTATTTTACTATAATTTTTTAATTGTCAGTACTTTGTAACCACTTTGGGCTGATCTATTACATATGCACACATTGTTTCTATTTCATTAACAACTGCACCTGATTTTCTTAGGTCAGTTTTAGTTAGTTGGGAATGATTTGTCCCACTTGACCAGCACCTCTGCTTTTTCTGTTATTCTATCTAATGTGAGGTCCCAGTACTTTGCATTTTTGTCTTTCCTCCATGGTGAATTTTTGTGTGGCTATAAAGACTGCTTCTGGTAGAAAACCATTTGACACACTCAGAACAGGAAAATGGCTTTTCTCCGGTGTGAATTCTTGTGTGGTTCTCAAGGTGGCTCATTTGTGAAAATCGTTTGCCACACTCAGAACAGCAATATGGCCTCTCTCCAGTGTGAACTCGTGTGTGAGTTCGAAAATGTGTACTATGAGAAAATTGTTTTCCGCATTCAGAACAGCAGTATGGCTTCTCTCCAGTGTGAACTCTTTTATGGGTGTGATAATAGCTACGGTCCTTGAATTGTTTGCCACATTCATTACAGTGATATGGCTTTTCTCCAGTGTGGATTCTTCTGTGGTTCTTAAGACTGTTCCAATGAGAGAATCGTACACCACATTCTGAACAACAGTATGGTTTCTCTCCAGTGTGAATTCTTGTGTGAATCTGAAGATTTTCCAATAGTAAGAAGCGTTTCCCACATTCAGAACAGCAATATGGTTTCACACCAGTGTGAATTCTTTTATGCCTCCGAAGATTGTTCATTATCGAAAATTGTTTACCACATTCATTACATTGATAGGGCTTTTCTCCAGTGTGAACTCTAGTGTGGGTCTGAAGCGAACCCAGTCGAGAGAATTGTCTGCCACATTCAACACAAGAATATGGCTTCTCTCCAGTATGAGTTCTTTTGTGGTTCTCGAGAATGTTCATTTGTGAGAATTGTTTTCCACATTCATTACAGTGATAGGGTTTTTCTCCAGAGTGAACTCTCAGGTGTTTCTGAAGATGGTCCATTACCAAGAATTGTTTATCACATTCAGAACAACTGTATGGTTTCTCTCTGGTGTGAATTCTTTTATGTCTTTGAAGATTGTTCCTCTGTGTGAACTGTTTTCCACATTCAGAACAACAATGAGACTTCTTCTTTGTCAAATACTCCCACTGATTACCTTCATTTTTAGAGTTGCCAATACCACTTCTGCTCTGCTCATGGCGGATATACAGAGAATCTGAATTTGCATTATTTGCCCGTTGTGGAGTGTTCACAGCGTCTATTCTTGTTAATTTCACCACAGGCCCAGATCTATATTGTAAGATGGTTGGTATCAAAATCTCTGATCCTGATGTGGTTTCCTTCATGGTTTCCTCTAGCACTGTCTTTTGAGGTCTGCTGTGAAGAGAACTCTGAGGAAATGAAGACAAGGAGACACTCCTGATGTGTTGTGAATCTGTGGAATATGACAAATAGGGATCAATTTAAGTAAATATGAGAAACACAGGTAGAGATGGGACAGCAGTTAAATATTTAGTACAGACAAAACAAGAAGATGGGAAGGGTTATTTCAAATGAATGAAGAATTATGATGGATGTTTTAAGTATGCAAGAAAATGCAGGCTTTAAAGCAGAGTCTGGAATTCAGTCTGGACAGAGGAGGAACCCCCAATGTAAAATTAACTTTATAAAAATGATATTGCTAAAACGGACTACCGAATGTGTCATTAATGTGCATGTACCAAGTTAATTTACATTTTCTGTTAGATATATGAAAAATAAATGTGTAACATTAGTACAATTAGAACTCAAAGCCACACATTATTTTCAGTGCCGCATGAATTGAACTCGTTTAGATTAGATAGATAGATAGATAGATAGATAGATAGATAGATACTTTATTAATCCCAAGGGGAAATTCACATAATCCAGCAGCAGCATACTGTTAAAGAATATAACAATGAAGGTATAACAGACAGACAATAACTTTATATAATGTTAACGTTTGATGGGGGTGGAATTGAAGAGTCGCATAGTGTGGGGGAGGAACGATCTCCTCAGTTTCTCAGTGGAGCAGGACGGTGACAGCAGTCTGTCACTGAAGATGCTCCTCTGTCTAGAGATGATACTGTTTAGTGGATGCAGTGTATTCTCCATGATTGACAGGAGCCTGCTCAGTACCCGTCGCTCTGCCACGGATGTCAAACTGTCCAGCTCCGTGCCTACAATAGAGCCTGCCTTCCTCACCAGCTTGTCCAGGCGTGAGGCATCCCTCTTCTTTATGCTGCCTCCCCAGCACACCACCACATAGAAGAGGGCGCTCGCCACAACCGTCTGATAGAACATCTACAGCATCTTATTGCAGATGTTGAAGGACGCCAGCCTTCTAAGGAAGTATAATCAAACGAGGGGCATTTGCAACACTTTAACTAGGCTTGTTAACAAGTCACTTTGTCAAGTAGAAGTGTGCTCTATGAATGACTAACAAATAAAATAATGACACTATATGGCTAGACTGATGTGTTGTGGTTTATGAGGTACTATCATGTTTTTTATTTTATTTAAACAAATGTTTTAGAGAGATTTTTTTATTATAAAGGTGATTTTCTTCATTTAAACAAACAGTGCACATTATTTAAAATCCCTTCACCACCAGCAAATCACAACAGTGATGCAAGTGTGTCTGTAAATTGTATTTGAGAATTCAATGTCTATCTTTTTGAAGTAACGCTGACAGAGAGCCTGTTTAAAACATTGTGGTTCTAATTTAAATATCCAGATTGAAACCAAAATGAGCTCAAAAATGCAACAATTTCATTTAGTTTTTTTTAATAATGCTTCACCTTCAGAGTCAGTCCTTCCATTATTTTTCACTAATGGGACAGCATCTATTCCCCCACCTGAGACTTTTCCAAAAACAAATTCAGACTCCTTTTCCCGATTTCCTTATTACTCCACTTTCTTTAATGTGAACGCCAATATTCCACTCTTTTCTCTCCTCTAAAGTCGGCCTGGCTAGTCTCAGTGTACAGAGCTTTCAGCTACAAAGCTACTGCTGATGTGTGGTCTGATACAGTAACTGCACTGTGGCAAGCAGAAATGTCTCGAGGAGGTGGTGAAGGTGACCATTTGCTATCCACCATATAATAATAATAATAATAGGTCTGTTAATGGCGTTTTCATTGGATATCTCATTACTCTTTCAAGGCCAAACAAATATGTAGTCATTACCATTTGTATCCCAGTACAGACCTAATTCAAAAATAAAACCACATGATTAATGCTTGGTTTGAATGAGCAATGATGTGACCATACATACTGTACATGTACATCTCTATACACAAATATGCACACATAAACTTGCATACAGTATATACACTTACTTACAACAGAGAGATTTGGGACAGGAGGTGACACAAGGGAGTTTTGAAGAGCACTTTAAGTTGGACAAATGACCATCAACAACTGGACAGCCATTCCGTGTTTGTGTTGTTGTATGTTCTACCTCCGCTCATTCCTCCTATTTGTTTAGATAATGAAGGAAACATTTTTGTATATTTTGGCCTCCTTTTCATTTTGGCAATGAGATTTTGCAGCAATATTAACCCTTCCTGTTTAGGGTACCATCATTTTTTTTCATAATACTTCATGTATTACTTTTACGTTTTCTTCTGTTTGAACATGGCTGTCCACATACTACCTTCTTTGTTTGATTTTATACACACTACACTTATTGCTTACACTTCAGGCAAATAACACCTGAAGAGCTTCTGCTGGCCGAAACATCTTATACAGCTCAGAGGACTGCACTGCTTATTAGTAAGCTAATTTCCTACAAAGTTAATTCTCCACTTTTCATCATATTAAACATTTCCAAGATTAACACAAATGCACAAGATTCATTGGCCTCGAAACTCCCATTTTGTTAATCGTTCACTTACTTTGTCCAGTCTGATGCGTAGATGAGGACGGGTTTCCCAACGCTCTCTTCGACATTTCTTCAGGTCTGTTCAAGTCTGACAGCACTGTTTCAGATTTTACGCTAACAAAAGACGCTTGTTCATCTTGATGCTCGGCCTGAAGGACAGGCTCTTCTTCCTTGATGCTGTCTGTGTTTTTATGGTTCTGCATTTCATTTCTCAAGGGCTTCTCCTCAGCCTGTTCTTTAATGCCCATTAATGGCAGCTCATTATACTCCTCCTTAATGTAGAGGCTCTCCTGTTCAGGGTGGGCAGACTCCCACTTACAGTCCTCCTCTTTTTTAATCTTTACACCACTTGTCTCCATGTTATGCATATCAGCCTGGCACATCTCCTCTGCTCCATCAAAGAACTACTGAAAATGGTTGCTGCTCCCTGCAGAGAGAAAATATATATATATATATATATATATATATATATATATATATATATATATATATATATACACACTTTAATATATATATGTAAATCAACCAGAACTGCTATCAAAAAATTACAATAGAATTTAAATTCTTGCTCTACGAGTACACTCCCAGTTAAATTTTAAGTCAAGTCAGTTAGTTATCAGAAAACACACCACTGTGGTTAACTCATGGTGCTGCATGTCACATTAAAAGGAGTAAAACAGACTTCGTAGGCGTGTAGTGAAGGAACAACATCTGTCACATATCTGATCACCTGATATTTTTAGCACACAATATGGAGTGTAGCATGACTTAAATTTAGATTCATTTCGTGTTTTGGGTGAATGCAAGAGAGTTTTTGTATTTCTAGCACATCACAGTTATACAACATACTATACATTATAACAATCACCCATTTATTTGAAGCAACCTCTTTAATCCAAGTTTAGGGCTGCAAGAAGCTGAAATCAATCCTCGTAGCACTGAAGGCAAAAGCAGGAACCAGGATGGGGTGCCAGCACATCACAGAGCACTGTCAGTCAACCAGCTGCCTTCTCCACAAGGACAGTTAATAAGTCAGGTTTGAGATTTAAATCCTCTCTCCCAGTGCTAGGAGGCAGTATTTCTCAACACAATGTTGTCTAAAATCTCTATTAAGTATTCTAATTTTCTTTAGCAAGCATTTGTGGTCTGCATTCTAGCATATAAAGTATACGGTCTGTGGTTAAAAGGAAAACATACAGATAAGTACATATAGATCTGTGTAACTTAAATCTATACACTTTATCAATGAAGGGCAACCTTGTGGAGCAGTTCATACAGGGTGAGGTAGAAAGGACGGACGTTTTTTTTACAAAATCACCAAATTGTTAATTTTTTCTTACAAAGAAATTTATTGAAAGATTTGAGTTCATATTGAAATAGCATTTGACAAACTCAAGTGTGGAAAACAACATCTCCCATGTGGTGTCCGTTATCACTGATGCATTTCTGAAGGCATTCATGGAAGTTGGCCTCCACTCTTTTCAACATCGCTCTGTCGATTTGGGCGACTTCCATGCAAATGGCTTCCTTCAGTTGGCTTATGCTCGTATACATGTGCCTTGAGGTGACCCCACAAGAAATTAATCGCACTTGGATAAGTCAGGGGACTGAGGAGGCCAATGAATGTCACCAAACCTGGAAATGAGGTGACCAGGGAAGAGAGGGCGAATAACATCCATTGATGCTCTAGCTGTGTGGGCTGTCGCCCCATCCTGTTGAAACCACACATGGCGGATGGGAATACGTTTTCGTCATAATTCAGGTAAAAAGAAGTTGTTTATCATCTCGATATAGCGCTCCGGGTTCACAGTAACAGCATTCCCATTATCAACTTCGAAAAAGTAAGGACCAGCGACACAAGTTTTGTCCATAGTGCACCAAACCATCACTTTCGGGCTGTGCAGCGTGTAATTTTTTCGGATTTTCAGAAGCCCAATAATGGCAGTTCGGTTGATTCATCAAGCCATTGAGATGAAAATGAGCTTTATCACTCATGAACAAAATGAGGTTGTCATTTTGCTCAAAAATTGCTTCCATTTCATGTGCTAAGTTCAGTCGCTGTACGTAATCCCTGGCCTTCAACTGTTACACAACGGCCAATTTGTAGGGATAGAAATGCAGGTCTAAATGCAAAATACGCCTTACCGAACGATTACTGAGGCCAAGTTCAGAAGAATGCCTCCGAGCAGATCGGGCTAGTCGTACGCTTTCCACATTTCCAGAGGTACGTGCCGTTCGTGTAGCCCCCGGCGGTCTTTTGTTCATTAGTGTACCTCGTGTATGAAGTGCTTTAACCCAACGTAGGATAGTGTTTCGAGCGGGAACAGCTTTATTTCTGTAGATATGGAAATGGCAACGAAACTCACGCTGAACCAATAGATTGGTTGTTCTTGACAAAACAGTCGTACGCAAAAACGTGGTGTTCTGTCATCCACGGCTCCATGGCTTCAACTAAAAAGGAAATAAAAAAAAAAATGCTAAGACTTTGCGAACCTAACGCCGCCTACCGCACATCTGTCACTCCACCTAGTGGTGAGTTCTAGCCATTTCAAAGACGTCCGTCCTTTCTGCCTCACCCTGTATAATGCCCTGAGATTTGCTAGTTTTCCAGTGTGATGAAGCACTGGGCCATAAGGCAAAAGTGAGAACTAAGTGGCTCAGGGAACAAAATATCGAAATTCTGGGTCCATGGCCAGGAAACTCCCCATTGAGAACATGTGGTCAATCCTCAAGAGGCGGGTGGACAAACAAAAACTCTCCAATTCTGACAAACTCCAAGCATTGATTATGCAAGAATAGGCTGCCATCAGTCAGGATTTGGCCCAGAAGTTGATTGACAGATAGCCAGGGTGAATTGCAGTGGTCTTGAAAAAGAAAGAAGGGCCAACAATGCAAATATGGACAAATATGTACATAAACTTAATGTACGTAACTGTCAATAAAAGCCTTTGAAACTTAATGCTTGTAAATATACTTCAGTATTCCAGAAAAACATTTGACAAAAAGATCTAAAGTCTATTTGCTGTTGCTTTGCCATATACTGTAGTAACACAATAGTCGGAATGACTGAAAGATATCATAGCAGAGAGAAGCACTACTCAAATGCATGGAGCCAAGCAGCTGAAGCCGTCTACGTGTGTGTCTGTCCCCTCTGGCACAGAGCTCATTACAATAAATGAATCATTAAACTTCAGTTATCTTCTGCATCAGGGATCCTGAATTGTTAACAGCTATTTCAGCTTTTTATTTTCACTCATTGTCAAGTCATTTGATCGGTTTCGTTTGCGGCGGTTTAAAACGCATGAACTGGAGGATTTAGGGGCGGGTGTTTTAGGAAGGACCCTGGGGGTGTTGGCTATTCACTACACACTTTTTTAACGGATTGTTCCCATTTGCGTGTTCTCGTTTGAGAATCACGTCTGGCCCCGCCGGTCTAAAGTGTACTTTAAGATGAATCCAAATATTAGAAAATTGACTGCTTTATCTTAGAGACTCCGCCTCAACAGTCCTAATCGGACAGTAACCGACAGAACACACCCTGACAAGTGAATATGCTGGAGCGGCAGCGTGCATTTGTGCAGTGGACTTAAAATGAAATTTGACAACGTAAATGAAGGCCGCATACAAGGCGGCCACCGTGTGGTGAGCACACGTGGATCCACGGTGGGATTCTGTCCATTGCTGACAAGAGACAAAAAGCGCGAGGGCAATCACTACTCGATCTTAAACGGTGATCCACATAATCTGAATAAAACATCTGGACAAATCCAATGTTAAAATAAAACGTCCACATTTTGATCACTTACCCTATGTCTTCCCGTGAAAAGATTCTCTTTAAACACGCTTGCGTCGTAGGCACATTGCACGAACCCTGTTTACCGGCAGGGCACAATCTACCTAGCAATCGACAACAGCAGAAAATCATCCACCATTGTGCTGTTATTAAAAGTAAAAAAAAAAATAAGTTTCTGAAAACTTTCCGCTCGAGCCATAGGAACCGATCCAAAACTCCACCGCCTGTCGCTCTTAATGACGTCACAGTTTTCCCTCAGCATTTGGCGCATACTCGGTGTTACTTGTGTGCATGCGCGTTCCGTATTCCTCATGCCACCTTCGTTCTGTCCTTTACGTCTTCCCTTAGCTTCACTTGCTACGAGTTTTGATGATGAATGAAAGCTTAAGATGAGTTTTTTTTGTAAAGTTACATACGCATAAAATATCAGTGTCATCTACAACAGAGAAAAGACGACTCCAGGTGTGCAGACGACACCCTTTCTTAGCTTGTATTTAAAGAAGAAGCCAACTGAGGACCTGTAAGGCGTTTGTTTCTCACACTGCACATTCGGCTGTCCTTATCCTCTTATGCAGTTGTTCACCTGGGTCTTCCCCTTCTTTTCCTATCCTGGGTACATCCAGTTCCCCATCTTCTCTCCAGACAGCATTAGACACCTTTGTATGAAAAGTTTAGTTTCTTTCCAATCAAAGAAATAAAGAAAGAAAATAAACTTACACTTTTCTCGAGGAAGCGGTTTCATTTTTTGAACTCAGAACTGAACTTTAGGAATGTCAGTGCTTTGTAACTCAAGTGAACAGAACAACAGGTTTCAGCAGGGCTAATGCAATTATAAATCTTTCTCTAATAACCAATTTGCAATTAAAATGACTACTTAAGGATAAGCTAAGGGAATTGACCATCGGGACACTGAAGGAATGGCTACTGAAAATGCAGTTTTGCAATCAGTCATTTAAAGCAATAATAGCCACTAGCAATACTTGTAATGCCCTGACTGTATTTTGTAATTTAATTACAATTTAATGCTGTCCTGATTTTAATACAGGTATCAATTTCTATCAAAAACATGACAGTTTCCAATTGACCCCAAACCTAACAGGACAGCTGCTATACAGGTAATGCATGTTGTAGAGAAATGCATTGTAAATATTAAAAAGGAGTATGTGGTGAACCGTGAGAGGGATTCTGTCCACCCTAAACAGAGAAGTGTCTGCATTAATGATGAAGAATGTGAACCAGGGTCATTGGCATTAAAGGAGAGAGCGACTGACACATGGAAACATGAAATTACCAACACTGTCAATAAAAAAAAACCCTTCATTTAGAGCCCTTTATTTGGTGTAAATGTCAAGAGAGGCATTGTTCATTCCAGGAGTGTCTTGTCAATGTGAAAATGGAGCTGGCTAATGAAAGGGGCACACTGAGAGATATATCATCATTCTCACGGTCTGGAGGAAAGAAGTGAAAAAATACAAAGAACCTGTGAATTTTGGGTAAGAGTAAGTATCAGTGATATTTACCAGACAGAACACTCCTGGGAGTTTCATATTAATAAGTAGATAAATTATTATGGCAAATTAGTAAATTGACAATGTAGCACCCCCCCAACCCCGTACCCCCCAACAACTGGCTTATAGATTTTGCGGATGGTGTTATCAGATTAACGTAGCAAGGAAGCCACTACACTTTTAAAAAGAGAGACGGATAAAATCAGGCCAACACCTAAGCCCTACCGAATTTCCACCCAGCCACCCAAATATTAAAAACACCCAGGAAAAAGCCCCTTAAGATTAAATACACCAAACACACACAAATATATAAAATGATCCTTATTTGCTAGAATAACTATTTACAAACACAAAAAATACTACACACACCCCACAAACAAACCCCCACACGACAATGATTACAGTCCTGAAAAAAAGTCGTACTGTAAATGATGGAAGTGATTCTGGAAATGGAAACTAGGGTTAAATGATGGAAAGAAGTGTGTAACGTTCCTATTTAATAAACTGCTTCTCAGAATATGGATAGTGAAATTCTGTCCTACCACCTAGAGCCTAGAAGAACAGTCTTATGAGGTGCGCCTCTTATCCAAGAGCATCGAAGGACTAGATTGGGAGGAAAAGAACCCACCACCGTCCTTACATCTGGTGGCCGAGCACCATCCTTCTCCGCTACGAATGTCCAGTAACTGAAAATGCTTAGGAGCTGCTGTGGACAATGTTAATTAGAAAATGGTCCACTCGAAAAGTCCCACCACATCCTTCTCTTCCAGTTTTATTGGTACAGTGCATACAAACCACAAACTACAAATTCCACAAGCCCCGCCACTTCAGTGTAAACTTGATTAAAGACACCAACCCAAAATCGGAGCACCCAGTGTTGTCATTCACATTTACCAAACACTCAACAGGACATACTCACATAGAAACAAAAACCCTCTATGTGGCCTCGCTACAACAAGAATAATGTAATCTGAGGTAGACATTTTGGCAGTATTAGCTCATTGAGTCTTATTCAGATTAAGTAAACATAGTGCAAATCATACCAGACAACTATGGCAACTGTTTTAGTATTTTCACTGTAATGCTCTTCTAGTGTAAGAGAATGGAACAAAATACAATAAGCAGCATTTTATACAGTTCAGGTGCAATGTTGGAATTATCAAGTGAAGGGGATAATCTCATAGCCAGATAAACACTCTAGGGGTAAATAAAGGGAGATCATTAAATAGCACAGGCATGGGCAAGAAAAATATAACAAGCCTGGCTGGGCAGGTGCCAGTGCCAGTTTATCAGGTGTGGTAGCTCGGCCACTCACCCAACTCTTTATTACTGCATACATTATAGTTTTGTCCCTTGCTGCTCGAAATCACACTCTCTGTTTCTCTATCTCTCTATTATAAAAAAAGATCTTGGGAGGGAGACGAGACGTGATCTTCTCTGAAGACACTTTGACGTCACGTGAGACAAGGCAGTGAGACAAAATGAAAGCTGCTGTACAGGCTTTTAAATGATTGACGCGCAGCGCGACAAGCAGAACATGTAGCTCGCCAGCAGCAGCAGCACCAAGCCAGCAGCTGATCCAACCACATCTCCTTAGTGTTCATTCAGCCCCCCTCCCCCCTTCACAATGTGGGCAGCGTTCGTATGTCCCGCAAGAAAGAGATTTAACCATGTCTGGGGCCAGAAATAAATGACAAAGTAGAACGTCGTAAAGAATTCATAAATGTTGGCGCAGTACGCATGCAGAGCAGGTTAGAGATAATGGAAGTACAAAAATTCAAAAGTCTCAAAAAAAGGATAGGAAAGATCACATTAGTGCAAACAAATGGAAATTATTACTCGGTGAAATAACAGAACAGCGAAAAGAGATCGAATATATTGTTCGGATGTAATCTTTAAGTTGGAGACTTGTAGACTGTCTAATTCATGTTGCCAGCAAGAATTAAAAGATTCCAAAAACGTTGTTGCAGTATGAAGTCCCATGAGACGGAGACTTTTACCATGAGGCTCCTTCAAGTCACACCATACTTACAACTATTTTCAAACAAGACCACAGTCATCTAACCTCAGTCATGTGAATGCTTTTGTCAGACACACTTCCTGCTCTCTCAGCTCTTATTAATTTTAACAGGACAATAATTCTATATGTTCTAGATGACATGTCAACAACAAAGCGAAGAAGATAGAGCAGGGAGAAACATTTGAGAAAGTCATTTTATTTATTAGAGAGAAAGAAACGATATTCACTCATAGGCAGATATACGTGGCGTTGTCACGATGCAAGTCCAAACATGGAATCAAAATTTAGTGCGATCTTGAAGAAAAGTTAATTCCAAATATTGTTTTTACAAAAGTTTTAAAGTAAAAGTAATAATCCGTATGTCACAATTCCCATGAAAATAACAATCTCTTTAAATTGTATATCCAGTAAACCAAACCTGGGGGTTGGCGAGCGAAGTGAGCAGGGGACGGAGCCTCCTAGTATAATATTATTATAGGTGTTTGAGTGAGTATGCGTGTATAGAACCTTCCCAGCGTCCAAATTATTAACAATGGATAAACACTTTTGTAAGAGCCATTTGCTAGTTTTTAGGTTATATTAAATGTTTGCCTATACAGTATATTAGTGCATAGTCTATGGGAGGTTCTTGCAACCCCCATAAGTTGAATTGAATTGGTATATTCTAACTATTTCTAGCCTCTCTAAATATAGATTATAATCAGTTAGTGGCCTGCCTTGCCGCAAGATGTTAAGGGCAAACGGTTTTAAACCGGGCCAAACATGCCCAGTAACATAAAAGACAATGTGCTCTATTGAATGTGCAGCGTCGTACATTTAAAGCATACAGAAGAAGAAGTAAAGCATCTTTATGTATAGAAACAACTAAAGTTTGACAAGAAGAGCTATGTTTAGAGAAGAGACATTTTTCTAATTTTTTGCCTTTTATTCTACGTGTGTAACAACCTTTTTTTTATTCTTGTGTGAACTATTTGCTTTGAATTTTCACTAAATCTTTTAAAACAAACTTTTGGACTGAGAGATTTCTTTTGGCACACGTTTTTACCCGTGCTTAATCGTGCCTTACGCACCCACAGCTACAACTTTAATCTTTGTGCTGGTTTCAATATTGTCACATTACTGCAGGTAAATGTCTAAAGTTAGACATTACAATGACTTTAATAAACTGGTGTTTGTCACAGGTGAGTTGAAGTTTGGTGGATGTGAATGAAGATTGCGTGGAGGAGTAAAAGGAGAGGAAGAGAGGAAAAAAGACAGAGAAAAAAGAGGAATTGTGCTTGTGCGGCAATTGAGCATCATCTGTAGAGATATTTGTGAAAATAAATCAATATTTGAACTGGTACTAATGTTGGAGGGTTTGGCAGCACACTGGTGCCCCTGCAGTTAAAAAAAAATGTATATATAAAATAAATTTATATAAAATCCTAAGCCTAAAAGTGCAACTATTTTATGTGACGTTTTTATGTGACTTTTTTGTAACGCTTTAAATTGTGCTTATTTGAAAACCTACATATACAGTATATGTTTGGTGTCATTCTTTTCAGAATTTATCGAACATTAATGTGATGTTGTTAGATTTTCAGATTCTTATTCTGTTTTTAAATTATAAACTAAACAATATCAAGAACTCACGTCCTGTGAGACAAGACTTTGGGCCAAAACATTTAACCATGCCCAGGGCCGGAGATAAAAGACAAAGAGTAGGGCAACTGCTGTACAGGCTTTTAAATGTTCCAAGCGTCACGCGAGATGCAGATCAAGTGGCACGGCAGCGGCAGCAGCAATCCAGCAGCTGATTGAGCAAAGAGGAGGTAAAAAAAAAAATAATTGTATTTGTTTCCCATTGTATCACCGTTTAAGAGGGGGTTTCAGAGGAGTAACTGTGTCTCATTGGGGTGCATTTAGCCCCCCTCTTCACAAATGCGAGAACCACCAAATATATATAAATATATAAATAAATATATTGTCACACACATGTGTATGTGAGGCAGCTAAAGGGCCTGAACGAGAGTAATTCCATGTCAGACCAGGGTGATGGAGTGCACCAACTCTCTCACTCCTCTGCAGATCAGTTATGGGAAATTTCACCTGGCCCCAATGACGTAACTTCCGGTTCCAACTCTAGAGTTGATGTCAATTCCGGGCCTATGCACAATGGCATCACTTCCGGTTCTGGCCCAAGAGATGACGTCACTTCCTCTGCTCTGCCTTAAAACCACCATCTTGGTGCCAGGCAAGTCAGTTCTGTTATGGACTCTGATCTGTATGCTTCTATTGCGATTATTTATTCCATTTGCAGCCAGGGAATAATATATGGGTGATACGGGTGGCTGCCTTTTTGTGGCTTTTTTGTTGATTTGTTACTATATATATATATATATAGTGCATCCGGAAAGTATTCACAGAGTATCACTTTTTCCACATTTTGTTATGTTACAGCCTTATTCCATAATGGATTAAATTCATTTTTTTCCTCAGAATTCTATACACAACACCCCATAATGACAACATGAAAAAAGTTTACTTCAGGTTTTTCCAAATTTATTAAAAATAAAAAAAACTGAGAAATCACATGTACATAAGTATTCACAGCCTTTGCTCAATACTTTGTCGATGCACCTTTGGCAGCAATTACAGCCTCAAGTCTTTTTGAATATGATGCCACAAGCTTGGCACACCTATCCTTGGCCAGTTTCGCCCATTCCTCTTTGCAGCACCTCTCAAGCTCCATCAGGTTGGATGGGAAGCGTCGGTGCACAGCCATTTTAAGATCTCTCCAGAGATGTTCAATCGGATTCAAGTCTGGGCTCTGGCTGGGCCACTCAAGGACGTTCACAGAGTTGTCCTGAAGCCACTCCTTTGATATCTTGGCTGTGTGCTTAGGGTCGTTGTCCTGCTGAAAGATGAACCGTCGCCCCAGTCTGAGGTCAAGAGCGCTCTGGAGCAGGTTTTCATCCAGGATGTCTCTGTACATTGCTGCAGTCATCTTTTCCTTTATCCTGACTAGTCTCCCAGTTCCTGCCGCTGAAAAACATCCCCACAGCATGATGCTGCCACCACCATGCTTCACTGTAGGGATGGTATTGGCCTGGTGATGAGCGGTGCCTGGTTTCCTCCAAACGTGACGCCTGGCATTCACACCAAAGAGTTCAGTCTTTGTCTCATCAGACCAGAGAATTTTGTTTCTCATGGTCTGAGAGTCCTTCAGGTGCCTTTTGGCAAACTCCAGGCAGGCTGCCATGTGCCTTTTACTACGGAGTGGCTTCTGTCTGGCCACTCTACCATACAGGCCTGATTGGTAGATTGTGCAGAGATGGTTGTCCTTCTGAAAGGTTCTCCTCTCTCCACAGAGGACCTCTGGAGCTCTGACAGAGTGACCATCGGGTTCTTGGTCACCTCCCTGACTAAGGCCCTTCTCCCCCGATCGCTCAGTTTAGATGGCCGGCCAGCTCTAGGAAGAGTCCTGGTGGTTTCGAACTTCTTCCAGTTACGGATGACGGAGGCCACTGTGCTCATTGGGACCTTCAAAGCAGCACAAATTTTTCTGCAACCTTCCCCAGATTTGTGCCTTGAGACAATCCTGTCTCGGAGGTCTACAGACAATTCCTTTGACTTCATGCTTGGTTTGTGTTCTGACATGAACTGTCAACTGTGGGACCTTATATAGACAGGTGTGTGCCTTTCCAAATCATGTCCAATCAACTGAATTTACCACAGGTGGACTCCAATGAAGCTGCAGAAACATCTCAAGGATGATCAGGGGAAACAGGATGCACCTGAGCTCAATTTTGAGCTTCATGGCAAAGGCTGTGAATACTTATGTACATGAGCTTTCTCAATTTATTTATTTTTAATAAATTTGCAAAAATCTCAACCAAACTTTTTTCACATTGTCATTATGGGGTGTTGTGTGTAGAATTCTGAGTAAAAAAATGAATTTAATCCATTTTGGAATAAGGCTGTAACATAACAAAATGTGGAAAAAGTGATGCGCTATGAATACTTTCCGGATGCACTATATATATATATATATATATATATATATATATATATATATATAT
>JANRMT010062791.1:222348756-222365209 GCA_026402145.1 Polypterus bichir lapradei
AGTGTTATTGAGTGTTGCTTTCATCAAGGATTTGATTATCATTATTTCTTTCAATCATATTCGTTCGTATTTGGAGGATGTGTTGTGTTCAAGTTATATTCTGTGTTTGTCAACCGTTGTAATGGTAACAGGTTTCATTCATCGAAGTGTTCACTACCCAAATCGGTACTCATGAATCTAAGATGTTTAACAGGCATTCCCGGTATTAAGTTGTGGATTTGCCTGTGAATATTTAGCGATAGCGTGTCTATGAACTTAATTGAACCTTTCCCAGTCCTGCAAAGTCAGTTCACGTGAGCTGCTCGGAGTACATGCATCGAAGCTTCTCAGCTGTTCTTGTGCTATCTCGTGCGATCTCGCGATGTCCACGGCTTTATTTAATGTTAGCTCAGACCTGGCATACCAGCAATTTAAACTCTGTTACAGCAATTTTAACTCCGTTACAAAGTGATCAAAAGTCTCGTTTAAACCCTGCGTCTTCTCATTAAACTTGTATCTCGCGAATATCGTATTCGTCGTGGGCATGACAAACGCCAGCGGCAGCCTGTCTATGAACTTAATCTGTGCTTGTGCTATCTCATGCGATCTCGCGATATCCATGGCTTTATTTAATGTTAGCTCAGACTTGGCATACCAGCAATTTAAACTCCGTTACAGCAATTTTAACTCCGTTACAAAGTGATCAAAAGTCTCGTTTAAACCCATCGTCTTCTCCATATCGTATTTGTCGTGGGCATGACAAACACCAGCGGCAGCCTGTCTATGAACTTAATTTAAACTTTAGGTTTACACTGTGCTTTGTTTCCGAAGTAGCTTCACTCATGAATATGCTTGTATGCGTCACTTGCTTCATATTCTTTTGCTGCCTTCTCAATTGTGTAATGCGTTTTTTGAACAGGTTTAATTCATCGAAGTGATCACTCGTACTGCGTTCACAGTCAGTTAACTTGAGCTGCTCTCTTGTGTGATCTTGCAATGTCCACGACTTTATTCAGTGTTAGCTAAGACCCGGCACTTAAAAGTTTCTCGCTACAGCAGTTTTAACTGTGATCCAAAGTCTCGTTTATACTTCGTGTCTTCTCATTAAACTTGTATCTTGCAAATATCGTATTCGTCACAGGCATGACAAACGGCAGCGGGAGCGTGTCTATAAACTTAATTTAAACTTACGGTTCACACCGTGCTTTGTTAACGCAGTAGCTGCACTTATGAATATGCTTGTATGCGTCACTCGCTTCATACTCTTTTGTTGCCTTCTCAATTGTGTAATGCGTTTTTTGTTCAGCGCTCTTTGGAGCTCTTCCTTGTTCTCTGCATACTACATTCACAGTCAGTTCACGTGAGGCGCTAGTCCTTCACCTGCGAATATTAACCTTATATGGGCAAGCACTCAATTACATGGGAGGCATGATGATGCGGGACGCAACTCCGCCTCACACGGCGACTTAGCTGCAGGCTATGGCTATGGCCGTATATATGGACGAAAGTAGGTTACAGTTATAACCGTTATGCGTAGAATTTTGAAGTGAAACCTGACTAACTTTTGTAAGTAAGCTGTAAGGAATGAGACTGCCAAATTTCAGCCTTCCACCTACACGGGAAATTGGAGAATTAGTGATGAGTGAGTAAGTGAGTCAGTCAGTCAGTCAGTGAGGGCTTTGCCTTTTATTAGTATAGATTTCCAAAAAGCTTTCTTCTTCTTCTGTCAACTGCTTCCAATAGGGGTCACCACAGCGGATCATCTTCTTCCATATCTTTTTGTCTTCAGCATCTTGTTCAGTTACACCCATCACCTGCATGTCCTCTCTCACCACATCCATAACCTTCTCTTAGGCCTTCCTTTTTTTCTCTTGCCTGGCAGCTTTATCCTTAGCATCCTTCTCCCAATATACTCGGCATCTCTCCTCTGCACATGTCCAAACTAACATAATCTCGCCTCTCTGACTTTGTCTCCCAACCATCCAACTTGAGCTCACCCTCTAATGTACTCATTTCTAATCCTATCCATCCTTGTCACACCCAATGCAAATCTTAGCATCTTTAACTCCGCTACCTCCACCACTGTCTCCTGCTTTGTGGTCAGTGCCACCGTCTCCAACTCATATAACATAGCTGGTCTCACTACCATCCTGTAGACCTTCCCTTTTACTCTTGATGATATCCGTCTGTGACAAATCACTCCTGACACTCTTCTCCACCCATTCCACTCTGCCTGCACTGTCTTTTTCACCTCTCTTCCACAATCCCCATTACCCTGTACTGTTGATCCCAAGTTTTTAAACTCCTCTACCTTTGCCAGCTCACCATTCCACTGACCTCTCTATCATTTACACACATATATTCTGCCTCGTTCCTACTGACCTTCATTCCTTTCCTCTCATATCTCCACCTCTTCAGGGTCTCCTCAACCTGCTCCATACTCTCGCTACAGATCACAATGTCATCATCAAACATCATAGTCCATGGGGACTCCTGTCTAATTTCGTTTTTCAACCTGTCCATCACCATTGCAAATAAGAAAGGGCTCAGAGCCGATCCCTGATGTAATCCCACCTCCACCTTGATTGCATCCGTCACTCCTACCGCAGACCTCACCACGATCACACTTCCCTCGTACATATCCTGTACAACACTTACATACTTCTCTGCCACTCCCGACTTCCTCATAAAAATACCACAACTCCTCTCGAGGTACCCTGTTATATGCTTTCTCCAGGTCCACAAAGATGCAATGCAGCTCCTTCTGGCCTTCTCTATACTTCCCCATCAACACCCTCACAACAAACATCGCATCTGTGGTGCTCTTTCTTGGCATGAAACCATACTGCTGCTCACTAATCATCACCTCCCTTCTTAACTTAGCTTCCACTACTCTTTCCCATAACTTCATGCTGTGACCCATCAATTTTATTCCCCTGTGGTTACTACAGTCCTGCACAGCCCCCTTATTCTTCAACATCGGCAACCACTACACTTCTCCACTCCTCAGGCATCCTCACACTTTCCAAAATTCCATTTAACATTCTTATTAAAAACTCCACTGCCATCTGTCTTAAACACCTCCATACTTCCACAGGTATGTCATCTGGACCAATGGCTTTTCCATGTTTCATCCTCTTCATACCTGTCCTTGCTTCTCCTTGCTAATCCGTTGTACTTCCTGATTTACTATCTCTACATCATTCAACCTCTTCTCTCTCTCGTTCTCTTCATTCATCAGTATCTCAAAGTACTCTTTCCATCTGCTCACACTCTCCTTGCTTGTGAGTATGTTTCCATCTTTATCACCCTAACCTGCTGCACATCTTTCCCAGCTTGGTCCCTCTGTCTAGCCAATTTGTACAAGTCATTTTCTCCGTACTTAGTGTCCAACCTCTCATACAACTCATCATACATCTTTTCTTTTGCCTTCACCACCTCTCTCTTCACCTTGTGCCTTACCTCCTTGTACTCTTGTCTACTTTCTGCATCTCTCTGACTATCCCACTTCATCTTCACCATCCTCTTCCTCTGTATACTGTCTTGTACTTCCTTATTCCACCGCCAGGTTTCCTTTTCCTCCTTCCTCTTTCCAGATGTCACGCCAAGCACCCTTCTTGCTGTCACCCTTTCTACATCTGCTGTAGTTGCCCAACTGTCTGGTAATTCTTCACTGCCACCCAGTGCTTGTCTCACCTTTTCCCTAAACTCAACCTTGCAGTCTTCCTTTTTCAACTTCCACCATTTGATTCTTGGCTCTGCCCTTGCTCTCTTCCTCTTCTTGATCTCCAACTTCATCCTACAGACTACCATCCTATGCTGCTTAACTACACTTTCCCCTGCCACCACTTTGCAGTCTTAAATCTCCTTCAGATTGACTCTTCTGCATAGGATATAATCTACCTGTGTGCATCTTCCTCCACTTTTGCACATCACCCTATGTTCCTCCCTCTTCTTAAAATACGTATTCACCACAGCCATGTCCATCCTTTTGGCAAAATCCACTATGCTCTGACCTTCTTCATTCCTCTCCTTGACACCATACCTACCCATCTCCTCCTCGTCTCCTCTGTTCCCTTCACCAACATGTCCATTGAAATCCGCTCCAATCAACACTTTCTGTCCCTTGGGTACACTGTTCATCACTTCATCCAAGTTGCTCCAAAAATCTTCTTTCTCATCCATTACACACCCAACTTGTGGGGCATATGCACCAACAACATTCATCATCACACCTCCAATTTCCAACTTCATAATCATTACTCTGTCTGACACTCTTTTCACCTCCAAAACACTCTTGACGTACTGTTCCTTCAGAATAACTTCTACACCATTTCTCCTCCCATCAACACCATGACAGAACAATTTGAATCCACCTCCAATCCACCTGGCCTTACTCCCCTTCCATTTAATCTCTTGCACGCGCAATATATCAACCTTTCTTCTCTCCATCATATCTGCTAACTCTCTCCCCTTACCAGTCAAGGTTTGTGCATCCCCTGTGGCTGGGTTCGATTTCCAGAAAGCATTTGAGTAAAAGCGTGTGCTGCATAACTAATCACATCGGTCTTTAAAACAGAATAAACGCCATCAACAGCATCTTCTGCAATTTAGGAAAAGCCTTGGGATTTCTGCATTAATGAGACAAAAATGTTGAAAACAAACTTTGCAAATTCATCCAGAAGTGGACATAAAGATCACTCAAGTACTAACAAGAATGAACAGCTGGATAAGCACATCTGGAGCCAAACTTTCAAAAAAAGCACATGAAAAAGCACATCCTTTCCATATGAATGCATCTTATCAAAGGCTGCGGTGGGAGTTAAATAACTAGTCTTTCGAAGTGCAGCACAACAGAGTAAATCATTAATGTAAATAGAATTATTAAAAAGACTAAGCTTTTGTCATTTCTGCATTCTTAGACCATCTTCCAGTTACACAATCCCCTGTAGTCAATGTCACATTTAATGTTCCTTTCACCTTACCTGTCTTGTTACCCAAATCATCAACACTGATTTTCATTCAAGACTTTACCGTCCTTTCTGTCATACACATAAAATTAGACACACAGTTCCTCTACATATGTGTCCAGTAATAATAATAATAGTAAACTGGCAGGAATGAGAAAAGGCACAAGATGGGAATATTCATGAGAAGAGCCTGGGGACCAGGGTGAGGATGTGCCTTGTCTCCCATTACGTGAGCTCATCTGCTGCCCCTCAGTTACATGCGTTACACTGGGGGCAAATGCAATGGAGAATACTGACAATGTACACTTTCAGAAGTGGAATAAATCGACTGTATAGTGAAGCATTCCATTGCCAAACGTAAAAATACAAAGTAGAACATTTCAGACAAACGATGAGTTTTGTTAATCATAAACAATGCAACCTAACTATTATATGTGTTACTTTTATTTATTCTCACCAAATGTTACATATCTACATGGGAAATGAACATGGGTAATATGTTTATAATAATTCTCATTAAAATACACTGTCAAAATATAGTAATGAGCCAATTAATACACATTGGCCTTTAGGAAAAATTAAAAAAAACGTATACACTGTCATTTAAGACAGAATGCATTGTTAATGTCACGCACTTTCTACTGACATTATGTCATAAAGAAAAAAGAAACAGCACTGTCCATGCAAACTCATATCCTCCTTGATTTTTGACCTTTTGATTAATTGTCAATATCAAATAAATAGTCACTTTAAGAAGATGACAAGTCTGCTATAGTCAGTTCAATTAACGCTTCTTTTAAAAAGTTTGCAAATACAGAATATAAAACAGAATCTCAATGAAGCGGGACTTGCGAGTAGAAACAAATAATATGTGACACTGAGAATTTATAATTCATAATAACGGGAACAAGTAAAAACTACGAATTCCTGAAACGGACACCGTAATCATAGGCATTTCGATCAATAATTTAGGAGGCTTGTGTGTGCATTTCAATATTGATTTAAGAACTAAGTAGGCCACCTGTTGTACTAAACGGTAGCTCAAGCAGCACTTAACATTAAATATTCTAACAAATAAATTTAAGTGAATGAATGTAGATGCCGCGCCGCTACAATAAAGGTTCACACTGACATTCTGTATGTTTAGAAGGCGCTGATTGGCTGAAGCTGTTTATAGGGAATTGTCCCAAGTTGGAAGTGCTGTATAGCAATCAAAAACAACATTTAATTTAAAACCAGCTTCATATTTTCTTCTGATAGAACGCACCTTCGTAGATAAGGGATGCTCTTACAATAAAGGTATATGAGGGTGTGAGATACAAAAAACACAAAACAGTGCAAACGACACTTTGGAATAGTTTGGGTATTACCATGTGGTCTCATAGACACAATAGACAGAGAGAGAGGTTAGGAGTACGCGCTGATGTAGCGCATTGCCGCACCCACATAGGAAAAAAAAAAAGACCGTATGCTCCGTGGTTACTCTCTCAGGTGGGTGTTAGCATATCATAATCTCTTGTGCCAATAGTGTGAGTTTTCCACATTCAACTTATATGAGCGATATTATAAAATACCAGAAATTATACTGCAAAATCAAGTCCCCAACTTATCCGCAGAAGAACTTATCCGTGAGTATATACTGTAACGCCATTAATAATATGAATAAAGTAAATACTCTGATCACAGCAAGCGCATCTTGCATTAAATTTGCACCTGAAACTATTTTGCTGGCCTGCCATTTTACACTTTTCCTACCTACGTTATGTGTCAAATATTGGCTGTCTCTCACAGTTCTGCCCCCCAAATATTCATCTTCTAATCTGTTGTACCTGAACACTACACTTATTTTATTCCTCATAATTTGACATGAAACTTTATGAATTACTGAGGACATGATGTGGTAGGGTGTGTGTAAAGTGTCTGACGTGACCTAAAGCTTGATGAAGGAGGTATTGGAGAGCTCTGTTTCAACTGTTCTCATCCTGAAGGTTCTGTTCAGGTTGAGTTAAATGTTTTTGTTTTTTTTGCAGGGATCAAGAGGCAGCTGACATTTCCCATAACTCTTAGATGGATACAACAGAGATGAGCCATGCTGACATGTATACTGCAGAGAAAATTGCTGTTAATATTAAAAGGGAGGAGGAGGACAGTGAGTGGGGATCTGATCACCCTAAACCGGAGAGGCTCTGCATTAAGGATGAGGATTGTGACTCTGAGACAATAGGCATTAAAGAAGAGGGTGTCAAGTCCTTCATGATTGATACACAGAAACATGTAATTAGTGACAATGTCAAAGGAGAAGACCTCCATTCAGAGTCTGGTCATTGGTATGAATGTCAAGAGAGATGCTGTTCATTTGAGGTATATTCAGTCAAAGTGAAATCTGACTCTGATGAGGAAATGTCATCAAATAGGGCCTTGGAAGATCAACCATCATCAAATGAATCTGGAGAAAGTAAGTGGGGAAAAAATAATACAAGTTTGGGGGAGTTGCCAGTGAGATCCACGCAGTAAGGAAGTTGTGGGTTTGCTTCCCAGGTCCTCTCTGTGGAGAGCGCTTAGAGTAGTGAGAAAAGTTCTCTCTCTCTCTCTCTCTCTTTAAGAATTCATTATTATTTACCTTAAGTGGAAGTGTTGTGTATTTTATATTATTCTTGAAAATGTTTATTTTATTGTAAAAAGATAGAGAGAGAAAGATGAGTACACAATGCTTAAGCTCACTGTTCAAGAACCAAAAAGCTCCACTTTGATCTTATCATTTTGTATGCATAGAGAGCTCTGTTTTTGTAAATCACTGTGTTTGCAAGTATCCTATTCGTTTGAAGGCTGCACTTTTTTTTCTGCATCTTTTAAACAACAGTGCACGAGTCTTAAGCATTTTGTGCTTTGCTGATGCACCTCTACCAAAAAAAAAAAAAAAGAGATCACTAATAATATAAAATGCACTGAAGTACAAATGTACAGTACATGTAGTACCTAGAATATTTAACCTATATTTGAATATTTACTCTTTTTAAACTGAATATTCAAAATAGGACTGTCAGATTGAACGTCAATATTCCAATGTAATTCAAATATATGAGAAAAAACATCTTACTGGAAAGCAAAAGCTGACATATGATTTTAAAAGAAAAGTTGTTAATTTTACTTGCCAATTATTTCACCATTGTGTCCCTCCACTATTTGCAGATCACTTTCATAGCTAGGCTTTTCATGATTTTGAATTATAAACTTGTATCGTTATTAGTAAAATTGGCTGCCTTTTACTTTTTAAACATACCCCCAGAATTATCCTTCTGTTTTTTCCGCAGTTTAAACCCCTGAGTTGTATTTGCTTTCTTATTGAACTCTCAAGCAAAGTCAGTTTGCTTTTGAAAATGGTAAATAATTCCTATATTTCTAATGTTGCTTTAATTCTTTAAACAGTTATAAAATTACCATTTTAAAAAGCCTTTTCTTTGTCAGCAATGCGTATGCAACTAGCTCTGTTAACACACGGTTTCATGCACAGACTAGGTTGGCTGATGGCTTGACGCAAATTGTTTAAAACAAATGAGGCTTAATTTAAAAATATACATTCTTGTCACCTGGATTATATATTTGCTGTAACTGTAAAGGATGGGGGTTATGACAAGCTCAGCTTAGTTTAGTTGTGTATGCTAGTCCTTGACTGCCTGCTCCCACCCATAGCACTGAATTGGCTTCTCGCAACGTTAAATGCCAAGCCATGTCCAGCACAACTGATCTACCGCCTACACTTCTTGTGTTTTACTTTAATATGTTGCTCTATGTTGTTTGTTAACATAGTAGTTATAAACATTCAATCTTTTAACAGAATGTTCTCCTGCAAATAAAGTGATCTTCTAAATGAATAATTATAATGTGGATGAAATACCTACATTATTATAATCCTACTCCGGTTTAGATTAGGTAGGCCATTCCTTCCAGTCACACCCTTCCTGGTTTTACTCTTCTTGCTCACATGAGTGCTGAAGTTTGAGCCAGAGGACTATAAGTAAACCCACACCTGCCCAATGCCTCTTAGCCCAGAGTGGAATAAAATCTAGGCACTCTCCAGGAGTTTGGTTTTAGAGCCTGTGCTGAGGTGAGCTCGGCTGTATTTAAACAGTACCTCTCTACCTCCCACACTTACTCATGTTTTTTTTCACCAGAGTTGTCACATTCCATGTCCATAGAGCCAGTTTTGGTATCCTGGGGATTAGTTTGCCAAGGTACCTGCCTTCAATTACCACCCAAGCTACAAAGCACTACACCCTTATGATTCCTCCTGCAGGTGATGGGCCCACAAGAAGACTAATCTATGTTGCTTACTTGGGCTGTTCCCAGACAGGTCGCCTAGATGAAGGCCCGACCTACAGGTGCTCATTCTATGACTGCATTGCCAGTGGTTGATGCCAGCACTAAAGGAAGCTGTCAGAATGAAGAAGACGACCTTTTGAGCTTGGTTAGCTTGTGGGACTCCAGAAGCAGTTGACAAGCAAAACAGAGTGCAACAATGGTGGCTGTGGAAGTAAAAACTTGGGTATTGGAGGGGTTAGCTGAGGCCATGGAAAGTGACTTTCAGTCAGCTGTGAAACATTTCTGGTAACCTGTTAGGCGACTAAGGAGGGAGAAGCAGTGCTTCGTCCATGTGGTTTAAAGCAGGGGTGTCAAACTCAAGTCCTGGAGGGCCGCAGTGGCTGCAGGTTTTCATTCTAACCATCTTCTTAATTAGTAACCAGTTTTTGATGCTAATTAACTACTTTAGCCTTACCTTTAATTAGCTTGACTCAGGCCCCTTAGTTGTTTTTTCCTTAATTAGCAGCCGAACAGCAATGAGACATAAAACAAGCAGGACATGACCAGCTCACCTGTACCCATCAAACAAAATCTGAAAATAAAGATGAAGGTCTCAGTAAGGTTGATCCCTCAGGTTACCAAAACATTTTAGGAGTTCTTAGAAAAAAACAGAATATCAACAGTTTTGGAAATGTCTGCTGTAGCAGAAAGAGAGCAGCAACAAGCCATGGAATTAAATAACGGGTTTAATTAACAGCAAGAATCAGCTTCTCATTAAGGAACTGGTTGGAGTTTGAAGCCCCAATTTAGCTGGTTATCTGTTGGCTCGTTTCACGTCTCATTTTTGTTTGGCTGTCATTTAATGAAGAAAACAATCAATTCAGAAGCTTAATCCTTAAAAACAGGGCTATTAAAATAGAGGGAAAAGAAGTTAATTAGCATTGAAAACGGGACACTGATTAGGAAAAAGGGTTAGAAAGAAAACCTGCACCCACTGCAGCCCTCCAGGCCTGGAGTTTGACACCTGTGGTTTAAAGCATGGGCTTATCTGTATAGTCGGGCAGTGGAAGGAACACTTTGAGAATCTCTTAAATCCCGCTGACATGACTTCCTAATATTAGCCTCTGGTTTTAAAAATAAAAATATTGTATACAGAAAAGCACTTAGTTACTGTACATAGTAATTCGTATACATCCAAATAACCAATTGCACTATAACTGAGGCTCATTCACCTTTCCCAGACAAAGTCGGGTAACACAGTTAATCATTTAATATTTTAAGTTTCTCAATGATGATAATCATTTGATTGGTCATTTCATTCTGTTTGTTTTCTGTAGTCTAGATGTTCACATTGGCACATACATCTAAAAAGGTGAGTTGTAATTTAAAGCCGAGAACTTCAGTTAGGGTACAAAATGTAAAGTCCCTAATTATCTTAAGCTCTGTGTTGCAAAGAGCTAATTTGTAGCAATACAGGTCTATTTTTTAGTTCACAAGCACATCCTGTCAGAAGTGGCCAATAAAACTTCTCAACAGCTAAGTGTTGTGTCAGGATTGTTAAAGCTAACACACAGGGAGTTGATCTGGCATTCATGTGTTTAACTAACTAGTTAGTGACAGAGCACTGGTGACAATTAAGTGCTACAGCATATTGGGTAAGTAGCTGGCAAGCTAAATTGCATTGTGACACCATTAGTCGGTTGGAAATGGAGAGTCAGGAATTGGCAGTACAAGATGAAGAAATGATTCATAAAGCAGGTAGATTGTGTCCTCTCGTTGGGTGATGCTAGTGGAGCTAGTATTCTTACCAAATCCATGTTATTCTGACAGACACAAAGTTTAATTAAATAAAGGCACTTTACACCCGAGTTCCACCACAAGTCAGCTGTTCATAGAAATTGTTAGGTGAAATGCTGCTAAGGGCAAACATGGTGGTGTCTGTCATAGCACCTCATCAACATGACCACCACTGTGCCTCTGTTGAAATTAGGAAGGCATCTGATAGCAGTTTGATATTCCCAGAGTTTTCAAAGTGAGGGCTGTGGTGAGTATTTAAGAAGATTGAGGGGGTTGAGGGACCATAGGAGATCATCAGTAATGTGGACCCCAATGCTCCCTATATCAAGCGCTGACCCCCAGTAAATAGAAGCACAGCAACCACTAAATCTCCTGTAGTTGATGATTGGCTTCTTTGTTTGACATAAAGAGTTTTGTATTTACACTAGCCAGTAAGCAGTTGAACCTTCTTGCAATAGATGGCCTCTTGAATGATAGCACTCAGTTCCACTATTATTGTCATCTGCAAACCTGAAAATGGAGTTCAGATCACAAATGAAGAAGGACAGTAGGAGTGCACTAAACATACAGCTGCAGGATGCTCAGGTACTCTGAGTTCTATTTTTAGAAGAGGCTAGTCAGAGGCCTACCAATCCAGTCAAACAAGGGCCTGGAGTTCCATTGTTAACGTCTGGAGATTCATGGTGTTGAATGCTTAACTAAACCCCATATTTTTGTTGTCCAGGTAGGTTATTGTTGGTGCTGCATTGATGGCTCTGGAAATATCATGGTTTCTGTGGATTGGTTTATGTGATAGCGAAACTGATGCAAGTTCTCTGCATCAGGTACCCTGAACTTCATATGTACGCTATAACAAGCATACTCATTCAGACATAGAAGGGCATTTTGGAATTAGAAAACAATGTTGGTTGTCTTAAAGCCGCTGGTGATTACAGTTAGAGTTAGGGACATATTGAAGGTGTCGCAGAAGATCATGTTGTGAGTGTGCAACTGGAGCTGCTGCCTGGACCTGGAGCTTTACTGTGCATACTGTCAACAGAGCTGTTAGGTGAGGAGGATATAAATGGCTATTTGATAGGTGACTTTGCTGTTAGTGTTGTAGTGTGGTTTTAAAGGCACCTCTTAAAGAACAATGATTTTCAAGATAAGTATGTGATGAGAGAATAAACTGCAGGGGATGGTTGAAAAAGTAGGCCAAAGTCAAAACTGAAAGACAAAAATTGCCATTCAATTAAAACCTAAATCCACAAGATAAAAAGTCACTGGCTACTAACTAACTACATTTGAAATTCTGCACCTGTTATTTAGATTTGGAAATTACGTTCATTTTTATTTGTTGTCATCTTATATTAAGGAACAGAAATTTTGTCATGATATGTTATGTGACTGGCAATGGCCCTAGTAACCATAACAAGATGGCAGTACCCATAAAACTGAAACACAAAGTGACATCAGTCATTAATATAACAAAACAACATTGTATGAAATAAAATCCCTTTGAAATATCCAGCCACATTCTCACTTGGACTCTGTGACTGCTTGTGTATGTTCATTATAATTCTAAGTTGTTATACTGAAGTAGTTTTCTTTTATATTTGACTAGCTGTATAAAGCCCAGGCTCCTAGAAACCATGGATTCTGGCACTTCATTCAATCAATCGCATCGGTTGTGCATTAGTGGCTAAGCGAGCTTCGCCTTCCTCTGCGGTTTGGTTTTGCTGACATGCTCACCTTGCTTGTCTATCAGCGGCTAAGCATGTTTCTCTGTCCTCAGAGGTTTCGTTTTGCCTATGTTCTCGCCTCGCTTGTGCATCATTGGCTAAGCAACTTTCTCTTTTCTCGGCGGTTTCACTTTGGCAACAGAGTCGCTTTCTTTGAGCTTCGTGCTGTAGCCTCACAGTTCTGGGCCATACAGACACACACACTTCCACACATAGACGTTTATATATTAGATAATTTGTGTGTGTGTGTTTTTTTTTTTTTTTTTAATGCATAATTCTTACTGACTCCTTGTTTCTCAATTTTAAATGCTCTCTCTTGTGACTTTTTCAAGAGAATAGACTTCACTGTTTCTGAGGATGCACTTCTCTTATTTCTGTCAATACCTCATACATGCATTTTATGATGTTATCAGTCGCTGTTAATTTATTTTTTTCTATTTTAGCGAATCTGTCATTAGTTTGATAAAAGTTAGTATCAGTGTTGGGGCATTGTTATTAGTTTGGTTTATATGAGCAGGAATTAGCTATCTTAAACTAAATAGCTGGCTTTTGTCAGATGTTGTTTTAAACATTCTTCTAAAATTGTGCATGTGTAACTTTCTACAGATATAGAAGATGGTGGAAGCTCCTCCTTGTCTTCATTTCGGCAGATTTCCTTTCACTGCAGATCGCAACAGACAGCACTTAATGGAAATGTGAAGAAAGCAATATCTGTATCAGAAATTTCAATACCAACCACCTTGCAGTATCATTCTATGACTGCCATGAACTCTCAACATGACGTGAACAACACAAATTCAATTGATTTGTATATTGAACATGAGCAAACAAAAAGTTTGACATGCAAATCTAAAATGGAATGTAATCATTGCATTCCTACAAAACAGAAGTCTCACTTCTACTCTGAATGTGGTAAACAATTATCAAAAAAGAGCCGTTTTGAAACTCACATGAGAATCCATGCTGGAGAAAAGCCCTATCATTGTAATACATGTGGCAAACGATTCTCTAATAGAAGCTATTTTTTGCTCCACACAAGGAGTCACACTGGAGAGAATCCTTATGGCTGTTCTGAATGTGGCAAACAATTTGCAATAAAGAGTCATCTTCAAAACCACACAAGAATTCACACAGGAGAAAAACCCTTTCAATGTAAGGAATGTGGCAGACGGTTTTCGTTAAGGAGCAGTCTTCGAATTCACACAAGGGTTCATACTGGAGAGAAACCGTACTGCTGTCCTGAATGTGGTGAGAGATTCACTCACTGGAGCGGTCTTCATGACCACACAATTGTTCACACTGGAGCACCAGCATATTGCTGTTCTGAATGTGGCAAGCAATTTTCAAACAGGAGTAATTTGCAGGCCCACAGAAAAATTCACACTGGACAAAAGCCGGAGCACTGTAGTGAATGTGGCAAACAATTTTCAAATATGAGCAATCTTCGAAGACACACAAAAATTCACATTGGAGAGAAAAATTACAGCTGTTCTGACTGTGGTAAACTATTCTTATTGTTGGATGATCTTCACAGCCACAAAATAATTCACACTGGAGAAAACCCCTTTCACTGTCATGAATGTGGCAAACAGTTTTCAAATAAGAGCAGTCTTCGAAGACACACAAGAATTCACTTTGGAGAGAGAAAATACTGTTGTTCTGAATGTGGTAAGCTATTTTTAAAAATGGATGAACTCCACATCCACAAAAGAACTCACACTGGAGAAAAGCCCTATCACTGTAATGAATGTGGCAAACGATTTTCAGTTAAATGTAATCTTCAAAGACATATAAGACTTCACAGTGGAGAAAAGCGATATTGCTGTAATGACTGTGGCAAACGATTCTCTACCAAATGCAGCTCTCAGAGACATTCAAAGCTACATTGGAGTAAAGAAAAAACTGACAAAAAGGAACCTGAAATACTTTGGACAAATCTACACAACACTACCCAAGAATGTACAAAAGAAGCAGAATGGATAAGTAATCTATACACAGACACAGAAAATACACAAGTGAAAGAAATGAAATAGTGTGAAGCAGCAGCCAAAATAATAGAAACTGCATTCCAAGAAGAGCTACTGACTCCGATCCTCACACCATACCCAGCTTGTGTCATACTCAAAACTAACCCCCAATATCAACATATGGCCAAGTGTGAAAGAGGTTAATGTGTCAACTGCTGGTGACACCACAGTGGCCCATCATAGGAGCAACTTTCCTTAGACCAAATTTGAAAAAACCCAATTAGCAAAAAGCTACCGCCCCTATAACCTGACTCTCTTAAAACCAGTTGACAACATAAGAATTTATAGTCACCTGGATCAGGATTAGAAAATGTAGAAGAGGAGGATCAAAGAAGGCCACAGAGTACAACATACCAGATATTGTTAAGGTAAACTAAGGACATTACTGAATACTACAAGAAAGGTAGAATCCTAATGCCTTCTGCAGAACCACAAAAGAATTCATGCTAAGAAGAACCCTCATTTCTATTCTGAATATGGCAAACTGTTCACAAGAAAGAGCAATATTCACACTAGAGACAAGCCCTATCAGTGTAATGAATGTGGTAAATGATTTTTGTGAATTAACTGTTTGCAGTATTACACAAGAATTCACATTGGACACGGATGTGACTTACAATGACCAGATTCTAAGTAATTGGCAATTAAACAGAACAGCAATGAGAAAGTCATAAATCACAACAGAACAGTAATTGTGAACTAAAAGTAAGGGTGCTATAAGAAAGGAAAAAATCCCCAGCAACAACAGTGTGGTGTGGATCAAGCATAAAAGGCCTTTGATAGGTTACCCCACAGCTGCATCCTCAAATACCTTTAACTGAAGAAAATCTTCTCTGTTCCTGTAATTTTCATTTAAACCACTAGGCACCACTGGCAAACATCTATGATGCTCCACCATGACAAAGGCCAAACCACAATTCCAAATAGAAAAACGAAATGGTGGAATATTCCAAGGAGACTTTTTAATTGGCATTCCGTCTGGAGTTAAAGGAATACTCTACCCAAAGGCTATTGTTTATTTATATTTTCATGCAGAACAGAGACAACAGAATTTCTGTTAGAGTAGGTGTCTCTGGTGCCCAACATTGTACAACAGAAAACAATGTAAAAAAAAAAAGTCAATGACATAAATCTGTTGTTACTTGTGTCACATAATCCACACATCAGGTCATCTAGTCGTATGCTCATGACATCTCAAACATGCTTTATTTTTCACTAAACTATCGTTAAACATTAGATGGGAACAAGCATTTGAATTGTAGACCCACCTCTGATCATTACATTTACATTCATATCTACAACTAAACAACCTCTGAATTATATTAGCATCAAACTCTGAAATTGCATTGGTGAATTGACCTTCTTCTTGTTGAAGCATCTTGGATCTGTACAAAAAGAGGCATATTTTCTTTCTGACAATGTTTTCAATCTCTTTTCTTTAACTTTTCATCTTTAATCTCGCTGTGCGTGTGTTTTGTTAGGCTTTCTTGTTACAATTCTCAAGCAACATGCATAGATGTTTAGACTCATTAGGAGTATCAAAGTGGGCTCTTTAAAGGAAAACTTAACAACCATTGAAAACATCAGCCTTAATGAAGATTGTAGCATCAGAAAACTAAACCTAGAACTTACTTGTAAATAGACATTTTCAATGACTTGA
>JANRMT010062791.1:222376969-222403955 GCA_026402145.1 Polypterus bichir lapradei
GGGGGGGGGGGGTCGCGCTTTTAGTTACAGGGCCCCTAAACTGTGGAATGGTCTGTCTGCTACTATAAGAGATGCCCCTTCGGTCTCAGCTTTTAAATCTCGGCTGAAGACTCACTACTTCAGTTTAGCGTATCCTGACTAGAGCTGCTGATTAATTGCACAGACTGCATCTTTGTTGTTAGTCATTAGCACTAAAGCATAAGTAACTTGAGAGTTGTAATTTGTTACTAACCTTCACCTATTCTGTTTCTCTTCTCGGTACTCAAATGTGGCACTTGGTGGCACGGCCCACCTGCCAAGTTGTTTTGTCTGCCTAAGGTAAAGTCATCCCTGATGGTGGATCGCAGGAATCCTGTGGTAGAGGGGTCCTTTCATCGGATTGGCTGGCCCAGCACTGTTTCAGCTGTGGAATGGCCAAATGGGGGAGGCAGCTTGATAGCTGATGTCTCCAAATATTATTTGACATCATCTACTGTTAAATCCTGCTCCATACTTGTAAAATTTGTATTTTTATACTGTATTGAGGATTTGTTCTGTTCTGTGTATTGTATTGACCCCCTTCTATTTGACACCCACTGCATGCCCAACCTACCTGGAAAGGTGTCTCTCTTTGAACTGCCTTTCCCAAAGTTTCTTCCATTTTTTTCCCTACAAGAGTTTTTTTTGGGAGTTTTTCCTTGTCTTCTTAGAGAGTCAACGCTGGGGGGCTATCAAGAGGCAGGACCTATTAAAGCCCATTGTGGCACTTCTTGTATGATTTTGAGCTAAAATAAATTGTATTGTGTTGTATTTGGTCTAAGTACTCAGAAGGTAACTGAAGAGAATATGATGATACAAGTATCATTAGAAAGGAAAAAAGTCTTATAATTTAAAAATGAACTGACATGGTAAGACTTAAAACAGTAGCAAGCCATGAAATTAAATAAGATTGGTGAGGATTGACTTCAAATAAGCAGCTAAGTTGGATCAGAGTTGGCCACCCTTGCTCTATGGCTTGCCGTTTTATCTCCTCAGTTCTGTTATACCATTTTCTTGGGCTGAATGCTTTCTAATCCAAGTTAATTCACAGTTATTCTGTTTTTGGCTAACCTCTTCATATAACTGATCCGTGTTTTGCTGGAAAAAAAGCTGCACAGAACAGCTGAAGCTCTGTCATGCAACTGAATGTTACCAGACCAGTGACTGTGGTAGATGAACTTTTAGTCTTTGATGTGACCGCAGATCTATCTTATAATGATTTTGGTGCTACTTTATGTACAGGGTCATTGTGATGTTGAGAAAATAGTTATGTTTACATTGCACACAGTGTCAGACTGTGAAAGGTAGCAGTCAACAGGTGAAAAGTCCTTGTGGCCTACCTACCACACCACTGTCCATGAGCAGAGCTACACAAAGTAAGTATAAATCTAGTGTTGTAGCTGACTGACGTATTACTTAAACCAGGGGTGGGCAAACTACGGCCGGCGGGCCACATGCGGCCCGCCAGAGTATATTATGCAGCCCGTAGGCACGCACATGTTGCGATCCTACGTCGATGTCAATTTTGTTCGATTAGAATTTTCACTATATTTTTTAAATTATATTCCGAGTATTTGATTCGAATCTAGGGATATTAAATTGTTTTTTATGACTCCAGAATTGATTAGTCATTAATCGTTAACATCCCTATTCGAAACTGCGTTTCCACTCAACCAGAAGTGGCTTTTGTTCACATTTTGAAAGGTTTTGTAAAAATTGTAATTTAAAAGCGAATAGATGTTGATTTAACCATGAGTGCTGCCAAAAAAAGAAAGATTGAGGACGAATGTCGTGTTTTTAATGACGAATGGACTGTTAAGTACTGCTTCACAAACGTTGGGAGCAAAGCAGTTTGCTTGCTGTGCCGTGAGTGTGTGAGCGTCTTTATGGAGTACAATTTAAAAAGACACCACCAAACAAAACATTTGGATTTCGGGCACAATTTAACGAACGAAGAGAGAAAAGGGAAATGCCAGGAGTTGGTTAACAATTTAAAGAAGCAGCAAACTGTTTTCACCAAACAGTCTTTAATACAAGATGCTGCAACCGAAGCCAGTTTGGTGCTATCTCATAGGATTGTAAAATGGAACAAGCCTTTTTCTGATGGCGAGTTCATCAAGGAATGCTTGTCAGATGCAGCAAACATTATGTGTCCAGAACAGAAAACAAAATTTGACAGCATTTCTTTATCAAGGAGAACTGTAGTCAGGTGTGTTGAAAAGATAAGTGACAATTTGATGCACCAACTTCGAGATGCAAGCAAAGACTTTTTGTGGTACTCTCTTGCGTTGGACGAAAGTACCGATGTACAGGACACAGCACAATTGTTGGTATTTATACGGGGAATAAACACCCGTTTCGAGCTTACCAAGGAATTACTTAGTGTTGAGTCACTCAAAGACACAACCACAGGCCAGGATTTATTCAGTGCTGTTGTGAACTGTGTTGAAAGAACTGGGTTGGTGTGGAATAAGATGGCAAGTGTAACAACCGATGGAGCACGTGCTTTAACTGGGACAAACGTAGGTCTGGTGAAGTTGACGAATAATAAAATTAAAGAACAACACCCTGACCACACACTCTTACCTCTTCACTGTGTTACCCATCAGGAAAGTCTGTGTAAAGCTACATTGAATATCAAGCATGTTATTGACCCAGTTGTCAGTGTGATAAACCTCATCAGAGCCGGGGCACTTTACCACAGGCAGTTCACGGCACTGCTTGAAGATTTGGAAACTGAACATTCTGATATTATCTACCACAGCAGTGTCCGCTGGCTTAGCCTGGGCAAGATATTGAGGCGAGTGTGGGATCTCAAGGAAGAAATAGTTATGTTCCTGGAGATGAAGGGTATTGATTGTGACTTTGTTACTAACATTGTTAATGAAGAGTGGAAGTCAGACTTCATGTTTGCTATTGACATTATGAAAAAAGTTGAATGAGCTGACTGTCAAACTTCAAGGCAATAGCTTGTTTGCACATGAAATGTATGTGCATGTTAAATCATTTCAGGCAAAACTCTCCCTGTTCTCCAAGCAAGCAGGTGAAAGCAGGTTTTGCCATTTCCCTTTGCTGAAACAGAAAACCATTTCTGGTGAAATGGTTGACAAGTACAAGGCCCAGTTGGATGCCTTGGTTGTGGAATTTGAAAGGAGGTTCCAAGACTTCAAGAACTTGGAACCACTCTTCAATATCCTCAGTTCGCCATTTAGTGCAGAAGCTGATTCCGCCCCAGAGGATATACAGTTGGAGCTGCTTGACCTACAAGCAGATTATGACCTGAAGGAGAAGTTCAAGTCAGTTCTTCTGCTGGAGTTTTATGGATCTTTGTCAGCAGCAGCATTTCCACACTTAAAAAACTTTGCTGCTAAACTTTTGTCACAATTTGGGTCCACATACATCTGTGAGCAAGCTTTTTCTTGTCTGAAAATAAACAAGTCTAAGAACAGGTCGATGGTGACTGACTGCAATTTGAATGCAGTCATGCGAATCACAACCAGTAAACTGGTTCCACAGTTGAAGAACATTATCCAAAATTGTGTACAGTTACATACTTCTCATTAACTATAATTGTACTCTGTGGTCAGATTGTATGTAAATTAAGTTCCTTCTTCTTCAAAATTATTATGATAGGTAACAATAAACTTTTGTTGAAATAATTATGAAAAGTAAAATTTTATTACTAAATTAGAAACTGTTTCAAGTTTGTATTTTAAAATATAATGTGCATGTATAATACAGTGTAAATGTGAAATAAAATGACAAATACATGGTTATTATCATTAATTCATATTTTCATATGTTGTAAATTGTAATTGAAGTAGACAAAATATATATGCGGCCCCCCCGATAACAATAAAGTTTTCAATGTAGCTCTCCGTAGAAAATGTTTGCCCACCCCTGACTTAAACAGTTGTGACAAATTTATTGAGTGGCAGAGATGCAGATATATGAGATAAAGGAGGTTAGGTACAGCAAGAGTGAGTACACTAAAGCTCAAAAGATCATGAGGGTTTCCTAAATTCAAAGTTAAAAAGAATACTGTAGCTATAATCAGTTGTTCTAGGCAGAAAGACTGCGGCTCCTTCCTTTATAATACATCCAGAGCCACACAGACAGCCTTTTGCAACCACTGATGTATAAAGCCATACTTGAGTGAAAATAGAGATACATTACTAAAAAGTTACTCAGGTAAAAATACATTTTCCCCTGAGCAGGCTACTCCAGTAGAAATTTTAAAGTAACTGATATTAGGTATATTAAAGTATCAAAAGTACACGTAATTTTGGGATCTCTTCCTGTTTTATATAAATTCATCCATTTTTGAAACCTAAATATCCAGGTCAGGATTGTAGGTAAGCTGGAGCACTTCTCAGCAATCATTAGGCGCTAAGCAGGAGCAAATCCTTGATGGAATGAACACACACACACACACACCAGGCCAATTTAATAGTGCCAGTCCTGGTCTTTGGACTGTAAAAGGAAAGTGGAGCACCCAGATGAAGTCCACATGAACATGGAGACTCCACTCAGTGAACACCAAGGACTTAAACACCATTTTCCTTGTTGTGAGGCAGTAGCATTATCACTAGGCCGCCTTGCTGGGAACTGTTATGTGTGTGTGTGTGTGTGTGAGTCGTATTACAATCACTAAAGTATGAGCAAGTTAAGATTGTATCCTATTTAAGTGAGGAGGGCACTAATAAGGGGTTGTACCCCCATTTAAGGATGAGCTTATCTAAACCTGAAAACACCTTGAAAAAGTGCATTTTCATAAATTTGATTGCAATTTAAATGTAAAATATTTTTAAACATTCCCTTGCCCCTAAAATAACCCCCATTTTTGTTCAAATTAAACTGAACTACATACAAATTGGCCGAATTAGTTTAATAATAATATTGGTCATTAAAACAAACTCTAGTAATATTTAATATTTAGAATTTATAACTAAATATATATATATATATATATATACAGTATATATATATATATAGTGACACCACTAGAGGGCGTACCAGCCACTCAATCCGACACAGACAGACTCATGAGGCACACTTGTAAAAACACACGTGATTTTATTTTCTTCTTTCTTGTGGGAAAAACACAACAACACAGTCCTAAGCACAATCATATCACAATATTCTTTCTTTCTTTTAGTTATACTCTTTCCTATCTCTTTTCCTCCTCGTCAAGCTATGTCTCTCGACCCTGGTTCCCCGAGTACTGTCTGCAGGCTCCTTTTATATGTTTAGAAGTGCAAAACTGGGACATACTTACCCCATAAAAATTAATAATAATTAATTTTATTTATAAGGCGCTTTACATTAGTAGTAAATCTCAAAGTGCTACATAAAAATATATAACAAAGACAAAATAAGATAAAAACAGATAAAAACAACAATAAATAGTGGCATTCTTGTTAATATGCTTTCCTAAATAAAAAAAAAGTCTTTAGCTGTTTTTTAAAACAGCCCACAATCTGCTGTATTCTCAGGTTCTTTGGTAGGGCATTCCAGAGCCGTGGAGCAGCGACTGCAAAGCCTCGGTCACACATTGTACGAAGTTAGGTCATAGGGGGGCGAGTAGGTATGCTATTGCAGGTATGCTAATATTGTAGGTTTGCTAATTCTTAGGCCGTTATTGCAGCAAAACGGTTATTGACAAAGTATTAATGTGTAGGGCTTAAATACGTCTGCAAACAAAAAGTTTTGGGTTTTTTCTTTTTCAGTCAGATTTCTACAGAAAATGGTTTATTTTGACTTTGGAAATGTATTGTTAGAGCGTAAGCGTTCGTACTAATTTTGAATGGCTAAATATATGTGCAAATCTTTTGTCGTGCAGAAAATTATCATGACTTTGTACGGGATTTAATACTTTTGCACAACGCTGTATGTATATATTTATTGGTCAAAGTAAAGTAGTTATAAGAAATACTAAAGTAGTAGATTGGGGTCAAGAAGATTCCGCATAAGGCTCCAGTTTGGACAGGGTCGGCAGTCTTTCTGGTTTCGCGACCCACCCCGCGAGGCGGTCTACCTTGGTAAATAGAGCGCAGACATCAGAGCCGAGGGTGGGAACCGTGCACAACTCGCCGCACTTTACCGCCATAAACAATAACAATTCGCGACCCAAAGGTTTAGTCGTCTTTTCACAACAATTACACCTAGCAAAGCGGATTTCTTTAAGTTAATTTGTGCATTAAAATCGGGAGTTTTACGCCGATTTGAAATGTAATTAACTGTCTTGCCTTTTTTCCCTTCCTGCCCCATACGCTTCTCCGTGCCCGAAGTCTTCAAATCATATACACAACCCGTACCTCTGCTTTGGATTGAGTTATCTAAATCATGTGACATAAAAACGCAATCTGATTGACTGTTCTGCGGAGTGCCGCTAGCCCAATCATGTGACAAAAACACGCAATCTGTTTGGCTGTTTAGTGGCGTCGCAGACTCGCGGAAGCGACTGAAGATGACGTGAATGGAGTCTATCTGCAGCAAAACTCCTCAGTCATAAAGTTTTAGTAAATGTTTGCTGTACGAAAGTTGGATGTGTGTTTGAGTCAACGGGACAAAGCGATTTAAAAGGAATCTCGTCGCCCAGAGACATAACGGTAAGCGATTAGAGCTGCTTATAGATAAAGGATTGTGCCTGCTTTTTAATTTGTTTTGTACACCACTCGGTTTAAAACCAAAGTGCACAGATATGTCCAATGCCCGCTCTGTTTATATCTTTCGCCTGTGTTCGAAATTCGATCTAACCATTCCGTGTGTTCGTGTGTCCACGGCTCACTTCGTTTCACATTTTTCAATCTCATCTTTACTCCATAGCGCCCAAAAAAGACGCCCATTGATGGCGGAAAGCATCTGCAGCAGGGGGTCCCGGGGGAGTTCACTGAGATTGGTGCGGTTTTTCCTCAGTATTTTTTTCGTGTCGTGTTGGTGTGACACAACCGTTAAGTGCCGTAGGATTAGACATATAATTAACAGCATAGCCGACTACGCCACCTAGCGATCTAAATACAGTGAGCGCTAGCACTCGGTTATCTCAGTTTTTGAAGTTCTTCATCTTTTTATTAAGGAGGTTCTTTTTCTCAGGCTCCACGATATGAAACCAATGAATCATAAATATACGCAAAATCTCCAAAAATATATATGTAAAAAAGACTGGCAAAATTCTCCGTTAATTCAAGAAGTAGACTCCGGTGCAATGAATGAGTAAGAGATAAACATAACACTGAAGAATTTCTGCATGACTACCTGTAATTTAATATGGATTAAGTCTTGTCTCATGTGGATTCTCCCTGCAGTCTTTCTCCTTAGCGTAGTATCCTCGGGCTTTTGTGTTGCTTCTACACAAGGATCTAACTTCTGCACTTCACAGTACCAGTCCATCTTTTTTTCTCAGTTACCATAAATTAAAAGCAAAATTTCAATTTTGTGCTCAAATTAAAATAAAGTCTTGAAAGTCACTAAAATTACAAACCTACAACAAATATCAAAGCAATACTGCATGTAACGTTTATACGTTACTTACCCCGGGTAGGTTGAAGTGAATATCGAGAAAACGTTTTCATCTCATCTATCCATGAAGACTGGCGACAATGATACAATATCAGTCAATGGTGATCACAAAGACTGTTTTAGAAGGAATTTTAAAATAATGGGGTAATGTACAACTAAACAGTTTGATTTTACACAGGAACCTTTAAAGTTGGCAGAGATTAGGAAAATGAAAGCATGAGACATTTGTGACATTTGAAATTTTCCTCCCATTCACTCATCCATTAAACGTAACTCTTCAGATATTTTTATTTAAAAAAAAAAAAAAAAAACAGCTCTGATGCAGTTAATTTTATTATAGCAGATCTTTAAAATCCTAACCAGAGTGATTCTCAGACAGACCAAAATTCAAAGTGCATTGTTATAAAAAGAGCTTTAAAGAGTTTGTGTAAATGAAAATATCTAGAATTATCTCAGTATTCACTAATTTAACAGTTTGGATATAATAATGCTTTAATTTTTTTTTTATTTTCAGTATATTGTAAACAGTTAAAGGATAAAAAAGTGAAAATTACAACATGCACAGGGTACGATACATCAAACTGGCTCGAGGATATCATTCTTTATAAATTTTACGCTGAAATACCCCAAAGATTATAATATCCCCACCTGTTTGTTTTTAGAGTATTCAAGGCCTGCATTGTATTTTGATTTTTATGAATGACAATACACGTTTATTAAATTTATAGTTTAGTCACTACTTGTATATTTTTGAAATTTAGAATATTTGCATATGCATAATGAGATATCTAGGGAGCACCCTTGATCAAGTAGAGAAATGCAGCCAAACCAAGCTAAAATGATTATTCACACATGTAATAATTCATACCACCCAGCCATTGTTATAATACATATTGATATAATACATATTGATATGACAAGCTTAATAAACCTAAAAAATTAAGAATATGATGTACTACAGATTGTATATTTACACTGAAGTACACTAGTGGTTTTTCGTCAGCTTATATTGGCTACCTGTTATCACTTCTCAAGGAATTGACCAACAATCTGGAAATATCTCAGGCAGGCTTCACTCCATCATGCCTGCTGTTCTGGAAGCAATTAACCACTTGAGGAGGTACATTCAGTTTTTGTATGGTGTGGGTATACATACATAAAACATGATGTGTTTTTGCCAACATAACAAGGCAATTTACAGCAGCGTCTGGTTTTCCTAACGTCTTCATAGCAATATTCTGCAGTCATTGCAATAAGGGCATTTAGCTAGAATGAAGCTGCTTTTGTTAACTGTTAGCAGTGATGTTCCATTAACACCCAAGTCATCTGCAGTTTTAGTGCTGCAGCACAGCATTTCTGAACTGCTGCTCAGGTTTTATTGTGTCGCTCCACAGGGACTAAGCTCATCGACTGTGTTTAGTTGCTTAGCGGCACACAATGCATTATGGGGTACTCCTCCAGCCTGCCCCAAAGTGTTTGGCGATCATGTGGCAATTTCTCATGGCACACAATGCTTCACAGGGGGCTTCCCCATCATTAGTTTGGAAATTGCACATATGTTATTCACATCCACTTTTGGTGTAAGCATATTTTCATACTTGAATCCAAGCAAAGTTTTATTAAAGAGACCCCTGGCATGGAATTTTCCACTTATGATGTCATGTCAGTGATCATAAAGATTTTGGAATTTTCGGATAGGGATGTTCAACTTGTGTGTGTGTGTGTGTAATATATATACCCACAAAGTGTTTTATATGTTACGGTATTTATTATTATGATTGGGTGTTAAGTACCTTTAAGAGCTAACAATATATATTTTACTTCCTTTGTCTCGCGGTGTGTGTTTTATTTTGCTCTCTAGAATTAGTTCTACTGACCAGTCGTGCTGTAATGGCCTATCCAGGCTCCTCTTCTGTTCTGCATCCAGTAAAGCCAGATTGAGCTCCATGGGTCTCAGAATCTTAACTGGGTTTGCAGAAGGGTGAATGTTCAGTGTATACTTCATAATGCACTTTATTCTTGCTTGTTGTAGGCTTGTGCTGATAAGTGATATCATCAGCAATTCATTGATTACTTATTATCACCGATGGATGTTCCTTTCCCAATGATTTGAAACGTGATTACACTGTTTCAAATAATATACTTGTATTCAAATTGTTTAGAGAGATAGATACTTTATTAATCCCAAGGGGAAATTCACATAATCCAGCAGCAGTATATTGATTCAAAAAACAATATTAAATTAAAGAGTAATAAAAATGCATGTAAAAGCAGACAATAACTTTTACTCCCCCGGGTGGAATTGAAGAGTCGCATAGTGTGGGGGAGGAATGATCTCCTCAGTCTGTCAGTGGAGCAGGACAATGACAACATTCTGCCACTAAAGCTGCTACTCTGCCTGGACTGTTAAGTGGATGCAGTGAATTCTCCATGATTGACAGGAGTTTGCTTAATGCCCGTCGCTCTGCCACAGATGTTAAACTGTCCAGCTTTATTCCTACAATAGAGCCTGCCTTCTTAACAAGTTTGTCCAGGCGTGTGGCGTCCTTCTTCTTTATGCTGCCTCCCCTGCACACCACCGCGTAGAAGAGGGCACTTGCCACAACCGTCTGGTAGAACATCTGCAGCATCTTATTGCAGATGTTGAAGGACACCAACCTTCTAAGGGAGTATAGTCGGCCCTGTCCTTTCTTACACAGAGCATCAGTATTGGCAGTCCAGTCCAATTTGTCATCCAGCTTCACTCCCAGGTATTTATAGGTATTTAAAGACAGACTGTAAACTTGTTGTATTTACACTAGCAACTTGAAATGCTTCTTCTTAAAACTTGAAATCTGATTGCTAATTTACATTTTTCCTTTTTTAAAATACAATCTGACAACATCCTCTGTTGTGGGGTTCAGAGTGGTACGTGGGCCATTTTTGTACTCTTTATGTTTTATTTGGTAACAAAGACCCATGGAAAAGGCTGTCTGGGATATTATAAGTGAAGACAACAAACACATATTGTAATGCGGCAATTATGACAGCGTTTGCAAAAGCAGTGTATGTGTCATAGTCCTTTCATTTTCTGAATGAAAAGCAGACTGGTGGCAAAAAATCCTGCTTGCTACCCATTCTCGGCATGCATTGCCTCACATTTTTCTGTACTTGTGAAAGACAGCACCTTCTGCTGAGATTTCAAAAATATATTCCCATCAGAAGCCAGCATTATGGTAAATCGCCACTGGTGCTGGCTGTAACATCTTTTTAATTCTCTTTGGAATTAGCGAACCATCAGTGAACTTGTGCATTTGGGAATTGGGTTTTGTTCTCCAAACAGCTCTGCAGGAGACTTGCATCAGCCTTCCACAAGGGAAGCTACACATGTCCACATGGATGGAGTATGTGCAAATGACTATGTTAGCTTATCTTTTATAACAACCGTTCTGCTTTTTTGCTCAACAAATAACTTTGGTTAAATGATTTAGCTCACCTTGCTCTTTTACTTTAAAGCTAAAGTGTTGCCAGACTGGTGAGGTTGATTTCTTCTTCGCCACCAATCTATTCCTTTGTGATTTTCAATAGTAAAGGAGGTATTTCAACACCTTGTTACAGTGCACAGCTATTACCAATAAGGACACCCTGTGGTCAAATTGAAAGTTACAGGAATTTCAGAAAAGCAATGTCAACTTACCCAGTTAAAATAATGATGCTCTGCTCCAGTGATAACATCTTCAATCAGTGATGTTTAAAGGGGAGGATTAATCCAGCTGAAAATTTTAGAAATCGCGCAACCCTTGCTTGTTGTGTATAGTGCCTAGTGAGAGTGTGCACTGTTAATGAGTCTGTATCAAAAGTTCTGCAGAAGTCCTAAGAAACAATAGTCAAGCAGGAAGACTTTTCAAAAAATGAGTAGATTATTATTCTTTGTAAAAGATTAAATGAAAAAATTATTTGATAGAAATACAGTGTTATAAGCGACCAAAATAACAAGTAGTAAGACTGAGCAAAGATCTGGTATATTCACTGGCCTCATGTATAGCACTTGAATTATGACACTTATTCTGAATTGCAACAGTAAACAGCATGACTGTGGACAAGCAAATGTTGACACAAAATGCATTTGACATACCGTATATATTCATGTATAAGTCGGGTCTAGAAGCCCAAAAAATCGATCATAAAATCAAACCCCGATTTATACGCCCGTTCAAAAATACGACACTTAATTTTTTATTTTTTTTTTTTTACATCTTCTTGCTTCCTCTAATCTCGCATCAGTTTCTCAGATGCATCGAATTTTGTTGCAGCTGCGTAGTTACCAATTTCTTTTGCTACTTCAATGACGGTTAATTTAAAACCAGTTTCATATTTTCTTCTGATCAAATGCTCCATCGTAGATAAGGGATGCTCTTACGATAAAGGTGTATGAGGATGTGAGATACAAAAAACACAAATCAGTGCAAACGTCGCTTCGGAATAGTTTGAGTATTACCGTGTGGTCCGCGTAGGCACAATAAAAAAAAAAAAGGTCGTGTGCTCCGTAGTTACTCACTCAGGTGGGTGTTAGCATATCGTAATCCCTTGTACCAATTGCGTGAGTTTTCCTCATTCAACTTATTTTTTTTTTTTGTTATTATTTTTTTTAATTTTATTGATTTTATTGTAATCGCACAACATTCCATACAAATAGATCAATTTTTAAACCCCCACCCCTGAGAAAGAGAGCATGGCCAGCAGAGCAGAGTAAAACATAAAGCTAGTAAAAAGTAAAAAGATGAATTAATAAGTGAATAAAGATAAATGGAGAAGAAACAGAAATGGGGAGAGAATCTGCTTCCTCAGTTCTTTAAATGCTTATTCAAAATGTTATTAATTAGATCCTGCCAGGTTTTGAAAAAAGTTCTGCACAGATCCTCTAAGTGAGAATTTGATTATTTTCCTGTTTCAAACAGTATGTGACATCAGTTACCCACCGACTTAGAATAGGAGAGTTAGGATTCTTCCAGTTAAGCAAGATAAGTCTACGTGCCAATAGTGTAGTGAAGGCAATCGCAGTTTGTTTGTCCTTCTCCACTTTAAGCCCATCTGAAAGTCCACCAAACACAGCTGTTAATGAGTTAGGAGGGATTGTGACACCAAGGCTGTCTGATGGGCATTTAAAGATTTTGGTTCAGAATGATGTTAATTTGGAACTCGATTGCAACATCCACAAGTTGAATCTTGCCATGGAAACATTTTGGACAGTTTTAAGTGAGACAGATGTGCTTGATATATAATTTTAAGTTGAATAATTGTATGCTTTGCATATATGGAGCTCGGGTGAATTCTCTGCATTGCTACCTTCCACTTCTTTTCTGATATGTTGAGTGAGAGATCTTTTTCCCATTGTCCTCTTGGATCTTTGAAATGCAGGGACTGTAAAATGGTTTTATATATTGCAGAAATGCTGTCCGAGTCCTCAAGATTGATCAGTATTTTTTCTGGCATAGAGGTAGGTGGGATGTGAGGAAAATTGGGCAGGTTTTGTTTAATAAAGTTTCTAATTTGAAGATAGTGAAAGAAATGTGTTGCTGGAAAGTTAAATTTGGAATGTAATTATTCATAGGATGCAAAGACGTTGTCTATGTACAGATCTCTAAGTGATTTAATCCCAAATGTTTTCCAAACATTAAAAACTGCATATGTTTGAGAGGGTGGAAAAAGGTGGTTCTCGTGCAGAGGTGCCACAGATAAAAGCTTCTCTATCTTAAAATGCTTCCTACATTGGTTCCATATTCTAAGTGAGTGAAGCACAATTGGGTTGTCAGTATATTGGCGATAACTTGCATATATTGGGGCACAAAGCAAGGAATATAAAGAAGTACTGCAGGATTTTACAGTAATCCCTCGCTATATCGCGCTTCGACTTTCGCGGCTTCACTCTATCGCGGATTTTATATGAAAGCATAACTAAATATATAACGCGGATTTTTCGCTGCTTCGCGGGTTCTGCGGACAATGTGTCTTTTTACTTCCTGTACATGCTTCCTCAGTTGGTTTGCCCAGTTGATTTCATACAAGGGACGCTATTGGCGGATGGCTGAGAAGCTAACCAATCGGAGCATGCAGTCAAGTTCTCCTGACTGAGAAGCTAACCAATCAGAGCACGCAGTTGAGTTCCTGCGTGCTGAATGCAGTGTTAACCAGGAAGTCTCGTCTCGCTCATTCAGCATCAACGTGTTTCGCTGTGTAAAGAGTTGTGCTCTTTTGTGTTTATCTTTGTGCATAGTCAAGCCCTTCATTATGGCTCCAAAACAATCTGCTACTGCTTCAGGGGCCGTGCCCAAGCGCAAGAAGAAGATGTTAATGATTGCCGAAAAGGTAAACGTTTTGGATTTGTTGAAGGCTACGATTCTTTTTATTTAAAAAGTAGGAAAGGAATATAAGATCTACGGCCGCAGTGTCCTTTTAACCAGGGTGCAAAACGAGCTGTAAGTGGATGTAATAAGGCAGTAGTCTGGACGGAATCTGCTTTAGGGATTTGGATTGAAGACTGCCAGAAGAAGAACAACGGCAGTGCTACACAATCGCCTGAAGTGGCTCCTTTACAAGGGCTGTAACGCTCTCCTTTGTTGTGCAGTAAAATTAAACTCATTGTTATCGGACAAGTCATCGTGTCATTGTTGGTGAGTAACCATAATTAATTTTCTTCTTACAGTGCTTAGTACATGTACGTACGTTTAGTGTCACTGTACACACATTTACTGTATACTATTTTTCTTGCATTGTACGTATTTATTGCTGGTGGCCTGTCTATCGTAATTGCTGTAACATATGTGATATCGGAGACACTCAATATCTTTAAAATAATATTTAGGTTTTACTGTATATAAACAGTGTGTTTATATACATAATTTCAATGAATCTTACCTAATATCTAAGAGAATACAAAGGGATTATGCTGTATAACTCTGCGGGGAATATTTATAAACAGTGTGGGAGAGTTTATAAGGGCTTAAAATATATAAAAATAACCATACAAACATATGGTTTCTACTTCGCGGATTTTCACCTATCGCGGGGGGGTCTGGAACGCAACCCCCGCGATCGAGGAGGGATTACTGTATTTCTATTGTGGACCAAGCCTGTATATGTTCGTCTATTTGTGTCCAGGTTTTTCTTGTTTGTATATTTGCAGTACAGTAATAAAATTGAAAGTTAGGTAAAGCCATGCCGCCTTAGGTCTTTGTAGGGTCGCCCTTTGGATATGTGGATGTTTTGAATTCCAAATAAAGGAAGTTATGGTTGAATCCAATTTCTTAAAAACGATTTACTGATGTATATTGGAATGTTTTGAAATAAAAAGAGAAGCTTAGGAAGGATATTCGTCTTAACAACGTTAATTCTTCCAGCTAAAGTGAGATGAAGGGTTGACCATCTATGCAAGTCTTGCTTAATTTTTTCCATACAGATGGCAAAGGTTTGTTGATAAAGAGCTTTATTTTTACTTGTGATGTTTACCCCTAGGTATTTAAGCTGATCTGTGATGATAAAAGGGATGGTGTCCAATCTAATATTGTCTGCTTGAGAATTCATTGGAAAGAGCACTCTTTTAGTCAGATTAATTCTGAGACCAGAAATCTTTTGAAATTCTGTAAGTGCTGTTAGGACTGTAGGCACAGTATTTTGTGGATCTGATATATACAGTACCATATCATTTGCATATAGAGAAATTTTCTGTTCAAGTCCTTCTCTGATAATCCCCTTTATCTCATAAGAATTTCTACATTGAACTACCAGTGGCTCAATGGCGATTGCAAAAAGCAGTGGTGACAGGGGGCATCCTTGTCTGGTACCACGTTTTAGTTTAAAGTAGTCTGAATTAATGTTGTTAATACAAACTGAAGCTTTTGGATTGGAATACAGTAGTTTGATCCATACACAAATGTTCGGGACAAACCCAAATTTCTCCAATGTACTGAAAAGGTAGTTCCATTCAATCATGTCAAATGCTTTTTCTGCATCCAAGGATAATAATATCTCTGGGGTGTTTGACTTTGCGGGTGAATATATTACATTAAACAGGCGTTGAAGATTGGAAGCTAAGTGTCGGCCTTTAATAGATCCAGTTTGATCTTGTGATATTACCAAAGGCAGCACTTTCTCCATCCTTCTAGCAAGGACTTTGGAGAGTATCTTAACATCATTATTCAGAAGTGAAATTGGTCTGTGTAATGTACATTGTAATAAGTCTTTATTTTGTTTAGGAATGACGGTGATTAATGCTTGGCGAAAAGTTTGAGGTAGAATTTTATTGTGTCTAGCTTCTGTAAATGTTGTAATTTGACTTATACGTGCAACATTATAAAATACCAAAAATTATACTGTAAAATCAAGTCTTGATTTATCCATTAGTATATACTGTAATACCAGTAATAATATCCATCCATCCATTATCCAACCCACCATATCCTAACTACAGGGTCATGGGGGGTCTGCTGGAGCCAATCCCAGCCACCACAGGGTGAAAGGCAGGAAACAAACCCTGGGCAGGGCGCCAGCCCACCACAATTAATTATATGAATAAAGTAAATAATCAGATCACTGCAAGTGCATCTTGCATTAAATTTGCACATGAAACTATTTTGCTGGCCTGCCATATTACACTTTTCCTACCTACATTATGTTTCAAATATTGGCGGCCTTTCACAGTTCTGCCCCAAAAATATTCATCTTCTAATCTGTTGTGCCTGAACACTACACTTATTTTATTCCTCATAATTTGACATGAAACTTTATGAATTACTGAGAACAAGATGTGGTAGGGCATGGGTGTCAAACTCCAGACCTAGAGGGCTGCAGTGGCTGCAGGTTTTCGTTCTGACCCTTTTCCTAATCAGTGAACAGTTTTCACTGCTAATTAACTCCTTTTCCCTTCTTTCTAATAGCCCTGTTTTTAAAGATTCAGTCCTGTCAATTGATCTATTTCTTTATTAAATGGCAGCAAAACATAAATGAGACGTGAAATGAGCCAACAGATGACCAGCTAAATTGGGGCAACAAACTCCAAACAGTTTCTTAATGAGAAGCTGATTCTTGCTGTTAATTAAGCCTGTTATTGAATATCATGACTTGTTGCTGCTCTTATTCTGCCACAGCAGACATTTTCAAAACTGCTGATTTTCTGTTTTTTCTAAGAACACTGTCAAAATGTTTTGGTGACCTGAGAGATCAACCTTACTGAGACCTTCACCTTTCTTTATTTTCAGATATTGTGTGATGGGCACAGGTGAGCTGGTCATGTGGTGGCTTGTTTTGTGTCTCATTATTGTTTGGCTGCTAATTAAGAAAAAAGAAACAACTAAGGGGGCCTGAGTCAAGTTAATTAAAACAAAAGAAGTTAATTAGCAGCAAAAACTGATCACTAATTAAGAAGATGGTTAGAATGAAAACCTGCAGCCACTGCGGCCCTCCAGGACTGGATTTCGACACCCCTGTGGTAGGGTGTGTGTAAAGTGTCTGACGTGACCTAAAGCTTGATGAAGGAGGTATTGGAGAGCTCTGTTTCAACTATTCACATCCTGAAGGTTCTGTTCAGGTTGAATTAAATGTTTTTGATTTTTTTTGCAGGGATCAAGAGGCAGCTGACATTTCCCATAACTCTTAGATGGATACAACAGAGATGTGCCATGCTGACATGTATACCGTAGAGAAAATTGCTGTTAATATTAAAAGGGAGGTGGAGGAGGAGGCCTGTGAGTGGGGATCTGATCACCCTAAACCGGAGAGGCTCTGCATTAAGGATGAGGATTATGACTCTGAGACAATAGGCATTAAAGAAGAGGGTGTCAAGTCCTTCGTGATTGACACACAGAAACATGTAATTACTGACAGCGTCAAAGGAGAAGACCTCCATTCAGAGTCTGGTCATTGGTATGAATGTCAAGAGAGATGCTGTTCATTTGAGGTATATTCAGTCAAAGTGAAATCTGACTCTGATGAGGAAAAGTCATCAAATAGGGCCTTGGAAGATCAACCATCATCAAATGAATCTGGAGAAAGTAAGTGGGGAAAAAAAATAATACAAGTTTGGGGGAGTTGCCAATGAGATCCACGCAGGTGGTGCAGTGGTTGTGGGTTTGCTTCCCAGGTCCTCCCTGTGTGGAGAGCACTTTGAGTAGTGAGAAAAGCGCTTTATAAATGTAAAGAATTATTATTATTTACCTAATTTGGGACTGTTGTGTATTTTATAATATTCTTGGAAATATAATGATGCTTATTTTATTGTAAAAGGTTAAAAAAAAATTAAAAAAGAGATGAGCACATGATACTTAAGCTCACTGTTCAAGGACCAAAAGGCTCCACTTTGATCTTATCATTTTGAATGCATAGAGAGCTCTGTTTTTGTAAATCGTTGTTTGCAAGTATCCCATTCATTTCAAGGCTGCACTTTTTTTTGTTTTTCATCTTTTAAACCACAGTGCACGAGTCTTAAGCATTTTGTGCTTTGCAGATGCACCTCTACCAAAAAAAAGTAAAAATTATCACTAATATTATAAAATGCACTGAAGTACATGTAGTACCCAGAATATTTCACCTATATTTGAATATTTACTCTTTTTAAACTGAATATTCAAACTAGGACTGTCAGATTGAATGTTACTATTCCAATATTATTCAAATATATTAGAAAAAAACATCTTAATGGAAAACAAAAACTGACATATGATTTTTAAAAGAGAAGTTGATAATGTTACCTGCCAAATTATTTCACCATTGTGTTCCTCCAGTATTTGCAGATCACTTTCATAGCAAGGCTTTTCCTGATTTTGAATTATAAGCTTGTATCCTTACTAGTAAAATTGACTCCTTTTTACTTTTTAAACTGTGAAAAAACCAAACCGAGACACAGATAAAGGGTTTGGGATACATCCCCGTATAGTGTTGGTGGTTCAAAAAAATCACTTGGCTGTGATACAGAAAATACGGTTGACAAAACTTGGCAGATAGACGGAGCAATTTATGTAATGTGGAGAGGAAGTAAACAGAGCAGGAAGGAGGTGACATAGATTGATCTTGATGGAAGTGATGTCATCAGAGGGTGACCGGAGGGGAAGTCGTCAGGGAGGACGGTGGGAATTTGGGAAGTTTCTTCAGATGTTGGGACAATGTCTTTGTGTAGAATTCACTGTGTGGTACTCTTTTGTTTTTCATATTTTCTGATAAAATAAAGAAAGAAGCATCAATGTGCTGCCTTAACTCCCCATCCAGCGTTTTTCCGTGCTGTGTTGGGCCCTTTAGCTGCCCCCTAATGGCGTATGTGTGACAAAACATACCCCCAAAATTATCCTTCTGTTTCACTCCTGAAGTTTAAACCCCAGAGTTGTATTTGCTTTCTTATTGAACTCTCAAGTAAAGCCAGTTTGCTTTTGAAAATAGTAAATAATTGCTATATTTCTGATTTTGCTTTAATTCTTATAACAGTTACAAAATGACCATTTTAAAGAGGCTTTTCTTTGTCAGCAATGCTTATGTAACTAGCTCTATTAACACACTGTTTCATGCACAAACTGAGTTGGTTGACGGCTTGACGCAAGTTGCTTAAAACAGTGAGGCTTAATTTAAAAATATACATTCTTGTCACCTGGATTATATATTTGCTGTAACTGTAAAGGATGGGGGTTATGACAAGCTCAGCTTAGTTTAGTTGTGTATGCTAGTCCTTGACTGCCTGCTCCCACCCATAGCACTGAATTGGCTTCTCACAACATTATGTGCCAAGCCATGTCCAGCACAACTGATCTACCGCCTACACTTCTTGTGTTTTACTTTAATATTTTGCTCTCTGTTGTTTGTTAACATAGTAGTTATAAACATTCAATCTTTTTACAGAATGTTCTCCTGCAAATAAAGTGATCTTCTAAATAAATAATTATAATGTGGATGAAATACCTACACCATTATAATCCTGCTCAGCTTCAGATCCGGTAGACCATTCCTCCCAGTCACACCCTTCCTGGTTTCACTCTCCTTGCCCACATGAGTATTGAAGTTTCCTAGCAGAATGATCAATTCCTGAAAACTTTGACCCAGTTGTCAGCATATAAGACAGACAGAGAGTCCGAGCCAAGTTTCAGGGAGGTGACCTTCTCTTTCATCAAGGTAAACACCACAGTACACGCACTGAGTCGGAGGGCTATAAGTAAACACACACCTGCCTGACACCTCTTACCCCGTAGTGGAATAGAGTCTAGGCACTCTCCAGGAGTTTGGTTTTAGAGCCTGCACTGAGGTGAGCCTGAATATATTTAAACATCACCTCTCTATCTCCCACACTTGCTCATGTTCTTTCACCACCAGAGTTGTCACATTCCATGTCCCTAGAGCCAGTTTTCGTAGCTGGGGATTGTTTCGCCAAGGCACCTGCCTTCAATCACCACCACCCAAGCCGCAAACCACTAGACCCTTATGATTCCTCCTGCAGGTGGTGGGCCCACAAGAAGTCTAATCCATGTTGCTTTCTTTGGGCTGTACCCAGACAGGTCGCCTAAGTAAAGGCCCGACCAACAGGTGCTCATTCCATGACTCCATTGCAGAGGTGGCTGTGTGGAGTTTTGGAAGTAAAGTTAATGGTGCCTGTCTTGGCAGTAATCCCCAAACCCAGTGGTTGATGCTGGCACTAAAGGAAGCTGTCACACTGAAGAAGAAGGCCTTTCGAGCTTGGTTAGCTTGTGGGTCTCCAGAAGCAGTTGACAAGCAAAGCAGAGTACAACAATGGTGGCTGTGGAAGTAAAAACTTGGGTATTGGAGGAGTTAGCTGAGGCCATGGAAAGTGACTTTCAGTCAGCTGTGAAATGTTTCTGGCAACCTGTTAGGCGACTAAGGAGGGAGAAGCAGTGCTTGTCCATGTGGTTTAAAGCATGGGTTTATCTGTATAGTCGGGCAGTGGAAGGAACACTTTGAGAATCTCCTAACTTCCGCTGACATGCCTTCCTAATATTAGGCTGTGGTTTAAAAAAAAATATTTATTACTGTACATAATAATTTGTTGTTTTCCTCTAGGGGGTGCTTGCTCCCTGGTTGGAATAATCCCTTTTGTAACTGCGGCGTCTTAAGTAACCTGAACCTAAATAGATATATTATAAAGAGGCAATACCCCTCCCTTAGTGATACGGCAGTAATAAATCACATAAGAGAACATAGCTTTCTTTAATGTTGATTTACGTGGCATAACAGTCGAGGAAGCCATAGCAAGACTATTATCGAAGTGGGATCTCGATGTATACAGTCTGCCATTTTCGTCGCTGCGCTGGAAGGATTTTCAGGGTCGGATGACGGTATCTCCCATCCGTCCGTCGGCTTCAAAGGTGTGCCGGGCAATGTTCCAAGGCTTTATACTCTTTCTCCATGTGCAGGCCCTTACATAGGTAAATCATGCCATTCCAAACAAGGCAAAGAGAAGATCCAATGTCTCTGAGTCTTAACACACAGAAATAGTACAATGCGCATTTTCGTAGTTGTCCCTTTCTTGTCTTCTATTGTTTGCCTAGCAGTTCTAAATGATGAGCCCCGGTATGCTAAATCTGGCCTTTAGCTGTATATGTGAGAAGAGACAGATTAATAATATTTGCACAGAGGACAGTGACATTAAACTTATATTCTGATTACATTCGTATACATCCAAATAACCAATTGCACTATAACTGAGGCTCATTCACCTTTCCCGGACAAAGTCGGGTAACACAGTTAATTGTTTAATATTTTAAGTTCCTCAATGATGATCGTCATTTCATACAGTTTTTATTCTGTAGTCTAGATGTTTACATTGGCACATACATCTAAAATGGTGAGTTGTAATTTAAAGCCGAGAACTTCAGTTAGGGTACAAAATGTAAAGTCCCTAATTATCTTAAGCTCTGTGTTGCAAAGAGCTAATTTGGACTCTGTAACAATACAGATCTATTTTTTAGTTCACAAGCACATCCTGTCAGAAGTGGCCAATAAACCTTCTCAACAGCTAAGTGTTGTGTCAGGATTGTTAAAGCTAACACACAGGAAGTTGATCTGGCATTCATGTGTTTAACTAACTAGTTAGTGACAGAGCACTGGTGACAATTAAGTGCTACAGCATATTGGGTAAGTAGCTGGCAAGCTAAATTGCATTGTGACACCATTAGTCGGTTGGAAATGGAGAGTCAGGAATCAGAAGTACAAGATGAGGAAATGATTCATAAAGCAGGTAGATTGTGTCCTCTCGTTGGGTGATGCTAGTGGAGCTAGTATTCTTACTAAATCCATGTTATTCTGACAAAGACACAAAGTTTAATTAAATAAAGGCACTTTACACCCGAGTTCCACTACAAGTCAGCTGTTCATAGAAATTGTTAGGTGAAATGCTGCTAAGGGCAAACATAGTGGTGTTTGTCATAGCACCTCATCAACATGACCACCACTGTGCCTCTGTTGAAATTAGGAAGGCATCTGATAGCAGTTTGATATTCCCAGACTTCTCAAAGTGAGGGCTGTGGTGAGTATTTAAGAAGATTGAGGGGGATCATCAGTAATGTGGACCCCAATGCTCCCTATATCAAGCGCTGACCCCAAGAATGTAAATAGAAGCACAGCAATCACTAAATCTCCTATAGTTGATGATTGGCTTCTTTGTTTGATATAAAGATTTTTGTATTTACACTAGCCAGTAAGCAGTTGAACCTTCTTGCAATAGATGGCCTCTTGAATGATAGCACTTAGCTCCACTATTACTGTCATCTGTAAACTTGAAAATGGAATCCAGGTCACAAATGAAGAAGGATAGTAGGAGTGCACAAAACATACAGCTGCAGGATGCTCCGCTACTCTGAGTTCTATTCCTAGATGTTTGTTCTACAAGTCAAGTAGTCTGAGGCCTGCCAATCTAGTCACACAAGGGCCTTGAGTTCCATTGATAACGTCTGGAGATTCATGGTGTTGAATGCTGAACTAAACCCCATATTCTTGTTGTCCAGGTGGGTTATTGCTTCATTGGTGGCTCTGGAAATATCATGGTTTCTGTGGATTGCTTTATGTGATAGTGAAACTGATCCAAGTTCTCTGCATCAGGTACCCTGGACTTTCTATTTGCTCTATAACAAGCATACTCATTTGGACATGTGACTAGAAGAGCATTTTGGAATTAGAAAACAATGTTGGTTGTGTTAAAGCAGCTGGTGATTACCACCAGAGTTAGGGACATATTGAAGATGTCACAGAAGACCATGTTGTGAGTATGCAACTGGAGCTGCTGCCTGGACCTGGAGCTTTACTGTGCATACTGTCAACAGAGCTGTTAGGTGAGGATGATGTAAATGGTTATTTGACAGGTGACTTTGCTCTTATTGTTGTAGTGTGGTTTAAAAGGCACCTCGTAAAGGACTAAAATTTTAAAGATGAGCAAGTGATGAGAGAGTAAAGTGCAGGAGAGAGTTGGAAAAGTAGGCCAAAGTCAAAACTGGAAGACAAAAATTGCCATTCAACTAAAACCTAAATCCACAAGATAAAGTCACTGGCGAAACTAGATTTGAAATTTTCCACCTGTTTTTTAGATTTTGCATTCAATTTTATTTGTGTTCATCTTATATTAAGGAACAGAAATTTTGTCATATGTCATGTGACTAGCAATGGCTCTAGTATCCATAAACAAGATGGCAGTACCCATAAAACTGAAACACAAAGTGACATCAGTCATTAATATAACAAAATAACATTTTATGAAATAAAATCCCTTTGAAATATCCAGCCACATTCTCACTTGGACTCTGTGACTGCCTGTGTATGTTCATTATAATTCTAAGTTGTTATACTGAAGTAGTTTTCTTTTATATTTGACTAGCTGTATAAAGCCCAGGCTCCTAGAAACCATGGATTCTGGCACTTCATTCAATCAATCGCATCGGTTGTGCATTAGTGGCTAAGCGAGGTTCGCCTTCCTCTGTGGTTTTGTTTTTTCTGACATGCTCGCTTTGCTTGTCTATCGTCGTCTAAGCAACTTTCACTTTTCTTGGTGGTTTCACTTTGGCGACAGAGTCGCTCTCTTTGAGCTTCATGCTGTAGCCTCACACTTCTGGGCCAGACAGACACACACACTTCCACACGTAGACATTTATATATTAGATAATTTGTGGTGTTGTTTTTTTTTTTTTTTTTTTTTTTACTGCATAATTCTTACTGATTCCTTGTTTTCTCTATTTTAAATGCTCACTCTCGTAGATTTTTACCAGAGAATAGACTTCACTGTTTCTGATGATGCACTTCTCTTATTTCTGTTAAGACCTCATACATGCATTTTCTGATGTTATCGATCGCTGTTAATTTGTTTTTTTCTATTTTAGTGAATCTGTCATTAGTTTAACCAAAGTTAGTATCAGTGTTGGGGCATTGTTATGAGTTTGGTTTATCTGAGTAGAAATTACCTATCTTAAACTAAATAGCTGGCTTTTGTCAGATCTTTTTTTAAACATTCTTCTAAAATTGTGAATGTGTGACTTTCTACAGATATACAAGATGGTGGAAGCTGCTCCTTGTCTTCATTTCGGCAGATTTCCTTTCACTGCAGATCGCAACAGACAGCACTTAAAGGAAATGTGAAGAAAGCAATATCTGTATCCGAAATTTCAATACCAACCACCTTGCAGTACCATTCTATGACTGCCATGAACTCTCAACATGAGGTGAACAACACAAATTCAATTGATTTGTATATTGAACATGAACAAACAAAAAGTTTGAAATGCAAATCTAAAAAGGAACATAATCATTGTATTCCTACAAAACGGAAGTCTCACTTCTGCTCTGAATGTGGTAAACAATTCTCAAAAAAGAGCCGTCTTGAAACCCACATGAGAATCCATACTGGAGAAAAGCCCTATCATTGTAATACATGTGGCAAACGATTCTCTGATAAAAGCTATTTTTTGCTCCACACAAGGAGTCACACTGGAGAGAATCCTTATGGCTGTTCTGAATGTGGCAAACGATTTGCAGTAAAGAGTCATCTTGAAACCCACACAAGAATTCACACAGGAGAAAAGCCCTTTCAGTGTAAAGAATGTGGCAAACGGTTTTCGGTAATGAGCAGTCTTCGAAGTCACACGAGGATTCATACTGGAGAGAAGCCGTACCGCTGTCCTGAATGTGGTGAGAGATTCACTCACTGGAGTGTTCTTCAGAACCACACAATTGTTCACACTGGAGCAGCGCCATATTGCTGTTCTGAATGTGGCAAGCAATTTTCAAACAGGAGTAATTTTCAGGCCCACAGAAGAATTCACACTGGAGAAAAGCCGTATCACTGTGGTGAATGTGGCAAACAATTTTCAAATAAGAGTAATCTTCGAAGACACACAAAAATTCACATTGGAGAGAAAAATTACTGCTGTTCTGACTGTGGTAAACTATTCTTATTGTTGGATGATCTTCACAGCCACAAAAGAATTCACACTGGAGAAAACCCCTTTCACTGTCATGAATGTGGGAAACAATTTTCAAATAAGAGCAATCTTCGAAGACACACAAGAATTCACATTGGAGAGAGAAAATACTGTTGTTCTGAATGTGGTAAGCGATTTTTACAAATGGATGATCTCCACAGCCATAAAAGAACTCACACTGGAGAAAAGCCCTATCACTGTAATGAATGTGGCAAACGATTTTCAGTTAAAAGTAACCTTCGAAGACACATAAGACTTCACATGGGAGAAAAGCCATATTGCTGTAATGACTGTGGCAAGCGATTCTCTACCAGATGCAGCTTTCAGAGACATTCAAAGCTACATTGGAGTAAAGAAAATGAGAAAACTGATAAAAAGGAAACTGAAACGTTTTGGAGAAATCTACACAACACTTCCCAAGAATGTACAAAAGATGCAGAATGGAGAAGTAATCTATACACAGACATGGAAAACACACAACTGAAAGAAATGAAATAATAAAAAAAATAATAGAAACTGCATTCCAAGAAGAGCTGCTGACTCAGATCATGACACCATACCCAGCTTGTGTCTTACTCAAAACTAACCCCAATACCAACATATGGCCAAGTGTGAAAAGAGGTTAATGTGTCAACTGCAGGTGCCACCATAGTGGCCCATCACAGGAGCAACTTTCTTTTGACTAAATAGGAGAAAACCCAAGTACCAAAAATCTACCACCTCTATAACCTAACTCTCTTAAAACCAGTTGACAACATAAGAATTTACAGTCACCTGGATCAGCATTCGAAAATGTAGCAGTAGAAGAGGAGGAGGATCAAAGAAAGCCACAGACTAAGACAGACCAGATATTGTTAAGGTAAACGTAAGGACATTACTGAATAGTACAAGAAAGGCAGAATCCCAGTGCCTTTTGTAGAACCACAAAAGAATTCATGTTAAGAAAAACCCTCATTTCTATTCTGAATATGGCAAACAACTGACAATGGAGAAAAGCCCTATCAGTATAACGAATGTGGTAAATGATTTTTCGTGAATTAACTGTTTGCAGGATTGCAAAAGAATTCACATTGGACACAGATGTGACTTAAAATGACCAGGATCTAAGTAATTGGCAATTAAACAGAACAACAACAAAAAGGTTATAAATCGCAAAAGTACACTTATTGTGAACTAAAGTAAGGGTGCTATAAGAAAGTAAAAAAAAAAAAAAAACAACAACAGTGTGGTGTGGATCAAGCATAAAAAGCCTTTGATAGGTTACCCCACAGCTGGATACTCAAATACCTTGAACTGGAGAAAATCTTCTCTGTTCCTGTAACTTTCATTTAAACCACTAGGCACCACTGGCAAACATCTGTGATGCTCCACCATGAAAAGGCCAAACCACAATTCCAAATAGAAAAATGAAATGGTGGAATATTCCAAGGAGACTTTTTAATTGGCATTCTGTCTGGAGTTAAAGGAATACCCTACCCAAAGGCTGTTTTGTATGTATGTATGTATGTATGTATAAAACAATGTAAAAAAAGTCAATGACAAAAATCTGTTGTTACTTGTGTCACATAATCCACACATCAGGTCATCTAGTCGTATGCTCATGACGTCTCAAACATGCTTTATTTTTCATTAAACTATTGTTAAACATTAGATGTGAACAAGCATTTGAATTGTAGACCCACCGAATTATATTAGCATCAGAGTCTGAAATTGCATTGGTGAATTGACTTTCTTCTTGTTGAAGCATCTTGGATCTGTACAAAAAGAGGCATATTTTCTTTCTGACAATGTTTTCAATCTCTTTCCTTTAACTTTTCATCTTTAATCTCGCTGTGCGTGTCTTTTGTTAGGCTTTCTTGTTACAATTCTCAAACCACATGCATAGATGTTTAGACTCATTAGGAGTATCAAAGTGGGCTCTTTAAAGGAAAACTTAACAACCATTGAAAACATCAGCCCTAATGAAGATTGTATCATCAGAGAACTAAACCTAGAACTTACTTGTAAATAGACATTTT
>JANRMT010062791.1:222409854-222442096 GCA_026402145.1 Polypterus bichir lapradei
CGGAGGATGCCATCATCTATATGCTACACCGATCCCTCTCCCACCTGGACAGAGGCAGTGGTGCTGTAAGAATTATGTTTTTGGACTTCTCTAGCGCCTTCAACACCATCCAACCTCTGCTCCTTAGAGACAAGCTGACTGAGATGGGAGTAGACTCACACCTGGTGGCATGGATTGTGGACTATCTTACAGACAGACCTCAATATGTGCGTCTTGGGAACTGCAGGTCTGACATTGTGTTCAGCAATACAGGGGCACCGCAGGGGACTGTACTTTCTCCGGTCCTGTTCAATCTATATACATCAGACTTCCAATACGACTCAGAGTCCTGTCACGTGCAAAAGTTCGCTGATGACACTGCTATTGTGGGCTGCATCAGGAGTGGGCAGGAGGAGGAGTACAGGAAGCTAATCAAAGACTTTGTTAAATGGTGCGACTCAAACCACTTACATCTTAACACCAGCAAAACCAAGGAACTGGTGGTGGATTTTAGGAGGCCCAGGCCCCTCATGGACCCTGTGATCATCAGAGGTGACTGTGTGCAGAGGGTGCAGACCTATAAATACCTGGGAGTGCAGCTGGATGACAAATTGGACTGGACTGCCAATACTGATGCTCTATGTAAGAAAGGTCAGAGCAGACTATACTTTCTGAGAAGGTTGGCATCGTTCAACATCTGCAGTAAGATGCTGCAGATGTTCTACCAGACGGTTGTGGCGAGTGCCCTCTTCTACGCGGTGGTGTGCTGGGGTGGCAGCATAAAGATGAAAGACGCCTCACGCCTGGACAAACTGGTGAGGAAGGCAGGCTCTATTGTAGGAGTAAAGTTGGACAGTTTAACATCTGTGGCAGAGCAACGGGCACTAAGCAAACTCCTGTCAATCATGAATAATCCACTGCATCCACTGAACAGTGTCATCTCCAGGCAGAGGAGTAGCTTCAGTGACAGACTTTTGTCACTATCCTGCTCCACTGACAGACTGAGGAGATCGTTCCTCCCCCACACTATGCGACTCTTCAATTCCACCCGGGGGAGTAAATGCTAACTTTTTTCATTTTTATTACTATTTAATTTAATATTGTTTCTTTGTATCAGTATACTGCTGCTGGATTATGTGAATTTCCCCTTGGGATTAATAAAGTATCTATCTATCTATCTATCTATCTATCATAACTGGAACCTACTTTCGTCCATATACTGTATACGGCCATAGCCTGCAGCTCGGTTGCCGTGTGAGGCGGAGTTGCGTCTCGCATCATCACACCTCCCACGTAATTGAGTGCCTGCCCATATAAAGTAAATATTCGCGGGTGAAGGACTGTACTTAGCATATTCGTAAGTGCAGCTACTGCGGAAACCCTCTGACGCTGAACAAGCCTTTGTACACATATCAATAGGAAAGCAAGGTGTAAAGCTTAAGTTTAAATTACGTTCATAGACACGCTGCTGCTAAATATTCACAGGCAAATCCACAACTTAATACCAGGAATGCCTGTTAAACATCTTAGATTCACGAGTACCGATTTGGGTAGTGAACACTTCGATGAATGAAACCTGTTCAAAAAACGCATTACACAATTGAGAAGGCAACAAAAGAATATGAAGTGAGTGACGCATACAAGCATATTCATAAGTGCAGCTACTGCGGAAACAAAGCACCGTGTAAACCTTAAGTTTAAATTAAGTTCATAGACAGGCTGCCACTGGCGTTTGTCATTCCTATGACGAATACGATATTCGCGAGATACAAGTTTACTGAGAGGACGCAGGGTATAAACGAGACTTTTGATCACTTTCTAATGGAGTTAAAATTGCTGGTGAAGGGCTGTGCTTATGCAAATGAAGATGAGATGGTCAGGGATACAATAGTGTTTGGCACAAACTCAGCGAAAGTGCAAGAGAAACTTTTAAGTGCCGGGTCTGAGCTAAAATTAAATGAAGCCATGGACATCGCAAGATTGCACAAGATATTCGCGAGATACAAGTTTCATGAGAAGACGCAGGGTATAAAGCCTCGATGCTAAAGACCTGGCGAAGTCATGGAGAACATGGAAGGACGAGTTCACATTATACACAGAACTTGCAATGCCGGAGACAGAGGAAAGCACTAAGGTCAGATTATTCTGTTATCTTATTGGAGAGAGCGGCAGAGAATTGTGTCAGGCGCTGACCGGTGATGTAAGACCTGATGAGTTAACCATGAGCTTGAGTGGTGGGCCGTCAGGGCCTGCAAGGCCTTCTCTGCTGGCCTAAAAAAATATCTGAATCACAAACTGATGTTAATTAAATTTTTCCATGAATACTTATTAAATAATTCCAAATAATCTGTCTGCTTCCTTTCATAGCTTTTCTGATGGTTGTGCTGCTTCCAGACATGTATTTTTGTATTAAAGCATTTAACCAATCACATTTCAGCCATCATTTGTTGCCAGGCAGAGAGGCCTTCACAATCTGTTGTGCAGGCCCTCTAACACAGAATAAATGTCGATTAAACTGTTGCTTCAACCAATCAGATTTTGAGTTGGTGTCAGTAGGGCCCTCTAGCAGGCGTATGGCAACGTCACCGTATTCAGACCCATTGATTGGATAGAAGCCGATATGAGGAACTCTACGAGGCCACTGAACGCACCGCAGGTGCTCGGAGCGCAAGATCCTCGCGTGCACTACCACCATCTCCATGGCAGGATTCTGGACAATATTATTTGCCAGACACAGTCCAGATTTCAAGACCACGAAAAACTGAAGTTTGTCACGCTCCTCGACCCCCAGAAGTTTCGGGAATACAAGAAAAATTTCCCGCATGCAGCCTTCTCCAGTTTAACACAGAGCCATGGAGCACTTTTTGATCTGTCTCGGCTAAAAACAGAACTGACTGTAATGTACAGTATGCCATGGATGATTTATATAAAAAATATATGTATACCCTGCCGTTCTTTCTTATATTCTGTAAGTGCCTTGAGCATGGGAAAGGCGTTATATAAATAAAATATATTATTATTATTATGTGCCTCCTCGCTCACTTCCTTGCTTTCCTCAGCTATTCATTGTGCTCACTGCTCCCTTCTTTACTCCACTGCTTCAAGCCTGTTATTGTTCGACTTGCTTCACGTCTTCCTGCTGGTGACTCCTGCCTTTTCATTTTGTTTCTTCACACTCTTGATCCTCCAGGCATGCCTCCACATTCTCTACTTTTGAAGGTCGGTGCACCAATTATGTTACTACGAAACTTACAACCACCAAAACTTTGTAACGGCACCAGGCTTCAGATCAGATCTCTGCACAAGAACCTCATTGAGGCAACTGTCTTCACTAGAACTGGCTCAGGAAAGACTGGGTTTATTCCTCGTATGTAATGTTTTCTTTTTCATTACTTCTTTAACACACTACTTCTCCGCTGCGAAGCGTGGGAATTTTACTAGTTAATAATATAATCAAACAATTATTATAAAAGTAAAGTTGAATAAATCGGACTCTGCATCTGCATGGATAAAAGGTAAAGTACCAGTTCCAGTTAACGGAAATAGTCCAAAATTTAAAAGAAATCTACGATTTGTACCTAATACTTGTATGCAAAATTTGATTGACCTAAGTGAAAGTGTACACACACAGACATAATTCCAAAACTGGCATTTTTTGGACTCGAGGAGGTCTAAGACATTGAGATTCATCAAAATCTCAAAATGGAATTTTTGGAGGGTTCTAATACTTTCCCCTTACTTTGTATGCAAGAAAGCCAGGGAGGTCTAAAACATCGAGATTCATCAAAATCTCGACATCGAATCTTTGGACGATTAAAATACTTTCCGTATACTTTGTATATGAGAAAGTAAAAAAGGGTTTGGAAGTAAAGCTGAAATTAAGTAAAATGTCCCCTCAGTCACTGACCCATACCCTAGTCAGACAGCTGCTCATTAATATTTAAACCTTGCAGACTTCAACCAATCACAGGACAGAAAGACAAGAGATTTTCAGGGAGAGGCCGGTGCCAAGTTGGCCACCAAAGAGGAGAGGAAGGACAGAGAGGTCAAAGAGGAGAAACATAAAAAGTTAGAAAAGAATATGGAGATCACAGAAGAAAAAAAAGAAAAGTTAAAGGACCAGAAGGAACAAAATGAGCAGCAGTCCAGAAAACACAAAAGGATGGAAGGACATGGGATAGTCAGAAATGAGTGTTTTCAGGTTCAGGCCCGAGACCCCCACTGTGGTCACAGGTTTTCTCCTTGTAATTGAACTCCTGCCTTAACTACGCACACCGTGATATCCCGGTTTCTTTGTCTTCATTGTGTTACTTCACAGATTGCAAACAGGTAATGCTCGATGATTACTGGATGAAGCAAGCGTTTGTGTTTATTAGACAGGGATGCCATTGTTCTGTTTAGATTGCTATTTAATACTTTATTCTTTTTGTAACTTTCAGGGTATTTAAAGCCATTTAAACTCCGCCCCTTTCTTTTAGGTTGCTGGTGGCACTGAATAATAATACAGAATTGTAGAAAACTGCATAAAATCATTCATTTACTCGCTGCTACAATGCACCTCCTTGGTGTAAACGACGACATTCTCTTGGGCTCGGAATTCTGTGTAAAAACAGTTAAGCCCGAGTGTCTTTTAGATTAAGCTGTTATGATTTCATGTACACTGTTAGGCCCGAATAATGCTCAGGACAGTATTCTGTTGCCATCCACTGGATAAAATAACAACATACCGCAAAACAAAATAAAAAAACAAAAAAAGTCATGAATATTTCAATGAATTTTGCCACCCTATACCAACTTATTAACACAGGGAGATTCACTCGAAAGAGGCCCCGGATATTCTGTACCTACTGAACCAAAAACATACGCTCTATACCTTGACGTACATGTAATTGATTGCATTACATGCGATGCTGGAAGTGTTTTCCGTTTTCTGCCAGACACATTTTGACGCGGTCCTCCATGTTCCTGAACGTATCGGCAAGCGTCTCTAGTGGGAATAGCAGCAACTTCACGTTGGATATTTAACTTTAAATCTTCCACGGTGCGAGGCTTGTTCCGATAGACTTTTCCTTTGAGCAGACCCCAAAGGAAGCAGTCTGGTGGTGTTAGATCCGGCGACCATGGTGGCCAAAGCCTTTTTGAAATTACCGTTACTGAAGAAGGACTCAGTTTCTGCCCTGCTCCTTGCCGATGTGTGACACGTTGCTCCATTTTTCTGGAAATAAACCTTCCGTTAACTCACAATCATCCAGTTGATTCTGACTTTGCTTAAACGAATTGGCGACACCATAGGTTCGCACCATGAAGACGCGCTACTCAATACCATCCCGAGGAGAAGTTGAGTGACTGAGTCAAGGGGTACCTCAATATGCACACAGAAGTTGGAAATGGAGGTTAAACATCATGAAGGCTGTTCGGCGCCTACCTCATCACTCTGACTCAGAGGTACCCCGGCTAGTTCGAAGCTCCATATAATGAGGAGCACATTGCACATTGTTTTGTCCTTGTGAGAGTAATTACAGAATATCTGGGGCCGCTTTCGAGTGAATCTCCCTGTATTACTGATGAGGGGCGGAGCCCTTCAACCAACACACACAATGGCATGTGAACAACAAGCTGTAAAGCCAGTTTTACAACAAATTGAAACTGAAACATTATTCAAATCAAGAAATCGAGACGACAACATGAATCGCGAATCAGATGTTGACACAGATAATGAAAATGATAGATAAGGCTCTGTATGACCGAACCGCCATGATATGCCGAGTGACTTCAGTTGTGTAAAGCTGCAGTGTGGTGCAGTATCTACACAGCAAAAAGGCAAGAGGATTGTGATCAATTGGAGCACAAAAAAAAGATGTTATACCCCTGTGGCGTACCTGGACACAGACAGACGCGGAGGTCAGAAGTCCCAAAACACACATTTATTACACAATGCAAAAAGGCAAGATGATTGTGATCAATTGGAGGACAAAAAAAAAGATGTTATACCCCTGTGGTGTACCCGGACACAGACAGATGGGAGGTCAAAAGTCCTAAAACACACGTTTATTACACAATGCACAATGACACAGCAAACAGTGCACAATTCACCAACCGAGTTCTCTTTCTCTTGCTTCTTCTTCCACCTCCACTCCTCCCTCACAAGCTCCATCCTCTTCCACCCGACTCTGGCTCGCCGAGTGGAGTGAGGTGGCCTCTTTTATACAGCACTCGAAGTGCTCCAGGTGCTCCACAATTAACATCTGGCAGCATTTCCGGGTGTGGCGGAACAGCTGCATACCCCAGTTCTGGAGCTGTCTAGGCACCCCCTGGCAGGGGCCATGTCACTCCCTGGGGTTGGACGCCCCAGGTGCGTGGCCCCCACGCAATCTAGGGAGGCTGCCCTCTTGCGTTCCAGGGGAGATATTGCCCCTCTCTCGGTGGGGCAAAGTCACTGGACGTCTATCACACCGCCCAACCCCTACTCCACACAATGCAGCAACTGTCCACGTTTGTGTCAGGGGTAAGTGTAGAAGTAACTAAGCCTGGCACTATGGTAGCCTACATTAACACAAGGGGCACATTGATTGTATGCATCAGGCACCGACAGCCTACACTCTCATGTGCAAGCAACAGGAAAAGTGAGCTAAGAAACAGACTTCTATTATCCCAACTGCACCATCACATGACAGATGTGTGCTAAATCTGCATCGGTACACAAGGGGACGCTGGACATACTTTTCTTACTGTATTTATGTTGATGTTTTGGCATTTGCATGTTTCCGTTACACACAATAACATTTATTTTTTCTTGTTGAAAAAAAAAATTCCAACATTTTTGGTTTGTTTTTCCAGGGATAAACATAACGCTATGTAGGCCACAGAACAGAGTTTGGCCCCTCTGATTTCGCATTGCATGCGCCGATAACATGTCACAATGCTTATCTTCTGTCTTTTCTCAAAGATGGCCAAAGTGCTGCATCACAGCAATACCTCACCACCATTGGCTTTCTGGAATGCCCTGATTTGAATGCGTACAATTTGATGGACAGACTTTTATCTACTGATAATAATAAAAAATCTTTTTATTTATATAACACCTTTCAATTAGAGTACATAAATTGTATTAATCCCATGGGGAAAATTTAGATGCATACAGCAGCAGAAATATAAAACAACAAAAATACAGATTCACGGGACAGAACATACAGCCAATCAATCACTCAAAACTAAAGAAATAAATAAAAATAAACTTAACAAGTACATTGGGTGGAAGCACTGAATTGCCCAATAGCAGTGTGTAGCAGTGCTTGAAACTTCAACTCCCAGCAGTCCCTGCAGTGGCTCTGATTGGTCATCTGCTGAGGGTGCAGGGGCTGTTGGGTTCAAAGAGGCCGGCGCGACATTTAAAAGGGGGCTGGTGTTACCAGAAAAGGGAGGGAGAAGTATTGTTGTTTTCGTGTCTAAAGTTCCTGTCTGTCTACCTTGTGTTGTGATACCTGTGCTTTCTCATTTTTGTCCTGGATTGTTTCTGGGTCAGGGTCTGGATTGTCTGCTTTCTGCCTGATACGTGAGGACTGTATGTGGATTTATGGCCATCCTGTGAAGAAAGGAGCTCTCCTGAACCTGCCCACCCGTCTTCACCTTTTCAGAAACTACCGGTAGGACTATCTTTAGATTCCCCTTCAATGTGCGGATCTCTGGACTAGTTACCTTCATCTTTACATTTCATCTGTTGCCATTTTTTCATGGACTTTTCTGTGTGTGGTTTTTGTTTGTGGTTTGTTGTATTTAATGTATAATCACTGCAAGGGGAACTGGGTGGGATTGTTGTTTTCATTAATTATTATTAATACATTCTTTATCTGCGGTTTTATTTCTGGTGGCTTTTTGTCTCTGTTTGTGGTTGTGTAAGGGTCGGGCCAAGGCTGGGTATGTCCCTGGAATCTCCACTAAAAAAAGAAATAAATCACCATCTCTTCAACGGTGTGAATCTTAGCAGCATCGGACCACTACAAGTGGGCAAAAAAGAAGAAAGGAGCTTCTTACCACACTGTGGATTTTTCCTGATGGCATCCAATTCTGCCAACATCTTCTTTTCCACAACAGCTACCAGTGTGTCCCAGTTTTGCCTTGTGATGGTGGATGGAGGCTTTCATGAGAGGCAAGAGTTAGAGGGGTGGTGCAAATTTCAAATGACACCACATTCCACTGTCTATGTTTACCACTTTCCATATTATAAGTATAATTTTTGAGTCTTGTACCACAATTGGTGTTGTAATTTGGATACCCCGTGTACTTTCTTTACCAACTTTATACATTCTGATGGAGTAAGATCTGCCCTTTAAAATGATACAAAGGCCATGGGTTTTTAATAATGGATATGTAAGCTACTGTGGTGGACTGGCACCATGCCCGGGGTTTGTTTCCTGCCTTGTGCCCTGTGTTGGCTGGGATTGGCTCCAGCAGACCCCCCGTGACCCTGTAGTTAGGATACAGCAGGTTGGATAATGGATGGATGTCTTCTGTTGCTTTCAACACATTCACTGGCACTTTTGTAGTGTTTGGAAGCTTGAAAATGTTACTGAATTTTGCAATGAATTCTGCTGTTAACATATGTGAACAACATAACTTACAACCCCAATTCCAATGAAGTTGGGACGTTGTGTAAAACGTAAATAAAAACAGAATACAATGATTTGCAAATCATTGTATTCTGTTTTTATTTAAGTTTTACACAACGTCCCAACTTCATTGGAATTGGGGTTGTATGTTGCAGCTGAAGGAATAATGTCTCACCTTTATTTTGAGGCGTGAATATTGAGTGAATGATGATGAAGTTATAGCCAGTTAAATCAAAGTAACAGAAAATGTCCAAAAATGAGGTGGAGCTTAATGGGTTTTTTTTTTTTTTTCCTTTTTAAAGTCATCATTTGCCAATAAACTCAAAAGTGGGTAAAGCAGAAGCAGCTTCAGCCCTTTAGCATTTAGTGCCCTTTACACCAGTGTCCACTCCGCTAATCGTTTATTGTCAGTATTCAAATACAATTAAGAGAGCAACTCCACAGCAAAAAGTGAATTAGTAAGAAAATGACCAAACACAGCTAAACACTTAAAGCTATGACCTAAATAATGTTTTTGTAATTGTGAACCTCACATGACTGCACTTTTCAGAACGCAAAATAACAGAAGATAAAAGGTCACCTGTTTAAAACAATAAGATTAATACAAAAGGGTAAAATTAGTCACAGACTGTGCGTGTGGGTTGTTCACTGAATACTAGCAACTGGTGTACTGACGCTCGTGGGCAGTCATGGCTTTGTTTCGAGAGAGGTAAACAAGGGTAGTGCACGGTGTTCTAGTAAGTGAGTTGTATTCCAAACAAAGGTTGTATACCAAGCAAAAGTTTTTGCATCCAAACAGGACGTATACCAAGTTGGACTTATTCCGAGGTACCACTGTGTGTGTATATATATACACATACAGTACAGGCCAAAAGTTTGGACACACCTTCTCATTCAATGTGTTTTCTTTATTTTCATGACCATTTACAACACTCCATCACTCTCCTTCTTGGTCAAATAGCCCTTACACAGCCTGGAGGTGTGTTTGGGGTGATTGTCCTGTTGAAAAATAAATGATCGTCCAACTAACCTGACTTCTGCACAACACAACTGCTGCTCCCAACCCCATTGATAAAGCAAGAAATTCCACTAAATAACCCTGATAAGGCACACCTGTGAAGTGAAAACCATTTCAGGTGACTACCTGTTGAAGCTCATCGAGAGAATGCCAAGAGTGTGCAAAGCAGTAATCAGAGCAAAGGGTGGCTATTTTGAAGAAACTAGAATATAAAACATGTTTTCAGTTATTTCACCTTTTTTTGTTAAGTACATAACTCCACATGTGTTCATTCATAGTTTTGATGTCTTCAGTCATGAAAATAAAGAAAACACATTGAATGAGGAGGTGTGTCTAAAATTTTGGCCTGTACTGTGTGTGTATATATATAATATATATTTGTGAAGAATGGAGGGAGAAAAGATCTATATCACTTGATTCTGTAATCAGACAAGGCATCATACAAACTAGTCAGGTTAAAGCTTTAGGAGAGATCTGACGGGAAAAACAAAGGACATTATCATTTTGTTGGAAGGGGACATTGTGCAGAGTGATGAGGTAATATGGTATAAGTAAGAAGGTGAATAAAATGTTAGGTTATATCAGAAAAGCTGTTAAACACAAATAGAGGGACATCACACTCAGCCTACATAATGCACCGATGAGACTGCATCTGGAGTATTGTGTGCGTTTCTAGTCACCATAATCCAAAAAGGGCATAGCAGCACTTGAAGAGCAGAGGAAGGTGAATTTCAGCATTGGGTATTTCTGTACATTTTTTGTTAATTAGGAATTATACTTATACTTGCATTATTTTCTGTTACTTTACTGTTTTCTGTCACTTTAAATATCCTTATATTCTTTGTGTTTTGTGGATGGAGTCCAGAGAGGCGGGGCCACCCTGAGCCCTCACTCTGGCTATTTATAGTGAGAGCAGAAGCAGCCTGAGCAGGGAGATGATGAGAAGGCTGAAATATTAGCTAAATCTTTTTGTTATTGTTCATAGCAAGGAGAATTTAAGTAATGAGCCCAAAGAATGTAGGAAATTAACTTTGAATATTATAAACTACTGTATATACTTACGTATAAGTCTGGTCTTGAAACCCAAAAAAATCGATCATAAAATCAGACCCCGACTTATACGCCCCTTCAAAAATGCGACACTTTTTTTTTTTTTTTACATCTTCTTGCCTCCTCCAATCTCACATCAGTTTCTCAGACATATCGAATTTTGTTGCAGTAGCACAGTTACCAATTTCTTTTGCCACTTCAACGACTTTTAATTTAAAACCAGCTTCATATTTTCTTCTGATCAAACGCTCCATCGTAGATAAGGGATGCTCTTACGATAAAGGTGTATGAGGGTGTGAGATGCAAAAAAAAACACAAATCAGTGCAAACGTTGCTTCGGAATAGTTTGGGTATTACCGTGTGGTCACGTAGGCACAATACACAGAAAATAAAGGCCGTGTGCTGCGTGGTTACTCTCTCAGGTTGGCGTTAGCATAGCATAATCTCTTGGACCAATAGCATCAGTTTTGCGCATTCGACTTACGACCAACGTTATAAAAGTCCAGAAATTACACTGTAAAATCAAGTCCCGACTTACGAGTATTTGCAAGTATATACTGTAGCTATTTTAGTGATAGCGTTATAGATAGTGAATTTAAAAAGGCAGAAGAAAGTATGGGCCAGGGTTCTCCGGAAAAAGATTAAATTTGCTATTGCATGCTCAAAAATATCTCTTGAAATAGCAGAGTTTTATAATATCATTTGGAGATTAGGTGAACTGCCTTCTACCTGGAAAATAGCAGTATAAATAGTTGTCTGCTTTTATTCCTTCAGCGCTAACTTTTACAAATACCATATATTTGCACAGGCTGTTAGACTCAAATCAAATGTTTGTTTTTATTATATAATAATAATAATAGCAGCTCAGTACTCAAAGCACTAAATTCAGGGAAATGAAAAATAAAAACGCATATCACTGGGCAATTGGCGTGGTGATAAGAAGCTGCAATAAAAATTTGCAGACTTCAGGGATTCTAGTATTAACAGTTAATCACATTGTGGAAATAAAGGGGAAGTGCATTTTGGACTGAAGCTAAGAAGCACTTCTTTATGTAAAGAACTGTGGGAATCCTAAACTACAGAGGGATGTAGCTGAAGCAGAAACTTTGACGACCTAATGGACAGCTTAGCTATTAGCTAAGCAAACAAACTGGATGGACTGAATGTTCTCATTTGTTAAATTTCTTATGTTACAAATTTGTTGCACAAAAGGGACATTAAGGGGATAATGGACAGCCTTGCCTCACACCTTTCTAAACTCAAAGGTTGGGAACCATCCAAAAGAGTAAATACAACTATTTAGAAAAGGACTAAAGGGTCTTGGCTCATAATAAAACTCTCAGTAAACCCTAATGGATTTACAGTAACACACTTCCAGAGAAAGGTCCAGTTCATAAAGTCAAATGGCTTTTTCTGTACCTTGGAGCTGCAACACTAACACTAAAGGAGGCCCTTGCTGTTTTTTTGCAACATGAAGACTATATAGGATATTTGATCAGAATTAATTCATTTATAGATGGCTGATCCCCAAATGATAAGGAAGTAGTGTCACAGTTCATCAAGGAAGTCAGATGGGAGTTTGAACATTCAGGGGTGTCCTTAGATCTCACGAGATTGTTCATTATTAAGAATTGTTTGCCCAAGTCAGAGCAGTGCTATCTTTTTTTTTTTTGAAGGGTCCGCATTGTAGAGAATGATCTACCACATTCAGAACAGCTATACTTCTTTTCTCTTATTCATTACCTTCTTCAAAAATATCTGTTTTGCACAACAAAGGCTTGAGCTTCACTGGTTAGTCATGGTGCAGGGAAATGGGAAATTTTGGAAATAGGTGTTGGCGATCCTGGGGCGTTGGCAGTTGTTTGGGACCAATGCGACCTCATTTAGAACCCCTTGCCATTAGTTATAATGGAGCAGTGGGGTGGAGCGCAACGAGCATCCACTGTGAAAGCCTTTTATAAGAATGGCGATAGTGCGACTGCTGTGTAAAGGGAATTTCAACATCATTACCAGTTAGGACATCGTGATCGTGTCCCGTCTGCTCATGCAATTACAACTTAGGTGTGTAATTTTGAAGAAAAGGGTTCAGCCTAAAAAAAAAAAAAAAGAACCCCATGTGGAACCACTTTGCTTGCTGCCTGACAATCGATGGCAGCTATTTGATGATTGTTTGGAAGGCGCGTCATTTCACTCCACAGTGATATTCCATGGCCTCCAAGATCCCCAGATCTCACTGTTTGTGATTTTTTTTTTTCCTTGGGGACATCTTAAAACCCAAGTGGTACTGCACACGTCCTTTCCCAAACTAAAAAGGAGGACTGAACAGGAAATCGCTGGCATTCCTCTTGACGTGTTACATCGAGCCATACAGAATTTCCACAACAGACTGTCAGAATGTGTATGGAGAATGACAACACCTTATTGTTTTCTTCAAAACATAAAATGCATATTGAAGGAATATTGATTACCATCATTAATTGCATATCCTGTACAATACATTTCATCGTTAAATGTATTTTTCAATGTGTTTATTCGTGCAGTGAACGTCAGTTGAAAATTTCCCGTTTTCCCACACCACCCTGAATGTGCTACAACAGTTCAGTGTGGTTCCTGCATTGTTCTCAGTAATGTCTCATTTTTAGTGCATACGGAGTGAGGTTTACTGGTAGGATATCACCAATAGCCCACACGTTTATTTTGATTAGTTCTATTAATCCCAGCACCACTGATATAATTTTGGCATTTTCTCCCAATATTTTTCATATTTCTGTTTGCCCCTCCAGCCTCAGCACTGAGTAGTCCCTTTAGATGGAAACTTTTCTTAGCCTGGTTTAATCCAACTGTTTTCTTAACAGTTAAGGTTTGTCCAATTTGTTGAGATCAGTTTTTCCTGTTAGTTGCGACTGTTGTGACTAGCAGCTCCTAGTTTCTTATGACTCTGATTGGGGTCTGGTCTCAGTGTCTCTCTGGTGATGGTATGTTGTATATTAACTGATTGCCAAGTACAGGAGTTGTCAAATTTGTTGCATCTTTGGTGTGCCCATCAACACCTTGCAACCAACAATCAGATCAGTGACGGTCTCCAGCTCTGTCCAACAAAACCACCACTTACTGTTTTTTTCCATCTTATTTCAACTCTTTGAAGCAATCAATGAGTAAGCTCTTAGTCCAAGTGAGTTGGAGGAAGGAGGTCAGCATAATTACTGATATACTAGTGGGTCTTGATGGTTTTTCTATTTTCTGCTGCTCCAGTTTTTAAAAATCTTGCTATGTATAGCCAATATCTGCACACGGGTAATACAAGTAGTGGAGTTTCTGTTGTACTTTTTATTTTATGGAACAGTTGCTCAAAGTTTTTACTTTATGGTGGGTTTCCTTCTGTACATGTTGAGAATATATCAGGTAGACCTGCAGTCTAGCAATTGCTGCTCGGTATGTATCTGTAGTCCATTAGGCCGATTTCACCTTCAGATCTATGGATATAGGTTCGTAGAGTGTGTTGATTCTTAGATGTTTAGTTGATTAACTTAATTTTCTTATTTTAGTTTCCATTTTATGAAGGTCACTTGGTGGCCTATCTGAAGCTGTTAAATAGACGAGGATGACATGAAGGTGTTTGGCTTGATTTTTGCGATGTACTGCATGGGTTATATTCATTACACATTTTGGGCTTTGTGAATCACATGTCTGCACTGTCATTTAACCCTAGGTATTCACTGGCTTTAGATCTCCGATGACATTCTTCATCCAGGTTTATATTTTTGCATGATAGTGATTTTTACTGGATGAAGTTAATATTAGGATGTCAATTTGGATTTGTTTTAGTAAGAATGATGAGTATTTGAGGTGCCATTTTTTGGAGCTGGACAGTTGCAGGTGATGAACAAGTAAGAGAGACCATCCATTTTAATTGCTGATGTTAATTCCATGACAGAGGTCATTAAGGAAGGGTGCTTTTGTGGGTTTAGCACAAGAAAGGCAATAAAGCCTATTCTGCATATCTAAATATTTGGAATTGTAATCTGGCCTTTGTCAAGGTAAAGCTGCAGGGTTGTTTGCCAGTGTAGCATAGTGATCTACATAATGTTTATGACAGCAGTATCTGTTTTACAAAGTTCTAGCCACTGAAGAATTAATGTGTGTAGTATGTCGTCTTTGATTCCCCTTCTGTTCTTCTGCCTCATCTACTTATTTTGATGCAGGTTATTACACATTCTGTAGCCATTGACGAATGTTGGCGGTTTACATACAGTGGAGAGGCAGGGTGCAGGAATGGAAGCTTTTTGGCACTTTGATTTGCTTCAGTCTGAACACAAGGAAGTTGCTCCTGTTATAGGCCACTGCGGTGTCACCTGAAGTTGGCCGCATTAGCCTCTTTTCACAATTGGCCATTTTAGTTTTGAGTAAGCCACAAGTTGGGTATGGTGTCTGGACCTGTTGTCTTGCAATTGTTAGCTCTTCTGAGAATGTGTTTTATTACTTTGGTTGCTGCCTCTAACTATTCCTTTTCTTTCAGTTGTGCGTTTTCCATCTGTGTATAGTTTACTTCTCCATCCTGCCTCTTCACTTCGCTCTTGGGGATCTTTGTGTTGGTTTCTCCAAAATGTTCCAGTTTCCTTTTTGTCAGTTTTCTCATTTTCTTCCCTAAGTGAGACCTCAAATGTTTTTGCAAACTGTGTTTGGTAGAGAATTGTTTGCCACATTCATTACAGCAACACAGCTTCTCTCCAAGATGAATTCTCATGTGTCTTCGAAGATTGCTTTTAACTGAAAATTGTTTGTCGCATTCATTACAGTGATAGGGCTTTTCTCCAGTATGAGTCCTTCTGTGGGCCTGAAGATCAACCAACTGTAAGAATTGTTTACCACAGTCAAAACAGCAGTATTTTCTCTCTCCAATGTGAATACTTGTGTGTCTTCGAAGACTACTCCTACTTGCAAGTTGTTTTCCACATTCATGACAGTGATAGGGCTTTTCAGCATGGGTTCTTTTGTGGCTCAGAAGATTACCCAATAGTGAGAATCGTTTCCCACATTTAGAACAGCTATGGTGTTTCTCCCCGGTGTGAATTCGCGTGTGTCTCCGAAGATTGCTCATGACTGAAAATTGTTTGCCACATTCATTACATTCATAAGGCTTTTCTCCAGTGTGAATTCTCATATGGGTTTCAACACGACTCTTCCTTGAGAATTGTTTGCCACACTCAGTACAGCAATATGGCTTTTCTCCAGTGTGAGTTCTTGTGTGGAGCCAAACATAGCTTCTATGACAGAATCGTTTGCCACACTCAATACACTGAAAAGGTCTTTCTCCAGTGTGAATTCTGGCATGGATTTCAAGATAGACCTTTTTTGAGAATTTTTTGCCACACTCAGAACATAAGTGTTTCCCCTGATTGTCTTTGTTGTCAGTGTTCACATTGTCTGTATTTGTTAAATCCTCAACAAGCACAGAATGATTTTGCAGATTGGATGGTATTGAAAACTCTGATCCTGATGTTGTTTTCATCATGTTTTCTTCAAGCACTGTCTGTTTTGATCTGCAGTGGAAGGAAATCAGAGGAAACGAAGACAAAGAGGATCTTCCACCATCTGGAAAATCTGCAGAAATTGACACACACAATTTTAGAACAATGTTTAAAAGACAGATCTGACAAAATCTAAACAATTTAGTGTAAGATAACTTGGCTAATAAACCCAACACATAACAATGCTACAACCCTGATACTAGCTTTTGATAAACTGGTGACAGATTCACTAAGATAGAACACAAATCATCAGCAAATGTGCTGATGAGGTCTAAATAATGATAGAAGTGATATTATTCTTAGACTATAAAATGAACTAGTGAGAGCACATCTAGGAGTATGTGTGTAGTTTACCACTCTATAAGAAAGACAGCGGCTTTTGATGAGCAGAGGAGAATGACCAAGTCCATCAGACTGAGTATTAAGCCTATTTAGTCTTGAGCAGGGGTGGTTGCATGAGGGCCTAATTCAAGCCTTCAAAATTCAGAAAAACATGGAAAAAGCAGATCCAGCAAGTGAATGGTGAATCACATACTTGAGGATTCTAGTGGAAATTTAGGAGACGTACGTGTAAGACTAAAGATAGAAAGCACGTCTTTACACACAGAGTTGTGGGATTCAGAAACAAACTACAAAGTCATGGAAGTTGAAGCAGAAACCTTGTCAACCTTTAGGAAATATCTGCATGAGATATTAGGTTAGGTTTAACTATTAGCTAAACAAACAGGCTTGAATGAGAGAAGAGTCATCTCTCACTTGTCAAATGTCTTAAGTACTACAAATAAACAGTATGTCATCAGAAAGACTGGATGAACAGAGACATCCATTCTCTGGTTATAGTCTTGTGACACAACCTTTATATTTGGTAACAAGGAGAACTTAAGAGTATTATGGGGGTGGGGGGGATAATCTATCTAAAAAGTATAACAAGAAAATTTCTCAATATGGTCAAATGGACAAGAACAGTCACAAACTCCAAATGCAATATTATTCTTGGATTTTTAACATTTATTTATGGGATGCCATTTTGTTAAACGTAGCAGGTCACCCAAAAGTATTACTTTTATGTTACATAATTTATGGTTTTGGCTGGAAAAAAATGCAATCTCATATTTTCATGCAGAATGGAGAGAAACAAATTTGTGACATAATAGAGCTCAATGATTACCAATTCTGTACATTTGCAATGTGAAAAACATGTAATGAGGTGGGGGGTGGTAAGACGTCTTTTATCCAGTCGCTAGCTCAAAACATCCAAAAGAATGCTGTTTTTGCTAAAATACTGTCAGTTATCATATGTCCTGAATTATCGACATAAACAGGAAAGCAAAAATGTTACCGGAGAGACTTTTTTGATTTGAAGACTATTGTACAAGGGAAGACAGGGAGACAATCCCATAAGTTTACCTTTCACCTTTACCCCCTCATCTTCATATTATCTTTAAAATTGTTGTTCTTTTAGATGTGCCTTTTCCACCTCAATACAACACTGACAGCAAAATTACCTGAAAAATAACCATGGCACCTCCACACTAGAAGGCTTCAACAAATCCAACAATCAATACAAACAAAGACCCACCAGGTGATAGATAACAAGCCTGAAGACCACAGACACAAGTAAAGCTCCAGGACCAGATGGCATTTCCAGCTGTGTACTCACAATGTCTTCAATATGCCCTTGGTGCAGACCACAGTCCTCAACTGCTTAAGTCAACCACCATTGTTCAAATACCAAAAAGAATTTACATATCAGAATGAGTACTGGGCTGACTCACTCACCAGTAATCACAATGTATTTTGACCTTTTAGTCATACAATTTATCAAGTCCAAGAAACTAGAGTATTAGTATCCCCTCCACATATAAAGATCAACAGAAACCATATACTTTTCACAGCTATCGATGCAGCACTGACCATAACCCACTTGGACAACAAGAACATTGAATTTAGCTCAGCAATCAACACCTTCAATCTAGTGAAGCTGATAATGGAGCTTGTGGCACTTTTGTAACTGGCATCAGACTAGCAGAACATTGTATTCCCAAGCATTCCATATTGAATGTTTAGCGCACTGCTGCTGTCCCTTTTCACTCCCAAATTCCATTATCACGTTTACAGATGTCAACAATAGTGGGACAGATTACCAGCATTAAAGAGGCCATCTACAGACAGGAGGTTCAACCACTTATGAAGGAGCGTACAAAAAAAAAAAAAAACCTGTACTTCAAACAAAGAAGCCAATCACCAAATACAGGAGGTGTAGCAGTTGAGGAGGCCTGAGAAATCAGATTGCTCTCTGGTACCACACCAACTTCAAAAGGCACACAGTGGTGGCCATACTGAGGAGGTGAATCGCAGCCAGGCATAGCAGATAGCAACATTTTTGTCCTCAGCAGTATTTCGCCTAACATTTTCTATCAGTAACTGTAAAGTACCTTTATAAAAATACTGTGTCGCTTTTTCAGAAACGCAACATTTTGGTAAGAAATACTAGCTTCTTTTCACTGATACTTCATCACATAATAATAATAATTTACATTTACAGACCGCCTTTCACAAACCCAAGGCCGCTTTACATACAGAGTAAATAAAAAAATATATATGATTTGGATAGGAATATAAGTAACAAGCTGGTTAAATCTGCAGATGATACCAAAATGTGGATTGAGAGATAATCTCAGACCCGTTGAATCATTGCAGTAGGACTTGGACAGCATACAGGCTTGGGCAGATTGGTGGCTACACAATGGGAGCTCTGAAAATCGAGAGTACACCTTATGAGGAGGATTTAGGAGTCACAGTGGACTCTAAGCTATTGACTTCCAGACAGTGTTCAGAAGCCATTAAGAAGGCTAACAGACTGTCAGGTTATATAGCGCCTTGATGTGTGGAGTACAAGTCACAGGAGGTTCTGCTCAAGCTTTATAACACACTGGTGAGGCCTCATCTGAAGTCCTGTGTGCAGTTTTGGTCTCCAGGCTACAAAAAGGACATAGCAGCACTAGAAAAGGTCCAGAGAAGAGCAACTAGGCTGATTCCAGGGTAACAGGGGGTGAGTTATGAAGAAAGAATAAGAAAAAGAAAAAAAAAAAAAAAAGAGCTGAACCTTTTCAGTTTAATCAAAAGATAATTCAGAGGAGACCTGACTGAAGTGTTTAACATTATGAAGGAAATCAGTCCAGTGGATCGAGACTGTTACTTTTAAAATGAGTTCATCAAGAACACGGGGGCACAGTTGGAAGCTTGTTAAGGGTAAATTTTGCACAAACGTTAGGAAGTTCTTCTTTACACAAAGAACCACAGACACTTTGAATAAGTAACCAAGTAGTGAGGTAGACTGTAGGACTTTAGGGACTTTCAAAACTCGACTTGAAGAATTAATTGGATTGGTCTGGTGAGCTTTGTTGGGCTGAATGGCCTGTTCTCATCTAGATTTTTATAGGTATGACATTAGAACATATCAGTAGAGGTCTGTGAAGGTAAAGGAGTTTTAAGGACAGGCAGTTACTGATAAGACCATTAATGATCTCTGGAAACAATAAAACAGATAAATGTTTGCTAACTAAAAAGGTCACCTGACAAGACCTAACTCTTATCGGTATGAAATAAGCAGGCTGACATTGATTAATGGAATGGCAAGAGTGTATTGGATTTTTAAGCATGTGGAGACTGCTTTAACGCTATTATTCAGGACTTTAATGTAAAGTTCTGGATCAGCATTAATGCTATTAAAGCTTACCTCCTTTAGTTAAATTAAAATATTGGGGCTTATTTTCTTATGCATCTTGAATACAGCAGCAAAGGTATTTATTTCTAAATGCAAGAGGCCTGGCTTATCTTCATTTATTAAGCCATTTTATGCTGAATAATGTGTGTAGATTATAAATTCAACTATTTGATGGCAATTCATCTCTCTTGAGGAGAAGATTATGGTAAAATTAACATACTGTACTTGTGCAGTCACAGTGTATTAAATCATTCTACAAGTTAAGCATTTTTTATAATACAGGTAAAATTTCATTACAACGAACTTCCAGGGACCTAAAAAATATTTCATTGAAATGAAAATTTTGCTGTCATGAGATTCTGTATTTGTTACTATAGTGCTTTCTTTAACTTGCGCCCAGGCGTTTGCAATCATTTCAATAGCTTCTTTTGCGTGAACTTTAATCTTCTCCTGCCTACAAGTTATGCTGACGAGAATTTTTCTCAGCATTTCCTTGCGGTAATACACTTTCAGGGTGCGAATGATGCCCAAATCCAATGGCTGAAGCACTGCTGTGCAATTCGGTGGGAGGAATTCAACGCAAACATTATCTAAATGTGGAAGCCTGTAGTGGGCAGCACAGTTATCAATCAGGAGCTGAATCATCCTTTTTGTCTTCTTCATATTGTGAGGTTTCTGAACTCTTTTGGAATCCTCCTGGAATAAACCCCCAATCTCCCCACCCTGGGATCCCTCCCCCACCCAACGGGAACGTCACGCTGAAGTGCATCCCGAAGTGCGATTGCTGCGTCTGTGGAAGATTGTTTTTCCGTTGCTGGGGCAGGGCAACAGCAGGCTCACATCACTGCAGAGAAGTGCCACAGAAGCGAATCCTAAAAGATCAGGGTCGCGCTTTAAGTCCCTGTCTTAAACCCAAAAACACAAGGCTTAGTCTCAATACTTTAGCAAAACCAGCTTTATTCAGCTTGAAACAGGAACAGCAGAAGTGTGATCTGCCACTCTCCTATAAACAGACACAGCAGTCAGGCAGGGTTGTGGCCAAGTTATACTGTACCCTGCATTTACAATGTTCCTTGCATCACCCATCAAGTTCACTTTGCCGGAGAGACTCAGCAGAGCTGTGAGCCTGCTGTTGCCCCGGCAACATATAAACAGTCTTCCACAGACGCGGTGATCGCACTTCAGGACGCTCTTCGGTGTTTTGTCCTGTTGGCGGAGGTCCCAAGAGAGTTTAGAAACCTCTCATTTTCTTGAATGAGTGCTGCATTAATAGGAATGTTTCTTGAACGAGCATCACTTAATCACGTAAAAATGGCTTTTTTGACGTCTTCAAATGCAGCAGTTCGCATATGTTTGCAACTTGAGATTTTCTTCTTTTTTTTGCTCAGTCTTTCAAGAAAATTGACAGTGTCGATGGCAAAGTTCCGAATTCACTGGCAACGTCTTTTTCCCCACAATCAAGAGCTGCAAAAATGTAAAGTTTTTTTTTTTTCTAATATGATCTGTTATCGTTTTTTCGTGTCTGCCATTTCAATAGGAGGGTGACAACATTCCAATGCATGTTTTTCAAATGTTGATGAGCAATAAGCAATATGTATCACTGGAAACCACCAAAAACAAAAACTGCAAAAAAAAAAAAAAACAGTACGAGCAAAGTTCGAAGAAAGAAGTTTTTTTTAATAATGTTTCTGTTTGGGGATCGTTGTGCAAGAACTGAGCTGCGACCACAGAATTAACTGCTCTGTGGATGATTCATTCAGGCATTTCAAGGTCACTTCGAAATACATTTAGCAAATACTGTAATTACAACGTAGTAACGATATTTCGATAGACTCGTGTCATATGGGGAAACGGTCGGGACCATAAAAATAGTTCGTTGTAATGAAAATTTCGTTGTAAAGGAATTTTACCCGTAGTTCATTTTGTCAGTGCTGATTCTGGTACAGTTTTGAGGCAAAGGCTGTAGTAAGCTTTTTTTTTTTTTTTTATTTCAGTTGTTTGTTTGCTATTGCCATCATCCCAATTAAATAATTATATATTTATTTAGGCCAACTGTTTTAGTGGAACCTATACAAGGTAATTTCTTTGCAGAAATGTTTTTTGAAATTTGATTAGTTTTCTATTCGACAATTTCTTGTCACAAATTAAATATAAAAACTAAGTCAATCACTGCTACCAATAGCAACATCTTGATATTCATCAGTAGCGGTTCCCTTTTTGGGGTTCAAATTAACTAGATATTTTAATAAGTAGTTTAATCACATCTGTGTAACATGCACATTATTACATACGATTGTAATGGTTTAATTCACTTCTGTAGTAAACTGACTTTCTGTACTACACACAAATCACTTCACTCTGGCGAAGTGAATCAAGAACGTGCGTTGCCAACACTTCTGGTAAACAGGTGGCAACACCAGCAGAGCTGGGCTGTAGATTTGTTGTTTTAATCCCTGTACTTGTCCTATTTAGTGATCTCCCTATATATTTCTCACCTCATCATTCTACTTGAAAAAGTCTACACAAGTGTCCCAACCAGTTTATAATGCCAACGTTTTTCCTGAAGTGTCTCATTCCATGGTTATTCTATTATTTTCCCTTGGTCTAACACTTGTACAATGCTGCAATAGAAATACTACCAAAAATGCATCATAGTTGTCTGGTCTGATTTGCTCTACGTTTACTTCAAGAACTTAAAGTAAATAAAAACTGAACTGATACCGCCAAACTTCTCACTTAGTTTGGATCTGTAGATTATGCATGCTAATTTAGTAATTTTAAAAGCAAGTTTCCCCCATCTTTTCACTATAAAATATTACACAAAACTAGATTTCCAGGATAAATACAAAACAAGCAGGGGTCCCCTTTTAGATAAAAACTGTTGCCCCCACTAAAACTCTCAGGTGTTCATTTTCTGCTTACTTACACTAAACACTACCCTATCAGGTACATACCACAGAATAACTCCCCAACCAAACAACAAACAACTCATAAGTTCTATTTGGTTTCCACTTACTTTCTCCAGACTCAAATGAAGATGATGGTTGATCTCCCAGTTCTCTCCTTGATGACATGTCCTCAGCGGATTCCAATTTCATATTTACAGAACACTCCGGAAATGAACAGCATCTCTCTTGACATTCGTACCGAAGAACAGACTCTGAATGGAGGTCTTCTCCTTTGATGCAGTCATTAATTATATGTTTTTGTGTGTCAATCACGAAGGAGCTCATTGTCTCCTCACACTCTTCTTTAATGCCCACTGACCCTGGTTCATAATGCTCCTCCTTAATGCAGAGACTTTCCTGCTTAGGGCAGACAGTATTACATTCACAGTCTTCCTCCTTAATGTTTACAGTGATTATCTCCATGTTATTCATATCAGAATGGCAATTCTCCTTTACTGCTTCCATCTAAGACAGGAAATGGCAGAAGTTTAACCCTCACTGTGGGGAAAAGAAAAAAAGATTTCACATGTCAGAAATAAACTCAAATACTAAAAAAAAAACCCAAAGTAAACATAAGAGCATCTAACAGCTAAATTAAACAATTTAAAAACTAGGAAGGAAACTTAAAGGTGACCTTTGAGAAATAATTATGTTAATATAGAGGTACACCTGCTAAACCACTGGTACAAGGTCCTCTTTGGTAGATAGCACCTTAAGGGTACTTTTGATATATTATCACCCTGCTGTGAAATATGATCTATAAAATATATAATACACACATACACAAACACATGCCATATATATATATATATATATATATATATATATATATATATAGCATCTGCCAAATAATACAAAGAGTACACAACACGTGTTTCACCCTTATTAGGGCTCATCAGGTGTATGCACTTTTGCATCCCCTTATAGTGATCAAACCTTGGATGTCAGTGCCTGAGGTGAAGCCTCTGACGTTCCACCATGGCGGCTGCTTCGCTTATTTGACAGGGTGAAGATCGGAGTATTACATTCTTAGGTCTTGATCACAATCTGATTATCTGGGTGGTTACCTATCAGGTACCGCTTGTGGTTGGTCGGCCAGTCAGCAAACATCTGCCACGTCCTCTCAGTTGCGAGAAGCAGATCATAGGTATGTGATACAGTACCTGCCAAATAATACAAACAGTACACAACACGCGTTTCACCCTTAATGTGGCTCATCAGGTATATGCACCTAGGTCTTAATCACAATCTGATTATTTGGGTGGTTACCTACCAGGTAGTGCTTGTGGTTGGTCAGTCAGTCAGATGCTAGGCCCAGAGGTCTGGACCTGCAGAATGCATCTCAAGGGCCCTAAGTTAACCACCAACTTTCATTTGTGTCTTGTACATGTGTTCAGGCTCATGTGAAAATGGAGGAAGCCCTCAGAGAGAAAAATGGAGAGAGACCTTTGCATTGGATATCTAACACGAAAACGAATCAGGAGCAAAATAACATCACACGACAAGCACGTGCACTTCCGTTGAGCTAATCGGGAATTGACAAGTCACCCAACATGCACTTCTTTGGGATGCTTAGGAAACCCAGGGAATATCTAAGTAGATCATGAGAACATTCAAACTCCACACAACTACCTAGTCCAGGATAAAAACTGCAATGTTTATAACAGTATATGGCAACACTGATCACTGCAAAACAGTCCAAATTACACAGACGTATGTCTATTAATTACTATTAAGTAATAATTTTAATACATATGTCTTACCTTTTCATTATGTAAAACTTCTATTAACTATTCCTATCCCAGCCTGATTGTCAAAGCATGATTGTGTGAATGATGCCCTCTTTTTTAAAAATCCCTCATGGATTAAATTAACAAAGCACCAGAACTCTGCGTCTCTTTATAAAGGCAAAGGACTTTTAATATTGCTAATTTAATGTCTATATGGAATTAGTGCAGAAATTAAAATATTTGATTGTACCATTCCTTCACAGAGCAATGATGGGACTAATCAGCCAAGGGAACTAAACTGTTTTCAGTTTGGCAAGATGATAATCACTTTTTAGTACAGCTCCATAAATAAAGGGAACAAGGTGTCATATTCATCCACAGATTGCAATGAACACAGGTAGAGTTTTCATCCATCCATCCATTCATTCATTTTTCTGCCTGGCTTTTTCAGTTCAGGGTTGTTAGCAGCGTTGTATGTCTCAATTACAATGGGAGGAAGCAAACAAAGACAGAATGCCACACTTGCAAGTAAAAAGTCAAGCTAAGACAAAAATAAAGTAGGCCCTCACTATATCAGTGGCAGTACTAGTAGTAAGAACTGTTCCAGAAGTTCATTCCATATACAGTATATTATATATATATATATATATATATATATACACTCAGCAAAAAAAGAAACGTCCTCTGACTTTCAACTGTTTTTACTTTCAGTAAACTTAATGTGTAAATATTTGTATGAACACTAAAACACCATAAGACATAAACTAAAAATGTTTCACAATGTGTCCCTGAATGAAGGGAGGCTCAAAATCAAAAGTACCAGTCAGTATCTGGTGTGGCCACCAGCTGCTTGAAGTACTGCAGTGCATCTCCTCCTCATGGACTGGACCAGATTTGTCAGTTCTTGCTGTGAGATGTTACCCCACTCTTCCACCAAGGCACCTGCAAGTTCCTGGACATTTCTGGGGGGAATGGCCCTAGCCCTCACCCTGCGATCCAACAGGTCCCAGACGTGCTCAATGGGATTGAGATCTGGGCTCTTCGCTGGCCATGGCAGAACACTGACATTGCTGTCATGCAGAAACTCACGCACTTTTTGCCACTCCTGTCTGGTCCAGCGAAGGTGGGTTTGTGCCCATAGGCGGCGTTGTTGCTGGTGATGTCTGGTAAGGACCTGCCTTACAACAGGCCTACAAGCCCTCAGTCCAGCCTCTCTCAGCCTATTGCGGACAGTCTGAGCACTGATGGAGGGATTGTGTGTTCCTGGTGTGACTCGGGCAGTTGTTGTGGCCATCCTGTACCTGTCACGCAGGTGTGATATTCGGATGTACCGATCCTGTGCAGGTGTTGTTACACGTGGTCTTCCACTGCGAGGATGATCAGCTGTCCTTCCTGTCTCCCTGTAGCGCTGTCTTAGGCGTCTCACAGTGTGGACATGGCAATTTATTGCCCTAGCCACATCAGCAGTCCTCATGCCTCCCTGCAGCATGCCTAATGCACGTTCACGCAGATGAGCAGGGACCCTGGGCATCTTTCTTTGGGTGTTTTTCACAGTCGGTAGACAAGTCTCTTTAGTGTCCTGCGTTTTTAGAACTGTGACCTTAAATGCCTACTTTCTGTAAGCTGTTAAGGTCTTAACGACCATTCCACAGGTGCATGTTAATTAATTGATTATGGTTAATTGAACATGCATGGAAAACATTGTTTAAACCCTTTACAATGAAGATCTGTAAAGTTATTTGGATTTTTAAAACATTATTGTTGAAATACACAGTCCTGAAAAAGGGACGTTTCTTTTTTTGCTGAGTATATATAGAGGAACCTCGGTTCATGAACGTCTCGGTACACGTACAAATCGGTTTACAATCAAAACGTTCGCCAAACTTTTGCCTCGGTTCACGACCACACACTTGGTATACGAACAAGCCAGTTTCCCTTTCGGTTTGTACATGTTCAGTCTCTCCCTGTGCATTTCCTGTGCAGCGAGCGAGCAAGAGAGAGAGAGAGAGAGAGAGAGAGAGAGAGAGAGAGAGAGAGAGAGAGCTCGACACACACACAGGTGCACGAGAGAGAGGCACACACACACAGGCACGCGTGAGAGAGAGGCACACACACGAGAGAGAGAGAGGCACACACAGGTGCTCCAGGCTCGGGAAAGAGAGACACACGCACACACAAAAGAGAGAGCAAGCGAGCGAGCGAGGGAGGGCTGGACGCATAAGGTAGAAAAGGCTTGTTTTTGTTTTCAGTTCTGTTTACAGCGATCAGTTCGTAGCGTGCATTGTGGCAATGTTACTTTTCTTGGTGGTTTATTAAATTTGGATTTTTCAAATGTTCATTTTTTTCCCTGTGCTTAAAACTCATAAAAAAAGTGTTTTTAGCGAGAGGTTCCTAGCACTATAGCGCGAACTATTGCAGTGTTAGTTATCTCTGTTGTTCAAGGATTTCGCAGTGTTATTCAATGTTTTTACATTTAGTTTACTATTACGCTGTGCATTCTATGGTATAATTAACTATATTTGTGCTTAAAAACTAAAAAAATATATAATTACATACAGTTCGTACGGTCTGGAACGGATTTATTGTATTTACATAAATCCTATGGTGGAAATTGCTTCGGTTCACGACCAAATCGGTTTACGACCAGAGTTTTGGAACGAATTATGGTCGTGAACCGAGGTTCCACTGTATATATAATAAAAAAATCTTGGGACGAGATGCAACGTTTTGAGAGACTTTTTGGAAGGAAGTCCTACAAGATGGTGACTTTTGCCATGAGATTCTTTCAACTCACGCCATACTTACAACCATTTTCAAAACAAGACCACGGTCATCTAACCTCTCAGTTGTATGAATGCTTTTGGCAGACACACTTCCTGCACTCTCAGCTCTTATAAATTTTATCAGGACAATAATTTTATATGTTCTAGACACGTCAACAACTAATTGAAGAAGAAAGAGCAGTGAAAAACATTCGAAAAGTCAGGTAATTTTATTAGAGATAAAGAAATTAAATTCATCCACGGGCAGTTATACGTTGCGTTGTCACGATGCAAGTCCAAACACGATTTCAAAATTCAATGTGAGTTAATTCCAAATATGGTTTTTACTGACATTTTAAAAAAAAAAAAAAGTGAAAATAATGCATATGCAACAATTCCCATGAAAATAATTTCTTTAAATTGTTTATCCAGTTAACCAAAACTGTCAGAGGGCAGAGGCCCCTAGTATGTATGTGTGTGTTTATATTAATATACAGTAATCCCTCCTCGATCGTGGGGGTTGCATTCCAGAACCCCCCGCGATAGGTGAAAATCCACGAAGTAGAAACCATGTTTGTATGGTTATTTTTATATATTTTAAGCCCTTATAAACTCTCCCACACTGTTTATAAATATTCCCCGCACAATTATACAGCATAAACCCTTTGTATTCTCTTAGATATTAGGTAAGATTAATTGAAATTATGTATGTAAACACCCTGTTTATATACAGTAAAACCTAAATATTATTTTATAGGTATCGAGCATCTCCGATATCACAAATGTTACAGCCATTACGATAGACAGGCCACCAGCAATAAATACGTACAATGCAAGAAAAACTGTATACAGTAAATGTGTGTACAGTGACACTAAACATACGTACATGTACTAAGTACTGTACGTAGAAAATTAATTATGGTTACTCACCAACAATGACACGACGACTTGTCCGATAACGATGAGTTTAGTTTTACTGCACAACAAAGGAGAGCAATACAGCTCTTCTAAAGGAGCCTCTTCAGGCGATTGTGTAGCACCGCCGTTGTTCTTCTTCCGGCAGTCTTCAATCCAAATCCCTAAAGCAGATTCCATCTGGACTATCACCTTATTACGTCCACTTACAACTCGTTTTGCGCCCTGGTTAAAAGGACACTGCGGCCATAAATCTTATATTCTTTTCCTCCTTTTTAAATAAAAAGAATCGTGGACTCATTGATGCTGTAATGGCGTCCTACAGCGGTGTAGCTTTTCCCTTCCTTCAACATATCCAAAACTTTTACCTCTTTGGCAATCGTTAGCATCTTCCATTGGCGCTTGGGCACGGCCCCTGAAGCAGTAGCAGGAGCAGATCGTTTTGGAGCCATAATGAAGGGCTTGACTATGCACAGAGATAAACACAAAAGAGCAGAAAAGTTAACTCTTTACACAGTGAAACACGTTGATTCTGAATGAGCAAGACGAGACTTCCTGGTTAACGCCGCGGAATCGAATTTGGCACTCCGTCACTAAGCCAATCAGCACACAGGAACTTAACTGTGTGCTCTGATTGGTTAGCTTCTCAGCCATTCGCCAATAGCATCCCTTGTATGAAATCAACTGGGCAAACCAACTGAGGAAGCATGTACCGGAAGTAAAAAGATCCATTGTCCGCAGAAACCCGCAAAGCAGCGAAAAATCCACGTTATATAGTTAGATATGCTTACATATAAAATCCGCGATAGAGTGAAGCCGCAAAAGTCAAAGCGCAATATAGTGAGAGATTACTGTATATAAGTATGAGTGAAGTAAATAATTTTTAATATAAATGTGTATATTATATATATATGTATGCAGTACTAGGGTGTTGTACCGTGTTAGCCATTATGAATGTAGTGAAAAGTATATATATGTATGAAGTTTTAAAACTTCAAGGATTCAGTAAGAAATTATATGAAATGGAATATGTCAGCAGAAGTGTATAATCTCAGACAGCTGAACTTGCTGAAAACAAATTTTCAAATGATCTTGCCGGTTGTGACTGAAACCTTGGTTGGTCTACCGGACTGTGGCTTGGCAACAACAGAACCCTTAACTTTCCACTTTTTTATCAGAGTCTAAACACTACTGACAGGCATTTCCAGATCTCTGGATATCTTTTAAATATCTTTTCTTGATTTATACAATTCGACAGCCTTTTCTCGCAGGTCCTCTGACAGCTCTTTTGTTTTCCCCATGGCTCGGTATCCAGCAAAGTCAGAGGAGCTCTGCACGAATTTAAATTGACTGACACTGATTACAATCAAAGAATTGACAAGTGTGGACAATCTCCCTTCATTTTAACCTGTGTGTGACAACTTGTGTGTATATTATCAGCCCCAACATTCAAGGGTAGTAAAATATTCATCAGGTCCGTTTAGGTGATTTCAGTTACAATTATAATTTAGAAAGGGCACATACAATTATGTGACAATAAATTGCTTCTCCTGAGCACACTCTCTAATTAAAAAGAAAGCTTTCTGCATGATTACTTGTATTTTCCAAACAATTGCAAATATTTCACTAATTCTGCTAGGATATATAAACTTATGAGCACAACTACAGTTTATACTGAAGGTGCATTTCAAAGTGAAATGCGGATTAATAGGCCACGATCTACCAAACCGCTCCATCTAACGGGAGATACGCCATGAGATGAAAACTCTGGATAAAAATCAACAACAACGTGGAGCCTAGCGGACAGAAGACACGCAAGTCTGTTAGCCACGATGCCATTTGGACCTATGGAAAGATTCGGTCGACGTCGAAGCATAGATGAAAAATAAATAATGTGCCGGCAATGGGTATAGCAGTGCCACTTGGTTTGGCAATGAACGTTGTACAAATATAAATAGAGCAAATGAAGAATCTCACATCTACAAAGTAAAGAGCCCACACACTTGCATCACTCACCTGTGTGCCTGTCAGCGATGAGATATTCCTTTAAAATCTTTTCGAGCTACAGACTCGTCTCTTAACAACCGAGAACATTCAAGCATTCGTCAACCGCAGCCAACTTTCCCACTACAGCGCCTGAGAAACACGAGGAATACGGCGGCCTCAGCGCCAGTCGCTTCTAATGACGTCACACCAATCTGCCACTTTCCTCATTGGGCGCACGCTCCGTGTTGACCATAGACATAGAATTACTAGACACCGCATGACCAGCAGCATCGTACGTCAACGTCGCCGCCATATTGGGAGTGGCACTGCTGTGGAGTGAAGTAATGGATAAAGATGCCTTCACGCATGTGCTGCTTGGGATTGTACAAACCGCTGTACGCTCCAATCCAGATCCCGGGGGATTACATTTCATAGGTAAGGCTGAACAATTGTTTTGGTTATATTTGGTCATTAGAAAATGTATAATCGTAACACTCAAGGTCACCTTAGAATAAAATTAAACATTAGTAAAATTAAAACAAGAGAATGATAAATCAAAAAGCAATAATTAGCAAACAAACAAAGATAACGGTCAGAAACAGTGCAAAATTCACAATTGGTATGCCAGTTTGAAAAGATAAGTTTTGAGGGCAGTTTTAAAATGTGTTATTGAATCGAGCTGACATATATGAGAGGGAAGAGAATGCCCGAGTTGAGGAGCACTAGGAGAGACATCTGTACTAAAAGTGCCAGCGAGCTGGCTGAATCTTGGCTATCAAACGAAAACGCCATTAACAGACATTTGGACATGAACCAAGCATATGCAAACTTAAGAAGAAGGACATCCTCATAATAAATAAAACTTTACGTCCAACACCCCCTGCCTTATTTTGCTATATATTGCCTTCGATTCTTGAATGTCTAATCATTATCCACTGATGACAGCTCCTGGCAGGAGAGCTGAAAGCTCAGGAATAAAAATTATTTTATGATACGTGATTCATTCTCTCCCTTTGTGGATCTCGAACTACAAGTATGCAAACTGTATCAAAGATCTTTGCTTCCACATATATATATATATATATATATATATATATATCCATCCATTATCCAATCCGCTATATCCTAGCTACAGGGTCACGGGGGTCTGCTGGAGCCAACACAGGGCGCAAGGCAGGAAACAAACCCTGGGCAGGGCGCCAGCCAACCACAGGGCACACACACACACCCCGACACACCAAGCACACACTAGGGACAATTTGGGATCGCCAATGCACCTAACCTGCATGTCTTTGGACTGTGGGAGGAAACCGGAGTACCCGGAGGAAACCCACACAGACACAGGGAGAACATGCAAACTACACGCAGGGAGGACCCAGGAAGCGAACCCGGGTCTCCTAACCACTGCATCACCGTGCCACCCTATATATATATATATATATATATACAGTGGAACCTCGGGTCACGACCATAATTCATTCCAAAACTCTGGTCATAACCCAATTTGGTCGTGACGCAAAGTAATTTCCCCCATAGGATTGTATGTAAATACAATTAATCCGTTCCGGACCGTACGAGCTGTATGTAAATATATATTTTTTTAAAGATTTTTAAGCACAACAATAGTTAAATATACCATAGAATGCACAGTGTAATAGTAAACTAAATGTAAAAATATTGAATAACACTGAGAAAACCTTGAACAGAGAAAAATAACCTTGCAGTCTCTTTAAAAACAAGCCCGGTGCACTCTTTAACTGCCTTCTCACACTCGCACTCTCTCTCTCTCTCGTTTACTCTCTCGCGCTCTCGCTCACTCTCTCGCTTGCTGCACAGGGAATGCACAGGGAGAGACTGAACACGTGCGGAAGTCATCGGCACGTACGTTCCGGAAGGGAAACTTGCTTGTTCGTCACCCGAGTGTGTGGTCGTGAACAGATGCAAAAGTTTGGTGAACTTTTTGGTCATAACCCGATTTGTACGTGGTCCGAGA
>JANRMT010062791.1:222452096-222504526 GCA_026402145.1 Polypterus bichir lapradei
TAAATTATAATATACTGTATAGTCACTGTGGATTTTACAGAAGAATAAAAGGACCACGGAGAAAAAAAAAAACAGTATTAATCTCAAAATGTCCACTTTAATCTTACAGTTTATTTTGTCATTAAAGGCAAAAATTCGACTTTAATCTTGTAGTTGTATTTCGTCATTAAAGAAGAACGTCATGTTAAAATCAATGTTTAATTTAGTAGAGTTTCTCAGACCTCATGGTAACTAAAGTTGGTTGTTAAATGCTTTGTATTCTAAGTGTTCCCCCACCCAGTTGTTAATCGCTATGTGCTCCTTAAACGGGCTTCTATTTGCGCTGAGAGGAGCCACATGCAGTGATCACCACACAGAATACATTGCCTCCATGATGTTACAGCTCTCTGAACATTTAGAATCCTAAGGTTTATTCTTTATATCACTTTCATGATGAAATGCATTAGAGCATGTCTATTACATTTTACAGTTAAAATTGTTAACTTTATTTAAATAATTTATGCTGTTAAAAATTAAACATGTGGTGGGCACAGTGACACAGCTGTAGCCCTTGTTGCCTTAGGTCACCTCCCGTGTGGTCCCTGCCTGGAGCTTGTATGTTTTCCTGGTGGGTACCAACGGCGTGCTCCGGTTTGCTTCCGAAGACATACAGGGTCAGAGATATGGTAAAGCTAAATTGATGCTGCCAGCATAATGTCCAGGGGTTGTTCCTTCCTCGCATTTGATGCTTGTTGCAATGGGTGCGACCTCGAATGAATGGATGGTATAATTAAACATGTACTGTATAACGAAGATTTTTCAATATTCCTTAAAAGTTCTACTCTTACAGATGGTTGTACATTTATGAAGACGTTCATTTTGTGGCGATTGGTTATTTGGAGAAAGAAAACAGGAGGATCGGGATTGAGAGTTTGTACATTTGACAGAGACAGTACTGCTGCAATGAAGAAAGCCCATCCAGAAGAACATGAATTAAATCCCCAGCACCTTGCCACAATATCTCTAAAACGTGATTCCAAAAGCAGCTGTACATTCAATGCAGAGGACTATTGCGGCAGGTGTGACGAGGCCCCAAGAGGCTGGATGTTTGAATTAGCACACCACTGGTTTAACTGAAGTAATGTGTGAATGTTGGGTTCATGAGCTGGTGGTCGGAGACACGGATACAGAATTCAGTAGATCTTCTTTTTGGTGCAGGTGCACCAAAAGCCGTGAAGATGGACTCTCGAGTGCGGGATAAGGCTCGGATAAAATGGAAAGGGCCCTTAGTATTTAGATTGAAGATCCAGAAAGAAAACAATCAGTGACAAAATAACAAACAGCTGCCTCTTTTCAAAGCCCACTTAATCCTAAACGATGTCATAGGGAACCACCTTCAAAGCAAGAAACAAACACAGAGTTGACCTTGAATTATGATTTCACCTAAGGTGCACTTCTGTGTGAAGAGGTGGGAATTGGCGTAGCAGGAGAAATCCCACATAGACACAAAGAGAACGTGCAGAGCAGTGCTGGATACAGGGGAAGATGTTGGCTCTCATTTTTAAGCAGACTAGCCAACCCGCGGCGTACCATACGCCGCATAATCAGGCCGGTTTTTTAATAATTTTTAAGCACTGGGAGAAAATTAACATTTGAAAAATCAGTAATGTAATAAATCAGCAAGAAAAGCAACATTGTGACAATGCACGGAACGAACCAACACACAATCGTCCGTGACTGAAAACTGGCGGACCGCAATCGCGTCTCTTGCCAGACGGAGGGATGAGGGTGCACGGCGTGGAGTGTGGAACGGGAGGAGAGGAGAAGGACGTCCATTCAGCTCCCTCCGTCATGCTAGTCTGCTGAATTCTCATTCAGTATGTACTGCCCCCTCATGTGCCCACCTCCAACTCGTCACTTGAGTCATTGACTGCTTTTCTAAATATAATCCACCAAGACACCCGACTACGGTAGTAGCGAGGTGGGAGGTGGGTGTGCACAAAGAGTAGGGACGCAAGCAGCGGGAGCGTATGAGTCGCATTTAGTGGGAATTCCACGGTTTGCAGCCCGAATGGGGTTCAACGGCTTACCTACGCCTCTCTGCGCCGGGTAGACACACGCTCAATGTCATGCATAATTATTTATTGAATGCTAACCACTTCTGGAAAGACACGGTTGTCTAAAACGGGTTGGTGTGAGAATACAACAGTAAGCGAATGAAAAGATGGAACTCTGGAGAGAGCAAAATACAACACAATAGTGAACCCGCGGCGTAACAAACGCCGTATAATTATTTATTGATGGTTGAACACTTCTGGAAAGACACAGTTGTCTAAAAAGGGAGGGTTTGAGGATACAACAGAAAGTGAATGAAAAGATGGAACTCTAGACTTTTCATTGCTCTGTGCGGTTTTGGATGCCTTTCTATATATAATCCACCAAGACACCCGACCACGGTAGTAGCGAGGTGGGAGGGGGGTGTGTACAAAGTGCAGCAGCATCTAAGAAGACGCATGTTTGTCGCGGATGCGAATTGCTGTATGTAGCGTGTAAAACAGTTTGCTATGGTGCACGCGGTCGTGCGTCGTAACCGAAAACTCAGTTTTTAAACACTGCTTACTTCATTGTGTTTTAACCTCAGTTGTAAAGGAATGTTTTAAGGATCCCATGGGATACCCCTCGGTTTTGGCTGCTTTTCTATATATAATCCACCAAGACACCCGACCACAGTAGTAGCGAGGTGGGAGGGTGGTGTGTACAAAGGGTAGGGACGTAATGAGTGGGAATGTATGAATCACACTTAGTGGGAATTCCACGGCTTGCAGCCCGAATGGAGTTCAACGGCTTACCCACGCCTCTCTGCGCTGGGTAGACACACGGTCAATCTCATGCATAATTATTTATTGAATGCTAAACACTTCTGGAAAGACACGGGTTTCTAAAATGGGTTGGTGTGAGAATACAACAGTAAGTGAATGAAAAGATGGAACTCTGGAGAGAGCAAAATACAACACAATAGTGAACCCGCGCCATAACAAATGCCGCGTGGCTCAGACGTGCATGTGGACTCTTACCACAGACGAAAGTGACTAACTGGGTGGTTGGTGAGTTTTTGCGTCCGGGCAAATGGGCAGGCAGTATGAATGCCTAGAGAGCAAGGGTACACGCCGGCCGGTGAAAAAGGACTGTTGGTGGGCAGGGAAACATCTTCCGTGTTCCTGCAGGAGCATCTAAGAAGACGCATGTTTGTCACGGATGCGAATTGCTGTATGTAGCGTGTAAAACAGTTTGCTATGGTGCACGCGGTCGTGCGTCATAACCGAAAACTCGGTTTTTAAAGACTGCTTACTTCATTGTGCTTTAACCTCAGTTGTAAAGGATTGTTTTAAGGATCCCATGGGATACCCCTCGTAAACTGTTTCACACGCTACATATGGCGATTCACCTGCGCGAGAAACATGCCTCTATGAACAGTCAACGTAGGTCGGAGGAGCATGACGTGCACATGACATTAACCTGACCTGCACTGCATGTGGCCTCTACGACAGACGAATATAAATGACGCCATATTTTCTGTGTTCTCGCGTCCGAGTTGGTGGGCGTGGCCCTGCGAGTTGTCGTCGTATCCAATGGTCTTGGAGTTGGTGGGCGTGGCTCCTTCCTGCATGCGCCATAGGTGTCTCACTTGTCGGCGGCTAAGTGAATCCACGCCCCTTCCGGCGTGCTTTTCATGGTTGTCTTGCCTTAGTGAATTATATATATAGATGTTTAGTAAGCGTGCCATGCATATAACTTTTAATAAGTTACGAGCCTGAGGCATACTTCTACTGTACTCTTTATAAACAGAAACGTATGTCATGTGTGCTTTTAGGTGGTGATGAACAATGTTAAATGTTGCACTAGTGTGCATAATAGACGTAATACGTTGGTTTGATTTTATGGAATGACTTTTCAGCTTTCACACAGCATCCATTTTTTCTCTATAGGTTATGGCAAGTAAATACTTGTAAGAGATGACTGTATGTTCAGAATACTATTAACCAGCACTACATAAGTGATATAACAATTGTTTATTTCTCCACCATGACATGCAGTTAGTATAGTTTACAATGAATTAATATAAGTATTAAGAATGTCATGTATATCTACTATGTATATTTACAGTGTAAAATGGTTACATACTGAAGGTAAACAACTGTAAAAGATAATGCCATAAGAATCGTATACCTTCCACTTTACTATGCCAAGCTCTTTAAAGAAAACTTGCTGTTTGCTGACCGTGTTCGGTTTGCTCTAATCCATTGTCACATGGTTACTAAGAATATATATTCTTTAATGTTAAACAGCTACCTTACATTTAACTCAGAATGATCATATGTGTTTACTTTGTGTAACAGTTTGTTCAATATTACTTTTAATTAATGTGCATCTGAGGTGTGGTTGTCATACATTCCTTGTTAAAAACATGGCATTCATCTTCAGTTTTACATTTTTTGACAGTAGCACTCATTTTTAGGGATGACAAAATTTGAAATATAATGCAGCGCTCGGACAACAACGGCCGAATTAATCAGAGCGATCTAAACACATGTGCACGAATGCGTGTGCTTACATAGCAACCGGTCTTCGACTACGTACGATCAAAACGTCAGTACGGTTACACACAGTACAAAGCACGAGCAGGCGGTGCAGCAGACTTTGTAAACACAAGCTTCTGCTTGTACACAAGTAGCATTTTAAACGTGTTTGCTCATTTGTTCACATGCTCCAAAACACACATTGATTATGTATTTAATTGTGCCATTTTTGTTAATAAAATCACAAAGGTTTTAAATTTGTGTGGGCCATACAAATTGTCGCTGTGGGCCGTATGTGGCCTGGGGCTGTAGTTTGCCCACCCTTGATACAGACAGACAGACATTTTGTTTACTTTATATGGATACTGTACTGTATACTGTATATAGATAGGCATGCATACACAGTGCTTTTTAAGTTACAACATTTCTTATGACATTCATTATTATGACTGCAGATTCAGTAACCTTACAGACTGTTAATGGAAACGGTCCCTGAATTGAATAGTGTCTGGATAGCCCTGTACAGTTTGGAAGAGAAGTGACTGTGTGAGGTGGCTGAGGTTTCTAATGATCCTATTTCCCTTTCTAAGGCAGTCAGTGTTCTTTATTTCCTAAACAGATGGGTCCTGATCATCTTCTGTGCCGTTGGCAGCATCCTCTATAATCCTTTACAGTCTTGCGCTGAGCAGGTCCTGTAACAGGATATGATGCAGTCAGTGAAGACTTCAAGAGCCAAATGGCGTCGCATCCAGCTCTTTAGCTAGTTAAAGCTGCTCCCCCTTTCAATAGGGACCCCTCTGATGCAGATGACATTGTAGTCTGCCTTCTGGTTTCTGAAGTCTATGACCAGTTACTTGGTTTTGCTGATATTCACAATGAAATTGTTGTCTTTACATCACTTAGACAGCAGGTTGATCTCTTCCCCGTAAGCTGTCTCATTATTGGTGAAGATCAGGACCATCATGCTCCATTTTAATAATGAAGCAGATCTGCATCTGGATATATAATCATAGTATAGATCTCAGCACACTACAATTGCCATAGTTCAGCATGGGAGAGGTGACACTACCAGTCTTCACATGCAGAAGACTGTTGAATGCACAGTGTTGTGTTCTAGAAATCCTCTTTGTATCTTTTTAATTTCTGGTACTTCTACCAGCATTTCAGTTTTTGTTACTAGCTCCTTGAATGTCACAGTTCTCACTGGTCTCATTTTAGGCAGACGTTTACTGTGTACTTCTGGAGACAGCCATGAGTGAATTTTGCTTAAAACTTGGTGGGAACGATGAGACGGTTCACTGTGTGTCATATTTCTAAACCAATACAACTTTTCATTAAGGTGGCACTCAAAGTAGTGGTGGTGGTTTGAACTGCATAGAGAAGTGGTGCTCTTCTTAACCTGCTCCGACAGAGAGCAAGCTTCTAATTATGATAAACTGGTGTGACCACCATGCCCCAAAACCCGCAAACACACAAACACAACTCCCATATTCAAGTAAGTAAATTTTATTTTCACATTACCTTTACAAGACTTCTTCTTATCATTGATAGAATCACCCGAGCACAATTCTCTTCTCTACCTCTCTTTCATCTTCTCCTTCCACTTCTCCAGGTGAACTTCATCCTCTGACTCCTGACTTTGACTCTTTGAGGTGAGGTGTCAGAGCTCTTTTATGTCAGACCTGGTGTGACATGTACGTCTGGTGATACAGCACTGCATATTGGAAGCACTTCTATGTCGGGCACTCATGGAACCCAGCAGAGTCTACTGTTGGGATTGCGATTCACAGTCTCCCCAGTGGAAGAAATAAGTTGGAAATATATTAAAGAAAGAAATCTTGTCCTCATCTAGGACCTCTTTGAATCAGAAATCAGGCAGGAGGAAGCTTGTTCACTGCATCTTTAATTTCTCTTCATGAAGAGGGAGCACCCTGTTACAGCAGTCAAATAAGGGATAGTACCCTTGGCAGAGGTGTCAAAGGAATGGTCACAGAGCAAAGACAGAAGTTCATATTTGTATATGACTGAATAGCAGAGCTGAATTAATGTTGACGTATTTCCTGACGTTTCACTTTTTACACAACCTAATAAACATACCAAAAAAATTACATTCTTGATCTTCTCAATATCTCTTAAGTTCATCCCTTATTATTTTATGGAAAACTGAGTATGTAACAACTGGTAAGTCTTACTGGGTACATGACATCGGCCAGTTTCTTAAGCCACCAGCTGGAACATTCTGTTTGTTTATTTAACCATTCCAGCAGTTCTCTTAAAAGTGACCGTCTTCACTTTGCTAAAATCATGCACGATCATAGGACAGTGTATAAACAACTAACATCTCCAAAACATTAGAATAAAATCTAGACAGAAAACATAAAAAGGTAACATTAATTATGAACAAACACCGAGAGGAGATGAAAGAATACCTCACAAATTAGCAGCTAGCCCCAGAAGGAATTTTTCCAATCCCAATGATTACTAAAGTACACATGAATAATTTGGACTTTGCATTCAGTTGATTTTACATGTTATTTTCAGTGTTACTCATCTACTACAGTCAGTCCATGGAGATTGAAGTTAACTGCATTACTTCTTGAACATGAGATAACATATAAGTAATTGCAGATAAGCAATAGTGAAATCACTACATTCTCCTGAACTCGTTTATACACTACAGTGGTACAGCACTGCTTTAACATGTTTACAAGTATAACAGTGTCATTTCAAATCATTTTGCATTGTGATGTCCATATTTTAAACATTAAAAAAGCAAAAAAAAAAAAAAAAAAAAGAGTACTTGCAGGGCGATTTTGAAAGATGTTGGGAACAACATGGTGGCTTCAGTAGACTTAAAAAGTTTTTTAAAAGTATTTAAGTGCAAATATGCTATGAATTGAAAGCTTGCTCAAAAATACCTACTGTAGTGAAATATATATATATATATATATATATATATATATATTGGTGAGTTGGGAAGCTTCAACACACTCAAGAACTTTTGAAAGAAAAGGTAAGTGAGAGATAGGTTGAAAATTGTTAAGACTGTCCACATCAAGACCAGACTTTAACATTCGGGCTGCAGAAGCAATTTTAAAAGTGACTGTCACAATGCTGGTTTCTAGGGATGTACTTATTATTCTTGTAACAGTGGTATGATTTAAGATGTGTGGTATGGATGGGTCCAATACACAGGAAGTCAGCCTTATCTTACAAAGCAGGTCATTAGCAAATGCAGATGTGACTGGTGAACATTTAGTAAAGGAGCTGGATGGAGTGGGAAGAAATAAAAATACTGAAATAAAACACTGTAACCACTAGGGTGCATTGCAGCTCTCCAAACCCCAGCCATAACATATTTCACTTCAAATGCAGGGTTTTATTATCATAATTATCTTACAAAAGACCACAAACACAAGTATTCTTCACCTCTCTCTCTCTGTTCCCCCTACTTTTGTTCCTTCTGGCAAGCTTTGTCTTTCTTCCACCCAACTCCAATTTGCCATGGTGAGGAAGAGTAGCTCCTTTTACAGAAGATCCAGGAATACTTCTAGTGTGTGTAGGAAGCACTTCTAGGCCAGGCATAAGCCCCCACAAATAGGCATCAGGGATCCTTGCAGCACCACCTGAACCCAACAGGGTTGCTCCATGGTACTACAGTTCCCAGCATGCCCTGTGGATGCCTGTATGGGTAATAAACAACAGGGATGCTGCCATTTATTCTATCGGGGAAACTGTAGCCCATATCCAGTTATCTTCCCCAGTCCTTCCATTGTATTGGCCTCCTGGCAGGGTAACATTCCTTGCTTCATTCCAGCTGGAATACCAACACACTCTTCACATTGCTGGCATCTACTTGTGGCACCCTGGTAAAGACAGGAATTGTTCTGTCCTTTCTTTGTCATAGCCTCCTGGACAGGTAATGGATGTGTGCCCATCCCAGAAGGGATGCCAGCCAAAAGGTTGTGTCCATCGCAATACATGAAAAACTAGTCTTGGGTGTTATTATAATTTGAATGCCCATTCCAGGTATGTGACTGGTTGATAAAATATTTGCAGGGGACAGTCACATACTGTATAGGTGAAATAGACAGACAGCTTTTGAGAATGGCATTGCATTGTTTTGTGTACATGATGCTTTCGATCACATTTGTTGGCTGGAAATTGATGGCCATAGTATAGTGCCCTCTATCTACCCACCCACAGACAATGTAAAGAGAAGGCCTAATGTGTAAGCTTTTCCTGCTGGTACATAATCTCTACTAATAACAAGACTACTGCAATTCATTCACATAGCACACCATGGTAAATTTGGTTCCTTGTAGCCCATGGCTTATATGCAAAAATATCATGTGTAAACCAGGCCCAATTACCTTGGAAGGCCAAACTGTGAGGAGATCAATGGGAAACTCTCTCAGATATTTTCCCCTAGTCAAAATGAACTCGCTAATATCCCCTGTGGGAGATGAGGTGGTCTCAAGAATATAGCTGCTGCCTTACAGATAGATATTTTAGTCAATGGCTAGGCCCTCCACCAATAACTGGTTGGCATCAGGAAGGACATCTGCTCAATAAAAAAGCCAAAAATGACCAGTTGACTCATAGATTTGAGGAAAAGAAGGGAGTACTGGAGAAGTACATAAAGACAGTTAAGGATATGTGTGAGGGTGTCTTCTGCTTGCATACAAATGAGACTTAGTGTAGGAATAACAGAAAGATTTGCAGTTATGCTTCTGTTACATCAAGGATTATCATCAAGTCCATATCTTTATACTATATAATGGTTGCCATTGCTAGGGGAAGAGTAGATCAGGCCCCATGGTACATGCTATTTGCTGATGACATCATGCAATGTGTCACCACTTAAAATATTGTGGAAAGAAATTGGAGCAGTGGAGAAGAGCTATGGACGATGGAGACTTTGAGATTAGTAGGAAAAAGACAGAATATCTAACATTATCAAGGGACAAGAACAAGATTTAGAAGTTACCCTCCTGGGAGAAGGGCTTAAAAAGGTGAGAACATTCAAATGTCTCAGATCAACAATAGCAAAGGATGGAGAACTAGATCTAGAAATAAATCGTAGAATGCAATCAGGTTGAGAAATTGGAAAAAGAATCAGTGCAAGAGTGAAATTGTATAAAACAGTGGTCAGACCAGCATTGTTGTATGGAGCAGAAATCTAGGCAGTTAAAAAAGTGCACGAGAAGAAAATGACTGCTAGAGAAATGGGGATGTTGAGATGGATGTGTGGAGTAACAAAGCTTGATAAGATTACTAAGGAAAAAAATCAGAGGTAGAGTCAAATCTGTGGAAAACTCAAAGTTATACAGGAAAGAAAGTTAAACAGGTACAGGCTTTTCATGAGAAGAAAGGTAAATAATATGGGGAGAATAGTCATGGATATGGAGGTATCTGGACAGAAGAGAAAAGGATGATGAAAGAGAAAGTAGATGGATTGTGTTAAAGAGGATCTAAGGAAGAAAGTGGTATCAGGCGAGGACGTATACAACAGATGAGAGTGGAGAAGACTGGTCCGATACATCAACCCCCCATGAATAATACATTTTATTTATATAGTGCCTTTCCCATGCTCAAGGCACTTACAGAATATAAGAAAGAACGGCAGGGTATACAGTATATAGCATTGCACAAACCAAATAAATAAAGAAGATTACGACAGTGAATTCAGAGAAAAAAAAGAAGAAAAGAAGCCTAACAGACAACATAACTGATGGTCTAGCACACACACATACAGGTTACATGAGCATCTTGACAGAGAGGTAAACTGAGAGAAGAGGAATGAAGTCAAGTAGAGCTAAAAGCCTTCCTGAACAGATGAGTTTTGAGTTGTTTTTTAAAAGAGTCAGCTGACCTGATTAATTTCGGTAGGTCATTCCAGAGTCTGGGCGCTATACAGCTGAAGGCTCTGCTGTCACCCACGGAGTGTAGATTAGTGTGGGGCACAAGATTGCCAGAATCAGAGGACCTTAGTGGGCGGGTATGCATATAGTGATGAAGAAGGTCACTGATGTAGTTTGGTGCGAGGTTATTTAAGGCTTTGTAGGTTATTAGTAGGATTTTATATTCGATTCTGTAAGACACGGGGAGCCAGTGAAGACGGAGCAGGATGGGTGTGATGTACTCGCTGCTGCTGGTTCGAGTGAGGACTCTTACAGCTGAGTTTTGAATAACCTGGAGCTGTGATATAAAATTAGGAGGGGCACCTGCCAGCAGCGAGTTACAATAATCGATGTGGGATGTGATAAAAGCATGGAGAAGTTTCTCAGCATTAGAAAAGGAGAGGAAGGAGCGAATACGGGATATGTTGCAGAGGTGAAAATAAGAAAGTTTCTTAATGTGATTTATGTGGGCAGAATAAGAGAGGGAAGAATCAAAAAATGACACCAAGATTCTTTGCAGTAGAGGCAGGTCTGATGAGATCACCGCCAAGATATACTGGGAAGGAGCTCATTTTATTAATTTGCACTTTAGTCCCAATTTGCAGGAGTTCAGTTTTGTTGCAATTTAATTTTAAAGAGTCGTGCTCCATCCAGGTTTTAATTTCACTAAGGCAGGTTGTGAGATGAGAAAGCTCTGATGAAGTTGCACTAACTTCGTTAACATTGAAATAGAGTTGAGTACAAGTATCATCTGCATAAAAATGATAGCCCAGTCCATAGCTACAAATAATATGGCCAAGGGGAAGCATATAAATACAGAAGAGAAGAGGGCCGAGGACAGAGCCCTGAGGAACTCCCTTGTGTGACTGGCGCTGTGCTGGATCTGCTGTTGCCAAGACTAACAAACTCTTGCCTATCAGTCAGATAGGACTTGAACCACTGGAGGACAGTGACAGAGATATCCAGCAAGTTCTCCATTCTGGACAGTAGAATGTCATGTCTGACCTGAGTGTCAAATGCTGCACTGAGGTCTAACAGAATTAATATGCTGGTTTGTTCAGAGTCTGCTGTCATAAGCAAATCAGTGGTTACCCGTAGCAGAGCAGTTTCTCAGCTGTGCTGCACCCTGAAACCAGACTGAAAGGGTTCCATCAAGTTATTAGTGGTTAAGTAATTGGTTAGTTGGGAAGCTACAACACGCTCAAGAACTTTTGATAGGAAAGGTAAGTGGGAAATAGGCCGGAAATTGTTAAGATTGTCAGCATCAAGACCAGACTTTTTTAACATTGGGGTTACAGAAGTGATTTTAAAAGTTTGCGGCACAGAGCCAGTGTCAAGGGATGAGTTTATTATTGTTGTAACAGTGGGGATTAGGGCATGAAGGCAGGATTTAAGTAGTGTGCTGGGGATGGGGTCCAGTACACAAGTAGTTGGCCTCATCTTACAAAGCAGGTTATTAACAAACACAGATGTGACTGGTGAGAACTTAGAGAAGGAGCTGGATGGAGTGGGAAAACAGGGAGAGATATAAACAGATGATGTATTTATGTTAGTTGAATTATTTAGATCTTTAATTTTGTTACGGAAAAAGTGGAGGAATTCCTCACAGACTTCAGTAGAAGAGGTAGTTGGGCCAGATGCGGGTTTGAGTAGTTTATTAACTACAGAGATCAAAACCCTTGGGTTATCGTGGCCACTTTCTGTTATTCTGCCATAGTGGGTGTTCTTGGCAGCAGTTAGTGCTTCTCTGTGAGCTCTTTGGTGAGAAAGCCTGGATGTGCACGGTGAGGCCAGTCTTACGTGACATTCTCTCAAGGCGTCGGCCAGCTGCTTTCATAGATCGCAATTCTGAATTATACCAAGGAGCTGAACGTTTAAAGGAAACCTCCTTATGTTTTAAAGGAGCTGTTTTATCTAATGCTGAATGAAGGGCTGTGTTATAGTGGTCAACAAGACTATCTAGTGTTAATGGAATAGGTGCAGCCAGTAAAAGATCAGAAATGGATCCAGAAAGGATAGAGGGACAGATATTTTTAAGATTTCTGTAAGAAATGTGTCGTTTACAGGTAAGAGGAGGGAAAGGCAGTGAGACAGTAAAAAAATACTGCTTTATGGTCAGAGAGTCCCAAATCAGTGCTGTAGATGTTGGCAACAGATAGTCCAGAAGTGCAGATCAGATCCAGTATATGACCACCAGAGTGGGTGGGAAAATCAACATGTTGTGTCAAGTCAAAACAGTCCAGTAAGGAAAGGAATTCATTTCTCAGTTTTGATGTAGTAGTGTCAATATGGATGTTGAAATCACCAAGAAGAATAATTCTCTGAGAATAAGAGCTTAGGTGGGTTAAAAGTTCAATCAGATCAGATAAGAAGGATGCATTGTATTTTGGGGGACGATAAACAACAATGAGTGAGACAGGACGTGATTCCGTTATTAGTTTAAGAGCCAGGCACTCAAAAGACAGTGAACAGTCAATTGGGATTCGTTTGATATTTAAGTCTGCTCTGATAATTACTGCAAGTCCACCTCCTTGTCTAGAGCTGCGAGGTTCTGTATGGAAAGTGAAACCAGGTGGAGTCGCCTCCGTGAGAGACGTAAATTCGTTTGGTTTTTGCCAAGTCTCCGTTAAACACAGCATATCAAGTTTGGTGTCAGTGAGGAGTTCTGACAGCACCAGTGCTTTGCCATTAAGAGATCTGGAGTTAAACAGTGCAATATTAGTTAATGAGGCATCTTTTTGCACAGAGCCGTGATCACGGTTTATTTCCAAACAATGTAAATTTGGCACACTGACAGTTCTATTTCCAGGACCATGACAAGGACGGCTTATTCCTAAGCAAATGTTGCCGGTGGTCTTTTCATTCGCAGCCCGGCGGTGGCGGCGACCTGACCCGCGATGTACATATTTTGGGCGCTGCAAAATACCGGCGTCTTTTAGGATGTTCCAGTCAGACCATTTGCTCTGGACAGACTGTTTAATAAGAAGGACTTTGTCATGAGAGTATTTTACCATGATACTGGGCAATACTTATCTGAATAGCAGTGGAGAAGCAGCACAGCACAGCGGAACCAGTAGGACAGGTGGGTGTGGAAGCGTAGATGAGATGAGCAGCAATAGCAAAGCAGCAGAAAGCATCACAGGAGGAGGTAGCAGGATTTGGAGGTTCCAATACACAGCCGCAAACAAGAACGCTTGGTAATTTCAGGCGTGATCGCCCCAGAGCCATAAGCAAGGTTAGTATGAACATCAGATAAGTTCCCAGTCGTAGAGTACTGTAAGATGAAACGGGAGCAGATCAGCATAGCGAATGTAATCACGGAGACAGATCATCCCGAGGTCCTAGATCGCCAGGTAAGAAATGTTCGTAGGTCTCGTCCCGCGATCCACAGACTCGGCTGTTCCCAATCAAAGTAGAGTCCATAAAATCTGTAAATATTAAGCCAAATCCATGCAATTTAAGTCAGCTGTATCCACGAACTACACGTACAATAAAAGAAATAAAAAAGCGTCAGAAAGTGTAGAATTAAGGCGAATTTTGCAAAAAGTGTTGTTAACAGGGAGGAGCGGCAGCAAAAGGCGTGTGCCAACGTCCCCTCATCTGCTATCAGCGGATAAGGCTTTAGAAGAAAAGGAGTTTGTATGGAGGTGCATAAATTATTATTTAGCACAACATTTTATAAGAGAAGATAAACAATGGCAAAACTGGCTGTTAAATTCCCACCCAGGTTACTCAGATATTTTTGATAACTGGGAGGGATTGTTGCCTTTCTAGAGATGACTGCACCATTCAAATGAAGAGCCACATGCTAAAGTTATGGCTGCTTTACAGCTCTAAAGTCCTGAGTTGAAATGCTTGCCTGGTGATTGTTTATTTGGATATTTCTGCCCTCTTCATGTCTGTATCCATGTAGAAATGCGTGATCCGTACCCACCTTCCAACAATCCTGAAACTTTAGGCTTTCACCTTCATTGGTTTTGGGTAATTAGCGTTTTTAAGATGGCCCAATGTGATGATACCGTGAGCAGATTAGAGAATGGACAGATGCTTGTGTAAAAAGTCGTCACCTCTACATGCTCCTAATGACCTGGGAACCCAAAAGGAAAATGACTGAGGGACTGAGAGAGAAATGAATATTCTGGAATTATGATGGTGTTTCTGAGGGCTCTAGAATGGAAATTGTATTTGACTCTGTGAAGAAAGGCAGATGCACACAGTCCAGGGAAAGGCAAAGCCATGCAAGACCCCATAACGATTCGTTTGACATAAGAAAAAGAGTGAGAAGGATCGGAGAACAATACATTATTTGGCCAAAAAAATGAATCTGAATGGAGTAGGAAGGGGATCTCAAGGTTAGTCCTATGGTACCACTGTCGCTGGGGATTTTCACTCCGACCAATTTCACAAATAAATTGATCAGTTTTACTTCTAAATAATCTAATTGTTAAATTAGTCTTTTTATTCTCTTATTTTACATTCCGAAGTATGTGCTAGTATATTTACACGAAAACAAAATTCAGAAATTTGCACTTTGGCCATATCTTTAAACGTTAACTTTATTTTACCATGTTCTTTTCAATTCCTCTTTTCCTGTGGAGTTCTTTGAATAGAGCAAACTTTATACAAATGAACTTACCAGTAAATTAAAAAGCTTAATCGCGAATCATTTACTCCAGCGTTTTTGCGGTGATATGATTGTCTTTAAGGAGCACGCATTGCATTGCACACAATCCATAAATGCCTCCATAAATGCATGAGAGAGGCGCTATAAAAAATAAATTTATTATTATTATTATTATTATTATTATTATTATTATTATTAATCGCCGTGAACAGTCAATCTTCTTGCAACACGCCGTACCCCAATGTTCACATCTGAGCCCACGCCGGGGCGGTTAGGTGAATCGGGCAATTGCGCGAACATTTAAAAGGTGCGTGACGTCATCAAACGCGACGGAAACTGCAGCCGCGAAGCGCCCTGTGACATCATGTTGTTGTTCTCGTGCCGTGGAGTGGAGTATTTGCTTGTGTAGTAAGCAGGGAGTGCAGGCGGCTTTAAACATAACAGCTTCACCGACAGGTATAGAGGTAAGTGGACCGAGTTAAGATTGAGCACTTTCTGGCTGTAGAAGTTGTCCCTACTATCCGTTCAGATTGACATTATTCAAAGCTACGTTCATTATTATCTGCGCTCGTTCTTACTCCACGGAAGCGACTGGTGGATACCGTTTGTACTCGTATTATCTCCTGTAGAGGACTGAGATATAATGCCGTCGCTCGGAATACACAGTTTCGTAGTGTGTCTTTGTACTATTCCCACTGTCTGTTTCCGTGCGGATTGCCGCACACTTCAGTCTCACAAGAGGCAGCGGTTCTTCACATACACAACAGGTCACGATAATTCCTGGCTTTCTTTCTCCCTCCTAATGGAGATGGGGGAGCCATAGTAAAGAGGAAATTGAGATATAGCTGTATTATACCATGATGTGGTTCTACACTTGTTTGGAACATAATATACCACTTTAAAGTCCGTGTAATCCAATACAAGGTGCTGGACAGTGGTTGTGGACCTGCACTGCTTGAGCGGAGAAAGACGATTTTCGGGGATGTTATCCGGAACAATTAGTATGGAAGCATGCACTGATTACAGCGCGTTGCTGCACTCTGCACATGACAAACCACCCGGAATGGGACCCGAGTGCAGCCATGCAACGGGTGACATCTCAGCACCACCTATCAGTGTGAGGTTTTTATTTAAAGTCCTTGGAGTGCCAAGCCTGCCACCGACCCTCGAGTTTTCTCTGCAGATTGGAGGAGCTACTTGTAGGGCTGGATGCAGGTTACCGTCATACGCAGGACGAAGCAATTGCAGGTTAAGGGGTCTTGCTCAAGTGCGCAGTGGAGTAGAGTCACTTCTGGCGTTTACAGGATTAGGAACTAAAAAATACAGTTGATTTAGTTAATAGAATGGAATGGTTTTATTATTTTACAAAGGTGTTTAACTGAAATCAAGGAATCTAATAAAAATTATGCATGCAACAAACCAGATTTTTTTTTTCACTGTGACCACAGACCACCCCCAGTGTATAACTGAAGTTTATGCTGCACATTTGTCAAATACTCATCCCATTCGTTTTGAGACATTCATTTGGTTATATGTTTGTTCTGCAACTAATGTATCCAGTCCAGAGCTGTATGGACAACAATGCCTTTCTTGCCAAAAAATTAGGGTGTAAGTAAAGTTCAACACAGGGCTCAGTTGTACAAATGCTAACATTCCCTCGTACTATGTCAGTTTAGTGCAGTGGTTCCCAAACTCGGTCCTGAGGATTCCCTGTGGATGCAGTGTTTTTTTTTTCACCCTAATTCATAATAAGTAATGATTATTGATCTCATTTAGTTAGCTGGTCTTTTTTCTCATGTCTTATTTTGCATTCAGAAAAGCACAGCAGTATTATTTTTACATTATAAGACATTTACAAATATTTCTAATTTTTGCTATAGCTTTAAATGCTTAACTCTTTATTGTTGTTTTCCTGTTATTTTTTCCCTTTTTCTCTTTAGTCTACTTTCTGCAAACAACACTGATGAAAGGCTGGAACTACTTCAGTGTCAGAGTCACTAATTAATCAATAATACAAAGGCAGTTTGAAAATCAGAATGAACATGAACAAAAAACATATACATACAATTTTTATTAAAATGTATTAAAACTCATACTTTTGTAATTTCTTCATTGATCCGAAAACACAGAACCTGGGAAATAACAGCTCACTTAATTAGGCTAGGAGTTGATTTCTTCTTCTTTCAGCTGCTTCCATTAGGGGTTGCTACAGCGGATCATCTTCTTCCATATCTTTCAGTCTTCTACATCTTGTTCTGTTACACTCATCACCTGCATGTCCTCTCTCACCACATCCATAAACCTTCTCTTAGGCCTTCTTCTTTTCCTCTTCCCTGGCAGCTCTATCCTTTGCATCCTTCTCCCAATATATCCAGCATCTCTTGTCTGCACATGTCCAAACCAACGCAATCTCGCCTCTCTGACTTTGTCTCCTGACTGTCCAACCTGAGCTGACCCTCTAATGTACTCATTTCTAATCCTGTCCATCCTCGTAATGCCCAGTGCAAATCTTAGCATCTTTAACTCTGCTACCTCCAGCTCTGTCTCCTGCTTTCTGGTCAGTACCGCCATCTCCAACCCATAAAACATAGCTGGTCTCACTACCGTCCTGTAGACCTTCCCTTTCATTCTTGCTGATATCCGTCTGTCACAAATCACACCTGACACTCTTCTCCACCCATTCCACTCTGCCTGCACTCTCTTTTTCACCTCTCTTCCACAATCCCCATTACTCTGTACTGTTGATCCCACGTATTTAAGCTCCTCCACCTTCACCAGCTCTACTTCTTGCATCCTCACCATTCCACTGACCTCCCTCTCATTTACACACATGTATTCTGTCTTGTTCCTACTGACCTTCATTCGTCTCCTCTCCAGAGCATATCTCCACCTCTCCAGGGTCTCCTCAACCTGCTCCCTACTATTGCTACAGATTACAATATCATCAGCAAACATCATATCCATGGGCACTCCTGTCTAATTTTTTCTGTCAACCATCACCATTGCAAATAAGGGCTCAGAGCCGATCCCTGATATAATCCCACCTCCACCTTGAATTCACCCGTCACTCCTACTGCAGACCTTACCACGGTCACACTTCCCTCGTACATATCCTGTACAACTCTTACATACTTCTCTCCCACTCCCATCTTCCTCATACAATACCACAGCTCCTCTCAGTCACCCTGTCATATGCTTTCTCCAAGTCCATAAAGATGCAATGCAACTCCTTCTGGCCTTCTCTACACTTCTCCATCAACACCCTCAGAGGAAACATCGCATCTATGGTGCTTTTTCTCAGCATGAAACCATACTGCTGCTCCCTAATCATCACCTCACTTTTTAACCGAGCTTTCACTACTCTTTCCCATAACTTAATGTTGATTTAATAACAGAAATTGGTTCAAACCTAAATGTGCAGCCCCAGGGGTCCCCAGGACTTAGTTTGGGAACCACTGGTTTAGAGAAAGGGTGTCAGACTCTGCAGTTAGAATGCTGCAGGTTTTGGTTCCAGTTGTTTTCTTAATTAGAGACTAATTATTTTTGTTACGAGAGATTAAGATTTATCCCACTTGTTTATTTTTTCCCCCATAACCAACTGTCAAATAGTAATGACATGCAAAGTGAATCAACAGATGAACAGCTAACTTGATCCAATGACCCTGCCATACAATAGAAAATTAAGGTTTTAGAAATACGTCTTGTGTGGCAGATTGACAAGCAATAGAATTAAATGATATGTTAACCTCAAGAATTGTCCTCTCATTAAGAAGTTGTTTTAAGTAAAACTGGTGGCTCTCCAGCAATTGAATTTGACATGCTTGTGGTAGCTCAGCTGTTGGCTTGCATTGCATCTCTTGGTTTGGCTGCTGTTTAAGGAAAAAAAAAATAAAAAGGATAGTAATCTTAAAAAGAGTCTACTAAAATTAAGTCAAAAGAGGTTGGTTCAGTTAACAGATGGTTTTCAGATAAAAAAAAAAAAAAAAAAATGCTGTACATCTTAAAGGTATTTAACTGTTAAACCAATTAAAGACTGGTTAGCATTCTGTTAGATACTGTATAACAAGAACCTCACATCAAAACCATTAGGGATGTTAAACAGGAAATTGGTCAAGTGCTTCTTAAACACCCTGACAGTGCCAGCGGTTCAGATGGGGGTGGGCAGCTCATTCCACCAGCTAGATGCTAAATAATGTTACGCATGAGCATTTAGGGGATTCTTCAGGGCGTCTTGAACTAGAGAGTCCCAAAGCACCAAGTCTCAAAAACTGTAACAAGAATACCACACAAATAGTTGGATATGTCAGCTTTCAGCTTGTAAAATATTTAGGTCAGACAATGAATTTTAATCAAAAATAATTTATTTTCAAAAGTGCTTTGCAGCACACACAACTCTGAAGAGCATGGAAGACCCAGAAGCAGTTGCCTTAAACAGCACAGCCAATTCAAGGCAAAAAAAGTCCCAAAAACAAAAATCCAGAAAGTCAATAAATGAGCATAGAGTAGGGCCCTATGGAATCTGTTTTATTTTTTCAAAAATTCTGTTTAATTTTTTTTAATTTTCGGTTTTCACCATTTTATTTTACCTTGATTTGGATTTTAATTTTTTTTTTTTTTTTTACCTATAAGAAAGTAGTAAGAGCATAATGAAATGGCACTTTCCTTTCCTTTTAATGGAATGGCACACTAGCACAACTGAACCTTATTTTGCAGTTCCATTCATCAGGTAGGAGCCCAGCAGATCCTCCATGATGCTGTATGCTGAGACTGCAGTAGGACAGTGAGTGACCCCTAGAATTGTAAGAGCTGTTACTAGTTTGATGGATCCTTCTGAGATGAAGGTGAACTTCACTTTTAGAAAAAAGAAAGAGGGATCTGCTTTTAAGGGCTCGTTGCATCTGAGGAGACGCCTGCTCTTCTGCCCAGGTTTGTAGGGGCAGAGTTTATAACGGAAGAGTCAAATGTGGACCTTGTATGCTTCGTCACCGCGAGGCAAAACATTTATTAAATTCCAAAACGTTGTTGTCAATTTTTAAAAGGGAATCCGTTAACAAGCAGTGCTGTTCACTAATAACATTTTTCTACGGGAAAACTGTTAATACCTGTATAATTTAATCGGTTAAATGATACATCACATACAATTGGAGCTGCCAACATAAATGAATCACCATACAGCCAAATGTTTACTCGTCTATCACTATTTTGAGAATGGCGTGGTCTCGGCTATCAGTGGTTTCATCAACTACAACATATATTTATTTTCTTGTCACAAATTTTTCGAAGAACGGAGTCCATATGTTCAAAGACACGGTGCAAATGAGTTTGATGAAGACTGCTGTCATTTTCTGGCAGCGCGCCTCCTTGTTTACAATACTTAATAAAGAAAGGACGCATCTTCGTCATTTTTTCGAGCAGTTTGTCTGACTCGCATGGACGCAAACTGGCGTCTTGTATCTGACGAGTTTATTGTTTCCTCTGTTGTTACTTGAAGGGGAACAGTTTTTGATCTTAATTTCTCCTTGTTCTTGTAATGGCTTTTAGATTTGACGTGGCCATTGCAAGTATCTTTTCTTGTCCAGTCTATGGTATGCCTGCAAAACTTGCAGAAAAGTTGTTGCCCAGATTCGTAAAAGTCACCGTGATATTGTTGTGCCCTTAATCTTGGAGTTAAGCTAATGTTTCTTAGTTGTTTCAACGTAGTTAGGTTATCTGATATGGCTCACTTCCACATTTCTCTCTCCTACAGCGAGCTAATTCGTATGCCTTTAATGAGAAAACATACAGGAAACACGCACACAGATAGATAGAGGCACAACTGGATTTCTGTGAAAAATTACTTTCTCTTCAGAAACAACAAACTACAAAATAGTATCTGAATGATTGATCTACAGATTATTCAATTGCTTAATTTATTGGTATTTTGTAACAGTGTGCACATTTCCGTTTTAAAATCTAAAATCCGTTTTTAAGCGTCAATTTCGTGATTCCATCTGTGTTTTCCGCATTACGGAAATTGTAGGGCCCTAATTAAGGTAAAAACATCCAATAATTCCACAAAAGCACAGTAATAATAACAAGAGGACTCAACAGAGCTACCAAATGCATTTAATGAACCACAAGGAACTGCATGTTTTATCAGCCTTTATAGGACGGAGGACAGTCCCATGATGGAGACGAACAAGCGGTCCAGCCTCTAGGGGAGCCACCCATAAAATGCATGGAACATAACAGAGCTAGCATGTGAATTTCTCCTTGGGATTAAATAAGTATCTATCTAGACGCATAGAAATGAAATAGTTTACAAAACAAACACAAAATAATGCACATAATTAACATTAACAGCATTAATACAAACAAATAAATCAAACATAAAAAAAGGAAATTAAGTACCAGCCAGGGAGAGTCAATGGTTGATACGGTGATCCTGCCAGGTAAGCAGTTCCTCTCAAAACCAAGAGGGTGCTGTTGCTAAAGCAATTTCCCTTTACATCCACTGTTTAGAAAGATACCAGCTGGGAGATGAGTGGCCTTAATTCCTCTCCAACCCAGGGAACCTTGCTCCTCTCACTGGGGGATGCTGTAAAACCTCACTAGTCACTGGAAGTAGGCATTTGTTTTAAGACCTAAATCTAAGGAAGGTGGAGTGTCCACTTAAAACTAGTCTTCTCTTTGGAGAATCTTTTCTTTGCTAGGAGCAGGCACTGTTGTTGTGCACCGTCGTGTGCTGTTTATTTTCAACATTTTTTTTAATTCCACCATTACCCACGATAAACCGTCTGGTACCCAACTCTTTGGGCTGACTCTCTCTTGTTTATTTTACAGTGGCATAGTTGGCAGGATTTCTGGGGAAGATGACTGAACCAGTGGGCCTCAGCAAAGTCTTTTGGAATAAGGGAGAGAAGCGGCAACAACTTGAAGTTCAGGTAGCCACTCAACAAATTAATTTTGCAGATGATGAAGCCCGAAGGAATGCTAGAGAAGACTTGCATACTGAAAGAGCCGTGGGCCCGTCGCAGGTACTTACGCCATTACAGCCCCAAGATAACATAGAAGTTTACTTGCTCAGATTTGAACGTACTGCCACACGGCATAATTGGCCGCGAGAACAATGGGCGCAGATCCTTGCCCCCTTCTTAACAAGTGAACTGCAGCAGGCCTACTATGATTTAGAGCAGTGTACCATTAGGGATTATAACATACTGAAAAAAGAAATTATCACAAGGCATGGGCGAAGTCCAGATTGTCAAGCACAGAAATGTAGGGCCTGGCGCTTTGATCCAGAGAAGCCAGCACGCTCCCAAGCCTTTGATCTCTGGGACAAGTTGGCCCGATGGCTAAGACTGGGTGAAAACACGGTTGAGAAAGTTGTAGAGATGATTTCATGTGACTACCTTGTGCATGCGCTGCCTGAAGACCTTGCCAGAATTGTACAAAGACATTACTGGGCTAATATGGTGGGTCTAGTGAAAATACTTGAAAGGTATCAAACTGCTCTTCAAACGGAACTCCCAGAAGGAAAAAGACAGACCAGATCATCACAGCCACAGAGAAGTGAACACGAGAAAAAGGAAGCAGAATTGAGTGCCAGGAGAAAGGAACAATCATCACTGCCCCTCCGTTGTTACAAATGTGGGGAGATTGGCCACATTGTGCCCAATTGTCCCAGGCTGGACGAACCGATGGACTGTGGATGGATTCACAGCTACAGGTACTGTGATGCAGTAGCACTTAATCCTCTTCCTATTTTACAGGCTCACCAGAAATCAATGGAGATAAAAGTCCTAGCTCTGATGGATTCCAACAGCAGCATAACAATTGTGGCTCACTGATACATCTTGGTGGTCCACCATGCATCAAGATGCTGCAACAACAACAATATTTATTTCTATAGCACATTTTCATACAAATGATGTAGCTCAAAGTGCTTAACAGGATGAAGAAAGAGAAAAAAGACAAAATTTAAAAATAAAATTAGACAATACTAATTAACATAGAATAAAAGTAAGGTCTGATGGCCAGGGAGGACAGAAAAAACAAAAACAAAAAACTCTGCTGGAGGAAAAAAAAAAAACAGTCTAGAACAGAGGTTCTAGGCCACGAGACCACCCAGCCCCCACTAGGCATTCTACCTAACATAAATGGCCTCAATCAGTCCTCATGGTTTACAGGGTTCACATGAAAGAATTTAATGACTATGGTCATGTACACCTCTAGCCTTCAATCCATCAATGTAGGGACATCACAGTGCCTTTGATCAGGTGGTGGGGGCACAGATCACCACCACAGAAACCAGAAAAAGAAGCTATGAGAAAGCTATGTTAAAATAATGAGTTTTTAGCAGTTTTATTAAAATGCGAATTTCTATCGGTAAGCTATTCCAGATTTTAGGTGCATAACAGCAGAAGACGGCCTCACCACTTCTTTTAAGTACAGCCTTAGCTGTGTTTGTGGTGAAATGCCCGGGTATCAAACCACCACTTGTCTCTCTATTATTAAAAAAAAAAAAAAAAAAACCTTGGAAGGAGACAATACGTGATTTTTTCGGAGACACTTTTAACATCCTGCGAGACAAGGCAGTGAGACAAAAGGACAGCTGCTGTACAGGCTTTTAAGTGATCGACGCGCAGCATGACAAGCAGAGTACGCAGCAGCAGCAAGCCAGCAGCTGATCTGTCCACATCTCCTTAGTGTGCGTTTAGCCCTCCCGCATAGCTTACACATAATCCATCCACCCCCCCAAAAACCACCACCTTTCCCAAACCACCACCTTTCACAATGCGAGCAGAAGAAACGTGAAGTGGCTGGCGAATAGGACACTCCGGGGGCAAAGCCCCCTAGTAGTAGTAGTAGTAGTAATAATAATATTTTTTTTACATTTATATAACGCTTTTCTCATTTCTCAAATTATTATTTCTGGTGAAATGCAGTAGTACCAAACTGCCACTTGGACCCAGAATAAAGTCATCGGGATCCTGCTACAGCATGAACAAAAGCAGGGCCTAGTGGTGGAAGATGATATCTGCAAAAAAGATGGGCATAGGTGTCCAGTTTAGCGAGGCCAGCTTCTAGGAGGGGTATGTGGTAACATTATTACATACTGCTTCTGATCCTCCCAAGGAGGTGAAACTGTGCCTGCATGTTTTGTCTGATCATATGCAGACATTGCAGCATCAGTATAGGCTGCTGCCCACTAAGCAGGCGCTGAAACACTGCTCAGTAGGCAAGCAGCAATGACTTGAATTGGATGTGGGTTGCTACAAGGAGCCAGTGGATTGATTGGAGGTAGTGATGTGCTCATTTCGATTGGTTTACTTTTTCCATTTGTTTCCACCCAGAGATGAAGAAGAAACACTTGCTTTTTCCTGGATGGATTTGACAGAGGAGATGTGTCAGGCAGACATGAACGTTGTGCAGAAAAAGGCAGTAAATATTAAGAAAGAAGTCGGTGAATGGGAATCTGTCCAGCCTAAACAGGAGCGTCTCTGCATTACTGATGAGCATAGTGAACTGGGGTCAGTAGGCATTAAAGAAGAAAAAGATGAGAAGATTTTCAGTATGAGCATGAAGAAAGATCATATTATATATGGTGTGAAGAAAGATGAACTTGAGTCCATCCTTAAGTACGGATGTCAGGATGGTGCAGTGACCAGGCTAGTCTCCTCTCGGTTTGAACAGGGTTGTTCTCAGCAGGCAGCCAGTGGAAAATCTGAGTGTGCACCGTCTGTCAGGAGGCGGACTGAGAAGACCTCAAAGGCAGCATCAGGAAATCAAGTGTCCTCAACAAATCATTCTGAAGAAAGTAAGTGAAAATAAAAGTGCCTGTAAATTAAGGTGCCCATTTTATATACTTGAAGTTTTGGTTATTGTTCTTGTTCCATTAATTATCTGAAACTCCAGTTTAGTATATTAGAAGCCACCGACATCCAAGGTAGTTTCAAAGGCTCTTTGAAAGTCCAAGTAAATTCTGTCATTTGCTTTCCTTCTGTCGGCTATTCCAGTTGCTTGTTAAGAAGCCCACCAGCTTGGTTTGGCGGCATCCTCCTGTCAGAAACCCATGATGATTCTTATTTATTGTTATGGAAGTAGTCTTCAAATGTATTGCTGGTTTTAGTTTTCTTAATTGTGCAACATTTACAGGATTTGATGTTTTGATATGGGGTTTATGGATATCCTGCACAAATTTAGTGAGAAGTCAAGCAAAATGACCCCTTTTATTGGCTAAGTAAAAAAGATTACAATATGCAGGCTTTCAAGGCAAACTCGGGCCCCTTCTTCAGGCAAGATGTAACAAATTTAGTAATTCCCACAAACTAATTTTTATTGTGCCTAATTGCCAAACATATTTTTTGATAGAATATATAACTTCTTTTTATTATTTTGTAATTGTGCTTAATATGTTTAATAATCTTGTATGCATAAGATGTCCCTACATGTGCAGGTGCTGTAGACCACAATGTGCAACAGTAGAATTCAGCAGTCAGTTGTTTGTTTTTCAGTAGAGCTGCTTAGGTGCACAGCAGGAGTGGAGGACTTGGTTGGTACGTGATGCCCTGTGTTTAAACTGCGCTTTAGAAGAAACTTGACTAAACTTTATTAAATTATAGGTGAGGAGCAACATGAACTATATTCTTGTGTTCAAATCAATGAAAGGTTCAGGAAACTGGCTTGGGTTGTTTTATGAAATCTTATTCGGTTTCACTCCTTTTTATTTGGCCAAGTGTCCGCTGCCAACCAGTGGATGTGTTATACATTCATTTCCGTAGCCTCCTTAGCAGTACATTTACCCCTGGAAAAATGAGCTGAAAACTGTAAATTTCTGTACTTTCAACAGCAAAAATGTAATTATTTGCAACAAATATCTGTAAATACTGTAGGAAGAAGAGACATGAGGCATGGCAAGGTTTGGGGCAGCCACCCGTTTATTCCGGTTTCCTGGCTGCAAAAGTAATTGATTCATCATAGTCAAGTTTACTCAACAGAGTCCAAAACAGAACTGCCTGCCAGAGCAAAGGCAGGAGGCTTTATAGGACGGAGGGCGGTAGTGATGTCGCCCTCTGTGCCGGAACCGGAAGTGATGTCGTCCTTGGTGCTGGAACCGGAAGGGATGTGTCCCGCTTCGAGGTGTCGGCTCCTGGTGGGATTTCCCGGGAAAGACCTGTAGAGAACTCAGAAAGAGCGTTAGCGTACCCCGCTTCCCCCGGGCAGATGTATAATCAGTCCTCTCTAAGCCCTTCAGCTGCCTCCCATGCACACGTGTGTGACAATACCAAAATATCAACACAGTGAAAGTAGGAAAGGTCTGTCTAGTGTCCACTGCTGTACTCATTTAGCATTTGTGGTTTGTACGATGCTTTGAAACAGTCACTAGCAAACATAGCCAATGCACAAGTGGATATTGAAATCTTTCTTTTTTTGTAATATTTTTTTCTGATGCATGTCCACAAAAGGGTAGAATGTCAGTGTCTGACCCACCTGATCAACATACCTCTTGTGTTATTGTGGTCTACCACAGTGCAAGGCTTAGTGACTTCCACATTTCCCATAACACTAAAATTGACAGGTATTTCATAATGAGTGAAAAATGAAACTCACTCGTAACTTCGCCAGAAATTGGTGTCTGCAACAGCCAGTGGACCAGTGCCATCTCTGGACTGGTTTAAATGCTCTTGGAGGAGCAGTAGACTGAATAACACCCACGTTTTGTCTGCAGTGACATGCAAATGTATTGTAGTATGAGTAGTCTCTCAGCCGGATTTCCTTGCTATTAATTTCCTTGTGCATGGATTGCAATATATTGTACAAAGAATACTGGCATTGTCATGCACATTTTCACATTTTTGATTTCAAAAATCTAAATATCATGTAACAACACACAAACAACTAAATGGCTAATGAAAAAGGTTCTTGGAAAACTTTTACTGGAAGAACTTGAAACAAACACACATAACGGTACATTACACTACGTATAACACTGTGTACCTCTAACTTTTTTTGTAAAATTGACGGACCTTATTATCCCTGTTTTGACCATCCACATGTCTAGTTACGCCTTTTTCTTTGTGCTTTCAAAGCACAGTATCGCAAGAGTCAGAAGCGCAGCTCATTTCTTTGTTGACATTTTGAGAAGCCTGTGACCATCATGATTTTTTTGAATGGATAATACTGTCCGTACACTTATCTGAGCACCCACAATGTGACATGTCAATCGGACTGAACATGTTTGTATGGTTAGATCACATACAGTGCATCCGAAAAGTATTCACAGCGCATCACTTTTTTCAGCCTTATTCCAAAATGGATTAAATTCATTTTTTTCCTCAGAATTCTACACACAACACCCCATAATGACAACGTGAAAAAAGTTTACTTGAGAGTTTTGCAAATTTATTAAAAATAAAAAAATTGAGAAAGCACATGTACATAAGTATTCACAGCCTTTGCCATGAAGCTCAAAATTGAGCTCGGGTGCATCCTATTTTCCCTGATCATACTTGAGATGTTTCTGCAGCTTAATTGGAGTCCTCCTGTGGTAAATTCAGTTGATTGGACATGATTTGGAAAGGCACACACCTGTCTATATAAGGTCCCACAGTTGACAGTTCATGTCAGAGCACAAACCAAGCATGAAGTCAAAGGAATTGTCTGTAGACCTCCGAGACAGGATTGTCTCGAGGCACAAATCTGGGGAAGGCTACAGAAAAATGCCTGCTGCTTTGAAGGTCGCAATGAGCACAGTGGCCTCCATCATCTGTAAGTGGAAGAAGTTCGAAACCACCAGGACTCTTCCTAGAGCTGGCCGGCCATCTAAACTGAGCGATCGGGGGAGAAGGGCCTTAGTCAGGGAGGTGACCAAGAACCCGATAGTCACAAGGTGAACCTCCCAGAAGGACAACCATCTCTGCAGCAATCCACCAATCAGGCCTGTATGGTAGAGTGGCCAGATGGAAGCCGCTCCTTAGTAAAAGGCATATGGCAGCCCGCCTGGAGTTTGCCAAAAGGCACCTGAAGGACTCTCAGACCATGAAAAACAAAATTATCTGGTCTGATGAGACAAAGATTGAACTCTTTGGTGTGAATGCTAGGCGTCACGTTTGGAGGAAACCAGGCACCGCTCATCACCAGGCCAATACCATCCCTACAGTGAAGCATGGTGGTGGCAGCATCATGCTGTGGGGATGTTTTTCAGCGGCAGGAACTGGGAGACTAGTCAGGATAAAGGGAAAGATGACTGCAGCAATGTACAGAGACATCCTGGATGAAAACCTGCTCTAGAGCGTTCTTGACCTCAGACTGGGGCGACGGTTCATCTTTCAGCAGGACAACGACCCTAAGCACACAGCCAAGATATCAAAGGAGTGGCTTCAGGACAACTCTGAATGTCCTTGAGTGGCCCAGCCAGAGCCCAGACTTGAATCCAATTGAACATCTCTGGAGAGATCTTAAAATGGCTGTGCACCGACGCTTCCCATCCAACCTGATGGAGCTTGAGAGGTGCTGCAAAGAGGAATGGGCGAAACTGGCCAAGGATAGGTGTGCCAAGCTTGTGGCATCATATTCAAAAAGACTTGAGGCTGTAATTGCTGCCAAAGGTGCATCGACAAAGTATTGAGCAAAGGCTGTGAATACTTATGTACATGCGATTTCTCAGTTTTTTTTATTTTTAACAAATTTGCAAAAACCTCAAGTAAACTTTTTTCACGTTGTCATTATGGGGTGTTGTGTGTAGAATTCTCAGGAAAAAAATGAAAAAGTGATGCGCTGTGAATACTTTCCGGATGCACTGTATATGTCTCATTGTGCATTGAGAGTGGTTGCTTGAGCACAATTTGTAAAAATTGCACTGTGTATACCCAAGCATAAGGATAGCATTTTCCCCTTGGAGTTTGCAGGACCATAATCGAAGAGCATGCAGGTTTGCAGTGGATTGGGGAGTCATTTTGTTGTGTCGCGACTTGGGGCTGGAGGTCAACAGAGCGATACAGATGAGAGTCACTATGCATCTAAGAGTTCTGGTAGACCACAGCAACAAACCACATATGCTAACCATTGAGATTTACTTCTTCCCTGAGCTTCACCAAATTTTCACTTTCCATTTTACAACATGATCACACTTTTTCCTGTCTTTTACACCACCCTGTCTTCAGTCATCCATCTAACCGTATTGGTTACTCTACTGCGTCCTTCATTTGCACAAAGTACACTCTCAGCACAGCTGTAAGTTAGCGTAATATTAATAAATATTGACATGTACAATTTGCATAATGTCCCTGAAGGTGGTCCTCCAACTTGCAGGGAAATCATGGGGGATGGTGGCAGGAGTGGCACTTCAGCCAATGAAAAAATAAAAAAATAAAAAAACTTCACGCAGCCCTGAGATAACAGACAGGACTCCTTTCTGCTCTCTGCTAGAGTAGCTCTGTTGCAGCTGCCAATAGGAAGGCTGCTCGCATTATGAATGGAATGGGGAACACCCTCAGGAGCCTCATCACCAGAAGAGTCAAAACCATCTGAGAGCCAATAGGTTCAGGCCTGTTGGGGATGGGAACTGATGTGGTGCTGAGCCGTCGCCTACTGCATGGCAGAACTTGGGTCCCAATTTGAGGTGGACCATCCAGGTAGGCACATGGAATGTCTTGTCTCTCTGGCATGATGATGATCATCTTCTTCTGCTGTCGGAAGAGCTTTGTAAACACATTTCAGTGGCGGCGCTCTCTGAGGTGCACAGACCTGGGATTGGCCTGATCTCTGTATGTGGGTACACTTTTTTTTTGGTCTGGTTGCTCTGATGGCTGTCTTACTTGGAGTAGCTGTTACTGTAGTGTATTGCCTTTTTCCGATGGTGTCCAATGTCACTCCTTTCAATGAGCGTATTATGAGACTCAGATTACGGCACTCTCTAGGTGCCTTGTCTGTTGTCTCAGTGTACGTTGTGATCGCGGTGAGTGATGTCTCAGTGAGGGAGACTTTTTATTTGCAATGTCTCTGGTCATGGCTGACTTCATTGCCACCACTTGTACTGACAGGGCTAGCTATGAGGATTGTGTCGGTCCCCATGAGTCTGGCGACTGGTGAAAGTGGCTCCATGTTCCTTGACTTTGCAAAAGGTCAGGGGTTACAGATCGCTGGATCCTGATTCCAGTGCCCTGACCCATATCATTGGACTTAGTACTCCAATACTGATGGTGCGTTGAAGATGATCGATTACAACCTCATGGGCTGATACTGGAGGCTCTTACAAAACTGCAGGGTCTACAGAAGTGCCCAGTTTGTGAATTCTGACCACATACTTGTTCCTACTCTAAAGATCCAGCTTAGGTCCAGTGGGCTACCACCTACTAGGAAAATGAGCCTGGACCTGGCCAGACTCCAAGATCAGTCTGTTTCTAACAAGCTTGCACGCAATTTGTGTGAGGAACTTACGAACTTGGGTGCGACTTCTGATCCTAATATGATTTGGGAGACCTTCTGTGACAAGACCCTGAAGGTTGCTGAGGGTTGTGTTGGTGTTCCCAGAAGGAGGCATTTCTCATTCTCTGCATGCAAAATGAAACAATTAGTTATGTAAAGTTTAAGTAGTGGGCGACCCTTTGGGCGGAATGGTGGCTCTGAGGCTAGGGATCTGCACATGGAATTGGAAGGTTGCCGGTTCAAATCCCGTAAACGCCAAAAGTGACTCCACTTCATTGGGCCCTTGAGCAAGGCCCTTAACCTGCAATTGCTCCATCCTGGGTATGATGTTTAATCAGCATCCAGCACTGCATGTAGGCTCTGCAGGGAAAAACCTGGGGGTTTGTGGCAGAATTGGCCCTCCAGCCACCATAAACTTCCATTGCATCTGAACTAGTGTGGTGCTGAGGTGTTATCCATCACATGGCTGTACTTGGGTCCTAATCTGGAATCCTGAGGCGGTTTGTCATGTGGTGGGGGTGGCAATGCACTGTATCAGTGTGTGCTCCTAACCTCTCTCCTCTCCACTCCCCTTCAGAAATGAATTTCAAGCACTGGTATAGTAATATTGCCTGTTTGTGTATTATTACTAGTATCCATTCCGTGCGCCACCTTTTCATGACGAGCGTCGCATTTGCCACGTTTCAATCTTTAGTCATGTCTTCAGTTTTTGTTTACTTTTCCTGCCCTTCTCTTAATCTCTTTATTTCTCAGTTTCTCCCTTTGGCGACTGTATGGCGTAGCAGGGAGGCATGTGATTATGCGGTGGAGCAGGATGGAATGCATGTTTAACGGCCAGGGACTGAAGCAGGTGTGACACGGTGAGGAATTATCTTTTATTAACTTTGGGACCTTTTTGGTACCGATACTGAGGTCCAAAAGTTAATATCCATGCTGGAGGGAAGATTTTAGTACGATCCCATACTAATTGCAGGGGTCTCCTCATCTATATCCTGTCTTAACCTTTTAATATTTTCAGGTGTTCTTGTAGATGTCAATAGTCCAACAAATACAATCTTTTCACAATCAGTAATCGGTAGTTGAAATGTATCTAATCCCTTTCAAACTGTGTAACAGGAAGAAGTTGTTTCTTGGTAAACCATGTTATACTTGATACAAAATCTCTGCTTCATATTTAACTGTATTTTATGCAATAATGTTGAACATGCATTGAGGCATCAGTCCAATTTCTGTTGTTTTAGCTGAGTTTAGCATACAACACGACCACAGCATTCTGTATACTGTATACTCACACTACTGACTCACTCCGCAAAACACCCTGAAAATCATCACACCATGTGCTGAGCTTGTTATTTTTGTTTTGTCATTTCAAACTAGTGCAGTGTTAGAACTCTATATAAGTTATTTAAAGTTTATTAACTGTGCAGTGAGGTGAATGATCTGATTTAATGACATTTTGATCAACTTTTTACATAATCCAAACAACACTACTTGCTATATGTACCTCTCCTCAACCAAACGTAGCGAAAACTAAGGAGAAAATGCAGAAGTCTTAGCATCATAGCTGGGGCAAAGGGTGGTGATACAAAAATAATAATAAAACTAGCCAGTAATGAATAAAACATTTAAATGATTTGTCATAATTTAAATACAATTCACTAAAGTAGAGATTCTAGTTAAAATTAACAATATGCAACCTGTTACATTTACCCTCCTGAATGTCTTGATTCTGTGCTTTATATAAAGAATTTTGTCTTTTCCATGCAATGTTAAACATTCAGGAATGATCAGGCCTTGAACCCTGTTAAACATTAATGAATTCTAACATTTTTGTTGTTCTTGCTTGTAATTACTCCAATAAAAAGAAAGTCAGTAACGGGATTGGATTTTAGTAGTAATCATAGATTTTGTTGATAGTGGTTTCAGAAAGTATTTAGTCCCCTTCACTTTTTGCATTTAAAATTGAATCTACAACACAATAAATTAGCTAGTACCCTTGATTGCCCTTAACACTAGAATTACCAGAGCCTACGAAAAAACTCGTAGATCCGTCCCACCTTAAATCGCTTCTTAAATCCGTCCTCACCTCTCCGCCAGCGTCTTTTGTCATGTTAATGTACAGATTAAGAGCAGCAAGCAGCCGGCTATTCCATCCCCCACCGTCGCAGAACATGCACGAACTTCTCCCAGCTCATCTCTTGATTGATTATCTGGGAGTAAAGTGGAGTTTTAGAGTGGAAATAATAGATCGTTTTTGGAACACACGCATTTCATGTGTGTTCCGTTTCTACAGTAATCTGTATGAACACATTGTTAAAACAGAAACGTTTTCATATTTTAGTAATAGATGTTACAAAATGTAGGCATAATTTATAGAATATATAAAGCCTGATTTCCAAAGATCAAATAAACACTTTCACAAAAGGCTCAAGACTGATACACCAGCTTCTGTGGCTTAGTGGTAAAATATGCTTTCACAGTCTTCCTGCTGTACTTAAGAAATTCTGAGTTCGATTCCCAGCTAAGGAGAAAGAGTTGTTTTTTTTTTTTTTTTAACCTCAAACAGACATAAAATTTATAAATTGGTATGCACTGTCAATTAATGGGATTGTTATATTTTCATCTGGGATGCTCCTTTGAAAATATTTTTAACAACCGAGACTGCAATTAACATGAACAAGTGTCCTTATAACTGTTATTTTTAAGATCCATAACACACAGACAGACAGAGCACTGCGTAATAGAGAGACAGACAGCTCCCGTCATTAGCAGCTCCCGTCATCAATTACGGATACAGACGATTCCTCACCTGTGCACTTAAGCGAGAAAATGCCCACATCACGTAGTGTCTGAGAACATTCCGGACACACTACCACGCTTTCTATTTAAGCCATGAGTGCAGCGATTACATATTTAAAAACTGGGCTTTTCTTCTGAGCCATGAACCTGCTATACCACACACTGTTTTGAATGCTGTGCAATTTTTAAGTAAAGACCAACAAATAAAGAATTGCAGTAGTCAATGTTCAGTGAAATAAAAGTGTGAACCAGTGATCCAACATCATGTTAATGTCTGGGATTGTTCATATGAACTGGTTTTACCTGAGCAAGAAAAAGCAGTGTTGGGCTAAATGGTTATCTTTTGTTGTTTCTCTTTATAAACTTGTCATGACCACACAAAATGTGCCATTGATGTTTTTCTGCAGATTTACAAGAGAATCCCAGCTTGTCGTCCTCTTCAGTTGCTCAGACCTCTCTTCAGAGCACATCAAGACAAATGGCATATGATGAAAGTAAGAAGACCTCGACATCTGGATCACAGATTTTGGTAACCACCTCTTTACATGTTGGGCAACTAACAAGGATGGACTCCGTTAACACTCAACAACAGTTGCAAAATACAAATTCATCAGCTTTGACTGTCTGCCAGGAGAGTAGGGAAACTTTCAGATCTAAATCCAAAAGTAGTAAGTGGTGTCACACAAAGCAGAAGCCACATTGCTGTTCTGATTGTGGGAAACAATTCTTGTATTATAGTGGCCTTCAGAAGCATCAGAGGATTCACACTGGAGAGAAACCATATTGCTGTTCTGAATGTGGCAAACACTTCACACAAATGAGCCATCTTCAAGACCACAAAAGAATACATACAGGAGAGCGGCCCTATTGCTGTTCTGAGTGTGGCAAAAGATTCTCGCAAATGAGCCATCTCCAGACCCATAAAAGAATTCACACTGGTGTGAGACCGTATTGTTGTTCAGAGTGTGGCAAGCAATTTTTTATCCGAGGCAATCTTCAGAGGCATACTAAAGTTCACACCGGGGAGAAGCCATATTGTTGTTTAGAATGTGGTAAAAGATTTGCATACAGAAGCAATTTTAAGAGACATTCCAGAGTTCACAAAGAGAAAAAAACTTGCAATCGTGGTGGAAGCACAGAAGTAAAGGAGATACAAGTGAAAGTAAGGAGAGAAGTCCTAGAGCAGGTTAATCCAAGACTGCCCAGAAACATTTTAAAAGGCGCACGGAAGTTACCTTCATCACCAGATAAAACTGCAACTGAAACCTTTAGGAGAAAGAGAAAGGTCCTCAAGAGCACACAAAAGTGAGATGAACTGCTTCTGGCCATTGGTAACCAGGTCCAGGTTAATGCTTGATTTCAGCTACAGTTAGGACTGTAGGACTATCCCCAAAAACATAAAAGAAAACCTGAAATGCTTATCATTGTCATGTTCAATATGTCTATTGTGGACACTAGAGATGCTGTTGCCCCGTTGAACCCACCAGACAGACGTCCCAGACACAGTTGTAAAAGCACTGGAAGATTCTTTTATTATTTACTTCAATAAACAGTGCACCAAGCACCACACAATCCACAATTCTTCAATCAATCAATCAATACAAAATCAATAATCGCCAACAATCCTTCACTCCCAGCAGCTCCGTCCTCTACCACCCTACTCCGGCTCAATCTGCTGGGGTTTCCCAGAGTCCTTTTAAAGTCCATGACCCGGAAGTATTCCTTCTCCGGGTCAAACGCCTTCTTCACGTGACCCGGAAGTACTGCAGGTTTCCGTCCTCCTGACTCCTACTTCCGGGTTAATGTTATAGTAATATCCCCCTGGTTCTTGGTGAGCTCCCCCTGGTGGCACCAACGGCACCCAACAGGGCTGAAGAACCGGACTCCATTTCCCATGTTGCCCTGTGGGAGTCCGGGGAACCATTTTCATCCAGGGGAGCTGCCATCTAGCTTCCTGGGGAATGTATTGTCCTGCCAAGGCTGTTTTCTTCATCTGAGGGACGTTCTGACCAGACTGAAATGCCATCTGTCCATCACACTATATAAAGTTTGTTATAAAAAAAACAAGTTACCCTCAGAGTCCAGAGCCACGATCACAATATTATAACAGGCACCTTTCGAGCAACAGCAAGTTAATATTTCTAAATCTGTTTTAGAAACAGTCTATGTTCAGTAGCAACTCTTTGAGAGCTGAATAATTTTTCCATAAAACATCTGTTGCTGCCTGTTGTGCCTGCTCGGCACCTGTTTGCAGCAGCAGCGGCTCGACGGCCAGCAGGAATGCATGGTGGGCTGGCTGCCTGGCTGTCTTTGTGAGACCGGTGCGCGGGGGTGGCAGTTGCAGTGGGACGGTTTGTACCTTCTGTCATCGTGTCTGTCCTCCTAGGCTAACCTTGCCATTGGTGCATCAGCTACATGAACATGTTCAGCACCACGATCAGCTGGGGACCAATCAGCTGATGCCGGTACCTCACTTTTGTTTTCGAGCTACATCTCCAGATCACTTGCAGCAAAATCGGAGTACTACAAATCAGAGACCGATTTAGCGATAATACGAAAAAAGTTTTGCTTTGAGCATTCACGTTGGTATCTCTCCACATGCCATTTTAGAAGCTGTTTGCTCTTCGCTACTTATGCACGCGCAGGGAATTGAGGTCAGATCAACAAAGCTAACTGTCCTTCTAGCAAAAGCGTATCGAAAAGTGCTGTATCAAGAAGATCACTGATCTTTATTAATCGCTGGTGAGACTGAGGCTTTCAAAATAATAATAACAATAACAAAAACTGTGTTAACGCACAATAAAATAATTGTCGGTGTTAATGCATTAACGTGATAATAATGCATTAATTTGCCCAGCACTAATTTATTTATATAGTACATTTTATTACACCAAATCCCAATTACGTTTTCTAAATTGGAGTACAAAGGGAGTGTTTGGGGCTTAGGTGTTGGTTTAAGGTTTCAAGACAAACATTGCAAAATACTTTGAGATACCCTACAATATTGGAAAAAGTGTTGTAACCTGTATCTGGTCACACTTAAAACATCATCAGGCGCAACTTCCATGACCTCACCTCCGAGCAACGGATCACCCTTTTATAGCAATGGCTCAAGTAAATGGTGTTGTGGGAGAATTCAAAACATAATGTGTAACAGATATAAAAAAGTGAATAATGGTATCAAAAAGGAAATTAATATTTAACTTGCTAACATCATAAAAATTTGGGCAAACAGAAAAATTAATATATTAAGGGGGGGAAAAAAAAAAAATGAACATTCACATATCCTACCAACCAAAACCAGGGTTAATGCCAGGCCTGTGCTCTCCTCCTTACATGCCTGACCTCTGAAAACTAGCAATGTTTAATTGTACCTTGCACTTCTTCTTTCGGCTGCTCCTTTTAGGGGTTGCCACAGTTGATCATCTTCTTCCATATCTTCCTGTTCTCTACATCTTGCTCTGTCACCCTCATCACCTGCATATCCTCTCTCACCACATCCATAAACATTCTCTTAGGCCTTTCTCTTTTCCTTTTCCCGGGCAGCTCTATCCTTAGCATCCTTCTCCCAATATACCCAGCATCTCTCCTCTTCACATGTCCAAACCAACGCAATCTCGCCTCTCTGACTTTGTCTCCCAACCGTCCAACCTGAGCTGACCCTCTAATGTCCTCATTTCTAATCCTATCCATCCTCGTCATGCCCAATGCAAATCTTAGAGCAGGAGGTAGCAGAGTTAAAGATGCTGTCTCCTGCTTTCTCGTCAGTGCCATCATTTCCAACCCATATAACATAGCTGGTCTCACTACCGTCCTGTAGACCTTCCCTTTCACTCTTGCTGATACCCGTCTGTCACAAATCACTCCTGACACTCTTCTTCATCCATTCATTCTCTTTTTCACCTCTCTTTCACAATCCCCATTACTCTGTACTGTTGATCCCAAGTATTTAAACTCATCCACCATCACCAACTCTACCCCTCCATCCTCACCATTCCTCTGACCTCCCTCTCATTTACACACATGTATTCTGTCTTGTTCCTACTGATCTTCATTCGTCTCCTCTCTAGAGCATATCTCCACCTCTCCAGTGTCTCCTCAACCTGTTCCCTACTCTTGCCACAGATCACAATGTCATCAGCAAACATCATAGTCCATGGGGACTCCTGTCTAATCTCGTCTATCAACCTGTCCATCACTATTGCAAATAAGAAAGGGGTCAGAGCCGATCCCTGATGTAATCTTACCTCCAACATCAATGCATCCATCACTCCTACCGCAGACCTCACCAAGGTCCTCACAGGTGAGGTCTTCACCTGTCCATCACCATTGCAAATAAGAAAGGGCTCACAGCCGATCCCTGATGTAATCTTACCTCCAACTTCAATGCATCTATCACTCCTACCGCAGACCTCATCAAGGTCCTCACAGGTGATGCAGTGGTAGTGCTGCTGCTTTGCAGTAAGGAGACTGTGGAAGATTGTGGGTTCGCTTCCCGGTTCCTCCCTGTGTGGATAGCGCTTTGAGCACTGAGAAAAGCGCTATATAAATGTAATGAATTATTATTATTAAGGTCACACTTCCCTCATACTTGTACTTTACAACTCTTACATGCTTCTCTGCCACTCCCGACTTCCTCATACAATACCACAACTCCTCTCAAGGCACCCTGTTATATGCTTTCTCCAGGTCCACAAAGACGCTATCCAACTCCTTCTGGCCTTTTCTAAACTTCTCCATCAACATCCCCAGAGCAAACATTGCATCTGTGGTGCTCTTTCTTGGTATGAAACCATACTGCTGCTCACTAATTATCACCTCACTTCTTAACATAGCTTCCACTACTCTTTCCCATAACTTCATGCTGTGGCTCATCAATTGTATTACCCTGTAGTTGCTACTGTCCTTCACATCCCCCTTATTCATAAATACTGGTACCAGTACAATTCTTCTCCACTCCTCAGGCATCCTCTCACTTAAACAATCTGGTTAAAAACTCCACTACCATCTCTCCTAAAAAAAGGGAGCAATAAAATAGTTCAAAGACTTTACCCACACATTTTGAAATATACTGTATATATGAACATAAGTTAGACAAATGAGAGGATACCATTAAGTCCAAAATGATTGTTTGGTTGGCTAATAACTGAGTTTGCCCCAGTATATCATCAAGATACTTTTTACAAACTGTCAAGGTTCACACTCTAATTACTTGACTGAGTATTAAGTATTTTATCCAACTTAGCATGCATTTTTAAATGGAGAAATGCTTTCTGAGTTTCATTTTGAAGGATCTTCCCATTTATTTTCATTAGATGCCCTTGATTTTTTAACTGAAAAAAAAAAATTATGCAATGAAATTTACTGATCCCTGTGAGAGATTTGAAAACACGTATTTGGTCCCCATGGAGCCATCCCTGAGTAAGGGATAAGTTTGGTATTGTTGAAGTCAAACTTATTGTGGTATATGTTCATTTGCCGAGAAAACTTTTGTTACTAACTGAGGCTGTATTTATAATTTAAAAGGCGTGTTTCACAGTCCTACAAATTTAGTCAATAGGGCACAGGATGAAACAAAACAAAAGCTTGACGACTTGCCTAATATGTCCAGTTTAAAGGCAGCAATGTTCTTGTATATTGATTCACATCTTAGACTGCCCACACATAGACACGTGTATTCATATATAAAGGTTTATATATAAAATTGCAAAAATTGTAACACTCCACAATTTTTAAAGAAGTCTGACTTTTCCTGTTCACTTCCTTCCTTCTCCTCATCCATGAGAACCTTTAAGTCCTAGGGGTGTGGTGACGAGTATCTTTGTTCTTGTACCCAGCTTTCGTTTCACCTGTTGTCAACAAGTCAAAGTCAAAACGAACTTTATTGTCATCTGAACCATTTACAAGTATACAGATAGACAAAACTGCGAAGCTAAGGGTCCACAGTGTAACAACATGAAGTGCAAATAAAAAATTAAAATTAGAATTTAAATTTAAAATTTACAATTTATAATTAAAATTAAAGCACAAACAAGACAAGACATTGTGCAAAGACAAGACAAAGAAGTAGTAGCAATATTGACGTGTAGTAAGCAATATGAACATTGATGCAATGTATGGTATTTTGCAATCTACAAAATTGCAAAATTGTAGATACATAAATATAGTCAATAAATATGTAATAAATAAATAGATATAGATAATACGGAAATTAGTGTATGATAATAGTTGTTTAGGACGTGTAAACAATGACAGGTCAGAATGTTTCACAGCAGAAAGATATAGTTCAACAGTTAAATAATGGATTATGTTAATCGATTTCAAATGATTCTGTTTTCCTGTCTGTCTGAACAAGTCTTTCTTTATGTGTTCTCATTACATAATTAGTAATATAAAGCTTAGAATTGCATTTACCTGTGTACAGCGATTTGAGCCTGCACTCATTGAAGAATACTATACAAAATTAAAACTAAATCTCCTTTTATGACAGTTGCTATTGTGTTGGTAGTGCTCGGTTGTTTTTTTTTTTATTTTTATGACTATAATGTCATTGTCTCACTATTTTCTGGTTAACTGGAATGGAAACGGCTGCGTAGAGGGGATAAAACGGGGCAATAGACTACAGCACTATAAAATGGTGAGGTAGATGTGGCGGTTTAACCCTCAAACTTACACCATGGCAAAAGTCAGCACAGAGACAAGATAAAAGGTGATCATCCTGCACCATCAAAGACTCTCTCAAGTAGATTGATGTTTCCAGATGTGCTGTCCAAGCTCTTTTGCAGAAGCACAAACAAACGGGGAAGTTTGAGGAATGGAAATGTATCGGTTGGCCATGGAAAGTGCAGCACGCAGGAGACCATCAAGTTATCTTCTCTCTGAAATCGGGTGTACAACACCATTATCTGCTCAGAACTGGCAGAAACCCTTTGGATCCTGGTGTACTTGTCTGCAGTCCGGAGAATTCGCATCAGACGTGGTCTTCATTAAAGAGTTGGCCATTCTTCCAAGTTTGAAATAAAGCTAAATAACTTTCCTGCGCATGGAAACACAGACTTGAGGGCAGAACAATGGCAGCAGATGAATTAAACTTGATTTTTTGTTTACTCTAAAAGAAAGCAGATTGTCTGCCAAAGGGGTGGAGAACAGTACACGGTCGTGTGTCTGCAGGCAAGAGTGAAGAACAGTGGAGGTTACCTTCAGGTTTAGGGATACATCTCACCAACATTAATGGCCGCCTCCCTGCTGACAAGTACAGGCAGAATCACATCCATTGGAGAGGTGTCTGATTGGCCCCAGCTTCATTCTGCAGCATGAAAATAACCCCAAATGCATGGCCAAAATCCTAAATAAGAGGAGCAGGCACCCCTGCATCAGATGGTATGGCTGAGAACAGAGCCCCAATCTCCATATCACTGAGTCAGGCTGGGATTACAAGTCAGAGAGTAAAAGTCTGCATTGAAACTGGGGCAAGGAATCAACTGACCATACAATGAAGAAACTTCATGACAGTGGACAGAAGACTTCATTTCATGTTGTGTTTCTTTTTCCTGACTACTGCACTTTCCAGAAAGGTTTTTAATTAATAAACACAATTCGTGACATTAGTTTTGGAAGCACTCCTGTTTTACAACTTTTATTCCCCACAAAGAGACTTGCTCAGTACTGTGTTTGTGTGTACTGTTGTGTATTGAATCCAGATTCACTTGACTCCAGTCATCTTTTTCTGGTAAGTAAAAGCATTCACCGGTGTTTTCCATCAACACTATCATGCTCTGCAAAGTAGAAAACGGTGTGTGACTTCATTTAACTAGACGGAAACTAACACCGCAGAGCGCCTCGTGCCGTGGAGTAGCACTTTGTGCAGTGAGTAAGGAGTACAAGCGGATTTACGTCTCCAGACTGTACCCCCTGTGATTTTAATCTGTGGGGGTACATTAAAGAGATTGTTTGTTCCACCTATGCCTGCTAATCTTCAAGATTTGCAACATCGAATTGAGAAAGCTGTGAATTCAGTAACTAGGGACCAGTGGACTCGTGTGTGGCAAGAAATGGCCTACCGTTTTGATGTTTGTCGCACTACACATGGTGCTCAGATTGAGTGCATGCAACCTCAATGACCAAACTTTGAACTTTCCCCTATCCAGTGATGTGCGGAGTGTGTTTCTGTCTTATACAGTTTGTTTGGAATACATTTTTGAAATCTGCTCTTTCATTTTGAATTGCCCTGCATAATACAAGAATAATTAAAAGGTGCAAGCATCAAAAACTATACAGAACAAGATGAAACTTGACCAAGAAGTAGTACTACTACATAATTATACCTGAAAGCTCTTTGTCAGTCCAGTCATATGAAAAAGTTTGGGAACCCCTCTCAGCCTGCATGATAATTTACTCTCCTTTCAATAACAAAGATAACAGTGATATGTCTTTCATTTCCTAGGAACATCTGAGTACTGGGGTGTTTTCCGAGCAAAGATTTTTAGTGAAGCAGTATTTAGTTGTATGAAATTAAATCAAATGTGAAAAACTGGCTGTGCAAAAATTTGGGTCCCCTTGTAATGTTGCTGACTTGAAGGCATGTAACTGCTCAATACTGATTACTTGAAACACCAAATTGGTTGGATAAGTTTGTTAAGCCTTGAACTTCATAGACAGGTGTGTCCAATCATGAGAAAAGGTATTTAAGGTGGTCATTTGCAAGTTGTGCTTCCCTTTGACTCTCCTCTGAAGAGTGACAGACAGCATGGGATCCTCAAAGTAACTCTCAAAAGATCTGAAAACAAAGATTGTTCAGTATCATGGTTTAGGGGAAGGCTACAAAAAGCTATCTCAGAGGTTTAAACTGTCCGTTTCAACTGTAAGGAATAAAATCAGGAAATGGAAGGCCACAGGCACAGTTACTGTTAAACCAGGTTTGGCAGGCCAAGAAAAATACAGGAGCAGCATATGAGCAGGATTGTGAGAATGGATACAGACAACTCACAGATCACCTCCAAAGACCTGCAAGAACATCTTGCTGTAGATGGTGCATCTGTACATCGTTCTACAATTCAGTGCAATTTGCACAAAGAACATCTGTATGGCAGGGTGATGAGAAAGAAGCCCTTTCTGCACTCACAACACAAACAGAGTCGCTTGTTGTATGCAAATGCTCATTTAGACAAGCCAGATTAATTTTGGAATAAAGTGTTTTGGACTGATGAGACAAAAACTGAGTTAGCTGGTCATAACAAAAAGCACTTTGCATGGCGGAAGAAGAACATCACATTCCAACAAAAACACCTGCTACCTACTGTCAAATTTGGTGGAGGTTCCATCATGCTGTGGGGCTGTGTGGCTAGTTCAGGGACTGGGGCCCTTGTTAAAGTCGAGGGTCAGATGAATTCACCCCAATATCAACAAATTCTTCAGGATAATGTTCAAGCATCAGTCACAAAGTTGAAGTTACGCAGGGGTTGGATATTCCAACAAGACAATGACCCAAAACACAGTTCGAAATCTACAAAGGCATTCATGCAGAGGGAGAAGTACAATGTTCTGTAATGGCCGTCACGGTCCCCTGACTTGAATATCATCGAAAATCTATGGGATGATTTGAAGCAGAATGTCCATGCTCAGCAGCCATCAAATTTAACTGGAGAGATTTTGTATGGAAGAATGGTCAAAAATACCTCCATCCAGAATCCAGACACTCATCAAAGGCTATAGGAGGCATCTAGAGGCTGTTATATTTGCAAAAGGAGGCTCAACTAAGTGTTATGATGGATATTGCATAATTTCTGTTAATCCAATAAATTTAATGTCACTGCTGAAATACTACTGTTTCCATAAGGCATGTCATATATTAAAAGGAAGTTGCTACTTTGAAAGCTCAGCCAATGATAAACAAAACTCCAAAGAATTAAGAGGGGTTCCCAAACTTTTTCATATGACTGTATAACCACAGCTATCCTATAGAAAAGAAACTAAGCCAATCCAAAATATTTAATGAAAAGATGGGTCTTCAGAAGACACCTAAACACGAGTAAATTGGGAACAGTTCAAATAGGCAAAGGGAGATCATGCCACAGCTCTGAAGCAAGAACGGAGCAGTACTGTCCAGTCCTGGTACCTGTGACAAGAGGAGGGATGACCAGCAGACAGGCAGAAGCAGAACGGACACCTCCTGAAGGGACATGCGGAGAGACCAAAGCCTGGAAATGTTGAGTTCATTTACATGCACACACATAAAAGACAGAAAGCGGGTTTCTTAAAACTCCACGTTTACAGGCAAGTCATCTTCCGGAGTTCTTCTTTGTCAAAACCCTTCAACATCATTAAACTGTGGAAATATAAGCGTTAAAATTCATCATCGCCCACCGTGAATCTGGAAATAAGCATGACCCCGTGCTAATTTTCTTGTGTCACATAAATATGTTTATTCAAACTGACACTTTATTTATAGGTTGCTGTTAACAGATTGCATGCAACACACTCTTTTCTACTTGGCCAAGAGAGAGTTTCAATAGTTCAGCCAAGATAAAACCATCTCTTGAACAAACAGTTAGTCAGGAAGGGGTGAATCCTCTGAATATTATATGGAATGAAATCACAGGATTGAGACTTTGAGGTACTATATTAAATGAATGGAATTGAGAAGTCCAGAGTCATGTCAAGATTTCTGATCACGACTAATGGTGAAAGGGTGACATCTTCAACAGCAAAGGTTAGAGTCAAATCTAATGGGGAATCAGAAGGCTAATACAATATATCTTACTTGACAGGTTAAGCTTAAGGTGTTCATCATCCATCCATGATGTGATAGAAGAGGGAATGTTGGAGATCTGGGCTGTAACCAGGAAAGACCTTCAGCACAGAGGTGGTAAGAGAAGCCATGAGAAAAAATTACATTACTTAAAGAACAAATGTAGAGAGAAAAAAGAAGTGGAACCAACACAGATCATTGAGAATTTTTGTGTAGAAGACAATGACACACAAAATGATTAGTTAGATAGGCAGGACTTGAACCAGTCCAAAGCAGAACTACTAATTCAAAACTTATTGTGGTCATCAGTATTGGAAGCTAATGAAAGGACAAAGTGACCAAAAACAGTAAAGTCTCTGGCACTGAATCCTCAATTATTCAGGCTTAGATCGTTTCTTTTTAATAATTAGGCCAGACTTTGGAGTTGGAATTGGGATCAGTGTGGCCCAAGTACCTAATCCCTACTTTTTTATTATTCTGGCTGGGATGTACTGCCAGTGTCTCTCTCTGGTACTGATTTGCTATACTTTTATTCATATTCTCCAGTTCAACAGTTTCCTATGCCATCTGGCAGAATTGGTACTTTTTTCCTATTATTGCCTTAAACCACCTTGTACCCAAGCCCACCATCTTGTCAAGCTATGATCAGATATTCATCTGTTTTTGTCTTACTTCACCTCCCCTATGCTGTTAATTGATTTTTACTCCATAGAGGGTTGGGGCAGGGTGGCAGCATACCGTATATACTCCCAGGTAAGTTCTAAGTTCAGAAATGTCACAACTTCAACCCCAGTTTGAGTTTTATTTGAGTTTTATGCTGCACCTAGGAGTACATTTGGTGGCCCAAAAGCATTTCCAGGTGAGGTGTGAGCCTGATGAAGTAGGGCTCTCCGGTGCCTGCAGACCCCATGGCGGCACCCCCGGATCCCAACAGGGCTGTGACACCTAAGTTCAACTCCCATGAAGCTCTGTGATAATCCATGGTGATGCAGCACTCCACGGTGGCTGCCATCTAGCGATCAAAGGGAGATAATACCCCGAGCCCACTTTCTACCCCGGTCCTTTCATAAAACAGGTAAGGGCTCTGGCCATCTACCACAATACATTTATGGATTCCACTTTTCTATGAAGTATATATTCTGTTATGTAACCTTGTATTTACTACTTATTATTTTCTTACCAAATTTGTTTTTCTTTTTTAATAACACTTCTTTGAAATCTTGAAAAGCACTCTAAACTACATCTTTTGTTGTTGTTATTACTTACATACTATTATGTAACAAGACCTTAAAGGCTTCTTTTGCAAGAGCTTGTAATATGCTTGTGAATATGAGAGCTTCCTCTGGTCTTTCTTAGCACTGATTAAAGATCCACAGACCTCATCCTGAAGTATGCAATGTTGGTTGACATATTACCACTAACATAAGCCACATAAAAGACGTCTGCAACATTGGAAGGTGATAAATAACCACTTTATTGATACTTGATGCTTTTAAGACCATAAGAAAAAGCTTGGTTATGGCCTTAACAGTATGTGATTGATTATAAGGAGTATCTAATCAAAAGTGTTCTTATCTAACACTGATGTTGAGATTACTTTTCTGGATTCTAGTTTTGTACAAGCCCTCCATCTCTTCTTTATCTTCCACTTGACTATGTCTAGTCTTTTAATTTCTTGCTTGAGGTGCTCTTCTGGCCCACTGGGATTAGACCAGCAACACTGTCCACACTGAATGTCTTCTTTTTCATCATCTGAAGATACTGCAATACCACCACCACCACAATCATCTACTATAGTGCAGAGGCAGGTGGTGGGCACCTTTCTATATATGGAGACTACAGCCATTTTCAATTACTTTTCCTAATTTTTCCAATACTATGAACGTTAATAAAGATTAAATATATAATTAAACCCATCAAATGAAGGCACTCATCAAAACCTCAGTAGGCAAAATAATTAGGATTGTTTTTTGACTGCTTCCTTCCTTAGCTCCCACATTCTTCCTTCATTGGAGTGGGAATGCCTGAAGGAGTGGGAATACCTTGTGCATCTCTGAAGGTTCTTCATTGTTAAGAATCATTTACAACATTCTTTACAGCAACATGGTGTTTCTTCACTGTGAGTTCTTGTGTGGTTTTTGTAAGAGCTCCTATGAGAGTATTGCTTCCCACACTGAGAACAGCAATAGGGCTTCTCTCCAGTGTGAATTCTATTGTGGTTCTTAAGGTGGCTCATTTGCGAGAATCGCTTACCACATTCAGAACAGCAGTACGGCTTCTCTCCAGTATGAGTTCTTGTGTGATTGTTACAAGAGCTCCTATCGTAAAATCTTTTGCCACATACAGAACAACTATATGGCTTCTCTCCAGTATGAATTCTTTTGTGTATTTGAAGACTACCCATTAGTGAGAATCGCTTGCCACATTCAGAACAAGAATATGGCTTCTCTCCAGTATGAGTTCTTGTGTGAGATCGAAGAGCCTCTATTTGTGAGAATCCTTTTCCACAGTGAGAACAGCAGAATGGTTTCTCTCCAGTGTGTATTCGTCTGTGGGTCTGAAGATGACTTGTTTGTGAGAATCGCTTGCCACATTCAGAACATGAATATGGCTTCTCTCCAGTGTGAACTCTGATGTGGCTTTGAAGACCACTTATGCGTGAGAATTGCTTTCCACATTCAGAACAGGAGTAGGGTTTCTCCCCGGTGTGAATTCTTCTGTGGGTCTGCAGATGACACATTTTTGAGAATTGTTTGCCACATTCAGAACAGCAATAAGGCTTCTCTCCAGTGTGAACTCTTCTGTGGATCCGAAGATGGCTCATTTGGGAAAATAATTTACCACATTCAGAACAGCAATAAAGCTTCTCTCCTGTGTGAACTCTTGTGTGGGTCTTAAGACTGCCCTTGGTTGAGAATTGTTTCCCACAATCAGAACAACCATAAGGCTTCTCTACTACAAGACTCCACTTATCATCTTTGTTTTTAGATTCAGATTCAAAACTTTTCCTTGGTTCATGGCAAACAAGAGACTTTGTGTTGTAAACTTTCAGAGTGTTAATTGAATCAATTCTTGTTAACTTCACAACAGGCAGATATCTATGTTGGAGGGAGGCATGTACTAAAATCTCCGATCCATATGTCGATTTCATCATGTTTTGCTCCTGCGTTTCCTGTTCTGGTCTGCACTGCAAAGAGGTCTGAGCAAGTGTAGACAAAGAGAAGCTTCTACTCTCTTGTAAACCTGCAGAAAGATGTAAATACATAAATGTTAATGCAACTAAAGAGAGAGAAGAGAATCAGTTTAGTATAAAACTTTCTTCAGATAAATCCAACTCATAACAATGTGCTAAACCCCCATAACGCATTTATAGAATTGGTGACAGACTTATTTATCACCAATAAATCATTAAATTGTAACAACAGGAAAAATTCCGAGGATGTGTACACAAAAAAAATACATGAGCTGCATCATCAGACACCATGGTTAAACAGTGAAGTCCATTCCCTTTGTAAAGTCTCATGATGCAGAAGTTAAACTTGGTAACAAGGAGATATTGAGAGTAACAACAACCAACCAACTCAAAAAGAAAAAATATCAAGATATGCTGGAAATCAGACTCAATGACCCTTAATGCCTCCCTGCTAGATAACCCCAATACCCCATTACGCTTCCTTTCAAATCCAACAACATACTGCCATACAGCAAAACGACAGTTCAATCAGGTTGTTAGACTCCCATGCTATCCTGATGTCAGTGTCTGTTAGTAAAGCTTTAAGTCCAGGCTCATTTCTCACATTGTAGTGACAGCTAGGGATGTCACAGTCTGGTAGAGCAATCTCATGGTTTGAAATTGAAACTTGAGGAGAAAATGGCTCGGTTCACCTCCCTGCTATTCAGCAAGCAAAGCTGTGCAATTTCACATGACATCCTATGTGACCAAGTCCCTGCACTACCAGTAAGTTTTTCAATACTGATAAACCATAAATAACCATTATATTGCTGAGCTACATCTATTGTATGGTCAATACTGTTGAACTAGGGATTTTTTTTATTATTATTATTATTTTTTTTTTTTATCACATGTACAGAGTATGAAATTCGCTTCGGGGTGCAGCACAAAGACCAACCTTGCACTCTGTCCTTCAAATGTCATGTGAAAAGACAAGTTCTCCTGCTTGCACTCTTGACAACACATGCACCACAGAAACAGTTTTCAGTTGGGTGAATCTTGCTGTGAATATTAAGTAAAACATAAGAAAACACATACATATACAAACACACACACACACACATATACATTTATATATGATAGATTTGATTTTAATTTAATTTTTACATATACGTAGGTTCCTTTTTTCAAAGTTGAAGTTCATCTTGCAAAACACTTCTTTTTTTTTTTTAACTATTTGTGGTTATTACAAACATTGAAGGGTTGGAGTAACACATGTCAGTTGTGATACTGAAAATACAAATATGCATGGGTAGTATTTATATTTTAGAAAGTGCCCTGCTGTTTGGCCCTCCTTAATGAGATATCTGCATCAAAACATTTTAAGTACATTTAAGGGCAAAGTTTTTTTCCCCCTAGGGGTCCATACTATTTTGCTCCTGCCTTAAAAAATGTGCTGTTATTCAAAAGGGTTTAGGAGCTACAAGGCACTTCTGAAAAACTCATGAAAAAATCCGCTGTGATGACAACCTAACCTCACCCTATTTTAATCCTTTTATTTCAGAACAATAGCCCAAGGTGTAAATATGTTAAATTCTTGAGGTTATGATGCAAGGGAAACTGTCTTACCTGTAAGTTACTACATTTAGGTCAACCCGACATTACCCATCATGCTTCACTAGTTTCAGAAGACCCAGGTTCGTCTTTACAGGCATGAGCAGAGTGTGCTGGAGCAGTAGCCCTTGAACTCTGACAGAGTAGTTACTGTGCACTGCAAAAGTCATTTTTTCCAACAATGTTCACAGACCTCCAAGTATTTCATTTTTTATTGATTAGATCACAATTTCAGTAGGTTAGAAAATGAGTTTTAAAGAATTCACCCTAAGTGTATATAAACTTCTGACTTCAACTGAAGAACATTTATGTTCTACATGAAAATGTTAACTTTGGTATTTTTATAATTAAACTATAGACCACAGGTATTCCATGTTCTTTTTTTTATTAACAAAATGAAATTGTTCACTTACAGCAAACATCTTTAAAAAATCCCCTAAAATACATATGTACAGAAAATATTTATCCATAATACATATGGCATTAAAATAAAATGCTTCTTATAGTTACACAAAAAAAGGCAGCTTGCAATGTACAGTACTTATCTGAAACAAAGCTTAAGGGGAAAAAAAGTTTTTACCGTTTGTCTAACAGAAAATGATTTCTCATACACTGATTCAATTTATTAATCATTTTTTAATAATAATCCTTCATCAATAACTGCACAACGGCTAAGCTGCTAAAATATACACTTACTATATTTACATAGTTTCTTTTCAGTGCACCAGCTAGAGTGTTCCTTAGTCTTGGTGTAATTATAAATATGGATTACCATTTTAAATATGTAGTACTTCTTTCTTACCAAAACGTGTACTGTATGACACAAACAAACAAACACAGTACAAACCTTAAAAAAATCTTACAAGTAACACAGACACATTTTGCTGTTAAGCTAACAAGCCTATTGTTTACTATGCAGCAATTTCAAATTCTTCTTTTCCTACCTGAAAATGTGAACTGCTGTACTTCACACACATTTGCTCACAATCAAAACTTAGACAAACAGTGTCTGTTTACTTAATGAACAAAATAAAAAGGCCTGAATTCATTAAAGTAGCTTTTGCTCTTTGTCCGATTACACAGGATGACTCCACAATTTCATTTTTTCCAGTTTATTTCTCCACTCTCGTTAATGTAAAAGCTAATACTCCAATCTTCCCTCTCTCTGGTAAACCCTGCCTTACTGCTCTCAGTATACAGGAAATTTACAGCAAAAAAAAAAGAGAGAGATGCGCTACCTCAACTACCGTAATACCTTGCATAAAGGAGCATTACAACTAAATCACCATAGAGGTGAGAAAAACATGCTGGAAAAAAATCAATTTTTTGTGTTCATTCAATTTTCCAATCACCAGTCACGTCTTTCACAGTGAAATCGGCCTATTTAGATCAGTGGCCAATCGAATAACAAGTACACAATTTTTGTTTTGTTTTAAAAAAGGTACACAAAACTTTCTTCCAAAATAAGTGAAAAAATGTTATCCCTCCCCCACCATGCATTGTTTGAGGGTCAAAAACAGTTTTTTAACAAACACACACTTCCGGGGTGGTTATCTCATTAAGGGGAGAAGCAATAGGCCATTTTTTTTTATATACAAGTAGTATCCAAACATATGTATCTCATTATTACAAAAAATAAACAAAGCACAACTTGTTACTCCAAGCCATTCATTATTTTTTGCAGGGTGAACTTTGACCTTGAAAAAAGAAACATATACCTATGCAAAAGTCACATGTCACCAAACCAATAAAAACACTCATACAATGAGCCAACACATGCACCTTTATTTGATAAAGTAAACATTAATATGTGGTCTGTGCCTACAGTGCCCACCCATAATGCTTGGGGGACAAAGGCATGTTTTTCTTTGATTTACTGGTCTGCTCCACAGTTTAAAATTACAAATCCCACAATTCAGACGCTGTGACTAAAGTGCACACTGCAGACTTTCATTTAAGGTGATTTGCATACATTTTGGTCACACGATGCAGAAATGCAGCAGGATAAATCAAAGAAAAATGTGTCTTTGTCCCAAACATTATGGAGAGCACTGTAAATACTGTATATGGAATATATATAAGGGTGGGATATATTAGGCAGCAAATGAATAGACAGTTCTTGAAGGTGAGGTGTTGGAAGCATGAAAAAAAAAAAAAAAAAAGGGGGCAAATGTAATGATCTGTGCGAGTTTGACAAATTACACACCAGTCAGAGTGCCCACGCTGACTCTTGTCCACCAACAAAGGTGCCTAAAATGGACAAGTGAGCAGCACAAGTAGATTAATGGGCAATGAAAGAAGATGGCCTGGTATGATTAATTACATCTTCTTTTAGATTATGTGGTGAGCCAGGTGCAGGGGAAATGATGGCAGCAGGATGCACCTAGGGAAGAAGGCAAGCAAGTAAGCGGAGTGCAAAGCTCTGGAAAATATTATTAACTGCTGATGATGAAGATTGTTTTGTCTGTGCTGAAATTCCAAACAGAGAAACCTATCCTGAATTATGGTACAAAGTCATTAAACACATGTCTCACTGACCTTATTAAAAAGATTCAGCACGTTGGGACTCCAAAGATTCCAAATATTGTTTTTTTACAGAAGTTCTGAAATAAAAGTGAAATTAATGAAATAGCAACAATTCAAAGAAAAAAAAATCTTAAGTGTGTATCCGGAAAAACAAAAACGGGGGTTGGCGAGCAAAGCGAGCAGGGGGCGAAGCCCCCACTCTTCCAAAAAAAGATCAAATCGAGTTTTGAAAGTCTCTAAAGTCTTACTGTCTACCACACAACTTTGTAGCTTATTCTATTGTCTATTGTTCTTTGTGTAAAGAAACACTTCCTAATATTTGTGTGAAATTTACCCTTAACAAGTTTCCAACTGTGTCCCTGTGTTCTAAATGACTTCATTTTGCCCTCGCTTCGCTCGCCAACCCCCGTTTTTGTTTTTCCGGATACACACTTTTAAGATTTTTTTTTTCTTTGAATTGTTGTTATTTCATTAATTTCACTTTTATTTCAGAACTTCTGTAAAAACAATATTTGGAATCTTTCGTGTCCCAACGTGCTGAATCTTTTTAATGAGATCAGTGAGACATGCGTTTAGTGACTTTGTACCATAATTCAGGATAGGTTTCTCTGTTTGGAATTTCAGCACAGACAAAATGATCTACATCATCATCAGTTAATAATATTTTTTTGCTAAGTAACCAATAAATGCATGTGAGGTAAACTCCGTTTTTGAAATTCTCTTGACTTAAACTTCAAAGCCTTACAATATTTACATACTTCTGACATATCAACTATGTCCATATATTCGATGTCTATTCACCTTTTCGTTATTTCTCCGAGTAATACTTTCTCTTTTTCTGAGCTAATGCGATGTTTACTTTCTTTGTTTTGACACTGTCGTTTTTTTCTGCTTTTATATTCTGTATCTTGCCCTGCATGTGTTTTGTGCCTACATTTTTTTTTTTTTTTTTGAGTCTTCTGAATTCCAGTTTTCATTATCTCTAACCTGCTCTGCATGTGTTTGCCCCCCTTGTTTTTTAACCTCCTTATAACGTTTTACTTTGTTTTCTACTCTGTCTTTTATTTCTGACCTCACTTTA
>JANRMT010062791.1:222504626-222555307 GCA_026402145.1 Polypterus bichir lapradei
CCGTGGTGATTATTTTCCCTTTTTCAAGTAATAATTTCCGTTTGTTTTATGCTACTGCGACCTTTACTTTCTTTTTTCTATACTTTCATATTCTTTAACTTTCTCCACATGTGTATCGCGTCAACATTTATTTTTTTTTGAGCCTTTTGAATTCCACTGCTTTCATAATCTCTAACCTGCTCTGCATGTGTATAGCGCCAACGTCCAGATTGGACATGCTGTTTTTTCAATTTAACTTGTTCCGGGCTGATAATTACTTTCCTTATTTTCTGAATTTGTACCTAGATTATTCTTTTTCTTTTTTGTCTCCCCAACGCTTTTGAGTCTTTTTTCTCCACGCTGCTTTCTTCTTCGCTTAGTTGTTGACGTTTCATTTATAACGTATTGTCCTCATACACCTTATATGCGCTGAGATCCCTGGATCTGTGTGTGCTCAAAGCCAAAACATGACTGAGTGTGTTGCTGCTCATGCTCTTATTTGGTTGTAAGTAGGTAGGGCGTGTCTTGCAAGACGGTCCTGGGTCAATCTCCTGGCACAAAGTCTCATGTTTAAGGTCCCCGTGAGATGCTCCCTGGCCAATCTCTTTAGTCCCGTGGGTCTTTTAAGTGTCTTCCATGATCTTAACATGAAGATCACGTCTCATTGCCCTACTATTTCTCTCCAGGAATTTTTTTTTTATAATAGAGAGAAATAAGTGGTTAGGACCAGTGAGCTTTGTTGGGCTGAATGGCCTGTTCTCATCTAGATTGTTCTTATCATTACATTTCCAAGATTAATGCAAAAACACAAGACCCACCTGTCAGACAAATATCAATGACCCCCTTAAAACTTACCTTATTTTTAAATTTTACACTTACTTTCTGTAGACAGATTAAAAGATGATGGTGCATCTTGCAAAGTTCTTCTTGTTAACACTTCCTCAGGCTTCTCTTTGTCAGATATTGACTCAGACTTCACTTTGGCCAAATATTCCTGAACTGAAAAGTGTCCATCTTGATGACCAGGCTGAAGGACAGACTGTGAATGCATGTCTTCTTCCTTGATATCCCTAGTACATTCACGCTCCTGCAATTCAATGAACAAATTATCTGTGGACTCTTCTTTGATGCTCATTAACGGCAGTTCTTGATCTTCACTTTTAATGCAGAGACTCTCCTGTTCAGGGTGGGCAGTCTCCCATTCACAGTCTTCCTCTTTAATACTGACAGTGATAATCTCCACGTTATTCATGTTTACTTGGCACATCTCCTCCATTCCCTTCATTTAATCACCACATGAAATGGCAGTGGCCTCTTCCCCACTGTGGCAAGAAAAAGATTTAATTAAAAACAGACTTCTACTTGTTACAAGACCTTCTCAATTACATCTTAAGTCAAACATTCTACAGAAACCACACCACAGCAAGTTCACAGTAATTCAAGATGCTTCTGTTAATTTACCGGCAGCAAAAGAAACTTAGGAAGTGTTTAACTAATTATGCAATACAACTTATGTTTGTACAGCACACTTCACGGAGGGTAGGTAAAGAGCACTGTGACAAATTCTCAGGTAAAATGCAAGTATAGATTATACTAATAACTAACTACAGGATTAGTACATACTGTATAAAGATTTATTAAAACAGAAAACAAAACAGAAACTGATTAACAAACAGAACCCAACAATATCTGTCCATTATGTTGAATTATGGCCAGTTGACAAAAGAGGAGATGACAACTGTAAAAGAGAAAAGTCAAAAGGACGGCACAAGATGCTGGAATGAAGCCATCTCTCTTTATTCTGACCCCATCAATATCTACTATTACAATTTTTTTTAATTAAAAGTGTAATATGGCATGCTACCAAATTGATTACACATGCAAAGCTGGTGTCATGCCACATAACTTAAAGTTGGACAGCACGTCACACATAATGTCTGCAACTGCTAGATCTTGCTGCCTTGAGGACTAGGCAGGGGATGATGGACTACACAACTGCCTTATGACTTTTTAGCACAGTTTCTTTAGAATCACACAAGCTCACCACATTGTGACAGCCAATAAAATGTGCTGCTTGATAGCGTCCCTTCATGCCTGGCAACTGCATTCTGTATTTCCAACCAAGCACTTGTTTGTTGTCAACTCTCAAGCAAACACAAGCCATTTAAATTTTTGTTGTGGAATGTGTGAAGTGTTCAGAATCAAAATTACTTTTATTTGCCAGTGCTTAATGTACCGGAATTTGACGTGGTAGATTTAGAGCTGCTTATAACAGAACACAACATCACCTACAAATAACATAAATAGCACAAGTTAAAAAGAAAAATGTCATACAAACTTGCAGAATAGTACAATTATAAAGGAGATGTGCAAGTGTGAGCGAGTAGTGTGTATGCACACGCATACATGTACATATACTGTGCACATACACACACATTCATACAGTATCTGACAGAGTGCATGAATATACAAAGAAGTCAGGCTAGGTTACTGGTCTGAGAGGGCTGTGGCTCTGGGAAAGAAACTACTGAGATGTCCTTTAGTTTTAGTTTTAATTGACCTGAAACGTTTACCAAAGACGAGTTTTTGGAATAAGTGATGAGCTGGGCAAGCAGAGTCCGTGGTGATCCTTTTGACATGGTTAGTGATGCGAGATGTATACCGGTCTGCAACAGATGGAAGGCTCAATACTATCCGAGTTTGCAGGGTTCATATTTGTGAGGTTTCACCTTCCCACTTTATTGCTTTCACATACATTTCTGGTTAGATCTTTTGGAGAAGTGCAAAGCTGATGTTGATTTGCTACTGGGTCCACAGAAAAAAAAAGCATTCAAAGATGAGCTTTATATTTACTGTATAAAATTTTAAAGGGGAGAGTAAATATATAAAAATGACTGTCTAAATACACATTTCTCTAAATACAATGGGAACACAAAGATGACATTTTTGGTTGCCCATGTTATTTAGTTTATTTCATATTCTTAATTAAGATGAAGGAATGGCGTTCGATCATTACTCCGAGAATTTGGGTAGCAAAGTTTTCTACGAATTGTCCAATTCAGAGCTCCCAATTTAAGGGTCTGTTCCCATGCAATTTCCAGCTGGGAAACTCAGATATCCCATAGCACAGGGGTATTCAACTCTGGTCCTGGGGGTCCACATTAACTGCAGATTTTTGCTTTAACAAAATTTTTAATTAGAAAGCATTTATTTACTACTAAAGTTATACATCTCTGGACTCAGATTCAATTAAGTGACTTGATACGACTCAGAACCCTTAACTGGTTTGGTGGCAACTGGGCGAAAGGACAACTCGGCGACATCATTTACCAGTTAGGTAATAGTTAGGTTTAAAGAGATTTTTAATTATATTTAAATGACAACGTGATTTAAAATGTTGAAAACAAATTTATATAATTGACGAACGAACTTTATTCTGCAGCTGGAACAAACTCTATCTTACATTATCTTCTGCAACCAAAATTGCTAATTCTTTATATAAATTGTAATCGTATGATAACAATATTTAGAATAGAAAAGGTGACCTGCGAGTACAGCTTAAGGAATAACTTTACTCTCATAACGTAGGTGATTCTGTGGATTTTCCAGTGCCCTATTGTCATTTAAATATCATTAAAAAATCTCTTTGAACCTATCACCAAACTGGTAAAGGATGTCACCGAGTTGTCCATTCACCCACTTGTGTTTTCGCCCAGTTGCCCCTGAATGCCCTTAACTATTTTAAACAGCTGCATTAAGATTTTAATTGTTGCTTGTTTTCTTAACCTGCCATTAGTTGATAATGAATACCAGTGACAGAGGACCTCCAGCTCTCTAGCTAATGTGATTTCATTTAAACCTGTATATGCATCATGCAGTATGTGTGTTAATAGGCTGTTTTGAAATAAATGCGAGAGAAGGGAAGGACCAAGAGGTGCAAATCTGTTCTGGACCACAAAACATATGGATAACGTTCTCAGAAAATGAAAAATCTACAAGGTGATAAAGATTTATCTTGGAAAAATGAAACCGCAAACACATTACATTGTGGAATATTAAGTTTCATTATCTGCCAGTCCTGGCGTCCAATTATGAAACTGCATGGAATGAAAACCTGCACCCACTGCGGACTTCCAAGACCGGATTTGTGTACCCTGCGACAGCACACAAATTAAAGTCGCTGAAAATGTCACATTACATGAATGGTGGTCACAGATGCTCTCCGTCACTCTCCAAAATTATGTAAATGAAGGCTGAATCAATCAATCCTTGTCATTGGGATTACCTATCCAATTTAACTTGGGATGTCTTTACTCCTGCATTATCACCACCTGAATATTTACAAACCAAAAACAGTCCTTTTTTCTGAAGGAAATAAACATTTTTCACGTGCAAAATCAAAGTTACCTGCAGGGGAATTGATATTAGGAACTTAGCCCCCCCACTATGTTAATGTTATAGTCGTGGGAGTCCCCTTGGAGTTTAGGTTTTAGGTGTACATGTCCCCCCTGGAGTTTCACACGAATTGTTTATGCATATCAGCTTTTGGCATAGATGGAGGTGGGATGTCTGAGATCAGACTAAAAAGGATGCCACTAGTCAAATGTAAACTCTAATGTAAGGTTTATAACGCTAACCCGCATCACTCTTTACAAATACTGCACACTTCCTTCTAAGTTTTGGGTGAGTTTGTGTTCTTTTTTGATTAACTCAATAGACAAAAATATAAAGGATACTTTGGAGGTAAATCAAGACATATTCTGGTTTTGTTAATACAATTCTGACAAACATTAAAATGTCTCTCAGTAATCAGCTATTTAAATTGTTTTACTTAATCATTTTTCAGATATTTATTATTAATAACACTATTAAGATATCTGCTTTCCTCTTTAACTGCTATGTCATATAAAATGTTGTAAGCGGAATTATTGATAGTCGACAATTAATTCATGTTTATTTACCATTAAGTGCAAGGCTGAGATTTTCAAAAATATGCTATGAAATTAACAGGGTAGCCATGCCAGTCTGAAACCTGCTTAATAAACGTCAGAATTGTTGGGGGTCTATTCCAGTAGTTCCGTGTGCCAAGCAAAAGACAGCCCACCAGTGCCCCTCGCAGGGACACGGGGGTGGCGTGGGGGTGGGTTTTTGGGGGGCAAATCTGAAATCGTTAAATGTTAACCAGTAAGTCTTTACAGGTGTGACAGAAAACCAGAGTGTAAAAAAGAAAAGAATGGAGAGCGCCGAGACCCCTCCCTAAAATGTCTCTTCTCTCCACACAGTCACACAGAGCACTTCGGCTGAGGCACAAGCACAACCTAAAAGTCCGACAGCAAACGGGCGATGCTGGCCTAACTTTGGAAAAGCCGCTATCCACAAAGTAAAGCGTTCAAACTCGTACTACTTACCCAGGTCTTGTATCGTACTGTGCCTCTCTTTCAATCGGCTCGCCCCGTAGACTCTATGCACATAGCTAGCCCCGAAAGAACAGAAGCCAACTCAAGACGCCTGCCCTCCAGTAAGGTGTTTTTGTTAAATGTTCGCGCCGGACTGCCATAAAAGTACACAGAAAGCTTCAGCGTCAGTCGCTCTTGATGACGTCAATAACGAGTACGGTCCTGTCACCTCATCTACACCGCGAGTCAGGCTTTCTGCTGAAAAACAAATTGGATTGGGTGTTTGTATCATATGATTTCGACTTAATGTCACATGATTTTTTTTTTTTTTTTGGCCATCGCGGGACTGCGCACCATAGAATTACTAGACGCCGCATGACCAGCAGCATCGTACGTCAACGTCGCCGCCATATTGCGAGTGGCAGTGCTGTGGAGTGAAGTAATGAATAATGTGCTGCTTGGGATTGTACAAACCGCTGTACGCTTCAAACCAGATCCCGGGGGATTACATTTCGTAGGTAAGGCTGAACAATTGTTTTGGTTATATTTGGCCATTACAAAATCCCGTTTTATAATCTTGGCACTCAAGGTCACCTTACAATAAAATTAAACAACATTAGTAAAATTAAAACAAGAGAATGATAAATCAAAAAGCAATAATTAGCAAACAAACAAAGATAACTAGTAGTAACAGTGCAAAATTCACAATTGGTATGCCAGTTTGAAAAGATAAGTTTTGAGGGTAGTGTTAAAATTTGTTATCGAATCGAGCTGACGTATATAAGAGGGAAGAGAATTCCCAAGTTGAGGAGCACTAGGAGAGACGCTCGAGCTCCCATAGAACAGAGTCTGATGTGTGGTACAGAAAGTAGAGCTGCAGATGAGGATCTGAGTGAGTGAGAGGTCTGTAGGAGATCAGTGAGGTTGTGGAGAGCTTTAAATGTTCAGAGCGGAAGGATACGTTTTTGTGGGATGCCAGATAGAATAGCATTACAGTAATCTATAAGTGAGGTGATTCGGGCATTAACCAATACTTCAGTACTGTGTTGTGTAAGAACAGGATGAAGTTTAGAAATGTTTTGGAGAGGGAAGAAGGCAGTTGGAGAAATGTTACTTATATGGGAGGAATTATTTAATAATAATAATAATTATTATTATTCAATATCACAAAGAATATCTACAACCGTTAACACCGTTTGGTCTTCCACCGGCCGAATTACTGTTGAAAGAAGGATGTGTCATAATGTTATTTATGTCTGAGTGATGGGCTATGCAATAGGACAAGATTAGTTGTATTCAAAATTGGTCGAACAATTCTGACATGTACTACATTACCTTTCTTGTTAAAATTTTACATCTTCAGGGGATAACATTAGACACCAAAGGAGATCTTGAGATGCCATTCGTATTAAAACATTTACAGTTTCCCATTAGAATAGCTTTAGCAAAGACAAATAACAAATCACAGGGACAAACATTCAAAAAAGGTAGTTTATTTATTAGAGAGAAAGAAACGAAATTCACTCACAGGAAGTTATATATTGCGTTGTCACGATAAAAGTCCAAAGACGGAATCAAAATTCAATGCGCTATTGATGAAAAGTTACTTCAAAAAATTGGTTTTACTTAAGTTTTACAGTAAAAGTGTAAGTTTTAAAAGTATTTGTGTGTTCATTTCCAAGCCAAACAGAACAAAAACGTGTAACGCAACGAATACCTCAAACGCAACATGAAACATAATTTTCTTTCAATTGCTAGCATGTAGTGCCCTTCCGGGGGCTGGTGAGCGAAGCAAGCGTGGGCAGAGCCCCTAGTAATACATTAAAAACAAGTGACTTAGATTTGTATGTGCACTTTTCAAAATAAAAGTACCTCAGTGATTCTTCAGAGTGATGCCATAGGACAGGGGTCCTCAATCCCAGTCCTGGAGAGCCGCAGTGGCTGCAGGTTTTTGTTCTGACCTGGTTGCTTAATTAGAAAGCAATTCTTGCCAATAAAGCACTAACAAGCTATGAAATTAAATTAATTCTGCTATGTCAGGTCATTCTCATATCCTAGATTTTCTTTCCCTTTCTATCATGCAAATGATTTGAAGGCTAAAATGGACGAGTAATTCTCAGTCCTTCACCTTTTTCTCTTCATTTTTCTTCCAAGTATTTAATTAAACCCAATAGTGCAGATAAATACACACAGGTGTAAATGTAAATAAGCTAAATGGAGAAATGCTGCTCTCTCTTGTCATTTGCATGTTATTGATAATAAGGAGCAATTAAAATAGCTGTTTAAGACAAAATTAAGCAATAAGGGCTCAAAATCACTAAAGTGAAGCAGAAGTGTTACTTTAGCAATAAGTGCTTTTTATTACGCAACTGGGTTGGAACAAAAACCTGCAGCCACTGCGGCTCTCCAGGACCGTGATTGAGGACCCCTGCCATAGGAGAACCATTTTTGGTCCTAAAAAGACCCGTCCACATAAAGGTCCAGAAAGAACCATGTATGTATGTATGTATGTATGTATGTATGTATGTAACTGGCTCCATACAGTAAATAATCATAAACAGATGGCAACAGATCTATGAAATACCAATGGGTCATCATTTTAAAAGGACTCTTGCTGCTTACAATAACACCGGCCAAGTTCAGGTCCTGCTAGGTAGCCCACCATACACGAAAGATTTTGGGCTTTTTTCAACATATTAGGAGGTTTTTCAAAGCGTGAAGAACCAACTTCATATGCAAAGAACCCTTCCTAGAATGAAATGGCGCTTTGTCAAGCAATGGCTCTATGAGGAACCACACAACCCAGTAAAGTGCCATTAAAGGACCCAGAAGTTTAAGAGTGCTACAGTTGTACATAATTATAACAGCAATAACAGAAAACTGTCTAAGTAAAAGAGTTGAGGATGAGAATAACATAGGTGTATACCTGTAGAAATCAGATAATTAATTGGCTTCAAATGGAATCAGACATCACCCTAACTCCATCTTACCCTCATCTGGTCAAGAGCCTTGTCTTGAATTCAAAATCTTGAGCTTGTTTGAATGCTCTTCACTTTTGTGCACTGCTTTCACTTTCCTGAAGTTTTTTTTTTTTTTCAAAAATACATGTGTTTCAATGTTACGAGCATACAACTGGATAACTCATATGTGGATTATGGGATGTGAATATTCTTAGATTATTTCATAGGTGTTTTTATATTATTTGTTGTTGCTCAGCATTGGTCTCCATTGAAGTCCACTGTATCAGAAACTTTGTTATTGGTGTTCTCCATGAAAACACAATATAGATTTTTTTTTCTCAGCCATCACTACAAACAACTCAGGGTTATAAAAAAACAACAGTTATTTAAAAAAAAAAACATTTTTGGGTGGACCATTCTTCTAATGGCAACTGGAATTAATAAACACTATTTTAAAGCACAATTATCTTAGTAAAATATACTTAGAGCATGATGTCTTTTACCTTCCACAGAGCAGCAAATCATAACATTACTAACATATAATATCCCTCAGCAGATTTTTCAAATCCCCCTGGTGCTTGCTTTTTGCTTTTGGCATTGTGTTATGTAGCACCACAAAGGAGGAACAGTTGAAAAAAAGGAAAAGGGCTGTGAAAGATGGAGGGTTTAAGATAAATCAGAAGGTGGCAGAATATCTGAGGTTTAATGATGATCAGAATTCAGAAGTTGGTCTGTAGGAAGAGCAATTAAAAAGAGTGGATACAGTTAAATATCTAGGATCAGTGGTAGCCTTGAATGGAAAATTAGATCAGTTACCCACAGAGTGCAGTGTGGATAGAACAATTGGAAAAGATCTCAGAATTATTGTGTGATTGAAGAATTAAGACAAAGGTTAACAGTCTGGTTTTTAATGTATGAGACATGGGCAGTAAAGGGAGAGCAGGAGAAGACGCTGGATGTGTCAGAAATGAGAAGGTTGAGATGGATGTGTAGAGTTACCAAAAAGGACAGGATATGAAATGAGACCATCTGAGGTACAACAAAAGTGTGAGTGAAGTCTAAGAAAGTACAGGAAAGTAGATTGAGATGGTCTGGACATGTGATGAGGAGAGACAATGAATATGTGGCCAAAAGAATGATGGGAATGGTAGTACAGGGGAAGAAAAGGCAAGGAGGCCAAAGCTGAGGTGGATGGATAAAGTAAAAGAAGATCTGAAGGAAAAGGATCTGACTAGGGAGGAGGTGCAGAACTGAGATGTATTGAGAAGGTTGATCAGCATATCAGCATTTCCACTTAGAAGTGGGAAATGAAGAAGAGGACGAGGAAAAATAATTCAGGCTTAAGATTTAATTCTGATAATACTTAATTTCATTTTTACAAAAATAATATAACTATTTGCTTTCATTCCGTATTTTCAGGTCACATTAATGTGATTTGCTGGTTATAAGATTTTTTTAGAGAATTATAGTATTTCCATGTTGTTAATTATAAGTACAATATGATTATTCGACTAAAAAACGAAAACGCGGATAGACACTATCAGAACAGGACAGAAACCAGAAAGAAAAGTTTAAGAAGTGACAAAACGGCGGTGCGCGGGCTCAAAGAAGCAGCGGATGATCAAACGCGCGTGCACATAAATGGCAGACAGCGCGGAATTTGGCATGGAGCATGCGCCAATACCGAATGCGGCTGGTCGCGCGAGCACGAGACTCTTTCACATTAAAAGTGTGTGACGTCATAAAAGCGACAAACCCTAAAGTCGCAGCACCCTTCGATTTTTTCCTGTGCAAACAGGTGGCAGTAGCCTACAAACGATCATTAGATTGGTGGTGTCACCTGATGGGATCGAGTTTCGTTTTGTCAGTCAGTCAGTCAGAAGTGCAAGTGGCATTAAATAGAAGCACGTCACCGAAAGACAGAGGGGTAAGTGACTGGAGTTTGGGCTCTTAGTTTAATAGCAGTTGGGCTTTCCAGATCTTCCAGTTAGATTTACTTCACTGGACTCAGTTCAAAGCTGAGAACCACATTCATCTTCGCTGGCCCTAGTGCAGCCTGTACTACTCGGTTGTAGTGTAACCCGAAACCCCCGCGGACACACCTTAAATCCTCCAAAGGGCCCAAACCCAAAGCAGCCGTGTCTGTGTTTCGTTTCTCTTAGTGTCGCGACGTTCGTATAGGATCCCTGCACACTTCGAGTTCACGAAGGCGGCGAAGCGGCAAGCCAGCACATAATTGCCCATCTTGTCCATCACGGAGCAGGTGTCCGATCGGCCGAGCAGTGTTCGTGCAGGCGCTCGAGTCAGTCAAATGGGGGGGATCCTAGTGAAGTGGAATTTCTGCTACTGTACTGTTATCCATCTGTTTATAACATCCACCCATCCGCTAAACTCTTCATTATGTGGATCAGGTTAGGAAAATCACTGAACAGGGCGTCTGTGCATCGCAGGCTATTTGTTAATGTAACATTCTTAAATCCATATTTGCCATTTAAAGTTAGTATGGTCAGGTACAAGGCAACAACCTAAAGTGAACACACTTAACACGACAATTTGGAGTTGCAAGAATAAATAAGAAAACGTGAGACTTGGTTGTGAGTGGCTGGATACAACATGCAAATATAAAAGCAAAGTTAATTGGTTGTTTACAGTTGACTGCTGTCTTCATTCATCTGGTGTTATAGCTAATTTATTTTGTTTTACTTCATTTGAAATGGTAAATATGTTTTATGGATAAAACACTTCAGCAAAACAATGAAACTAAAATATTAGAAAACAGTATGTTAATAAGCTAATGGAATCCATTAATGTATAGAAAATACAGACAGGAAATCAACTAGTATGTTTCTGTAAAACAACAAAAATATTAGATAGATACTTTATTAATCCCAGGGGGAAATTCACATACTCCAGCAGCAGCATACTGATAAAGAACAATATTAAATTAAAGAGTGATAACAATGAAAGTGTACCAGACAGACAATAATTTTGTATAATAATGTTTACTGCCTGGGTGGAATTGAAGAGTCGCATAGTGTGGGGGAGGAACGATCTCCTCAGTCTGTCAGTGGAGCAGGACGGTGACAGCAGTCTGTCGCTGAAGCTGCTCCTCTGTCTGGAGATGATCCTGTTCAGTGGATGAAGTGGATTCTCCATGATTGACAGGAGCCTGCTCAGCGCCCGTCGCTCTGCCACGGATGTCAGACTGTCCAGCTCCGTGACTACAATAGAGCCTGCCTTCCTCACCAGTTTGTCCAGGCGTGAGGCGTCTCTCTTCTTTATGCTGCCTCCCCAGCACACCACCTCATAGAAGAGGGCGCTCGCCACAACCGTCTGGTAGAACATCTGCAGCATCTTATTGCAGATGTTGAAGGACGCCAGCCTTCTAAGGAAGTATAGTCAGGTCTGTCCTTTCTTACACAGAGCATCAGTATTGGCAATCCAGTCCAATTTATCATCCAGCTGCACTCCCAGGTATTTATAAGTCTGTACCCTCTGCACACAGTCACCTCTGATGATCACAGGGTCCATGAGGGGCCTGGGCCTCCTAAAATCCACCACCAGTTCCTTGGTCTTGCTGGTGTTCAGGTGTAGGTGGTTTGAGTTGCACCATTTAACAAAGTCTTTGATTAGCTTCCTATACTCCTCCTCCTGCCCACTCCTGATGCAGCCCACGATAGCAGTGTTGTCAGCGAACTTTTGCATGTGGCAGGACTCCGAGTTGTATTGTATTGTTGTATGACCTTGTACCTCCACCTGTCATGCTTTAAAAGGTGCTGGGGCTTTAATAAAGACACGTGTCATTTAGTTACTGTCATTTACCTTTAATTAAGTCCTTTATAATCAGAATGACTTTTTAAAGTTTTCTTTTTTAATTTCTTATACAACACTTTCTATAAATATTCAGACATTTTCCAAGTTGCTTATCCAGTTCTAGGCCAATGTGGTGTCCCCTTATGCCCGTTGCTCATATTGTACCAGTTTAGAGTCTTCTATTAACAGACCCTACCCACCGTTTAGATGTAGGTGGAAAACCAGTGAGCTGGGGAGCAAACACATGGGGAATGTATAGTGCCTGAGATAGATGTTCTGGATTCTGGAGCTGTGTGGCAGGGCTAACTGCTGTGTCACCATGCTCTCCCTGTAGCTCCCAACACTGCATACTCGGACCGTGACGTCCAGATTTCTGTTTTTGCTGCATAAGTAGTTAATCTTTTGGAAGTGAGGCAAATGGACTGCATGCCATCTTTTGTTTATAACCAATTTAGGGCGCATATTCTGTAAACAAACATAGTTTTTATTTTGTTTGGTCACTTAAAAGTGTTAATTGTAAGAGAGGTTTAACTTTTGTGTTTTTTTAAATATAGATCATGCTGTACAAAAGTGAGGCAGGTTTATTTATATTTCTTACTGTTTGTGTTACACAGCAAAGTTCAGCAAAATGCGATTCACTAAACCGTCACATTTCTCATGTAATATCTCATGTTTTTTAGGCTGATGTCACTCCACATGACTTCAAATTGGATAGCATGTCACATTCATGACTGCACTTGCTGGATCTGTTTGTCATGAGGATATCAAATTCCATGATTAGGAATCACAGGGGAAGACGGACTCATTCATTGATTACATTTATATTGCACTTTTTTACTCAAAGCACTTTATGTAGGTAGTTGGCAGCTACAGTCATGTGAAAACATTAGGACACCCTTTGAAAGCATGTGGTTTTTTGTAACATTTTTAATAAATGGTTATTTCATCTCCGTTTCAACAATACAGAGAGATTAAAGTAATCCAACTAAACAAAGAAAACTGAAGAAAAGTCTTTTCAAGATCTTCTGTAAATGTCATTCTACAAAAATGCCTATTCTAACTGAGGAAAAAGATAGGACACCCTCACATGTATTCCCTCTTAAATTGGCTCAGATCTCACACAGGTATATCACACCAGGTGCACATAATTAGTAGATCGTTACTCTGCATGTTGAATGAGGCTTGCCCTATTTAAACCTCAGACATTTAGTTTGGTGTGCTCCTGACTGTTGAAGTGAGAGTGAGCACCATGGTGAGAACAAAAGAGCTGTCAGAGGACTTCAGAAAAAAGATTGTAGCAGCCTATGAGTCTGGGAAGGGATTTAAAAAGATCTCAAAAGATTTTGAAATCAGCCATTCCACTGTCCGGAAGATAGTCGACAAGTGGAGGGCTTTCAAAACAACTGCCAACATGCCCAGGACTGGTCGCCCCAGCAAGTTCACCCCAAGAGCAGACCGCAAGATGCTAAAAGAGGTCTCCAAAAACCCTAAAGTGTCATCTCGAGAACTACAGCAGGCTCTGGCTACTGTTGATGTAGAAGTACATGCCTCTACAATCAGAAAGAGACTGTACAAGTTTAACTTGCATGGGAGGTGTGCAAGGAGGAAACCTTTGCTTTCCAAGAGAAACATCGAGGCCAGACTGACATTTGCCAGAGATAAAGTTGACAAAGACCAGGACTTCTGGAATAATGTTCTTTGGACAGATGAGTCCAAAATTGAATTATTTGGACACAACAGCAGAGGACATGTTTGGCGTAAACCAAACACAGCATTCAAAGAAAAGAACCTCATACCAACTGTGAAGCATGGAGGTGGAAGTGTCATGGTTTGGGGCTGCTTTGCTGCAGCAGGACCTGGTCAGCTCACCATCATAGAATCCACGATGAATTCTACTGTGTATCAGAAGGTGCTTGAAGAACATGTGAGACCATCAGTTAGAAAATTAAAGCTGAAGCGGAACTGGACCATGCAACATGACAATGACCCAAAACATACTAGTAAATCAACCAAAGATTGGCTGAAAAAGAAGAAATGGAGAGTCCTGGAATGGCCAAGTCAAAGTCCAGATTTGAATCCCATTGAGATGCTGTGGGGTGACTTGAAAAGGGCTGTACGTGCAAGAAACCCCTCAAACATCTCACAGCTGAAAAAGTTCTGCATTGAGGAGTGGGGTAAAATTTCCTCAGACCGATGTCGAAGACTGGTAGATGGCTACAAGAACCGTCTCACTGCAGTTATTTCAGCCAAAGGAGGTAACACTCGCTATTAGGGGCAAGGGTGTCCTATCTTTTTCCTCAGTTAGAATAGGCATTTTTGTAGAATGACATTTACAGAAGATCTTGAAAAGACTTTTCTTCAGTTTTCTTTGTTTAGTTGGATTACTTTAATCTCTCTGTATTGTTGAAATGGAGATGAAATAACCATTTATTAAAAATGTTACAAAAAACCACATGCTTTCAAAGGGTGTCCTAATGTTTTCACATGACTGTACCTCAATCACTGCCAATATGAGGGATTCTCCAGGATATTATATTGGCAGCCATTTTTTTTTTGCCAGTATGCTCACCAAATATGAGCTATTAGGTGGGAAAGGGGTGAGAGACAGTTAGCCAGTTAGAAAGAGATAGTGGATTATTAGGGGGTTAGAATGATCAGGTCATGGTAGGCAGTTTAGCCAGGACATTGAGGAAACACCCATCATTTTTCAAAGGATGCCCAGGGATCTTTTACAGCCACGTAGTGTCAGGACCTCAATTTTACATCTCATCCGAAGGACGGAGCCATTTTCACAGCATAGTGTCCCCGTCACTGCACTGGGATATTGGGATCTACACACAGACCACGGGATACGTACCCCCTGCTGGTCTCCCCAGTACTTTTTCCTAGCAGGCAACCTGAGTTTTTCCTACTCTAGATGGTCCGCCTGCCAAATCGTGGCCAGGCCCGAATGTGCTTAGCTTCAGGAACCTGTTCTGAAGTTCATGACTCTCTTCTGAATTCTCTGCACAGTTTCACACTCACTGTGACACAGCAGATATATTGAGAGGTTGACAGATTTTGTCAACATGGAATGCACAAGCCTAAAGTTGAGATATCAAAAGGTCCCAAGAGCCTCTCCTGTATTTAAGAAGTTCATATCACCCATTTGTCTTCTGTTCTTGGGGCAGCCATTGCTCTTCTCTGTTCTTTTTTTCTTTAAGATGTCTTTGGGCTTTAGTCAGGTGGTTGTTAGTTTATGCATTTTGTTATTGTTTAAACATTCTTCATTTTGTGAAATCATCTTGCCACCATTTTATATTCCTATCTAATCTATCTATCTAATCTATATAATCTAATCTAACGCCTTTCATCTCTCCAGTGTAGGATTTCCATATTTTTGCATGGGTTTTATGTGTTTGTCTTTTATCAGGACACGCTAACGTTTTGGAGGTTTGTAATGATTTTCTTTTGTTTTCACGAACTTTATTTTGTTTCATTCTGTTCTTTTGTTTAAGTGGCATGGAGGACATCTCACATAACCACAATTACACCTGTGATAAGGGTAAATATTTTTGAACATTTTCAAACGAGGGATACCACAACAATGCGACCCCTCCATATTTATAGCATAACTAACTCTTAAATGTGCCAATTGCTGTCATCTTTTTGCTCATGTGTTTTGTATTACTTGTAGATTTTCCTGTGCCCCTTTTCCCTCTGTGCAATTAGGGTCTTCCAGTGTACCTTTATGTGTCTTATATATATTTCTATACTAAGGCATCGTCTCTCCTGCTTCTGTTGTTTGTCTTCCTTTCTTGGATTTTCTTTTAAAATTTTTTTCAGATGTTTTGGATTTTCTGCTCATTTAAGGTTTTTTGCTTTTTGGTTTCTAACTTTGTATTTAGTTACTTTTTCAAGTAGCCTCTTTGAGACAGCCTATTCTTTTTTTAATATTTTGTTGAATGCACTTTATTATAATAAGGACTGTTTTGTTAAAATGGCCAGATGTATGTATGGTTCCCTTCTCCCTTTAGGGTTTATAAGCTTGGCTGGATTAAGTATTGTGAATAAGAGCGCCCGACCCGGCACAGATTATCCCTGAGGCACGTATAAAAGGGACAGAAATCTTTTATTTTTTCTTCACCTGTGGGGTACGTCTTCCCCGTGAACCCCACAGGTATAACACAGTCCCAAATCACCTTAATATCCACACAGCAATCCTTCCGCTGGCACCACCACTTCTCTCAGGTAACCTCGTGGTTGCTGGCTCCTTTTATGGCCCTCCCAGAAGTGCTCCTGGTGCTTGCTCACCTGTTCCCAATCGCACTCCTGGGTGGGGCCAATAATTAGAGCAGCTGGGCTTAACGATCTCTGCCACGCCCCCTGGTGCCATCCCAAGTCCTCACAGGGTTGGAGAGAACTCCATCTCCCATGAAACCCTGTGGGAAACTGAGGCATCATCTTCAACCAGGGAGGCTGCCACCAAGCATCCCGGGGGAGGTACTGAGGAGTCCATGGCTGCTCCCCCGGAACATAAGCAGAAGGGGCGTCGGGCATGGGACCCGGCCGTCCATTACAGTGTGCAGACTGCAAAACTTCCCCTCGAGTTTGAGGGCCAGGCTTACTTTGTGATACTGATGCCTACTTACATGCCTGTTTTTTTAAGTTACTAGGGGCCTCCGCCCCCTGCTCGCTTCGCTCTCCCACCCCCGTGTTTGGTTTACCGGATATACAATACAATACAATACAATTTATTTTTTGTATAGCCCAAAATCACACAAGAAGTGCCACAATGGGCTTTAACAGGCCCTGCCTCCTGACAGCCTCCCAGCCTTGACCCTCTAAGAAGACCAGAAAAAACTCCCCAAAAAAAAAACCCCTACGGAAGAAATCATGGGAAAGACAGTTCAAAGAGAGACCCCTTTCCAGGTAGGTTGGGCGTGCAGTGGGTGTCAAAACAATACAATGTACAGAACAGAACAAATCTTCAATACTTTATAAAAATAAAAATTCTAGAAGTATGGAGTAGAATTTCACATTAGATGATATCATATAATATGCTTTGGATTTGTTTTAAGTCCTGGATACCTCATCCATCAAGCTGCCTCCCCCATTTGGCCATTCCACAGCTGAAATAGCACTAATCCAATGAAATAACACCTGTTTCCCACGATTCCTGCAGTCCTCCATCAGGGATGACTTTACCTCAGCCAGGCAATATACTCGTTGTGAAGGGGAGGTGCGTATGAACGTACGCTAAGGATATGCTTTTGCATCATCTGCTGTCTTCCTGCTGTTGGCGAGCTGCACGTTTTGCTTGTCTCTCGTCGTTGTTTTAAGAGCTGGGAGCACATGATGCTTGTCTGACAGATGCAATCCAACAACTGCTAGGGTTAGATGCCTGTGGACCTGTTTTAAATGATGGCTCGTGGCTGGTCTCGCGTGACGTTCTAAAAACAATAGTTGTCCCTTTTATTTACGGCCCCGGGTGTGGTTAAATTCTTTCTTGCAGGATGTATGACGCTGCTCGCTCGCTCCCAGGGGGGCTGCCGTCACGCTGCCCTTCGATCTTTTTAAAGCCTTTACAGCCGCTGTCCTTTTTCCTACTATTGCTTGTAAGTAGGGCATGTCTTGCAAGAATCTCGTTCTATGTTCCCGTGAGACGCACCATGGCAAGTCTCTTTCCTCTCGCAGGTCTTTTAGATGTCTTCCGAGAAGATCGCGTATCGTAGCCTTGCTTTTGCTTTCCAGGACAGGATTTCTTTTTATAATAGAGAGATGTAATCTGCCATCAGAACACTACAGATGTTCAGCAGCTTGGTAAGTGAGAATGAGAGAGCATCCACAACTTTGGATTCTTTAGCTGTGTTTGCCAGAGGCTGTCAATCGGTGGCCACCACTCAAGATACTGATGAACTGCAAGATGACTCTTATCTATGTCCATCGTTGGTATTGTTTTACTGTTTTTGATATTGTTCTGTTTTATTTCCAGTTATTCTCAATTGTTTATGATTATTTCAGCAATGACTGTCAAAATTCCAGTCCAACGAGTGTTGCATTTCTTTGTGTTAGTTTATATCAACCAGCTTTGGCAAAGCACAAAGAGTACATTTTGTAGAATGCTCCTTGTAATAGTTCCCCTCTTAAATTTGTGGGGTTTAATTCAAGCTTCTCTGGATGTCTTTCAGCACTGAATTTTCTGTTTTAATTTTACTGTACTGATCAGCTGTATATTTTAATTTTAATCTGGAAAACACCACACACTAGTGCTTGTTGATCACACATGAAATAGACATGGATTGCCACACCTTAAACTGACAGTAATGTGTGTCAAATTATTATAATCATTTTGCCTGTACTAGAATTTAGGGGTCACCACAGCAGATCATCTTCTTCCATATCTTTCTGTCCTCTGCATCTTGTTCTGTTACACCCATCACCTGCATGTCCTCTCTCACCACATCCATAAACCTTTTCTTAGGCCTTTTTTTCTTTTCCTCTTCCCTGGCAGCTTTATCCTTAGCGTCCTTCTCCCAATATACCCAGCATCTCTCCTCTGCACATGTCCAAACCAACGCAATCTCGCCTCTCTGACTTTATCTCCCAACCGTCCAACTTGAGCTGACCCTCTAATATCCTCATTTCTAATCCTGTCCATCCTCGTCACACCCAATGCAAATCTTAGCATTTTTAACTCTGCCACCTCCAGCTCTGTCTCCTGCTTTCTGCTCAGTGCCACCGTCTCCAACCCATATAACATAGCTGGTCTCACTACCGTCCTGTAGACCTTCCCTTTCACTCTTGCTGATACCCGTCTGTGACAAATCACTCCTGACACTCTTCTTCATCCATTCCACCCTGCCTGCACTCTCTTTTTCACCTCTCTTCCACAATCCTCATTACTCTGTACTGTTGATCCCAAGTATTTAAACTCATCCACCATTGCCAACTCTACTCCCAGCATCTTCACCATTCAACTGGCCTCCCTCTCATTCACACACATGTATTCTGTCTTATTCCTACAAACCTTCATTCCTCTCCTCTCTAGAGCATATCTCCACCTCTCCAGGGTCTCCTCAACCTGCTCCCTATTATCACTACAGATCACAGTGTCATCAGCAAACATTATAGTCCACGGGGTAAGCGACATAGTAAGTACTTTTGGACAGGTTTGTGAAGGTGGTCTCCTTCCAGCCCCTATTACCTTCACTAGTCGTTTAACATGGTGTATGGGGAGCTGCTGTCATCATTTTATGGTGCTCTTTCTGTAAACTGACCATCTTGACTTAATCCTTAACTACGTAGATTCTATATTAACTGAACAGATTCAAATTTCTTGATTTCATGCAATACTGGTAGACTTTAATCTCTTTCTTTCTTTTCTTCAGAGAACGAAAAACTGTTATTTCCTGTAACATCTAGATGAATCTGACAGAGGAGACATGGCAGGCTGACAAGAATCCCATGGAGAATTTGACAGTAATTATTAAGAAGGAGGAGGATATTGAATGGGAAGCTGTCCAGCTTGAACAGCAGAGTCTCAGCATTAAAGAGGAGGATTATGAGGTGGAGTCGGTGATCATCAAAGAGGAGCCTGAGGAGATGCCTTTCAGCATTGGCATGGAGAAACATGAGGTGATATACAGTGTAAATGAAGGTGACCTTCATTCAGAGTCTGTCAGAGTTGAGTTGCCAGCCCAAGCATTCAACAAGCGTCTAAAGGCCCGATCAAAGGAAATTCCCGTAGAGATCAGAAAACAAGTTGTTGCTACCTATCAGTCTGGAAAGGGCTACAAAGCCACCTCTAAGGCTCTGGGACTACACCGAACCACGGTGAGAGCCATAATCTCCAAATGGAAAAAACTTGGAACAGTAGTGAATCTTCCCAGGAGTGGCCGGCCTTCCAAAATCAGTATGAGGGCACAGCATAAATTCATCCAGGAAGTCACAAATTCCAAGGAACTGCAGCCTTCTGTTGCGTCTGCAAAGGACAATATTCATGAATCCATAATCAATAACAGACAGGGCAAAAGTGGGCTTCATTAGAAAGTACTAGGCAGAAACAACTGCTGGCCAACAAGAACATACTCTAAGTGCCCAAGCCTCTTGGAGGAATATTCCACAGACAGATGAGACAAAAGTGTGTCCCATTGCATGCGGCTTAAACTAATACAACTTAACAGCGTTACATGTATAGTAAGAACATCATGCCTACAATAACACATGGGAATGGTAGTGTAATGGTATGGGGATGCTTTTCTGTCTCTGGACTCGCCATAATTGAAGTAACCATGAAGGCTGCTCTGCATTCAGGAGAATTTCTTAAGGGGAGTGTCCGTTCATTTGTCCATGAGCTGAAGCAGATTGAGATGATGCAGTAAGACGATGCTCCTGTACAAAAAAAGCAAATTCACACCAGACGGGCCAAAAATAAGAAAAAAAGCAAAAGTTTTGGATGAGCCAAGTCAAAGCACAGACCAGTCTGCAATAGACGTGCTGAAGCAGGACCAGAAAATAGCTTCTTATGATCAAAAGCTTACCTGTGTTTTTTGAATGAAAACAAAGGAAGAGAGGGCTAAAGTTCCTCCGTAACGATGTGAAAGTCTGACAAAGTCTTTGGAACTGACAGCCAGCTTAGTGTAAAGGGGCAATTACTTTTTCACAGCCCAGCCGCTGGCGTTGCATGCCTTTTATTCTTTCAATAAATGACATAAGATGTTAGCAGAAAGTGTTTACCTATTTACTCTGGTATAATAGATGGTTTTGGTTGAAGACCTGAAATCTCTCTGTGTCAGAAATGTTCGATAATAAAGGAAATCAGGTAGGGGTCTCATCCTTTTTCATGCACTCTGTATTTTGCTTCCAGAGCGTATAAAATGGAGGCAAAAAAGCTTGGAGTTTTGGGCTGTAGATATTTTGAATAATACGTTTCTGGACAGAAAAAGGGAACCATCCTACTGTGCTGTGTTGAAGTCCACCTAATATTACTTGTGCAAAGTCTGATTTCTGATCCAGACGATTCTTCACATAGTCAGTCTGACCCAATGCCAGAGCAGTTGTTTCAGAAGTAAGATGGCGGGCCAAATGGAAAGGGTCTATTCGATAGGCTCTGAGCAGGAAGGTTTAGAGATGTGCCTTTTAATAAATCAAGTGTATTAATGAATAGTCAGTAGGAGTTTAGATGTTGTTTGTCTACAATTCTATGAGGAAACGACTAAAGCAGCTGATCAGAGATGTGTATATGAATCAGTGGTGGAGTTGCTGTTCTACTTAATATGTATAAGCAGTCTTGATAAGAAAATAGACAACAAGCTGGTCAGTTGAAGGTGATTGTTAAAGTTGGAGGAAGAGTGGATAATGTAGAATTGGCTGAATTATTACAGAGAGATTTGGACAGCATACAAGTTTGGTCAGAATGGTGAGATGAAATTTAATGAAAGTAAAAAATATTAGATTTGAATTTGCAGTGAGAGTTTTGAAACTTGAAAGGACACCTTAGGAGAAGGGCTTAGGATTCATAATGGACTCATCACTTGGAATCCTGTTTTAATTTGGGAAAATGGTTCAAGGGATTAAAACATAAGTAGGCAAGAATCAGAGAGAGAAGGTCCGATACTTCAATAAAATTTACTTATTCAATTATAACATTTAAATACATATAATGCAGTATAATGCAGTAGCGATAGATTATAGAAACAAATATATGCTTACAGTAATATATTTAAAGAAACAAACTTATGCTTACAGTAATAAGAACAAACTTATGCTTACAGTAATAAAAACAAACTTATGCTTACAGTATATCAAAAGACACAAACTTATGCTTACAGTATATCAAAAGAAACAAAGCTATCATCCTAGACCAGTAGACTGAGGGAGCCCGCATGTCAGTCTCGTCAGAGGATCAACTCGTGCCTGGTCCCAAATACCAAACAGGTGTGCACATTCCCCACGGTTGAGCTTCCGAAGAAACTGAGGGCGGAACCTTCCCTTATATACTAATTGAGTGTCTTTGCCCAAAAGCGGCTTACGTGGAAGCAGTGTATGCAGAAGTGATCAGTTTCAGCACACACCCCCTTCCCACGAGACACGGTATTGTTTTTCCTCCACTTGGCCCTGACTACAGCAGTGCCTAGTACTAGAAGACACACAATAATATGCTTACATGCGAAAAAAGCCTCTCGAAGTGAAAAACAAACCCTTGCATGGCAGAACATTCCTGGCTGTTTTTCCAAACATTAATCTTTGCAGCTGGCTTTGCGCTGGAGCGACCAACGCCCATCTGTGAACTTTATTTTACCTCTGCTAATGCAGAGAAAAATCCTTTCATTACAAATCCTAAACCAAACTTTAGTTGCGTAGTGCCCCTTATAACATGCTATTGAGGCTGTGTAAAGTACTGACAGGTATGAGTTATGAGAAAAGAAAAACAACTAAAGAAGCTGAACCTTTCTTAGTGTAAGCGAATGGAGAGTAAGAGATGACATGACTGAAATGTTTCAAATTATGAAAGGGATTAATGCAGTGGGTGGCACGGTGGTGCAGTGGGTAGCGCTGCTGCCTCGCAGTTAGGAGACTCGGGTTTGCCTCCCGGGTCCTCCCTGCATGGAGTTTACATGTTCTCCCCGTGTCTGCGTGGGTTTCCTCCCACAGTCCAAAGACATGCAGGTTAGGTGCATTGGCAATCCTAAATTGTCCCTAATGTGTGTGTGTGTGTGTGTGTGCGCCCTGCTGTGGGCTGGCGCCCTGCCCAGGGTTTGTTTCCTGCCTTGCGCCCTGTGTTGGCTGGGATTAGCTGCAGTGGACCCCCATGACCCTGTGGTTGGGATTTAGCAGGTTGGATAATGGATAGATGGATGGATTAATGCAGTGGACACCAGCTGTCACTTTAAATCTATCAAACAAGAACATGGGTGCATGGTCAAGCACTGTGGTAGACAGTAGGACTTTGAGGGCCTTCAAATCTTGACCTGATGTCATTTTGGAGATAGTAGATGGACAGAATTAAAGAGCCTTTTGTGCTGAATGGCCTGTTCTCATCCAAATTGCTGTAATGTATGTACCATATTTATCTCATTATGTACAAATCAGAGCACTCATTACAATCTCAAGATGCTGATCTACTAAAGATTACAAGTATTAATAAAACAACAGTGGGAGGTCAAGTTTTTATTTGCAGGACCCCAAAGCTGTGAAGTGATCTGCCTGCTTGTATAAGAAATTCCACTAAGTTCTCAGCTTTTAAATCCAGACTACAGAGTCACGACTCTAATCCAGCATATCCCTGCTCAGGTTTTTGATTAGCTCCTCTTATTGCATTCGTTTGTTACATGATCTGCAACTGACCCGGCTCTATTCTGATTTTCTTATGTTGGATTTCAAAATAAAGTGTTAGGCTTGGAATTTAAAAGCACACCTCATGAGAACGACCTAGGAGTCCTACAGGACAGGACAGTGCTACAGAAGCAGTTAAGAAGACTTTAGTCATATAGCTCCCTTCTGTGTAGAATACAAGTCAAGGGATGTTATGCTTAAGTTATGTTACAGACCAGTGTGGCCTCACCTGGAGTACTGTGTGTAGATTTGGTCTCCATATTACAAAAAAAAAGACACAGCAGCGCTAGAGAAAGTCCAGAGAAGACCAACGGGGCTGATTAAAGACTGAGAGGTTTGAACTGTGAGGAAAGATTGAAGAAGTTAAAGTTTTCCCATTTAAGCAAAACAGTACTTAAGAAGGAACATGATTATAAAGTTTTTAAATAAAGATGGGAATTAGTACAGTGGATCCAGACTGTTATTTTAAAGTTCACAAAACATAGACAACCATTTTGGAAGCTCAAAGTGCAGCTTTAACAGTAAACTGAAGCCTCTACATGGTGTGATGTTTCAACCTACTGCACCCTACAGTCTCAGACAAACTATAAAAAAGGTCAGACCTGTCCTCTTTACATGTCTAGATCCACTGGATAGGCCTCACCCCAGGTAGCCTTGCTCCAAAATTCAAATGGCAGGCTTACAGCCTGAACAGTCCTAACAAATGGTCTATGCCTTTTATATATCAAAAGTTCACAAGTGCCCTGAATAGAGGAGAGGGAAACCACAAACCTCAACAAAAATGTAGGTCCTTAGAGGATTTATTAAAGAAGTAAAAATAAAAATACAAAAAGGGAAGGCAGGAAAATAGAGAAAAAAGGTTTTGTCTAAAAAAGGCAAAATCCTAAAGGAAACAAATCCAAAGAACACAAGTTAGAAAGCCACACCTTAAAATGAAGCAGGGCTCAAAAGCTAGAAAAGACAATGAGAAAGAGCAAATCTTAAAAGCCAGGAATCCAAACCAAATAAACAAAAAAGCAGAAGCTGCACAGCAGGCTCTCACTTTATACTGCTGGATACAGTCCTTCAACTGCACAATTAGGCAGCCCCATCTCCTTGGGCTTCACATACAGGGGACAGGGCAGATAACAAAAAACACTGGCAGGAGAACAAACCAAACAATAATTAACACATCAAATTTAAACAAACTGAAAACAGCATCATACACAAAATGATATTTGAAAAACAACAAAAAGATAAAAAAAAATAAATAAACATAAGTTATGGCAACAGCCCTCGCTGAAACACAACAGGGAATAACAAAGAACAGCATAATAAAAAAAGAAATCAAACTTTTCAGAAAGAAAAAAAAAACTAAAAATCGGGGTTCAGTCCTCCATGAAGAAGTATTCTAAAATGAAAAAAACAAATTCATGTAAGTTACGAAAAATTATTATAATTTATTAAATTGGGAAACACCCCAATGATGATGATGTCACACGTCACACTGTTCTAGCAGCCAAGCCAAGAAAATGGCTGCCTGTAGTAAATGTGGACCTGTACACTGCATGGTTAATAAATAAAAAAAAAATCTTTTCAAAATTAGAGATGGAGGTGTTGAAATGGGAGTTAGGACATAAACTGTAATGTATTGGGAAGATGATTCTTATTGATCAGCAGCAAACCATGAAATCATGAATCTGTAATGTTGCTGAACTTTGCAAATGCATTGAAGTCAAGGGGGAAGGAGGAACTGAACCAGTTTCGAGTGGGTTATAAAGGTACAATGGTCTTATAAGTGTTCCTTAGGATTTAGTCAGGTGTCTGCAGATGATGTTGTTCTTATTATTATGGTCATGTGATTGGTGCTTTTAGTCACCAAGTCAAGTGGCTTTACTGTCATGCCATCCATACATTGTATTGTAGCAAACAGTGGCACAAAATACCATTCAAAGGACAAGTCCAAGACTGGTAAATAACTATACTAAACTATAAATAGATAAATAGGTAAGTGAATAGATAGTAATGATTTAAAATAGACTGTAATAAACAAATAAATAATAAAAAAAAACAACAGGAGTGACAAGTGTAACAAATGTGCTGTATATAAATTTGTTACTAGGAACAGATCTGAGGGTAGGTGGACACCACAGAGTTCAGAATCTGGAAGGCCAAATGTTAGAAGCTTGTGCAAATCCTAGCAGAACTGATTCAGATGCTACAGTACCTTCTGCCAGATGTTAATGGGACAAACAGACGTGAGAGGGGTGTGAGAGGTCATGCACAATACTATAGGATTTGTGGATGCCATGCTTTATAAAGATCTCTTAAATGGAGGGCAGAGAGGTCCCACCAACTTTTCTGCAGTGTGCACTATTCATTGTAGGACCTTATGGTCAGAGACACTGCAATTCCCAAAGCAAACACTGATGCAACTGGCCAGAGTGCTCTTGATAGTGCCCCTGTAGGATGTGAGGATGGGAGGGAGGAAGGCTTGCTTTTGTTACCCACTGAAGGAAATAGAGATGCCAGTGCACATTCTTGTCAATGGATGTGGTGTTATTTGACCAAGCAATGTCAGCTGCCAGGTGCACATCAAGGAATTTGGTGCTCTTGACCAGTACCACCACAGAGCCCTTGATGTGAAGTGAGGTGTGGACAGCATGGGTCTTCCTGAAGTCAACAATCATCTTTTGTCTTTTCCATTTCTGCAATGCTTAGTAAAGATCACTTTAATGGAGGACAAAGAGGTCCCAATGATCTTTTCTGCTGTCTATTATATGACCTTATGTTTAGAGACACTGCAGTTCCCAAACCAAACACTGATGCAACTGGTCAAAATGCTCTTGATGGTGCCCCTGTAGGACGTGCTTAGAATGGGAGGACATAGGCTTACCTTTTTCAGCTGCTGAAGGGAATGAATATACTGTTGTGCCTCCTTGGCTATGGAGGTGGTGTTAATTGACTAAGTAAGGTCAGCTGCCAGGTTCACACCAAGGAATTTGGTGCTCTTGACCATTTCTACCTCAGAGCCCTCGATGTGCAGTGAGATGTGGCCTTCCAGAAGTCAACAATCATCTCTTTCATCTCTTCCACATTAAGAGACAGAGTGTTGCACTTGCACCAGTCCACCAATTGCTGTATCTCCATTCTGTGAGCAGATTCCACCCCATTGCTCATACGACCCTACATTATTGTGACAAACTTAATGATGGTGTTAGTGCTGTGTACAGCGTGAGTCAGCAGAGTGAACAGAAGTGGGCCAAGTACACAGCCCCGTGGGGTGCTAGTGCTCAGCGTGATAGTGCTGGAGATTGTGTTCTTTAACATGGACTCTCTGGGGTGTCTCTGTAAGAAATTCCTGCATTTAGTGGCATAGGGAAGTTTAACGTCAAGAAAAGTTACCTTTCAATGCATTATTTAGTTTTATCCACTAGATGGCTAACAGAGACCACGAGATAAACTGAGTCGTCTACACTTCGAGCAATCGTTTCCTTGTAGTGTGATAACAAATACCAGCAAGTGGCTTTCATCAAAAGAAATCCTCCACAGAGGATGTGTATTTGTGTATTGCTCATGACTCACATTCTGCACTGTCAGATGAAGATCTGAGCTGTCAAAAGAAAGTGGCAATGAGAGTGCTGAGAGCAGTGCAACACGTACTGCAAACAGCTTGACTTAGCAATGCATGTACTTTGTTGCCGTGAACTGTGTCGTTCACTTCAAAATGATCACATAGAGTGTTTATACATTTGTTAGTTGTATGTTTTCAACACTTTGGGAAGCAAAAAAGAATGATGACATTTTCGATAAAAAGCCAATGCAGAAATGTTCAGATTGAGAGATTCTGGTGCTGATCTCTGTCAACGTCACATTGTGATAGTCTGGTACAGGACTTTGCTTAGGAAAATGACACACAGGTTGGTGTGATTGACTGAAATTCATTCACAACATCTCAGAAGAACTAAATTACCAACCGGATGCCTTGTCATTAACTGCTTTTATTAAAACATTTCCAGAGAGCCAATGAGTCACATTCCCTTTGGGTTAAGCATGTTGTTTATTGCCGGCATATATTTTATCAGATGAAAACACACAGTCCCACATTTTGAAACTCTGGCACAACTTCAAGTCTTGCCACTTCTTTATTTAGGAACATTATGATAAAAATGACTAAAATTCATTGGCTGCATTTAAGAGAAAACAAAATTACATGCTAGAGTCCTAGTTATTAACAGGTTCTATTAATACATTTCCTTTAGCTTCATACTCCACAGAATTCCAATCAATTACGTTTCCTTCGGGCTCAGTATATCCTTCACTAGCACTGAGTATTTCATCAGACGATAGCGCATAGTCCCACAGATGAACGTTGGTTATTTCTCCAGTAAAGCTTTGAGTGCTGTCAAATGATCTCCCCCATCTATCCTGATCTTGACCGAGAATTACAATTCCCCCTTTTTGAATCTGGTGTCCCTGTCTATAAACTTTCCTGACACCCCTCCTGCCATTCACCCAAAAGGTAGTCAATCCAGATGATGAATTCCATGTTACACACAGATTTGTCCAGAATGTGCTGAGCTGAGGAAACCTGAAACTTGCAGGAGTTGAGTTAAGCAAGTACAAAGTAAAAACTCCAGGTTCGCTCCACAGATTTAGTGCATCTCCTGCCATATAATAGGAAAACAGGATAGTGTCTCGTTTGTTGGGTAACTCTGAAGCGAGGCGCATGCAAAGTGTGAAGGCTGTGAGGCTCATGGGCTTAACAGGATGAAGGATCACATAACTGCTGTTAGTTTCTTCAGGGAAAATCAGAGACTTCTTCTGAAGACCTGTGAAATAAAAACAAAATCCTTTTAAAGTTTTATTCAAAGCTTCTGAAAATAATACCATTTAACATCAACAATAGTTGAAGTGCTCTTCTACATCGTTTTCACATCATGATGCTGGTAACTGGTGACACGTACTGTGCCATGAAAAAGTCTTTTACTTTTCTTCATTCTCTCATACTTTTCTTGGTGAGGGTGATTAGATCTTCAGCATCAACAAAATATTAGGCCAAAGGGGGCATTGATTGAACAAATCACACAAACATTTGGTCCATATTTATTAAGGTAATTTAAATAATTTATCAATTGACCATGTGATCTCTATAATTGGTTACCACACTTTTCCCAATTATGATTGCAGGAAGTTGCTTCTTGCCATTGTTGATCCAAGGAATTGTTTCAGGTTTCAGGATTCTCAGGTTTTTTTGTGGTCTGCTAGCACCTCCTGTTTAACCAAGACACTGAACCAATATAACGCTACGCAAAAAAGACCGAATTTCTAACCAAAGGCTGAGATTGAAGAAGTAGAAATTCCAAAGTTTGGGGCTAACCTTTTTCTGGGAAATATTCCTGTCAGGATATCATCGAGGAATATTTGTCTGAATTACCATATATACTTGCGGATAAGTTCTCTCGCGGGTAAGTCTGGGTTTGATTTACCATATAATTTTATAATGTCGGTCGTATAAGTTGAATGCAGAAAACTCACGCTGCCTTTTTATCTATGTATTGTGCCTGCGTGACCACACGGTAATACCCAAAGTATTCCGAAGTGTCGTTTGCACTGTTTTGTGTTTTTTGTATCTCACACCCTCATACACCTTTATCGAAAGAGTATCCATTATCTACTGTACGATGAAACGTTCGATCAGAAGAAAATATGAAGCTGGTTTTAAATTAAAAGTCATTTAAATTGGTAACTGTGCTGCTGCAACAAAATTCAAGGTGTCTGAGAAACTGGTGAGAGACTGAAGGAAGCAAGAACATGTAAAAAAAATAATTAAGGGTCGCATTTTTGAACGGACGTATAAGTCAGGGTCTGATTTTATGATTGATTTTTTGGCTTTCAAGACTCGACTTATACGTGAGTATATACGGTAATTATTTGTCAGAATTTATTTGAAGAACCTTCTGATCTATTGTATTCTTAAATAGATTACTGTCATTTTATTGCTATTATGGTGTGGATCAAAGAGAATATTCAACATGTGTTTTATAAAATATTTTGAGTTATTGTTGTGGTTATTTTCATTGAGAAACATGTTTGCCTTGTTTAATTACAATTTTCATTGAGAGTATCATCGTTGTTTTTGTCAGAACCTCAGACAACATTCTAAAGTTGTTATTACTGTGGTTGTTTTCATTGGTATTTACACAGGGTAACATTTAAAAATAAATAAACTGGGGGTTGAGAATTTCTTTAAATTGGTTTTGCTTGCTCATTCTCGCATTTAGATAAATTCAGTTTCAGTTAAATATTTTGTTTAGGTGGTCCAGGGATCTGGTACAGGGAAAAGATGTTAGCCTTTAGGCCTTTGTTAGAGTTTTTAGGCCTCTTTTTGAGGTACTCAGACCATTTTGACCCCTTTTTGTACATTTTGGATCTGAATAATAAAACCCCTCTTCTGGAGGCCAATCACATCATCCAGCCACTTTGTTTTCTGTCTTTCTTTTCTTCTTTCTCCACCCAGATGACCAACCAGCACCCTTCTGCGTCCCCTGTAAGTTCCAGTCCTTTTAATTTCTGTATGGGTTCTTTATATTGTCGTTTCAGCTCATTGTTTGGTTTTGTTTTAGGCATACTTTACTCCTTAAGAGAATAAGAAAACGTCCATAATATTTTCTTCTTCTGAACATTTATTCTCTCTTCACCCATTTTGGTCAGGACTCGAACTTCACTGTAGCACAAAACTAGTAGTCTTATAATTATTTTGTATTTAGCTTTCTTCATCTCCCGTATGACTGACTTAGTGTAAATGATATTCCCAAGAACACAGCAGCATAAAATTATGCAATGTACTTCATAGGAATCTTAAAAATCACAAAGTGAGCCATTATTAAAACTCATACCTTTTTCACAGCACACACTGATGCAGGAAATGAGAAGGAATAAAGCAAACTGAATCGACTTCATTTTGTTTCCTGATCAAAAGATGAAAAGCAGAAAATGTAAATTATAAAGGAAATTCACATTGACAATCAACTAGACTTTTAACATTAAGTAAGGCGGTAGAGTTGTACTATTTCTCTTTTGTTGCAGCATTTTCATTTGTTTAGTTTTCTCATTTTCTTGGCAGGCTGCTGCTGCTGCTTTTATCAAAATCCACACACACAGATTTTTGGAGGTGCTGATTCTCATCCCAGCCGAACTGATCCAGAGAGAGCTGAAGATCACAGCCTGATGAAGCAAACAGGACAACATCATCTGCAAAAAGCAGTGACCCAATCCTGAGTCCACCAAACCGGACCCCCTCAACATCCTGGCTGTGCCTAGAAATTCTGTCCATAAAAGTTATGAACAGAATCAGTGACAAAGGGCAGCCCTGGCGGAGTCCAACTCTCACTGGAAATGGGTTCGACTTACTGCCAGCAATGTGGACCAGGCTCTGACACCGGTTGTACAGGGACCGAACAGCCCTTATCAGGGGGTCCGGTACCCCATACTCCCGGAGCACCCACCACAGGATTCCCCGAGGGACACGGTCAAACGCCTGCTAAGGGAGTATGGGGCACCTCCAAATCCGAGACCATGGTCCTCAGCTGGAAAAGGGTGGAGTGCCCTCTCAGGGTTGGGGGTGAGATCCTGCCCCAAGTGGAGGAGTTCAAGTGTCTCGGGGTCTTGTTCACGAGTGAGGGAAGAATGGAGAGTGAGATCGACAGGCGGATTGATGTGGCGTCCGCAGTGATGTGGACTCTGCGTCGGTCTGTCGTGGTGAAAAAGGAGCTGAGCCGTAAGGCAAAGCTCTCAATTTACCAGTCGATTTACATTCCTACCCTCACCTATGGTCATGAGCTATGGGTAATGACCGAAAGAACGAGATCACGAATACAAGCGGCTGAAATGAGCTTCCTCCGCAGGGTGTCTGGGCTTTCCCTTAAAGATAGGGAGAGAAGCTCAGTCATCTGGGAGGGGCTCAGAGTAGAGCCGCTGCTCCTCCACAACGAGAGGAGTCAGATGAGGTGGCTCGGGCATCTGATCAGGATGCCTCCTGGACGCCTCCCTGGTGAGGTGTTCCGGGCACGTCCAACCGGGAGGAGGCCCCGGGGAAGACCCAGGACACACTGGAGGGACTATGTCTCCCGGCTGGCCTGGGAACACCTCGGGATTCCCCTGGAAGAGCTAGAAGAAGTGGCTGAGGAGCGGGAAGTCTGGGCATCTCCGCTCAAGCTGCTGCCCCCACGACCCGATCTCGGATAAGCGGAAGAGGATGGATGGATGGATGGACACGTACAGAGACCATCCTGTGACTGACAAACTTGGCTCTTGCCCTCAGTGCTTTCAAATTTAATAGCAATTTGTATCATCTTGTCACCATGGGAGCTAGGATTGGCCTTCACTATGCCCATATTTATTTTTGTCTGACCTGTATTATATATTTGACCTGTTTAAGATACATACTTATTGGCTTCTATTTGTGATGCATCTTTCAAGGGCCTAGAAGTACTTTTTAGGGATTTTTGATCCATGCTCATGCTGTTCCTGCAGATTTTTTTACTGCAAGTACCATTTCACCTTAACCTGAACATGCTTTTTTGATTGAGATCTGGGGATTGTGCAGACCGTTAGATTAAAATAAATTAACTGTCTTGGTGAAAAGGCCAGCTTAAGATGTGTACGCAGTCAAATGAAATTGTTAAGATCTGCCTGGTGCGCAAGCTCAAAGTGAGGCTTCGAATTTGCAAAATTATTCCTCAGGCCTCAACATAAGGCCCGGTGAACTCAAAACAGCTGCACCCCATATTAGGTAGCACTAAGTGATTATCCATCCCCCTACCCCATCAATTAAAGGTCATGTCTGGCAAAAGACTAAACCAAGTCATAGTGCTGCAAATGTAGTTTTATTATTTATTCTATTATTTTATCTGTTTACCTGCAAAACAGGCAAAATGTCTTGCGTTTACTGGGGTCCTGTTCCATATGCTTTCTATTGTTGCAGTTCACTGACCCTGCAGTGAGACAATAGGTTTTATACCCACTGCAGGAACTTCCCACCACATCTTGCATACAGTTTGTTGTTGGATGTCAAGATGATGGAAATTTCTTGTCCTCTGAGTGTAACTTTAGTGATGACCCAGGCTATTCTGTCCAGACATTGCAGGACCCCACAGTCTACCAGAAATCTACAAGCACCATGAGACACTGAAGTTTGCAACCAAGTGTGCCCTCAATGTTGCCAATCTTATCCAAATGTGGCAATGGTCTGTCACTTGCCGCATACCATTATTGGGCTTTGCTGCCTGAGTGAAAAGCAATCAGCTACAAGCTAACCGAATGCCTAATAGGTCTCACTCCATTTGTCTAGCTTATGTTCTTAATTTCTTTAAATGTTTGGGTTCAAAAACCTTTTGACATGCAGCACTGAATCTGTCAGTGAAGAGAATGAATCAACATGGCATCTCAAGTTATTGATTTCTATTTGTGTGTAACAAAGTGCTCAATAAAACTAAATGTTGTCCACTTACCGTCATGTAAGAATGGACTGAGAATCCTCCCTCACGTAAAAAAGAAGATGTGTAAAGGTTAACACACCTCCTCACATTTATACCATGCTCTTGTTTTAATAACCTTCATAAGAAAATCAATATTTACCTAAGCAGGTCAGTGATGTGCAGGCTAGTAACAGTCTGAAAGTGAAACTGTCATGGAAGCCAAGACAAACAGCAAACAAGTCAACAAGTGATAGCAGCAGAGCCAAATACAATAATCTGTTCAACAGACACTCCATGAAAATCAGCACACACTAAAAAAAGAGAGCCGTATGGTTACAGTTAGCAATCCAAAAGGGTTCTTTATAAATAATTCAAAACAAAGAACAGCAGGGTCGTTTTTCAGATTTGCCCTTTAAATTAGAACATAAAGTGATTATACATAAACCCTTTAGTGTTTGCTCTATATGTTATGTTGGGAATTTGGGAGTTCGTTTATTTAACAATATCGTATAACATTCCTCAGTCTATCTGGTTTTAAGAAACTCTTAACAATTTAGTTGATACACTGTGGATATGGACACACAAGAACTTAACTTTAGCTTAGTGCTTTTTCAGTAGACGCTCGATGTCCTTTGTAAGTACACATGTTTACCTCAGGAGTGTTTCAGAATAGTGGGACATCCTGTATTGCAGGAAATGAGTGTTAATCGACAAATATCGTGAAGTGTTTTTCACAGCGAATATGCTGTGTTTACTGGTGACCTTGCTTGGTAAATATTTTCCTGGAAATTCGCTGTATGGCAGGCTTGGATTCATTTTTTTTTTTTTTTTTTTGTGGTTTTACCATGATGCTTTGCAAAGCCAGTGTGATATCATAGACTTTTAGCACCCTAAACCTAATTACAAGCCTTAAGAGCATATAATGCTGATCCTAGTAGTGGGCTAGAAATTAGTGGAAAACTTACATAAACACAAACACAAAACAGAAGGAATGAAGAAAGAAATCAGAAATACATTGTGTATTTGTGTCTTAAAGGTAAGGTCCTATTGTGAGGACATGTTTGTGAACCGGGTGTAATACTGAGCCAACTCCTTTAATAGTATTACCCAGTGTCACACACACGGAATTAGGGGGCAGCCAAAGGGCCCGACGGAGCATGAAAACATACCGGAGGGGAGTTTAAGGCAGCGTATTAATGGTTTTCTCATTTCCTCACCAGAAAAAAGGAAGGACAAAGCCATCACGCAACATCGTCCTGATAAACAGAGAACTTCCGCATTTTCATCCGTCCGTCCCTGATAACTTCACTTCCAGTCTCCCTCCGATGACATCACCTCCGTCACCTTCTGTTCACCTCACCTCATTTCTTTTGCCTACTTCCCGTCCAGATTACATAAATTACTCCGTTTGTTCTTGACCGTTGTATCAGTGCATACTAATTTATTTTGGATCGTCGACAGTATATGGGGAAGGCTCCCCAGCCCTTAATCTGTCTCTCTCGCATTTATTTCTTCACACCAGAGTTCTATGTAGTTGTTGCAAACAGGAAGGTCTGAAGAATCCTCATGCTTTAGTGTTGAGCTTATTTAAGTAGTAGTGGCAGTGAACGAGTAAAAGCATCAGGGAAAAAATAAATTCTACTATTTGATTTGAGACAGGTGAATACCCGCTATCGAAACCTCACTGAATACATGCTTTGTGTCTGCTACTATCTACAAGAACGTACTAATGTGATAGTTAATTTTGTTAATTTTATCTTAGAGAGGTCATGATAATTTAAAGTTTAGCACTACTTCCTAATAGCTCAGGTCCCAGCATAGTCGGTAGACATTTCCCCAGTTGTCATGGACACTTCAAAGAACGTTGCTCCATGATAATAATCCACTCAAAACTAGCTCAGTTTTTCTTTTCCAATTGGCATCAATGCATTTCACCAAGTTTGGGGAAGTTCCAGAACTTTTCCATGATTTCGCCAAACTGGAGATGAAGTGAACTCAGCAGGGTTTACTCATTACTACTGGTAATGTTTTGTTGTGAATACCCCACCATAAGAAAATATGGAATGCATAAGCTTTAATGAGATGGAGGCACACAATTTATATCTTTAGGTGCCAGTGTGTCTGGCCCTGATGAAGGGGTAGCAGTCACAAAACATGGCAATCTTGATAGACAATGGGTAAATATCCAAGGATACAAGTTTTTTTTTTTTTTTATTGTGAATACCATGACTTCATTAATTTTTAACATTCATATACAGTGGTACCTCGGTATACGTCCGGTTTGGAGTAAGTCCAACTTGGTATATGTCCTGTTTGGACACAAAAAATTTTTGCTTGGTATACGACCTTTGTTTGGAATATGACTTGCATGCTAGAACACTGCGCGCTACCCTTGTTTACCTGTCTTGAGACAAAGCCACGACTGCCCACAAGCGTCAGTACGCCAGTTGCTAGCATTCAGTGAACAACCCGCGCTATAACTCTCTGTGAATTTTCATGTGATTTTGTGTTTTTTCGCGTAAATTTGAATTGATTGTTGAAAAGTATGATGGTGGCATGCGTATCCGGGACTTGTCTGCCGCCGAGAACGACGGTATCTACGATTGTGAAAAACAAAGACGTTATTAAAAAGTAAAATGAAATTAAATTTTCATTTATTTCATCTAATTGCTTTTGTATTTATGTATTTTAGTATTAAGTAGTATTTAAATTATTTTATACAACCCCATCAATGTATAATATACCAATAACAATAGGATTTTTTTTCATGGGAATGGATTAAACATTTTCCCTTTATTTCTTATGGGAAAATTTGTTTGGTATACGTCCTGTTTGGTATAAATCCAAGGATCTGGAACGGATTAAGGACAAATACCGAGGTACCACTGTATTTAACATCACAAACCTAAGGATTATTTACCTGATCTGGCTATGTTTCAAAAGTTAAAGTGAAACCTTTTGTGCTCAAGTAAAATATAATTGAAAGAAAGGAAGTGAAATTGTTAGACATTGCAATGTCTAATAATAAAATTGACTTTGCTGTTATTTGTTTTGAATTTGTATATATAATCTCATCTGATCTGGTATAACTGTGTGCACAATTATTAGGCAAGTTGTATTTTTGAGGATTAATTTTAATATGGAACAAACACAGTGCTATCAGTCAATCCAAAATGTTAATAAACCTGAAACCTGAATGTTTCACAAAGGAAATGTGAGTGTGAACATCATCAGGGGAATACATATGTGCGCACAATTATTAGGCAACTATTAGTGTGCAGATTTATTATGCAACTAAAGGAAAAATGAAAATTTTCCCATCTCACTTGTTTATTTTCATCTGTTATGGTGAGAATAATAAACAAACACCTCAAAATTTACAAATAAACATCTCTGACATTTCAAAAAAAATCAATCAATCAATCAATGACCAATATAGCCACCCTTCTTTCCAATAACAGTCATAAGCCTTTCCATTCATGTAGTCTGTCAGTTTCTTGATCTGTTGACGATCAGCTTTTTGTGGAGCAGTGACTACAGCCTCCCAGACACTCTTCAGAGAGGTGTATTGTTTTTCTCCCCCGTAAATCTAGCGTTTAAGAAGTGCCCACAAGTTCTCGATAGGGTTTAGGTCAGATGAGGAAGGGGGGCCATGTCATTATTCCTTCATCTTTAAGGCCTTTACTGGCTGGCCACGCAGTGGAGAACTTCGATGCAAGTGATGGAGCATTGGCCTGCATAAAAATCATGGTCTTTTTCCTGTATCACTCTCGAAGAAAGTGTCTTCGAAAAACTGGCAGTAGGTTTGGGAGTTGATTTTGAGTTCATCTTCAATGCAAAAAGGTCCAACTAGCTCATCTTTAAAAATACCAGCTCATACCAGTACCCCACCTCCACGTTGGAGTGGAGCTCTGTGCCCATTACTGATCCACAGGTCCATCCATCTGGTCCATCAAGAGTCACTCTCATCTCATCGGTCCATAAAACCTTTGAAAAAAATCTGTCTTCAGATATTTCTTGGCCCAGTTTTGACGTTTCAACTTATGTTTCTTGTTCAGTGGTGGTTGGGTTTCAGCCCTCCTTACCTTGGCCATGTCTTTGAGCACTGAACACCTTGTACTTCTGGGCACTCCAGGTAGGTTGCAGCTCTGGAATATGAAAGTACTGGAGGATAATGGGTTCCTGGTAGCTTCACGTTTGATTCTTCTCAAATCTTTGGCAGCTAATTTGCGTCTTTTGTTCTCAACACGTTTCTTGCGACCCTGTTGACTATTTGCAACAAAATGTTTGATGGTTCTGTAATCACACACCAATATCTTAGCAATTCCAAAAGTGCTGCATCCCTCTGAAAGACTTTTTACAATTTTTGACTTTTCAGAGTCAGTTAAATCTCTTTTTTGGCCCATTTTGCCCGAGGAAAACTAGCTGCCTAATAATTCTGCACACCTTGATATAGGGTGTTGATCTCCTTAGGCCACACCCTCCCTCATTACACAAATACACATCACCTGACGTGCTTAAATCCAATAAGCATTCAAGTTAATACAGCTTGGAGTTGGAATATACACATAAAAATGATGATATGGTCAAAATACTCACTTGCCTAATAATTGTGCACACAGTGTAATTGTGATGGTTTTTGATTAACCTTTATATAGAATATAACAGCAACAAAGATTAAACAGCTGATCCCAGGCTCATTAAATTAATGAGGGCAAACAATGTCTCCAGTGCTGCTTTAAACAAAAGCAATAAAGAGAATTTAAGAAGTCTCAGAAATGCAGAAATGGATTTTTTGAAAATAAGTAATAAATAGAAAATGATCTAAATAAATATTTAATTTGTATTTTTATAAGATAAGAAATAAATAGAATGTCTACAGCAGAGGAACTTAAGAACTCTCTGTGTAAAGATATTTTGAAATTCCAGAGTAAGACGTGCTTCAGATTTTCAATGAATTAAAAAGTAATAAAATCACCCAGGTCCGAAAGGATTTTACTAGTTGAACTGAAAGAGCTGAAAGATACCATTTTTAAGCCTTAAATTATATTTATTCTGGTAGTCCTTTTGCATGTAGAAAGTACCTTATAAATACAAAGTTGCTAATGCGACAGGAATCTACAAACAAGCGAGACAAAGATTACTCCTGTAAACGTTGGACGGGTAACAACCTGGAAATGTTTTGTAACAGATTTGTTAACATGCATCCAGACCAGTAGTGTGATGAAGTTGGAACCCAACACTACAAAGAAGTCTTAAAAAAGTCCTAGGCCGTAATTCCAAACAGGCCTGGGGCCTGCACTTCAAGTGAAATGGAAACTGTTTAAAAAATCCTTGTTAAGATATGGTTTATTTTCAAAATAAAACTGATATTTAAAGTTTTTGGGGGTACTAAACTAAACTCTTTTACCTAGTTTTGGCATCAACATCATTTTTGTAATGGTTGGAGTACATTAAAAACAAATTCTCCTTTTGAAGCATTTTTCAGAGCTTTATTTCATGCTTAATTTTTCTTTAAACATCCTGAGCTTGTCAGTTCCTGTATAGTTTTGTTTTAGAGCAAGTTTTTTTTTTTTAACGTCTCATGTGGAAATTTGTCATGACGTCATTTTGTTTTGTTGTTTTTGCCACCATTATGACCAGCCATTTCTATGTTGTTACTGTTGATTGTTGGAGACATGTCTGTGGGGATCATGAAGCATTACATCACTCCTAAGACACTATATAAACCAGCACATCAGTCTTGTCAACATCCAAGTTTGCAGATAAACTTCTTGATGAAAAAAACATCCATTAATCCATTATCCAACCCGCTGTATCCTAACTACAGGGTCGGGGGGTCTGCTGGAGCCAATCTCAGCCAACACAGGGTGCAAGGCAGGAAACAAACCCCAGGCAGGGCGCCAACCCACCACAGGAAAAAAACATATTTTTGTTTTTTGTACGTCTTTTTGGTTTAAGAATTTAGCTTGTATTCTGTTGATTTGACTTTGGTGTGCAGTTTACTTTGTTGCTCTCGGTTTTGATCATGTGTGTTTCAGACCATGCATTTTGTGCTCATCCATTTCTTAATTCTAATCACTCTCCCTTTTGCTTTGCCTAGGCTTGGCATAACAGTTTTGAAGATGGTAAAATATTTCTACATCTTCCAAGAGCAACATCTTGGATTTCTATGGGTGTCACCATTTTGTGGAAATTACCAAGATAGGAAGACCAGAGGCCTCATGTATAAATGGTGCGTATGCACAAAAATTATTGTGTACCCCCGTTTCCATGCTCATATTCCGATGTATAAAAAATAAACTTGGCGTAAAGCCATGCACATTCTTACGCCAGCTCAAACCATAGCGTACACACATTTTTGGCTCAGTTTTGCAAACTGGCACCACTCAGCGTCAAAGCAGTGCTATTGTTCCTGTGTGGTTTACCTTTCTTTTTTAGATTCACAAATTAACTGCATATCATTTTTTAGTTTAAGGCATCTGATTGTAATCAACCTGTAACAATATAATTGTGCATGGCATGGCATGGCCAAACTATTCCAAATACCATAACTGCTTTAGCGTTGTTACTCTCAGTGCACCACTCAGAATATTTTAACCCACTTTATCTTGGTGTTGAATCACAGCTGTACAGCAGCTGTTTGGAAAGCTCCATGGCAGATTGTGTCAAGAGCAGAGAGAATTATAGGGATACAGCATCTAGCACATGCTACCTCAGCCATGAGCACAGTTTATTTGAATAACTTCTTTATTCCTGTAGGGACCTCGCGGTTCAGAAACAGTTTCATCCCAAGAGCTACAAACGCACTCAATCAGTTCATCAAGTGCTCCCGGTAGAACTGTTTGTAAGATAATAAGTACCTCACTTTAAACTCACACTACATTTGTAATATTGTACAATCTGAGCCACTTATGCTTTCATATTATATATTTTTCATTGTTTTATCATATTTTTATTATTATTATTACTGTTATTTTATCATTTTATAGGAAAATAAGTTTATGGAGGATTTGCATATTAAATCTCATTGTACCATACCATAACAATAAAGGAATTTAATTCAATTCAATAGAAGAAAGTGCATATTTACAGATGACTGTCTTCTAAGTCGATTTAGATTTCCAAGCGCTATCTTCGTGGAGCTCTTGATATTATTTTTAAGATGAAATGCAGTAAAGTATATTACATTATATAGATACATTTTTAACTTCATTTAAATAATGTATACTGTTAATAGTTAAACTTGTGGATACAGTGGACAGCGGTAGCAATGAACTGGTGCCTCATTCAGGGATTGTTCCTGCCTCACGGTGTACTCTTACTGGGACTGGCGTGACCCTGGATGGATAGATGGATGGAATAATTAAACATGAACTACGAAGATATTTCAATGTTCCTTAAAAGTTTTGAAGAATCGGCGTTCTAAGCTTACAGATGGTTTGACATTTATCATAGACCTGATTGTGTGGTGATTGGTTACTTGGAAAAAGAAAAAGGAAGGACAAGAATTTGGGGTGCAGCAAGCATCTTGCGGGAGGCAGGAACAATCTCTGGACAGGGCACCAGTTCGTCGCTACCACCGCACCACTGTGCCCCCCCCTTGTTTAATACATGTTTTAATTACAATGGAACCTTGGTTCATGAACGTCTCTGTTCACGTACAACTCGGTTCACGACCAAAAAGCTCGCCAAACTTTTGCCTCGGTTCACAACCACACACTCGGTATACGAACAAGCCAGTTTCCCTTGCCTGCCTGAGCTGAGCTGAGCTGAGAGAGAGAGAGAGAGAGAGAGAGAGAGAAAGAGCGAGCAAGCACATGCCTGCTGGGGAGGGGGAGGAGGAGATTGCTGCCCGTGTTTGCCGAACAAGCCAGTTTCCCTTGCCTGCCTGAGCTGAGAGAGAGAGAGAGAGAGCAAGAGCGAGCGAGCACGTGCCTGCTGGGGAGGGGGAGGAGGAGATTGCTGCACGTGTTTGCCTGCCTATCTGTAGGCTGTAGTGCAAGCGAACCATCCCCCCACCACAGGCAGGCTGAGAGAGAAAGAGAACTGCCTGGCTTTTTCATTTAAGCAAAGCCGCTCCTTGTTCATTGTTTTCAATAAGACTTGCACTCTCTTTGTGCTCTACAGTATTTCGTGTGCTTTTGCAGTTAACTATGGCTTCTAAGCAAGTGAAGAGTGGTGAGAAGAAAGTTTTGAAGAAAATTGAAATCGAAGTAAAGAAAGAAATTACAAGAGGTGGAAAAACTGTTTACCAGTTTACTCATTTACCAATCTGAGAACCCTCGTGCTTTCAAGCAGCACAATGTAAACAAAGCCAGACTGCCAGTGATGTGGAGGGCAAACATGAAGGGTTGGGTCACAAGGAATTTGTTTTTGGAATGGCTGCATGAGGCTTTCACTCCCACCAGCTAAAAGCACCACAAACCCAAGAAATCACAAGAGAGAAAATGCCTGAAGGAAAACACTTCATGCCAGAACTCGACTCATGCAAGGTTAACTTTCTTGGTGGTTTTTGTATTACGGATTTTTCAAAAGTTAATTTTTCAGTTCATAACGCGATTTGTTGCAATGTTACTTTTCTCTTTTTTCAAATGTTTGCTTTTTTCCTTGTGCTTAAAACTCATGAAAGTGTTTACAGATGGAGTTTTTCATAGCGCGATTAGGTGCAATGTTACTTTTCTCTTTTTTCAAATGTTCCTTTTTTTCCGCTGACTCATTTTAAAAACATTGTTTACAGTGATCAGGCTTTAAGTTTAATAGCGTGATCTCCTGCAATCTTACTTTTTTGGTTGCTTGTGAGTTGGTTTTTGCATGCACTTCGGATTTGTTCTGTTCCTTTTTTCCGCTGTGCTTAAAACTCATTTTAAAAAAATGCTGCGCGAGCACGTGCTACAGAGAGATTAGGGAGCGCGAGCGAGCAAGCACAGAGAGAGAGAGAGCGCGGGCAGCTGACAGGGAAGGGATGGGGGGGGGGGATAGTGGGGGGGTGGTGTGTGTGTGTGTGTGTGTGCGCGGTACAGAGAGAGAGAGAGAGCGCGAGCGAGTCAGCTTGTGTAGCTAAGCAGGGAGCCTGGGTGTTTTGTGTCAGTGTTATTCAATGTTTTTACATTAGTTTACTATTACACCATGCATTCTATGGTGTAATTAACTATATTTGTGCTTAATCTTTACATATATTTACATATTTACATACAGTTTGTACGGTCTGGAACGGATTAATTGTATTTACATACAATCCTATGGGTGAAACTGCTTCGGTTCACGACCAACTCGGTTTACGACCAAAGTTCTGGAACGAATTATGGTCGTGAACCGAGGTTCCACTGTAATATAATCATGAAAATTATATCAAGTAGAAATCATAGTATTTAAATTGTTCAGAGAGCTGTAATATCATGAATGTAATGTATTCTGTGTCACACAAAATACAAAGCATTTAACATGCTATTTTACTTAAAATGGGTTTTGAGAAACTATTAAATTAAAAGATTTTAAGATGAAGTTTATGACATTCTACTTTAATGACAAAATAAACAATGTGATTAAAGTGGAAATTTCTAAATTAAAGTTGACATTTCAAACATGTTTTTCCACTTTGTTCCTATTATTTTTTTCTTTTCTCTATTCCCTGATAAGCTTCCATATGACACTCAGACGGTGGACTACCGACTCGTCTTTTCATGGTGACTTTGATAACTGACCACTTCTTTTTTTATTTCATGCACTGTGCGACTTTCTGAACTTGAACTTTCGATCAGCTTCCTTTTGTTGTTTATACCACAAGTTTTTCCTTGCCTCTACTTGGCATTCGCTGAAATTCTTCTTTATTCCCCATGCTTTTGCCATTGTCTTTTCACAGAACGCTGAACTTCAGGGCTATTTATAGTGATTTGCATAATCAAAGAGGTGTAATTCTGGGAGGAGTCTGGGAGGGGCAGCAGGCATGTACACAAGCATTACATTTCACACTGATCAGGATTTATGTAGTGGCAGTGCGTGGAAGTTGGCTTACACACAGTTTTCTGCATCTGATTTTTTTTGTGTGTACTCACATTTACACTTTTGTCTGTAACACCATGTTTTACTGTCAATTCTATGCAAGGCGTTATGCATGAGGCCCCAGAACTGTGTGCCACATGACCTCACAAGTGAAACAGTATAAAGGTCATTGTTGTGAAATTCAGAATCAAGCTGCATGTGTGTTATAAAGATTATTGATGCCAGATTTATGTTCTGAATTTTTCAGTTTCAATTTACTTATTGGGTTTTTTGACGCTATCTTATTTGCTTGTCTGGAAATGACGTTGGCTTGTCTTTTTGACAAATGCCTATCTTCTAGTTTCCTTGCAAAATGGCCCTTGTGGTCTGGCATATTTCCTCTATGTTGGCAGATCACAGTACCCCTTGCCCAAAAAACAAGATAAACAAATACTTAAATATCATTTATTAAATCAAACAAAAGAAATTACAAATGCAAAAAGTAATCACAACTCCAAAGGATCAACAAAAAAAAATCATACAACAAATAACAAAATTCCAAAAGAAATAAAAATATATTCAAAAACGTGACAAAAATAAAAAATAACTATTACAAAAATAATATCAAAAATCAAAATACTGAACAGAGCCAAATATAAAATAGAAAAAATCTAATGAAAAAGTAACAAGAACATGAAAATGTGCAGAGATTGCAAAAATGAACACTGAACTGAACAATATGAGCAGGAACCAATGCTCAGCACAGGAATTTAAATAGGCAGTCTAATCAGCTAGACCTTTGAAACATCAGGAGCCCCCGGCCCCTTAGGTTCATCACACAATTGACAAAACAGACAAGCAACTATATAGGCATGACTAAAAGACATAAAGAAAATTACAAAATAAATGAAAATCAGCAAAGTAATTAATGAAAAACTGGAAACACAAAAATGAAGGAACTAACACAATACACATAATATACAAAAAAAGTAAAGTAAACAAACAAGAATAAAACAAACTAAAGCCAGGAATGAAGCCCTGGGAAAATCATAGCAACTAGAGGGCACATATTGTTCAGGACAGCCAGTCCTGCGCTCCCTGGTCACATTCAGTGCTGCTATGAGGACTTGCTCAGGGACACCAACTGACCTTTGAATGCCAGTCAGGTAGCCTGTGTGGTGTTCTATCAAGTGTGCTTGAATAAGTCTTGTTTTCCAATTGAGGCTCATTCGGAATGACATGTGAATGTCATACTTGAAACACTTAAAAAAGTAACTATTCAGCAACAATGTGAAGCATATTTGGCAGCAATACAAAACACAAGAAAGTACTTGCCTAGAATATATATTTTTTATTCACATATATACTGTATTGCACATTTAGCAATCCAAAGAAGCTGCAGCTTCTGTCACTGGTGTGATGCACCAATGCTACTCCTGCTGATTAGTTTGCCTTCATTAAAATATTATTTAAAAGGATTGACCGGTGCACTGATGCTATAAATGATCTGTAATTTACAAATTCAGTTTCTGATTAGCTTGTCGCTGCCGTTACTCACACACAAGTGCAGTATGTTGTGCCTAGGACGTTTGAGAGGCTTCAGTAACTTAATCTACTGTCACTACATACTGATGCTGCTTGCACATTGCTCAGGCATTGATTGTGGCAGGTTGACTTTGCAATTGTTGGTTTCAGCTAATTGCGCATAAAGTTGAATTTTGCATCATGAAAAACTGGGCTGTTCCATATTAATTTATTACATACAATCCAAGGTTCCTTATTTTTCAAGGAACAGACACACCTTGGATTGCTGTTGAAAGTAAACTGACTTTATTGACATTAAATGAAACCATAAACATTTGTGTGAAAATCATCATCATGAGTGCCAAACTAGATGTCTTAAATGTTATGTTTATGAGTCTATTATACTAGCAAATCATCAATTGCCAAACATTTTGCATTTTTCATAATTTACTAGTAGGAAAAGAAGCAATATGGACTATTACATAATAACTACCTGTACTGTAAAAAGCCCAGGCTCCTAGAAACCATGGATTCTGGCACTTCAATCAATCAATCACATCGGTTGTACATTAGCAGCTACACAAGGTTCTCTTTCTTTGGCGATTTCATTTTGTAGACGTGCTCACCTCTGTTGTCTATCAGCGGCTAAGTGAGTTTCTCTCTCCTTGAATGTTTCATTTTAAGTGAGGTTCTCTTTTGTCATGGTTTCGTTTTGCCTCACACTTTTGGGCTGGACAGACAGACTTCCACATGTAGATGTTTATATATAAGATAATAAAGAGGCTGAATGCATTTAATTATTGAATCTATTAATATATGTTACTCTTTATTATTTTACTAAGTACATACAAATACTGCCATGACTTATTTGTTTCTAATCCTTATTTGTGCTGGTGGTTTAAAAGCTCTGCACAGTACATAATGAAAGGAACACACCGGGGTTGATCCTAGAAGGTCTTGAAGTGTGGCATTTTTTTTTTGTATGTTACTTTAACATCTCTGCACTGCTTTAGTGTTAGAGGTTTACAACATCAGAACAATCTGGACGAGAACAGGCCACCCAGTCCAACAAAGCTCGCCAGCCCTAAGTCAAGTCCTGAAAGTCCCCAAAGTCCCACAGTGCACCACACCACCTGACCTCGAAGTAGTATTTTTTATAAAAGACAATTTTAATATTATGGAACATGCCTTGTTTTATTATTGCTATATTTCTTCCTTTAATCTCTCACTGGGAACAAATGGCATAATAATTTAAATATCACGTATTATTAATTTTTGTTATTTTTCAAAAGAACGCATAGCTTTTAATGTGTAACCACTCTGTAGTGAATGTCATATTAATTTAAATTATACTATAACTAACTGTTCCTGGTCTGGAAATGTTCCTGAGGAAAATGGGAAGTGATATCAGTAGTATTTATGGTCTGAAAAATATAAATCACACATGTGAGGCTTCTAATTAGACCAAATTTATACTAATAAAAGGCAAAGCCCTCACTCACTCACTCACTGACTCATCACTAATTCTCCAACTTCCCGTGTAGGTAGAAGGCTGAAATTTGGCAGGCTCATTCCTTACAGCTTCCTTACAAAAGTTGGGCAGGTTTCATTTCAAAATTCTATGTGTAATGGTCATAATTGGAACCTATTTTTTCGTCTATATACTGTAATAGACTGCAGATCGATGGCCGTGGGAGGCGGAGTTGCGTGTTGCGTCATCACGCCTCTCACGTAATTGAGTGCCTGCCCATATAAGGTAAATATTCGCGGGTGAAGGACTGTGCTTAGCATATTCATAAGTAAAAATATCTGAATCACAAACTGATGTTAATTATATTTTGTCCATGAATACTTATTAACTCTTTCAGGGCTGATGTCAACTTTTGTCAAAATTCAGGACTAGAGGGCGGTAATCAGCTGTAAACTGCAACAAAACTCACCTTTACGTTTTAGTTTGATTCTCTTTACTAGAAGGAAAGTTACATAGCTTTGTTGATTTAACCTCGATTCCCTATGTGTACATGAGTAGCGAAGAGCAAACAACCTCTAAAATGGCACCGACATCTGGCAAGAGACCAAAGCAAATGTGCAAAGCAAAATACTCCATGGACGTTTTACGTAATTTTAGTTGAATAGGACTCTGAGTTTGATGCAAGTGATCTGAAGATCAAAAATGAAAAGTGAGGTACCAGCATCATCTGATCGGTCCCCAGCTGATTGTGGTGCTGAACACTTTCATGTAGCTGATGCGCCTACAGCATCGTTTGCCTGGGAGGACCACCACTTATGATGACAAGAGGTACAAACCAGATTGCATCACACTGCGACCGTCACCTGCTGTGCAAAGACAGCCAGGCAGCTGGCCCATCGTGAATTCCTGCTGACCATCAAGGTGTCCCCAACGCAGCTACTGCCGCCAGAGATGCCTAAAGTGTGCCAACAGCAGCCACAGCACATAGCAACAGACATTTTATGTTGACTTATGTGTGAAACCATTGCTTTGTGTGCTTTTCAGAAAACTGAGTTTTCTGGAAAAAATATTCAGCCCTCAAAGAGTTAAATAATTCCAAATAGTCTGTCCGCTTCCTTTCATAGCTTTTCCAATGGTTGTGCTGCTTCCAGGCATGTATTTTCGTATTAAAGCATTTAACCAATCACATTTCAGCCATCATTTGTTGCCAGGCAGAGAGGCTTTCACAATCCGTTGTGCAGGCACTCTAACACAGGATAAATGTCGATTAACCTGTTGCTTCAACCAATCAGATTTTGAGTTGGTGTCAGTATGGCCCTCTAGCAGGCGTACGGCAACGTCACTGTATTCAGACCCATTGATTGGATAGAAGCCGCAGGTTCAACTTTCAGCATAAGCTTCGATGGCGATAGAACGGGACTTTTTAATGGAACTGAGGCGCACGGATAATCCGTACGACAGAGTGATTGAACTGTTTTTGAGGAAAGAGAGGAGGATGGATTTTGTTTACAAATAATCCGAATTTTTGGTGAGTAAAATGTTGCGATTTTCCTAAATAATATTTCAAGTTTATGAGTTATTATTGATGTTTTTTATGTGTGTCGCGGCTGTGGCTGCAGTACAAAGGAACTTGTTCACCCCTGGTTTCTTTGTTCAATAAAGGCATTTATTGTGGCTACAGGAGTTATCTATCTGCGATGCAGCGGATCTTTATACTGTATTTCTGCATATTAAGATGGTTTTTATAACCATAAATTAGTTTTTGAGGGGCGGGTTGATTCAGATGGAGCAGTATTGAAGGCCTAGGTATGAGATGCACGGTCCGCCAATGGACCAGATGATACGTAAATGTAATGAACATTACAACCCTGAAATAAACAAAACTGTAGAGAGGCCCATGATTAAATGAACGGTAAAAAAGTAAGAGTGAAGCGATGGTGACTTATTGAGGCAGGCAGGCCAGAGCACAATAGCACAGGGCTCGATGTAGTGAGCGTTAAGTCGATCTAAAATGCGCTCTCAGATTCGAAAAAATATATCTTTCAAGTTCTATTTGGATATAAGTAGGTTCTATTTAGTTAACAGAAGTATCTTTGGTAGGAATGTAAGTTGAATTTAGTCTTTACATTTCTACGGTGAAGAAAAATTTATGCAATGATGACTGAATTTAACTTACATTCCTACCAAAGATATTTCTGTCAACTAAATAAAAATTACTTATATTTAAAATTTAAACAGAACTTGAACAGATACGATAGTTTATAATACCCACGCAGCACTAAGTGCACATAAGAGCGGGAGTCATCCGTTTTAACAAGCAGTGTATTGCACTGATACGAAATAGCCTGCCCATTTAATTATTTAGGAATGGATAGATAAATTAAGATTTTGTACAAATAATGTTTTTCTGTTTTCTTCCTCGATGGATTCTGGCACGCCCAGCAACAGCTGCTCGCACCCCAAAGGGTGTATATATCTATACTAATAAAAGGCAAAGCCCTCACTCACTGACTGACTGACTGACTCACTCACTCACTCACTCACTGACTCACTCACTCACTCACTCACTCACTCACTCACTCACTCACTCACTCACTCATCACTAATTCTCCAAGTTCCCGTGTAGGTAGAAGGCTGAAATTTGGCAGGCTTATTCCTTACAGCTTACTTACAAAAGTTAAGCAGGTTTTATTTTGAAATTCTACGCGTAATGGTCATAACTGGAACCTATTTTTCTCCATATACTGTAATGGAGTTCAGCTCGATGGCCGTGGAGGGTGGAGTTGCGTGTTACATCATCACGCCTCCCACGTAATCACGTGAACTGACTGTGAGCGCAGTACGTAGAAAACAAGGAAGAGCTCTAAAAAGCGCTGAAGAAAACATCCATTATACAATTGAAAAGGCAGCGAAACAATAAGAAGCGACAGAGTGACACATACAAGCATATTCATAAGTGCAGCTACTGCGGAAACAAAGCACGGTGTAAACCGTAAGTTTAAATTAAGTTTATAGACATGCTCCCACTGCTGTTTGTCATGCACAGTGACGCATACAAGCATATTCATGACTGCAGCTACTTTGGAAACAAAGCACGGTGTAAACCTAAAGTTTAAATTAAGTTCATAGACAGGCTGCCACTGGCGTTTGTCATGCCCACGACTAATGCGGGATACAAGTTTAATGAGAGGACGCAGGATATAAACGAGAGTTTTGATCACTTTGTAACTAAGTTAAAATTGCTGGTGAAGGGCTGTGCTTATGCAAATTCCGAGAGACTGTCTTTGTGGGGGGATTGACAGTTGAGGCGGGTGGGGGGAGTGACGTCATCCTCTCCCCTCCCATTCACCTCATTTCGCTCTGAGCTGAGCTCCGCAGCTAACGCGGTCTTGCGGAAGCAACTTTGTCACGCTGCCACCATATACTCACAGAAAAATCCACAAGTTAATACACATGCTGTCTCTAGAGTTTCTCCACACTCTGAATCCTCCAGGCACTACTTACAAAAGGTTACATTGACAGTCATGTTACGTTATTTTTAAAATGTTTCCTTTTCTTAGCACAAGCACAGCTGGGAAGCTTCGATGCATGTGCTCCATAACGCGTTAAAAAATAACGCATTTAATCACACTTTGCATTCCAAGCAAAGGAGAACTTCTCTCAATGCATGATTTCCTGGTACACCGATTACATTGATGCACACATCAGAGCTACAAAAATATAAAAGTCGGAAGAAAGCGCGTTGCTAGGACTGATTGGAGGAAAATTTCATTTCAAAAGACTACCCGACGGAGGCCTTGATAAAAGCGTGGTTTTGTGCAAACTGTGCAAAAAGGAGTTTGCATAACACCGAGGCACTTCAACCTTAGGGTACCATCTAAATGCAAAACATGTTACAGCGAACACAGAAACTGTGTATGCTGTTAGCACTAGCAGTACGAGTTTGAGTACCAACAAAAGGTGTCGGCAGCCCAAAACTGATGAAATGACTGGCTTCAGGACCAAAATTAGTAAGTCAACATCAGTCAAACTTACACATTCTCTCGCAAAATGGATTGCTTTGGACTGTAGACCACTAACAATGGTGGAATATAAGGGGTTAGAAAATGTGCTACAGTTAGCGTCAGGTGATCCAACTTTTCAACTGCCGTGCCGAAAGACTATTTCAAGTAAAATTCAACAGCTTTATGACACTGAAAAGCAAGCAAAATTAGATGCATTACAGAAATCGGACTTTGTGGCTCTTGTTGAGGATCATTGGACTTCCGTGACCGTTAGTAGTTTTAATTACATCTAATTACAAAATGTTCAATGATCACACTGTTTTAGCCTAATGTACAAAATAATTTTGGCTAAGGTTACTCAGAGTTTAAAGGTGAAGCTGGTCAAATTACCTTTTATGTTTCTGCCTTATTTTCTAAAGATGAAAAACTGCACTTTATGTTGAAACTTTTCTTATTGTTATTTAAAGACAATACCATTCTGAACATGTACTTAAAGTACTTAGAATACCACTTTATTTTTAAGTCTGACCAATTTTAGCCACGGATGATGATTCTGATTTGAATTGAAATGCAGTTTAAATGCATTTTTTTTTCAGAAATTAAAAGAGCTTGAGTTTACAATATTCATGTCCATGTCTATTATTTGATTCTGTCGGCCACTAAAACCCTTTTAAATTAAAAAAAACATTTGCGCTTTGGGGCAAATTTACGTGTGATTACATGCGATGAATCAAGATTAATTATTACAAAGCCTCTAATTAATTAGATTAATTTTTTTA
>JANRMT010062791.1:222570307-222583747 GCA_026402145.1 Polypterus bichir lapradei
TGTGCTTAAAACTCATTTTTAAAAAAATGTTTACAGCGATCTGGCTGTAAGGCTATTAGCATGAACTCCTGCAATGTTTTTTGGTTGCTTGTGGTTGGTTTTTAAAGTTCAGATTTGTTCTAATGTTCCTTTTTTTTTGTGTGTGTGTGCTACAGAGAGAGAGAGAGAGAGAGAGTGCGCGAGCAGGCTGAGTAGGGAGCCTGGGTGTTTTATGTCAGTGTTATTCAATGTTTTTACATTAGTTTACTATTACACCGTGCATTCTATGGTGTAATTAATTATATTTGTGCTTAATCTTTACATATATTTACATATTTACATACAGTTCTTGCGGTCTGGAACAGATTAATTGTATTTACATACAATCCTATGGGGGAAACTGCTTCAGTTCACGACCAACTTGGTTTACGACCAAAGTTCTAGAACGAATTATGGTCGTGAATCGAGGTTCCACTGTACTTACAATTTATTCATATGAAAATATGATGGGGAAACATCTAGACTTTTGCAGCCATCTACTAGAATACTTCACCACAGCCCAATCAATTTTCTATCAAACACATAAACACAAATCACTTGGCATACAGAAATGGTGTTTGCAACAACTTAGACAATGATACACTAATGCCTCAAAAATGTTTCTGGGTGGGAGTCAAGCATGTTAGAGTAGTGGAGGGGATGAATTATTGTCTGTTGGGTAAAAAGAACTAATACATGCTTTGAAATCAGAAAGAGCCAAAAAATAGGAAAAAGATATCCTCATACTGATGGAGTGAGGGACTGAGTATGCGAATGTCTTTTATTTACTTTTTAGTGCATTTAAGATTGGAAAACATTTCATTCTAAAATTTCATAACATCAATTTGGCACCCCCTGGATGCTGCGCCCGGGGACAGATGTCCCCCCTTGAACCAGCTACTCCACTGCTCATACCTCACCAAACAGAAATTAGCAAATAGCAAATGAACGAGAGATATTTCATTTATCTAACAAATTCAGAAAGTAATCAGACCACTTTACTTTTTCACGTTTTGCTATGATGAAGGTCAGGTCATGTCAGATCAGTATGGGGAGCAGGCACTGGTACAGCGCGTTGCTGCACCCACCACACGACAAAACAGCTCGGGATCCTAGTTGGCAACCCCCCACGCTGACACACAATCCAGTCCCATCCTCTGAAAATGACCCTATATCTGCCGCAGCCAGGTGTTATGTGGGCATCCCCTGGGCCTGATCTAGCCTTTGGTGTCCTCAACAATGAGAATCGTACGAGCTGGATCAACTTGCGACACATGGCTGTAGTGCCGTAACTGATGCTCCCTCACAATGCAGGTAATGTGCCTCATTTGGGACTCCATGATCAACCGCTCATTTGACACAAAGTCAAACCAATAGTACCCAAGGATTCTCTGTAGAGACACAGTACCAAAGGAGTTCAGTCTTCATCTCAGGTCACTGGATAGCGTCCATGTCTCACAACCATATAGCAAGACAGGAAGCACCAGGACTCCAGGAGCGCCACACCCCCATTTCCAGCGACCTCTTGACCCCCCATGCTCTCCCGATCCATCTACTGACTTCATAGGAAGAGTCACCAGACATGAAAGTCACTGCCAAGGTAAGTAAACCTCTCGACAAGGTTGACATATGATGAAGCCTTGTGCTAAATTCATTTGAACTCATTCATTTATTTTCCTCATCGAGCAATACTCAATCCTCTAGAGCAGGGGTGTCAAACTCCAGGCCTGGAGGGCCGCAGTGGCAGCAGGTTTTCATTTTAGCCCTTTTTGTAATAAATTACCAGTTTTCACTGCTAATTAACTTCTTTTCTTTAGCCCTGTTTTTAAGGATTCAGTCCCCTGAATTGATTCTTTTCTTCATTAAATGACAGCCAAACAGAAATGAGACATGAAATGAGCCAACAGATGACTAATTAAACTGGGGATTCAAACTCCAACCAATTACACTCCAACCAGTTTCTTAATGAGATGCTGATTCTTGCTGTTAATTAAACCCGTTATTTAATTCCAAGGCTTGTTGCTATTTTCATTCTGCCACAGCAGACATTTCCAAAACTGTTGATTTTCTGTTTTACTGAGACGTTCACCTTTCTTTATTTTCAGCTATTGTGTGATGGGCACAGGTTATCCGGTCATGTGGCGGCTTGTTTTGTGTTTTATTATTGTTTGGCTGCTAATTAAGGAAAATGAAACAACTAAGGGGTCTGAGTCACTTCAATTAAAACAAAGTCCATGTGAGGGGTGTAAGGGGTCCTGCACAATGCTGCAGGCCTTGCGGGCACTGCGTTTGTAAAATATGTCCTGTAGTGAAGGGAGAGGCACCCCAATAATTTTCTCTGCTGTCTTCACTATCCTTTGCAGGCGCTTGTAGTCGGATATGTTGCAGTTGCCATACCAGACAGTGATGCAGCTGGTCAGAACACACTCAATGGTGCCTCTGTAGAACATGGTGAGGATGGACGGGGGAAGACGTGCTCGCTTCAGCCACCTCAGGAAGTGTAGTCTCTGCTGGGCTTTCTTGATTAGTAATGAGGTGTTAAGCATCAACGTAAGTTCCACAGTTATGTGCACACCAAGGAACTTGGTACTCCTAACAGTCTCCATATCTGAACCATTGATGCTGAGTGGGATGTGGGCAGGATGTGATTTTCTGAAGTCCACGATTATCTCTTTTGTTTTGTCGACATTGAGAGATAGATTGTTGTCTTCACACCATGCGGACAGCCGTTCCACCTCATCTCTGTATGCTGTTTCATCATCCCTGCTTATCAGTCCCAGCACTGTCGTATCATCTGCAAACTTAATGATGTCTTTGGTGTTGTCCATGGCTGTGCAGTCGTGAGTCAGCAGAGTTAAGAGCAGTGGACTAAGCACACAGCCCTGTGGCACTCCAGTGCTCAGTGTGATGATGCTGGAAGTGTTGCAGCCCATCCGAACTGACTGGGACATCTAAGTCAAAAAGTCCAGGATCCAATGGCAGAGGGTGGTGATCAGGCCCAACCTGCTCAGTTTTACAACCAGCTTTTGAGGGATGATTGTGTTGAAGGTAGAGTAAACACCAAGCAGCCTTCCATTTGTCTTTTACTGAGGAGAAGCTTCTGTCTAGCTACTCTGCCACAAAGCCCAGATCAGTGGAGTGTTGAGTAATGGCTGCCACCTTTGGAAATTTCTCCCATCTCCACAGATGATCTCTGGAGCTCAGCCAGAGTAGCCATCTGGTTTTTGGTCACCTCTCTTAACAAACCACTTCTTGGTCAGCTCTAGGAAGAGTTGTGGTTGTTCCAAAGCTCTTCCATTTAAGAATTAGAAAGGCAACTGTGCTCTTGGGAACCTTTAATGCAGCAAAAATCTTTTTGTAGCCTTCCCCAGATCTGAGCCTTGACACAATCCTAGCTGTCACAGTTCCAGAGAGGCACAATGAACGTGAATTGTTTTTGGCATAAAGGAGCCACTGTAGCATTGATGCACTTCAGTTGAATAATCTCTGGGCTGAAAGTACATTTTTTGGTTTAATTTTTACAAGGATGATTATTATATTTGTTTGTTTCTCTAGTGTGTGCATTTTGCATTCTAAACTTGAAATGAGGCTTTGCCTACAAAACGTAGTCTCAGCACACCTCTGAGGCCTAGAAAACAATCTGTCTTGTTGCAACTAAAAAACAGGCTTCAGCCTACATAGACTATGAAGAGAGAAAAGGCCCAGAATGCACTCACAATGGCAAAAAATATGAAAAGGAAGGAGGTAAACTGTGCTCAAAATAATAAAACATAGTTTCTTTATTTTGAAAAAATGTATGACATGAAAGTATATGGTGATCAAAAAGAGATTATGCTTAAAAGGAGGATCTGAGCTAACAAACCTAGTCTGGATCCCAATAACCATAATCCTTTTAACAAAGTCAAAGTTCAAAAACCAAAAATAATTGAAAAGAAGCACTTTACAAAGGTTATATAAAGAAAGCCAAAACAGGAGAGTTTACAGTCAATGTTTCCATTAATCATCAGTGTTTGAGGGTGGTGCCTCAGCTGTGGCATTTACTGCTGTGATATTTCCACCTACATGGCACAAGTGACATAATGCATTAAAATAGAATAAACATTAAAAAATGCAAGAAAATGAATTAACTAAGTAATATTTGTCAATGCATTGTGACAGGTAGGGGGTGCCACTGAGCCCAGACTCAAGATGCAACGCATGTTCACAGCCAAGGGTTCAACAATAAATACATTTTATCATTCACACATGCATGTTTCGCCTGTTTCAGTTTTCTTCAAAAATATGGACATGCACAGTTCATATATTAATTCTCCTCTGCTATGCTTCAGGCAAGCCTTGTCCTCAACCTTCCGACTCCAGCTCCCCTGGATGAGGTTGATCAGCTTCTGGGAGTACTTCTGGTATCACATTATTACACCCTCAAAGCACTTCTGGGTCAGGCAGAACCTCCTTAAAATTTGTGAGCCCTCTCCCTACAGCTCCCTCTGGTGCCATCAACATACTCTGACATGGCTGTCCATGCGGACTACAAGACTAGAATATGAGAACAGGCCATTTAGCCCAAAAAAACTCGCCAGTCCTATCCACTTCTTTCTTCCAAAAAAACATCAAGTCGAGTTTTGAAAGTCCCTAAAGTCCTACTGTCTACCACACTACTTGGTAGCTTATTCCAAGTGTCTATTGTTCTTTGTGTAAAGAAAAACTTTCTAATGTTTGTGCGAAATTTACCCTTAACAAGTTTCAAACTGTGTCCCCGTGTTCTTGATCAACTCATTTTAAAATAACAGTCTCAATCCACTGTACTAATTCCCTTCATGATTTTAAACACTTCAATCATGTTACCTTTTAATCTTCTTTTGCTTAAACTGTAAAGGCTCAGCTCTTTTAATTCAACCCCTGTAGCTCTGAATCAGCCTAGTCGCTCTTCTCTGGACCTTTTCTAGTGCTGCTATGTCCTTTTTGTAGCCTGGAGACCAAATCTGCACACAGGACTCCAGATGAGGCCTCACCAGTGCGTTATAAATGTTGAGCATAACCTCCTGTGACTTGTACTCCACACATCAAGGCGCTATATAACCTGACATTCTGTTCTGTAATGCTTTCTGAACACTGTCTGGAAGTCAATAGCTTAGAGTCCACTATGACTCCTAAATCCTTCTCATAAGGTGTATTCTCAATTTTCCGACCGCCCATTGTGTATTCAAACCTAACATTTTTACTTGCTATGTGTAATACTTTACATTTACTGACATTAAATTTCATCTGCCACAAATCTGCCCATGCCTGTATGCTATCCAAGTCCTTCTGTAATGATATAACAGATTCCAAATTATCTGCTAATCCACCTATCTTGGTATCATCTGCAAACTTAACCAGCTTGTTACTTATATTCCTATTTAAATCATTTACATATATTAAAAACAGCGGCGACCCTAGCACTGACCCCTGTCAAACACCACTCTTAACATTGGCCAGTTCTAATGAGGTTCCTCGCACCATCACCTTCACCTACACCCTGCGAGGGTGCAAATGGGAGCTCTACCCAAGTGATGCTGCCATCTGACATACTGGGGGACTACATGGCTCCAAGAGACAGACCTTCCCAGTCTTTTGTGTTATATCTTCCCAGCCAGGAATGGTATCAACAGCTACCCCAGATGTGACACTTTTCCTTCCATATCCTTTCTTTATGACCCTCTCTCTGGGTAAGTAACCAACCTTCCTCCTGATCGAGTTTCCAGTCTGTTCACCTTGGTACTTACAACATGAAAAGAGAAAACAAAACATATTAATATTTAGCAAATAATAAACAGACAATCATACAAAGATTCAGTAAATGAAAAAACAACTTTTCATCATTTCATCTTTTCCGACATTTGTTAGGGTCACAGTCATGACTTTCTAATAACTTGCTTTCTTATAATTGTTATGATTTTACAAGTTTCTGCTCATATTGAACACTGTTAATTTCTTTTTAAGGTTGTTATTATTTTTTATTGTTAAATTAATGATTTCCATACTTCCATTTCATTTATTGTTTCTATCTGCTGTGGATATTTTACAATTTGTCTGCACGTTTAGTTAGTGTTAAAACTACTTAGGGAATAATAACTTTTCCATTGTGTGATATGGACCTTTGAACCTGATCCATCCATGAGGCTAAGTCTTCATATTGGACAAAAACTTTATTTTTTTGGGTGTTTTCACTCCGCTGCCTTTTTGACTTGCTAAATTTCCTCTGTCCTGAATGATTATGACTGATTCTTTATTTCTCATGTTTACATGAGATTGATTTGAATTACTGGTTTAACCTGCGTGGAGGGCTAGTGTGGTACAAATCAAACATATTAATTAAAGAAAGACACTTATCCTGTACTAGGACAAGTTGGATAAAACCCCTTTGAGGCAGAAACCAAGTAAGAGGAAACCTGTTCATTTGTTCTTTAATTATCCCTTCAGCAAATGCCGAAGAGGGAGTATTCAACAGATTAATCTGTTAGAAAATTAACAAAATGTGGAATGGTCTGCCTGTTACTATAAGAGATGCCCCTTCAGTCTCAGCTTTCAAATCCCAGCTGAAGACTCACTACTTCAGTTTAGCATATCCTGACTAGAGCTGCTGATTAACTGTACAGACTGCATCTCTGTTGTTAGTCATTAGCACTAAAACATTGTAACGGCCGACCCCTTTACCCAGCCGGCAGCTACACCTCCAAGACCTGTGGCCTGGATAATGTACTGAGAAATAATCTATCAAGCCGTACTTCTAACCAATTAAACTTTTCCCCACAATCGACGGTGTAAATATAAGTACACAAAATCAGGATGTAAAATTAAACGGATTAAATGTATTAAATAAAACAAGACATGCAAAAAACAGAAAACAGATATAAATAGAAATATCCCTCCACCCCAGCAACAACAAGACAGCACCAAATATAAATACAACAAAACCCCTCCCTTGCCCCTGTAACATATAACACACAACACGAATAACAAAATGACTGATAAACTGAATGATTGTGAACTTGAGTCCGATTGTAAAACTGTCCTGAAAACGGATGACTGAACTAGAGGTAAATGCGTTGTATGATTTTCCCGGCGATTGGAGCAACCTCACCGTGATTCCTCGGCGTATGGTGGATAGTGAATCGACCCCGGGGTCTCAGTAGGTGGAGGTTGAAAAACAGTCCGGCAAAATGAAAAGCAAACTGGTGAAAAGGCGCGATGTGAAAAAACAGCAAGCAAGTTGAAAAGTGGTTGAAACAAAATGGTCTTCCTTCTCCTTCCTTCCCCATTACTTAAATAGTCTGTGACGGCTGTGATTGATTAATTAAGAACAGGTGTTTTCCAGGTTTGCGGCTGTGGTCTCCTTCCATCATCCGTCCTCCTTTACGAGGACGGCATTAACTGATACACATACAAACAGCAAATGGGACAATGAAACGAGACGCACTCAGAACTGACATTTAACACTAACTATGTGGCCCCGCTACAACATAAGTAACATGAGAGTTAGAATTGGATACTAACCCTCATCTATTCTGTTCCTCTTCTCAAGTACTCAAATATGGTACTTGGTGCCACGGCCCACCTGCCAAGTTGTTTTGCCTGCCATCTCTGATGGAGGATCGCAGGAATTGTCGGGTAGAGGGGTCCTTTCATCGGATTGGCTGACCCAGCACTTATTCAGCTGTGCAATGGCCAATAGATGGAGGCAGCATGATGGCCAAGGTCTTCAGGACTCTAAACAAATCCAAATCATATTATGGGATATCATCTACTGTTGAATTCTGCTTTGTACTTGTAATATTTTTATTTTACTATTATACTGTATTGAGTATTACTTGTCTTTTGTTCTGTGTATTGTATTGTATTTACCCCCTTGTTTTTGACACCCACTGCACACCCACATACCTGGAAAGGGGTCTCTCTTTGAACTGCCTTTCCCAAGGTTTCTTCCATTTTTTTCCCTACTAGGGTTTCTTTTTTTGTTGAGTCAAGGCTTGGGGGGCTGTCAAAAGGCAGGGCCTGTTAAAGCCCATTGCGACCCTCTTTCTTTGGGCTATAAAAAAAATAAATTGTATTGTATCAAAAAAATCATGGAGGAGGTCTTTTTTGTAAACAACTGAATTTGCATAATAACAGTGCTGATTAATGCATACACATCACCTGACATTTACTCTGTTTGGTCAGATGGCTTACACATGCAAATAACTTTTCATATCTCTTAGATTTCAGCTATTACTCTTGAAATTTCTTCATATGTGACAACTGTCCCCTCTTGTTGTTTACAGGACATCTGCTGATCTCTTACTCATCTCCTAGTGCATTTTGTGTATGACCTCCTACTACATCCTTGTCTTGGTTTATCACATTCTCCTTTACTTGGTTTCCTGATATGATTGAACAGGCTTGATCTGCACCACCACCACCTGATTAAGGCCCCATGCAGTCCTTACATTGATGGATTGAAGGCCAGAGGTCCACATGACCGTCATCATCTAATTCTTCCATGTGAAGTCTGAGGACTAATTTAGATCATTTATGTTAGATAGAATGCTCAGTCATGGCTGGGTGGTCTCGTGACCTCAGACCCCCTGCAGATTTTGTTTTTTGTTTTCTCCAACCCTCTAGAATATTTTTTTTTTCGGTTGTTGTTTCTGTCCTCTTGGCCATCGGACGTTATTTTATTGTTTGTAACTTAGTATTGTCTAATTTTATTTTTATATTTTTCTTTTTTTTCTTCATCCTGTAAAGCACTTTGAGTTACATCATTTGCATGAAAATGAGCCATAGAAATAAATGTTGTTTTCTATTTCTTAAGATGAATGCTATGTTACCACTTAATTATCCTCTCACACTAGTTGGGCTATTACTGCTAATTTTACAGGCATGCTGTTAAAATGGACTGCTGAGCCCCATGCACTTTGCATTGGCATTTGTGTTTTGTCCTGTTTTTTTGCCAAGAGTAATTTGATGGTTGTTCACAAGGAAATTTAATGAGAGGACTGAGAGAAGAACTGATTGCCAGAATCAATCAGGGTCAAAAGCTTTTAAATCAGAGCTAACCAAAACACCAAAACCTAACTGAAAATTAGAAAATATTAATTGTCGATAGATAGAAATTGTAAGAATTCAGAATCTTAGTGTGTATAACTACTGTAGGTCCCATAGGGATAGGAGGCCATAATGGATAGACTGGCCAATTAGTCATACCTGGAGCAGTTCATTCCCTCAAATGAGAGGTGACAGTGTCATTCAGGGCTGAACCTGATTAGGACACCCACAGGGTGGCATGGGAGTTGAAGTCTGGAAACACAGCCTTGTAGGGGTCTTTGGCAGGACCGTCTTAACAGCATACTGGGGCCCCTACCTACACAACCACTCACAGAAATAAAAATGTAAACGGTTGATAAAATTAAACACATATTTATTGTATTGGTACTTCCAAAAAAATCAGTGTTTAAACATTAAACACCAACAATTCATCAACACAAATGTTTGAACAATATAACATGAGCCTTGAAAAACACAAAAATGTTAACATATAAATGATGCTTAATTGGTAAACCATACAGATGGAGATGGCACAGTATGAAATTACTATGAATTATTTATTATTAATCAACACAAACATTTGCAAAATTTCTTTGCAGAGAATTGAGTTGAAGTGACGATAACATATACGCTTCTACGTTATGTAGTGCGTGAGATCCGTACACATACATGCACGTGAGGCTGCAGAGGTGACCATGATACTAAATAAACTTGTAACACAGTGACAAATATTTATAGTTTAGTATAGTATTTATTTATTGACAGCAAGTCATAAAATCCATAGATTAGCATGGTGCCCCAATGCTTGTGGGGCCCCTGGGCAACTGCCCAGTGTGGCCATACGTTAAGACAGCTCTGGTCTTTAGGTACTACCAGAAGGTGCTGCCAGTGGAGGACTGCACTGGTTTCCACACAACATGGAAATGCTGAGTATGACACCGGAAGGAGTTTCTAGGTCGGATTTAAAAGAGAGCCTTCATTCTCACTTAATTGAGTCAGAGTTGGGAGGCAGTGGAAAACACTCTACGGGAAGTGGAAGGAAAGAATTTGTATTTGTGCATTGTAGCTGGTGATTGCATAAAGATGGTGCTGGAGACAAATAAAAACCTTTTTATAGAACCTGGAATCGTGTTAGGTATTATTGTGTCTGTGGTTTGGGGGTCTTTGGCGCCTTCTTGTGGTCACCCTACCTTACCTCAAAACCTTTACCTTCCTTACCTTGAAACGTCTGTTTCCATTACTGTACATGAGAAATCTCATAGAATTAACAATGTTTTGTTTTGATTTTGGTAATTTTCCAGCGATTACTTCATTGAGTAATTTCGCTTTAGCTTGTTTCGTTTGACTTCATTTAATGGCCCATCCTTCAAAAGTTTCAAGCCTTTTCATCAGAATGTAACCCTCCACTTACCGAATCTTTCTCATTCTTACTTTCTTTCTCAATGTCCTGTGATGTCACTTGGTGTCACCTCTGCTTTGGTGAAGTTGTTCTTTCTCGCCCAAGAATGGAATGTGAGAAGATCCATGACTTTTGTCATATTCAATGTAGATAAGTGGCACTAAACTGCAGAATGGATGGCTAGATAGCCTCTGTCAGATGACTCTTGACCTCCCTTCATCCCAGTTTCCTCTGAATCCATAATTCTGTCCTTACTGAATTTTCTTTCTGAGTAGACTTTTGCTTTGCCATCTTACCTTGCTATCTGACCTTACCTTTATCTGTTGAAATGTTAAAATTATCTCATGTCTTTACTTCTTAGAGGTTTTAGAAACCAACTAAAGTGCTCGGTGGATAAACTACTGTATAAGAGCTGTCATGCGTGTGCGCCAGAGGAGCTCCTTTCAGGCTCTGTCAAGGTACAGCACAGGCCAAAAGTTTGGACACACCTCCTCATTCAATGTGTTTTCTTTATTTTCATGACCATTTACATTGGTAGATTCTCACTGAAGGCATCAAAACTATGAATGAACACAAAATAACTGAAAACATGTTTTATATTCTAGTTTCTTCAAAATAGCCACCCTTTGCTCTGATTACTGCTTTGCACACTCTTGGCATTCTCTCGATGAGCTTCAACAGGTAGTCACCTGAAATGGTTTTCACTTCACAGGTGTGCCTTATCAGGGTTATTTAGTGGAATTTCTTACTTTATCAATGGGGGTGGGACCAGCAGTTGTGTTGTGCAGAAGTCGGGTTAGTTGGACGATCATTTATTTTTCAACAGGACAATGACCCCAAACACACCTCCAGGCTGTGTAAGGGCTATTTGACCAAGAAGGAGAGTGATGGAGTGCTGTAAATGGTCATGAAAATAAAGAAAACACATTGAATGAGGAAGTGTGTCCAAACTTTTGGCCTGTACTGTATGTAATACCTGCCAGGATGAGAGGGGCATGCTATCACTAACATTGCCATCTCCTTCTTTGCCTGCAGTGTGGAGAAACCACCCAGTAAGGACATTTGACTCTGCTCCTTCCAATTCTCAATCCATAAAAGCCCAGAAGGAGGAGTCATTTTTGGTAAGACCGACCATCTAGACGGCCCCTGCCCCTGACTACTGGCTAATTGTCTAATATTTTGTTTTGTAGCCCAAGGGCAAAGATGCCAAAGAGTGAACCTTTTTGTTTTGTCAAAATCTTAAATGGGAAGACCTGGTTGGCGGCCCAGATTTTCTTCTGGTACCCTGTCATTCCTGTCACAGAGGATATAAATTTATTGCACTTAATATACTTTTTTATATTAATTAGGTATTTATTTATTTTTTATAAGGTTTATATTTGTGAACATATACAGCACACCTAAATTTTAAAAGAATAGAGCAATCCATATAAAAAATAATTAAAATGGACAGAATAGTAGCAAAAGAAGGAGTCACAGAAGTGCACAATTCCATCTTTAGACTTCTTGTACTTTATATCTATACTAATAAAAGGCAAAGCCCTCACTGACTGACTGACTGACTGACTGACTCATCACTAATTCTCCAACTTCCCGTGTAGGTAGAAGGCTGAAATTTGGCAGGCTCATTCCTTACAGTTTCCTTACAAAAGTTGGTCAAATTACCTTTTATGTTTCTGACTTATTTTTTTAAGAAGAAAAACTGCACTTTATGTTGAAATTTTGGTTATTATTATTTAAAGACAATACCATTCTGAAAATGTACTTAAAAGTACTTAAACTACCACTTTATTTTTAAGTCTGCTCAATTTTAACCAGGGATGATATTTTTGTTTCTGTTTTGAATTCAAATGCAGTTTAAAAGCATTTTATTTTCAGAAATTAAAAGAGCTTGAGTTTACAATATTCATGTCCATGTCTATTATTTGATTCTGTCGCCCACTAAAACCCTTTTAAATTAAAAAAACACATTTGCGATTTGGGGCAAATTTACGTGTGCGATTACATACGATTAATCAAGATTAATTATTACACAGCCTCTAATTAATTGGATTCATTTTTTTAATCGAGTCCCACCCCTAATATATATATGTAGATATATATGTAGATTTGTATATATATATATATATATATATATATATGTGTATATACAGTATATATGTAGATATGTATATGTGTATCTATACTAATAAAAGGCAAAGCCCTCAATCACTCACTGACTCACTGACTGACTGACTGACTGACTGACTGACTCATCACTAATTCTCCAACTTCCCGTGTAGGTAGAAGGCTGAAATTTGGCAGGCTTATTCCTTACAGCTTCCTTACAAAAGTTGGGCAGGTTTCATTTCGAAATTCTACGTGTAATGGTCATAACTGGAAGGTATTTTTCTCCATTTACTGTAATGGAGTTGAGCTTGACCGCCGTGGGGGCGGAGTGTCGTGTGACATCATCACGCCGCCCACGTAATCGCGTGAACTGACTGTCAACGCACTATGTAGAAAACCAGGAAGAGCTCCAAAATGCGCTGAAGAAAACATGCATTATATAATTGAGAAGGCAGCGAAACAATAAGAAGCGAGCGATTGACATATACTACCATATTCATGAGTGCTGCTACTTCGGAAACAAAGCAAGGTGTAAACCTAAACTTTAAATTAAGTTAATAGACAGGCTGCCGCTGGTGCTTTTCGTGCCCACGGGTAATGCGGGATACAAGTTTAATGAGAGGACGCAGGATATAAACGAGAGTTTTGATCACTTTGTAACTAAGTTAAAATTGCAGGTGAAGGGGTGTGCTTATGCAAATTCCGAGAGACTGTGTTTGTGGGGGATTGACAGTTAAGGCGGGTGGGGGAGTCACGTCATCATCTCCCCTCCCATTTACCTCATTTCGCTCTGAGCTGAGCTCCGTGGCTAACGCCGTCTTCCGAAGCAACTTCGTCACACTGCCACCAAATAC
>JANRMT010062791.1:222607158-222621430 GCA_026402145.1 Polypterus bichir lapradei
ATATAGATATATATATATATATATATATATATATATATAGATATAGATATAGATATAGATATAGTGATATATATAAATATGACAACAACACTCATATCAATTACAAAACAATTACATTAACAATCATGTTACGTTATTTTTAAAATTTTTCCTCTTCTTTTTCATAACTTCTTTTATACACTACTTCTCCGCTGCGAAGCGCGGGTATTCTGCTAGTATGTTATATATTTAATGTGACTGGGATGCGTGGAGACGCTCAGATTGAGATTCTGCTACTGAACTCCACGTATAACAACTTCATGTTTCGATAGTCTGGTACAGCTTCAGGTCTTTTTAGTTTAATTAAGAACACCTTACACAAATAAGAATAGATTACCAACATTTATTCACCACATTTTAGAAGAACTAACTGACAATTTATAGTTGTTAACAGGTTTTATTAAAACATTTCCTCTAGCTTCATAACCCACAGTATTCCAATCAATCACATTCCCTTTAGGCTCAGTATGTCCTTGACTGACAAGACATAGTTCATCAGACGATAGCACGTAGTCCCACAGATGAACGCTGGTTATTTCCCCAGTAAAGCTTTGCTTTTTGTCAAACTCATTCCCCAGATTATCCTGATCTTGTCCCAGAATTACAATTCCCCCATCCTGAACCTTGTGTCCTTGTCTATAAACTTTCCTGCCACTACTTTTACCATCAACCCAAACGGCAATCAGTCCAGATGACGACTCCCATGTTACACACAGATTTGTCCAGAATGTGTTGAGATGAGGAAGTTTGAAACTTACAGGATTTGAGTGAAGCAAGTAAACATTAAAAATTCCATATTCAAACCACAGATTTAGTGCATCTCCTGAGTTATAATAGGAAAATAGGATAGTTTCCCGCAATAAATTTAACTCCGATGTGAGGCTCATGCAGAGTGTGAAGGCTGTGAAGCTCATGGGCTTAGCTGGACGGAGTATCACATAACTGTTGTCAGTTTCCTCAGGAAAAATCAATGACATCTTTTTAAGACCTGTGAAATAATAAAAAAAGAATGTTACTTTTATATTAAACCAGCTGTCCCCTGTGGCTCCGCCCGTGTATTCGTGAAATAAGACAAACTTTAAAAATCAATAAACAAACAGGTATCGCTAGCTAAGTGGAGGCAAGGCAGGCTACAAAACATGGCCAGGGGTATTGTATACCGACTCAAATGGAGGCTGGTGTGTGAGTGAGGAGGGCCCTGCCCGGCTCCCCACTCCTGACATCACACATCCCCCTCCCTTAGGTCCGCAGCCTCTGTGTGGGATTAGCACGAATATATCACTCATGCAAGTGAACTATGATATTTAGCGTGATGAGAGAAGTTGCAAAATCAACTGGAATGTTCAAGCAAATTACAGAAAAAAAAATCTAAATCCATTAAGTAGTTCTCTCGTGAAAAGCGGACAGACAGACAGACGTTGGATTTGATATATATACAGAGATTAAACATTTCTAAAAATAAAGGCAGGCATGGTGGGACAGTGGTAGTGCTTCTGTCTTCCAGTAAGGACACCAGGGTTGTGTGGCGTTTGCATCTCTGCATGGGTTTCCTTTGGCTGCTCCAGTTTCCTGCAACTGTGCAAAAACATGATGGTTAGGTGAATTGGTGATGCTAAATTGGCTGCAGTGTGTGTGTTCACCTTGTGATGCACTGCCACCCTGTCCAGTGTTTGTTCCTGCCTTGCTCTTCATGTTAGCTGAGATAGGCTCAATGCACCCAGCAATCCTGGTCTGGATTAAGCAGATTGGAAAATGACATGGCAATTTCTAAACAGCAACAACAACAACAACATTTATTTATATAGCTCGTTTTCATACAAATGATGGAGCTCAAAGTGCTTTACAAGATGAAGAAAGAAAAAAGAAAAAATATAAAAAGAAAATTAGGCAATACTAATTAACAAAGAATAAAGTAAGGTCCGATGACCAGGAGGACAGAAAAAAACAAAACAAAAAAACCCCAATGGACTGGAGAAATAAACAAAATCTGCAGGGGTTCTGAGGCCATGAGACCACCCAGCCCCCACTGGGCAAAAATGTTCTAAATGTTTTGCTGATTACTGAAGGACACTACATCTAGACAAGCTCTTCCTTTTGCCGGTATTCTAACATCGGAAATGCAGCAATAGAACCAAACATTCCATTTTACATCAAAGCACCAATTGAATGAAAACTAAGCTGTAAACTGGATGGATACTCTTTTTTAAAAATTCTAATAAAAGACAGAACTCTCTCTCCCCCCTTTTCACCCAAAGTAAGCTCTTGGCTTTCTTCATCTAGAAGAACAGGTAGATTCTCGAAACACAACAATGTTACTAAGACTTTATCACACATGCTCAAGGGTATTTTTCCCCATTGGAATCAAAGCTATACTAAGCTGCAAACAGACGGACTATATGAAACATTCTAAGGTCCAGCTTAGCCTTTTAGCTTTCCCAGAATGCACTCTTATTCATCTTGACGAGTCTTTCATATTTTTGTCATTTACTTCAAATTTATCCATTGAAAAAAGTTAAAGCACCCTCCCCCCCATTCCCATACAGCAGACTGCCAAGTTAGAGTCCAAACAATGTTTATCAATCTGTTTCTGAATGAAAAGGTAAGGCCGCGTCATATTTAAAGCAAAGAACAAATAACTAAACAGCAGTTATATGAGGGTGTTTGATGCTTCACCAACAAGGTTTTTCAAAGAAGTATCGGGCGTGCTAATTGACAATATTCTTGACATAGTTAATTCGTCATTAGATACGGGGGTCTTCCCAGACTGTCTTAAGACTGCTGTAGTTAAACCCCTGCTCAAGAAAAATAATCTTGACCCCTCTGCCTTTTGAAAATTTTAGTCCCATCTTTAACCTGCCCTTCTTAAGTAAAATTCTAGAGAAGGCAGTCATTATGCAGTTAAATGACCACCTCAATAAACATGCTATTCTTGATAAATTTCAGTCAGGTTTCAGAACAAATCACAGCACAGAAACTGCACTTGTTAAATTAGTAAATGACTTGCGGGTAAATGCAGACAGAGGCCATTTATCTGTTCTCATCCTCTTAGATCTGAGTGCCGCATTTGACACCATTGATCACAATATTCTTAGAAATCGCCTTAGTCAACGGGTGGGCCTCTCTGGCAGTGTCTTAAATTGGTTTGAATCCTACCTGGCAGGTAGAAAATTCTCTTTGAGTTGTGGTAATCAAATCTCAAAGACACATGATATCCGATATGGTGTTCCACAAGGCTCTATCCTGGGTCCGCTGCTGTTCTCAATCTACATGCTTCCGTTAGGTCAGATTATTTCAGGGCACAACGTGAGCTACCACAGCTATGCTGATGACACACAGCTGTACTTATCAATAGCACCTGATGACCCTGACTCTCTCGATTCACTAACACAATGTCTTACTGGTATTTCTGAATGGATGAATAGTAATTTTCTCAAACTAAATAAAGAGAAAACTGAAATTTTAGTAATTGTCAATAATGGATTCAATGAGGTTATCAGAAATAAACTGGATACATTAGGATTAAAAGTTAAGACAGAAGTAAAAAACTTAGGGATAACTGTTGACTGTAATCTGAATTTTAAATCGCATATTCATCAGACCACTAGGACAGCATTTTTTCACTTAAGAAACATAGCAAAAGTTAGACCTCTTATATCATTGAAAGATGCTGAGAAATTAATTCACGCTTTTGTTTTCAGTCGACTAGATTACTGTAACGCACTCCTCTCAGGACTATCCAAAAAAGACATAAATCACTTGCAACGAGTGCAGAATGCAGCTGCTAGAATCCTAACTAGGAAAAGAAAATCCGAGCACATTTCTCCAGTTTTGATGTCACTACACTGGTTACCTGTGTCATTCAGGATTGACTTTAAAATATTGCTTATGGTTTATAAAGCCTTAAATAATCTCGCTCCATCTTATATATCGGAATGTCTGACACGTTATATTCCAAATTGTAACCTTAGATCCTCAAATGAGTGTCTCCTTAGAATTCAAAAAGCTAAACTTAAAAGAAGTGGTGAGGCGGCCTTCTGCTGTTATGCACCTAAAATCTGGAATAGCCTGCCAATAGGAATTCGCCAGGCTAATACAGTGGAGCACTTTAAAACACTGCTGAAAACACATTACTTTAACATGGCCTTTTCATAACTTCACTTTAACGTAATACTGATACTCTGTATGTTCAATTCTTCATAATAACTATTCATGGTGGCTCTAAAATCTGTACTGACCCCTACTCTCCCTTCTATTTCTTTTTCCGGTTTCTTTGTGATGGCGGCCTGCGCCACCACCACCTACTCAAAGCATCATGATGCACCAACATTGATGGACTGAAAGCCAGAAGTCTACGTGACCATCGTCATTAAGTCCTTCCATGAAAACCCTAAATACAAAGAGGACTGTTTGATTTATGTTAGGTAGATTGCCCAGAGGGGACTGGGCGGTCTCTTGGTCTGGAATCCCTACAGATTTTATTTTTTTTTTTTCTCCGGCCTCTGGAGTTTTTTTTTTGTTTTTTCTGTTCACCCAGGCCATCGGACCTTACTTATTCTATGTTAATGAATGTTGACTTATGTTTATTTTTTATTGTGTCTTCTATTTTTCTATTCTTCATTTTGTAAAGCACTTTGAGCTACATTTTTTTGTATGAAAATGTGCTATATAAATAAATGTTGTTGTTGTTGTTCACGTGCTCATACAGCAGATTAAGAAGAGTAGCTGCGATGTTGTGTACCTGCCCAGACAATGCTATAGGATAGGTCTAAGTTTTGTTTAGCAGCTCTGCTTTAATCAACTTTTCAAAGAATTTCTTGATATAAAAACATTAAGACCACTATTTCTGAAGTTATGCTGTTTTTATTTATTTTAGTTTAATTTGTTGAAAGACCTTTTTGACATCATTTTGATAAAAGAAGGGGCTGACTCCTATGATGCCACTTACCACTTGAGAATTGGCATAACTCACATTCCTGAGCTTCTAGACTTACAACTGAATGGATCATATCGAAGAAAATCAAGTCAAAGAAAAACAGTAAAAGTGAAAAAAATGGTAAATCTTTATTTAAGATGATTAAATAAAAACATAAATCTAATTAAAGCAAATTAACACAGTTCTAATTGCAATGACACTCAATAAAAGGTCAGGTCAGGTTGGGGATCATGCACTTGTACAGCATGTTGCCACACCCACCACACGACAAAACAGCTTGGGACTCTGGTTGGCAACCCCCCCAGACAGACACTCAGTCCAGTCCCACCCTCTGGAAATGACCATCTATCTGCTGCAGCCAAGTGTTAAGTGGGCATCCTCTCAGCCTGGTCCAGCCATTCGGGTCCCCAACAATACGGATCTTAAGAGGTGGATCACCCTTGGGGAATCGCGCCACATGGCCATAGTGTTGTAACTGACGCTGCCTCACAATGCAGGTAATGGGCCTTAATCGGGACTCCATGAGCAACTGCTCATTCGACACAAAGTCAAACCAATGGTACCCAAGAATTTTCCGGATAGACACAGTACCATAGGAGTCCAGTCTTTGTCTCAGGTCACTGGATAGCGTCCATGGTCACTAAAGACTTGGACCTTAGTCCTTTTGCATAGATATCGGGAGCACCACACACCTCTTTCCAGCAACCTCATGACCCCCCATCCTCTCTCAATCCATCTACTGACTTCATCCACCAATAAAGAGAACAGAGAAAAAAAATTACAAAACTAAACTGTTTCACCTGGGGCCTCATGTATAAACGGTGCGTACGCACAGAAATGTTGCGTAAGAATGTTTCCACGTTCAAATCGCGATGTATAAAACCTAAACTTGGCGTAAAGCCACGCACATTTCCATGGTACCTCATACCCTGTCGTACGCAAGTTCTCCGCTCGGTTTTGCAGACTGGCGGCACCCAGCGTCAAAGCAGTGCTACTGTTCCTGTATGGTTTATCTTTCTTTTTCAGATCTACATCCCTAACGTGGCTTTATAAATACACTGAAATTAACCACATATTGCTTATTAGTTCAAGGCACCTGATTGTAATTAACCTGTAACAATATAATGGTCCACAGAATCATCAAACTATTCCAAATACCATAACTGCTTTAGCGTTGTTACTCTCACTGCACCTTCTTCTTCTTTCAGCTCCTCCCGTTAGGGGTTGCCACAGCGGATCATCTTTTTTCATATTACTCTCACTGCACCACTCAGAGCGGCTGATCGGAAAGAGAATTATCGGTATACAGCATCAAGCACACACTGCCTCAGCCATGCTTCCTATTTGAATTGCTGCTCACACGGCAAACATTTCAAAACCTTTCCTGTACGGACCTCGCGGTTCAAAAAGAGTTTCATTCCAAGAGCTCTAAACGCACTCAATCAGTCCATCAAGTGCTCCTTGTAGAACTGTCTGTTACAATTATTAAAAGTACTACAGTTATAGTATTGCACAACCTGAGCCACTTTATAAAGCGTGTATTTACATATGATGAAGATATCGTTTTTAAGATGAAATGCAGCAAAATATGTTTATTATATTATACAGATAAAACTTTAACTTCATTTAAATAATCTATATTGTTAATAATTAATGGACATGGTGTCGCTACGCTAACAAGGATCTGGCACTCCGTTGATGGATTGTTCCGTATGCTTCTCTGGGACTGGCATGAAAGATAGAATAATTAAACATGTACTATGAAGATGTTTCAATGTTCCTTAAAAGTTTTGAAGAATCGCCGTTCTAAGCTTACAGATGGCTTAACGTCTGTTACAGAGCTGATTGTGTAGTGATTGGGTATTTGGAGAAGGAAAAGGAAGGACAGGAACTGGTGATTAGTACGTTTGAAAGAGACAGTACAGCTGCAATAATTTCATCGAATGCCGTGCACAATCACTGCGCCACCGTGTTCCCATGTTTAATAAAATGCTTTAACTCCTATCATCATGAAAATTATATCAAGTATACATCTCAGTATTTTAATTATTCAAAGAGCTGTAATATTACAAATATAATGGATTCTGTGTCCTGTCAGAGGTAGAAAAAACCCAGAAGCACATAGTGATTCACACACATAGAAGATTAAATACAAAACAAAGCATTTAACGTGCTACTTTAGTTATGATGGGATTTGAGAAACTAGTAAATTAAATGATTTTAAGATGAAGTTTATGATGTTCTACTTTAATGACAAAATAAACTACGTGATTAAAGTGGAAATTTCGAGATTAAAGTTGACATTTCATGCTTTTTTCCCACTGTGTGCCTTTTTTTCTCTGTACCCTAATAAGCTTTCATATGACACTCAGACGGTGGGCTACAACTCGCCTTTTCATGGTGACTTTGATATCTGACAACTTCTTTTTTATTTCCGGCACTGTGCGACTTTGTGAACGTGAGCTTTCAAGTTTCTCCGACATGCTATGTCACTCGATCAACTTCCTTTTGTTGATTATATATCTTTGTTTAAACCAACAAATAGTACATTTTTCCTTTGCCTCCACTTGGTATTCACTGAAATTCTTCCATTTTCCCTCTTGCTTTTCCCATTGTATTTTCACAGAAGGCTGAGCTTAAAGGCTATTTATATTGATTTGCATATTCAAAGAGGCGTAATTCTGGGAGGAGTTGGGGCGTTACATAAAGCGCGTGCACGAGCGTTACTTTTGACTGGGATTTATGTAGCAGAAGAAGGCGGAAGTTGGTGAACACACAGATTTATGCATCTGGATTTTTCTGTCCGTGTCCTGAGATGCCGTCAGGTCCAGCTGTCTTCCGTGGGTTGACAGCCCGCAGCGTGCGTCTCACATTGTGCTCCCCCACTGTGAAGATGGGGCTGTTGTTGGTTTCTGGATGGGGTCTGGCTGTCTCCGGTGGATCCACTTCAAACCGGGTAAAGTAATGGTTCAGTTCCTCAGCCATAAATCACCTCCCACAGCTCTGGGACTCGTCCTGTACTTGGTCATATGCTGGACACCCATCCGCACTTGCCTGACATTATTGCTGTCCAGGTGTTCCTCGATGTTCCTTTTATAGTCTGACTTGGCCTCTCGGATGCCCCTCTTTAGGCTGGCACAGGCTGTGCTGTAGAGGGCCATGTCACCAGACCTGAAGGTAGTGCTCCTCTCTTTCAGCAGCCTCTGGACTTCTGATTGGGGTAGACCCGGATATTTTTACTGTGACAATGTCTGTGCAGTTCTTAATATAACACAGTACGCTGTCACTAAACACTTCAAGGTCTGAGTGTTCAAAGATGTCCCAGTTGGCCCTACTGAAACAGTCCTGTAGCTGCTGAGAGGCTCCATCTGGCTAAGTTTTAACTGTCCTTGTACTGTTAGGGTCAGTTTTCCTGAGTGGAATGTATGCCAGGATTAAAAACAGTGACATGTGGTCAGAGTGGCCCAGGTGAGGTAGCGGTGTAGCCCTGTAGCCCTGTTTAATGTTTGTGTAGACTTTATCCAATGTGTTAGCTCCTCTGGTGGCACACTTGACGTGCTGATGGAATTTAGGGAGCACAGGTTTTAAATGCACATGATTAAAGTCCCCGGCAACCATATACACAGCATCAGGGTGCTTGGTCAGCTGACTGCTAATAATGTGGTGTAAAAGTTCGATAGCCAAGTTTGCATTATCGTCCCGTGCTATGTAAACAGCAGTAATCATGACCACAGTAAACTCTCTAGGGAGATATATGGGTCTGCATCTAACAGTCACATACTCTGGGTTCGGGGAGCAGTGACTGTCTACAGTCATTGTATTTGTACACCAGTTATTATTTATGTACAAACACAGACCCCTCCTCTGCTCTTAACAGAGTCACTGGTCCTATCATGGCACTGTGCAGTGTAGCCTGTTAGCTGGATAGCTAGAGTCCAGGATCAATTCACTCACAGCGTATTCTTTTCGATTTGCCAATTGACACAGCACATTTTGTTTGAGTGAAAGAGTTAAATTGTGTTTGGAGATGAGTGAGAAACATTCAGGTACACCCAGCTGAAGTCCAGTCTTATATTCCATTGACCCCAAACGAGATAAAAATCAACACAAACTATGAGAAGCTTCAACAGGTCACTAGTAATTGATATGCTTACCTTTTTCACAGCACACATTGCAGGCGGAGAGAAGAAGACAGAGAGCAAAGAGAGTCCACTTCATTGTGATTTCTGATGAAAGGAAGGACAAGTAAGATAAACTGTTTAAAAAAAAAACAAAAAAACAACAACAACAACAACAAAAACAGAATGGCAATGTCCTTGACTTAAAATGTTAGTGTACTGTTATGTCCAGGGTATCCTATGATACTATTACTGTATCCACATCCAATATGAGGTCTTTGCTTTATAATAGCACTCAAAAAATGACTAAGAAAAGGAGGTTATCCAGAACTGTGTTGAGAGACCTAAAAAAGCATATTTAGCCACACTTTTTAGTATTACAACTGCATGAAAGCAGCTGCTCCATTACAATGTCAGGTGATCTCGGGCAAAAACAGAGTGACATGAATTACGTCCCTCTGCTGATGGGCATGGTGTCTGTATGGATTTCTGGAGCACTTTCAGACATTTCACTAGAGGTGTGCTGTTGGCCTTCTTTAGCTGCGGACATCGTAGTTTGAGTAGAGGGTGTTGGAATATCAGGTGACTGTACCTCCTGAGATTCAGCTTTGGGAACGCGTCTTGTTCCTCTGTAGCCCGAAATTTATCCACGTGACATTTTCGTATTCCTGTATTCCCCCAAATCCTCAAAGTTAAGAGACAGTTCCACTTTGAGAAGTCATGACTTGTCTGGTGTACGCCTCTGTCCTCTTCTATTCTATTCTATTCTATCTAAGCTTACTGTCCCAGTAGGTAAATTTCATTTGTCAGCACATTTTTTAAAGAGAAACAGTAACATTACATTTAAAACACAGTAAAACAAGAACTTACCTGTCAAACACAACTTTGCACTAATAAACAAACTGTAGTAAAGAACATACATTGCCAGTTGAAGGTCTGATGGAGGTCACTCAGAATTTTCCATGTTTTTGATAGAAATTGATACCTTTTTTCATCTAAATACCATTTAACAGATTTAAAGCCAAGGCATCACTAGTGTGTATAATAGTGATTATTGCTTGAAATAACTGATTTTTAATTTATTATTCACATATGGCTGCCTTATTATTATTATTTACAATTAATTAATTAATTAATTAATTATTATGGGGGCAGCATGGTGGCACAGTGGGTTCGCTCCCCGTGTCCTCCCTGCGTGGAGTTTGCATGTTCTCCCCGTGTCTGCGTGGGTTTCCTCCGGGTGCTCTGGTTTCCTCCCACAGTCCGAAGACATGCAGGTTAGGTGCAGTGGTGATTCTAAATTGGCCCTAGTGTGTGCTTGGTGTGTGCTTGGTGTGTGGGTGTGTGTGCCCTGCGGTGGGCTGGTGCCCTGCCCGGGGTTTGTTTCCTGCCTTGCACCCTGTGTTGACTGGGATTGGCTCCAGCAGAAACCCCATGACCCTGTAGTTAGGATATAGTGGGTTGGCTAATGGATGGGTGGATTATTATTATTATTATTATTATTATTATTATTATTATTTATTCACATATGGCTTCATTCACATATACTGCATCCTTTCCTACAGCAATTCCTTCAGTGTTCTAAAGGTGAACTCTGTTCGCTTATCCTTAATTATTTATGTTTACATGCTAACTAGTAATTAGAGAAATCTTTCTAAGTGCATTAGCACCACTGAACCTAATGGATTAGTATTCACTTGTGTTGCAAGGTTCTATGCATTTCTAAACTTAAGTTCTGAGTTCAAAAATGGTCAAAACAAAACAGCTTTTTCAGGAAACATGTCAGTCTATTGGTGTTTTGCAGAAAGAAGGATATTCCATGTGACAGATTGCCAAGAAAATGAAGATTTCATACAAAGGTGTCTACTATTATCTTGAGAGAAGAGGGCAAACTGGATCAGACCAGTACAGGAAAAGAAGGGGAAGACCCAGATGGACAACAGCAAAAGAGGATAAGGACATCAGAATCTGTAGCTTGAGAAAGAACTGCCTTGTTGACATTTTTTTTTTAAATACACACCAAGTACAAGTGCCCTCTGAAGCAGTGAAAAGATGATTCTGGGGTGCTGGCTATAGAAGTAAAGTGTAAAAAAAAAAGACATATGTGAAACTGGAAAATACAAAAGAATTGTTTAAAATAGGCAAAAGAACACAGACTTTGGTCAGAAGATGATTGTAAAAGCTTATTATGCACAGTATCACAGAATCATCTTTTCTGTGCTGCAGATGACACTGATGTTTGGTGTGTAATGTTCTGCTTTTCAAACATTTTCTGTTTTACTATCAAGAGGTTTACTTGCCTTGGCAGTGACATTCATGTCTTTGGTGACTCTTCCTATGAAGTCAGTAGACAGATTGGGAGAGCATGGGGGGGTCATGATGTCGCTGTAAAGGGGTGTGTGGCGCTCCCGATATCTATGCAAAATGACGAAGGTCCAAGTCTTTAGAGTCCTGGTGCTTCCTGTCTTGCTATATGGTTGTGAGACATGGACGCTCTCCAGTGACCTGAGATGAAGACTGGACTCCTTTAGTACTATGTCTCTTCAGAGAATCTTTGAGTACCACTGGTTTGACTTTGTGTTGAGTGAGCAGTTGCTCATGGAGTCCTGAATGAGGCACATTACCTGCATTGGGAGGGAGTGTCAGTTACGGCACTATGGCACGATTCCCCGAGGGGTGATGCAGCTCGTAGGATCATTATTGTTGGGGATTTGAGTGGCTGGACCAGGCCAAGGGGTTGCCCATGTAACACCTGGCTTCGGCAGATAGAGGGTCATTTGCGGAGGGTGGGACTGGACTGTGTGGCTGCCTGGGGGGCTGCCAACTGGGATCCTGAGCTGTTTTGTCGTGCGGTGGGTACGGTAACACACTGTACCAGTGCATGCTCCACAACTTGACTTGACTTACTACTGAAAGAGTCTGCATTTATTTCTACAACTTCAAGAATAAAGTGTGCTTAGAAAAGTATCGTATATTAATTTCATTTATGCACCTATTTGACAATATGCAGGCGTATATACAGACATATATTCAGTATGTGTGCAGTGACCAGCATGTAAATGAAGATGTTTTCAGATCTTGAATGTATCCATCCAGTTTCCCTCAGGGTCTTATCATTTTGGCCAGAGGAGTACCCTTTGCCCTTTAAAAATTCTTCAATTTTTGCCAGAAGAAGGATATCCATGCCTAAGCAGCCCCTTTCCTTCAGCTGATCATGCCATCTTAGACACTTATGCACCTCCTTGGTATTTTAAACTAAATATCCTTTCTGAAATATCTGGTTTTGCTGACATACTGACTGAAATCAAGACAAATGTCAGAATTTTTAATACAATTATGAAACCAATAAAATAGTGGATCATTTTAGGAAAAAATGCATAACACTATTATGAAAGAAATTGTGGTTTTCTGTTTAAAATGTATTGTGATGTCATGCTGTTTAAAGAGTGCTATAAAAATAAAATAAACAATTCATTTGATACTAAATCAAATGCTACAATATCACGGAGGGGCACACAGTTGTTTGTTGTCATTATCTGCTGTCACGTCAAGCCATTTCTTCAGGATTCTCTTCTCCTGTCTGTGTGACTCCAGTGATGAACTGAGCGGCCCTCTCAAATCACTGCAGGCTCTCAAAGTCCACCAGCTGAGCACCAGTAGGCAAGGAGGTCTGCCAGAATGTTAAGTGCTTTAAATGGTGCCAGTCTTATGTGACAATGACTTGTCTAGAACAAACAGGCCTTTAGCTGAAATTCAATCAATCAATCAGTCAATCAATCATTTATTTATTTATAAAGCACCTTAAAACAACAGAGTTGAGGCCAAAGTGCTGTACAAGGAGAATCCATCCATCCATCCATTATCCAACCCGCTGAATCCGAACAGGGTCACGGGGGCAGCCAACACAGGGCACAAGGCAGGAACCAATCCTGGGCAGGGTGCCAACCCACCGCAGGACACACAAACCCAGGTCTCCTAACTGCGAGGCAGCAGCGCTACCACTGCGCCACCGTGCTACAAGGAGAATATCCAATAAATATAAAAAATAATGACAAAAACAAATACAAAAATTAAAATGTCACAAGTGAAGACAAGCAACACTCAATGTGAATTAAAAGCCAGACAGTGAAAATGAATTTGGAGATGAGATTTAAAAATCAATAATGATGGAGCCATTTAAATATTTAAAGGTAACTCATTCTGTAATTTTGCAGCCAGGACAGAAAATGCCAGTCACCTCTCCGTTTTTGTGCTGTCAGCGGATCTCAGAGACCTAGCAGGAATGTAGGGGCTAATCAGGTCACATAAATAGCCCAGGGCCAGACCTTTTAAAATTCAAAGGTAATTGTAAGAATCTTAAAATGAATCCTATACTTTAATAGGAAGCCAGTGTAATGCCTTAAGTATTGGGGTAGTATTTTTTTAGACACAGTTAAAAGACGGGCAGTGACATTCTGAACCAACTGGAGGCGAGAAGGAGAAGCCTGACTAACCCCAAAATAGCGGGCATTACAATAGAGGAGGTGTGATGAAACAAAAGCATGTGTGACTTTCTCAAAAATCCTCAAAAGAAAATAAAGCCTTTACCTAGGATAGGAGTCTCAGTTTAAAGAAAAATAGACTTAATAACCAAATGCTGCAGATGTTCTACCAGACGGTTGTGGCGAGCGCCCTCTTCTATGTGGTGGTGTGCTGGGGAAGCAGCATAAAGATGAAGGACGCCTCACGCCTGGACAAACTTGTTAAGAAGGCAGGCTCTATTGTAGGAATGAAGCTGGACAGTTTAACATCTGTGGCAGAGCAACGGGCATTAAGCAAACTCCTGTCAATCATGGAGAATCCACTGCATCCACTGAACAGTGTCATCTCCAGGCAGAAGAGTAGCTTCAGCGACAGACTGCTGTTACTGTCCTGCTCCACTGACAGACTGACGAGATCGTTCCTCCCCCACACTATGCGACTCGTCAATTCCACCCGGGGGAGTAAATGCTAACAAGTTATTGTCTGCTTTTACATGCATTTTTATTACTCTTTAATTTAATATTTTTTTTGTATCAGTATACTGCTGCTGGATTATGTGAATTTCCCCTTGGGATTAATAAAGTATCTATCTATCTATCTATCTATCTATCTATCTATCTATCTATCTATCTATCTATCTATCTATCTATCTATCTATCTA
>JANRMT010062791.1:222650426-222668362 GCA_026402145.1 Polypterus bichir lapradei
TTTTTTTTATTTCATAATGCAAAACATTTGTAGAATATTCATGTTATGATGTTAAGGCATTTGGCTTTCCTTTGGGAACTGATTTTTTGAGGACCTTTTTTCGATTGTTTGCTTTGCCATTGTTAGGCAAGTTCAACTGGAAGTGTGCATCGTGTGACATCAAAGGCATAAAATGTCAGCATCATGAAGTTTTGGTTGCATAAAATTGCAGATGCCGTCTACAAAGACTTTTAAGTGTGAATTGTCTTTACTTGTCTTTTTTAACAATTCTGCCTGGGGTTTGCTTAATAAAAATTTGGTTTAGTGTTTTGGGTTAGACATCATAGTTATTTGATGTTTTTGGTGTTGAACTTGGCCTGTCTTACTCACTGTTTAATTTCCTGACCGTTTCTTCTTCTAGGTGGCAGAACAATAGAATTCTGCTTCTCAGCTATGTTTATGATTTTACCATCTCTGTTTTGGTGACAACATGACTTCTGGTTAATGACTCCTGGTAATTGTTGTTTAGGTTTTGCTTGTAGTTTACCTCTTACGTTTGACTCAAGCTCACATTCCCTTTTTGCCAGTAGGCAATTCAGAAGGGACACATAGTAGGTCCTTTGTCAATGCTACCATACAGCAGATCCCCTCTGGATACTTGTGACTAGTGTGGAAGAAATGTTGCTGGTCACCCCACTAGGTGACCAGTATCCCCTACTGTATATAACTGGAGGTGGTAATAAAGACAGGCAGGAGGAAACGTCAATCAGTCTTCTTTACTTCCTATATTTTGCAAGGGGTAAAACACTCAAAGAGTCATGAACACTGGCTATGCAATGAGTAAGTGTTACAAAGAGGGACTGGTACAAATCACAGTTCCAAGGAATTCATTATATAAGCAAAGGCTCTTTAATATTATTAGTTACATTCAGTTGGTGACAGGATATTGCAAAATGGAAATACCTTAAATGATCACAACTGACCGGGTCCACTAGGTTGGCTGACAGTCCATCAGTTCCGTTGGCCTAAGTGTGCCTGACCTGTTTAGGTGTTGAGTGCCCTGCTGCATGGTGCCTCTGCATGTCCATTCCGTCTTGAACCTTCAGCTTAACCTCAAATTTTTTTTTAGCCTGACCAGCCTGTCAGCAGGAAACTGAGCCTAACCACAGCAAGCAGCAGGCATGCTCTAAAGGATCATTTTTCCTTAATTGTATTTGTTTTATATTGTGAAGCATTGCTGTTTCTTCCTTCTATATTAGATAATAAAGTCACTTAGTTGCCTTTCTCTTAATAGCTCAAACCTTTATCATAGAAAAATACCAAAATAGCACCTCAGTTTTTAAGCATACGCTCAGAAGAGTAAGTGTCAGCACAAACCCAAATGTAATGTAGCCAGTTTCTTTTTAACAGTGCAGCTACATCGCTTGCTAGGTGTGCACCGAACCAGGGTTTTAAAATTCAACTTTCACACTGGCACAACACAAGGGATCACAGATGAAAATACAAAAGGAAGGAAAAGTGAAAAGAACATTGAAAAGCATAAGCAGGTCTTTTTATTTTTCATCTGGTAAATTGAGGAGAAGGCATTGTTGGCCTGAAGAAGACAAGGATGGTGTTTTTCTTGAACCTTAAGCGTGTCGAATCCCTTTGATTTTAACGTTTTACTAGTGATATTTTTCAACAAACATTTGATTATTCTGGGTGGCACAGTGGTAGCACTGCTGCCTCGCAGTTAGGAGACCTGGGTTCGCTTCCCGGGTCCTCCCTGCGTGGAGTTTGCATGTTCTCCCTGTGTCTGCGTGGGTTTCCTCCGGGTGCTCTGGTTTCCTCCCACAGTCCAAAGACATGCAGGTTAGGTGCATTGGCGATCATAAATTGTCCTGTGTGTGCCCTGCGGTGGGCTGGTGCCCTGCCCTGTGTTTGTTTCCTGTGTTGGCTGGGATTGGCTCCAGCAGTCCCCCATAACCCTGTAGTTAGGATATAGCGGGTTGGGTAATGGATGGATGGATTTTATTATTCTTGTAAACTCACTACATAATCGGTGTTAATGTGTGATTTGATTCTTGCAAATTGTTTTGTATCACAGTTGTTTGTAAATTGAGAATTTTTTGTAAATAGTTCAAGCATTGGGGTTTTGTGTTTTTGATTTATACAGTGGCATGCAAAAGTCTGGGCACCCTTGGTTAAAATGTCTGTTACTGTGGATAGTTAAGTGAGCAGAAGATGAACTGATCACCAAAAGGCATAAGTTAAAGATGACACATTTTTTCAATATTTTAAGCAAGATTACATTTTTATTTCCACCATTCATAGGTACAAAATACCAAACAAAGGAAAATGGCCTGAAGTAAAAATTTGGTCACCCGGTATGGCCAGTACTTTCAGTTCTTGCTTGGGGTATTTTTGCAAATTTGTTCTTGCAAAAGGATTCTAATTCTGCAAGATTCTTGGGCCATCTTGCATGCCCTGCTCTTTTGAGATCTCTCCACAGATTTGCAATGATGTTTAGTTAGGGGGACAGAGAGGGTCATGGCGAAACCATCAGCTTGCACCCCTTGAGGTATTCCATTGTAGATTTTGAGGGGTGTTTTGGATCATTATCTTCTTGTACGACCCTTCCTCTTTTTAACTTTAACTTTTTTTACAGATGGTGTGATGTTTGCTTCCAGAATTTGCTGGTATTTATTTGAATCCATTCTTCCCTCTATACCAATGACATGTTCCCTTTGCCACTGGCTGCAAAACAAGGCCAACGCCTGATCGATTCACCGCCATGCATAGTAGTATTCTATTCTGGGAATTCAGCATCCTTTTTTCTCCAAACATACCTTTGCACATTGTGGCCAAAAAAGTTATATTTTGACTTCATCAGTCCACTGGGTGTTACCAGTGTCTGAGGAAAAGCCTACCAGAAATGAAAAAAACATGTAAAGTCCATGCAGACAATGAGCAAGCATGGTATTTGTTTCGAGTATGATGGAGATGGGAAGTGGCCAAGCCATCTTGTGTGTTATTTAACATTTTACACACAAATAGTGCCCTCCATAACATTTGGGAGAACAACACATTTTTCCTTGATTTACCCCTCTGCTCTACAGATTCCAATTACACATCAAACAGTTCAAATTAGACTAAAGTGAACATTGCAGACTTTCATATAAGGGTATTTACAGACATTTCGTCACACTGTGTTGAATTGACAACACTTTTTCTACATTGCATCCTCCTTTCAGGGCACCATAATGTTTGGGACACAGCAATGGCAGGTCAATTAAAGCCGTCACATTTTCCCTCATAGATTCATAGACATCAGCAGGTGCTGAGGATTTTGCTCTGCCAAATTTCTAATGCAGCCATCTTCAGTTCCTGCTTGTTTCGTGGCTTGTTGCCTTAAGTTTTCTCTTCAGCATATGAACGGCCTTTTCAGTTGGATTTAAATCCAGTTACTTGCTTATCTATTCAGGAATATTCTCATTTTTAGCTTTGACAAATCCTGTGTTGCCTTAGCAGTATGTTTTTGTGGGGTGAAGCACCGTCCAATTAATTTGGAGACATTTACTGGAACTTGAGCAGATCAGATGTTTCTACACACCTCAGAATTCATTGTGACACTGCCGTCAGCAGTTCCATCGTCAATGAAGTAAAGTGTGCCAGGACCTGTGGAAGCCATACATTCCCTAGCCACAACACCTCCAGCACCACATTGAACAGATGAGGTGCTCTGCTTTGGATCTTGGGCAGTTTTTTCAACCCAACACGTTGCTCTTGCCATCACGCTGATACAGGTTCCTCTTCATCTCATCTGTCCTCAAGACCTTTTCTCAGAATTCTGAAGGCTCTTTTTTAAGTTATTTGTCACAAACTGTAATCTGGCCATCCTGTTTTTGTGGCTAACTAGTAGTTTGCACCTTGCAGTGTGGCCTCTGTATTTCTGTTCATGAAATTGTTGGCTGATAGTCGTCTCTGACACATACTCATTGGCCCCCTGAAGACTATTTCTGATCTGTCAGAGAGGCACTTGGGGCTTTTTCTTTACCATAGTGAGGATTCTTCTGTCATCAGCAGTGGAGGTCATCTTAGGCCTGGGGCAAAGCAAGGAAAAATGTGTCTTTGTTCCAAACACTATTGAAGGCACTGTCACACTCATTATGAATGTACATTACCCAACATATACCAACATATTTAACCTCTTACAGGGTCAAATGGTTTTCACAATGACTGCTTTTTAATATACTTTGTTCTCTTTGTTTCACAGCTATGCGGACAATCTATTGCCCAAAGCCACAGGCTCTGAAAAATTAGAGGTACAGTTGACATACAGCACCTCCCCTTTTCTTTTCTTTTCTTTTCTTTTTGTTTTTTCATGAATAATTTTGCAAAAGGTATAAAAGCAGATTATAATTTTACCATTCCCATTCATGTTATTTTGTGTTGTTTTTATATGTTTATAATCCAAAAAAAAAATAAAACAAACTAGAGTTAAAAACACTAAATTAAAGAGGTGCAAACTCACCCTGAAAATGAACAGCATTGACATCACTGGCAGTAAAAAGGCGAAAAAAGTTAAGAGATCTGCATGGGATGACATGGGGTGCATTAGCAAACTTATTTGTTTTTCAAAGCCAGAACATTTTTGACTTATGTTTTTTTTAAATGGCAGTTTATTTGTCCCAAGAAGGAAATTAGCTTTTTACAGAAGCTCAACAAATATAATAAAAGAACAATAACAGCAACAGCATAAATCATTTAATTTATAGCCCAAAATCACACACGGAATGCCTCAATGGGCTTTGGCAGGCCCTGTTTTTTGACTGCCTCCTCAGCCTTGACACCTTAAGAAGACAAAAGTCCAGGTCAGGTCAGGTTGGGGAGCATGGACTGAAACAACGTGCCGCCGCACCCAACACACGACAAAACAGCTTAGGATCCTGGTTTGGCAACCCCACCATGCTGACACGCGGTCCAGTCCCTGCCTCTGGAAATGACCATCAAATCTGCCACAACCAAGTCTTACACGGACATCCCCTTAGTCTGGCCCAACCATTTGGGTCCTCAACAATCAGGATCCTGCGAGCCGGATCACCCTCGGGGAATTATGGCCGTAGTGCCGTAACTGACGCTCCATAAAAATGCAGTTAATGTGCCTCATTTGGGACTCCATGGGCAACCACTCATTTGTCACAAAGTCCGAAGAGACACAATACCAAAGGAGTCCAGTCTTCATCTTAGGTCACTGGACTGCGTCCATGTCTCGCAATCATATAGCAAGACAGGAAGCACCAGAACTTCAAAAACTTGACCCTTCATCCTTTTGCATAGATATCAGGAGTGCCACACACCCCTTCCTAGCGACCTCATGAGCCCCCATGCTCTCCTAGTCTTTCTAGGAAGAGTCACCAGAGACATGAATGTCACTGCCAAGGTAAGTAAACCTCTTGATGAGGTCGACACTCTCTCCGCAGACAGACACACTGCTAATGACTGTGCCCAAGAGGTCATTAAAGGTCTGGATCTTCATTTTTATCCAGGACTCTCGCAAGCCCAGACACTCAGGCTCCTCACTCAGTCTTTCAAGCAGAGTAGGAGTAAGAACACACCCTTGATGAACTCCAGAATCAACTGGGAAAAACACAGAGGTTCTGCCTCCACTCTGCACCGCACTAACAGTACCAGTTTATAGGCTGGCCTTGGTATCCAGCAATCTTGAGGGGAACCTGCAAAGTGTCAGGATGTCCCACACAGCAGCTCGATAGCCTGAGTCAAATGCTTTATGAAAATCAACAAAGGCTGAACAGAAACTCAGCCGATACTTGTGTTTGCACTCTATGAGAACTCTCAGTGCCAGGATGCGGTCGATGGTAGACTTCTTAGGTGTTAAACCAGACTGCTCCGGTCGCTGGTAGGTGAGCAAGTGATCACGGATCCTATTGAGGTTGACTCTAGCAAGGACCTTATCCAGCACAGAGAGCAGTGTAATCCAATTGAAGTTGTTGCATTCCAGGCGATCACCTTTCCCTTTTCAGATAAGGACGACATGTCGGTTTTCCAGGCAGTTGGGATGATGCCAGTCTCCCAAATGGAGGCAAAGATTGGAAGACAAAACTCCCCAGTAAAAAAAAACTATTGTAGAGAAAAAAAATGAAGGATATCTTGAGAAAGACAATTCAGATGAGAGAGATCCGCTTCCAGGTTAGTTGAGTGTGTAGTGGGTGTCAAAAATGGGGTAAATACAACACACAAGACAGAACACAAGTGATCCTGTTTACAGAGCTAGATCGTCAATCTATCATGGCCACCTTAGAAACAACAAACTACTTAAAATAAACTCAATAATTACAAATAAGAAGAAAAAAATTCTTCTGAGCAGCCCCAATGAGGAATTATGCAGGGATATTGGTGGAGCAATTGTCACAATTGTACTGAGTGACTTGTTGGCTGAAAGTCCCCAGTGTTGTTATGTCACAGAGAGGATGTGCAGCTTTGTTCATAATGGCACTCAATTTTGTTTTAATTCTCTCTTTTGATATGAAATCCAGGGGGTTCAGAGTGTGTCCCATAACTGAGTCTGCCTTCTTAATCAGCTTGTTAAATCAGTGGGCTTCAGTTGAGGAAGTGTTAAACTATTACAGTTATACAGTGGTGCTTGAAAGTTTGTGAACCCTTGTCTATATTTCTGCATAAATATGATCTAAAACATCATCAGATTTTCACTCAAGTCCTAAAAGTAGATAAAGAGAAACCAGTTAAGCAAATGAAACAAAAATATTATACTTGGTCATTTATTTATTAAGGAAAATAATCGAATATTGCATATTTGTGAGTGGCAAAAGTATGTGAACCTTTGCTTTCAGTATCTGGTGTGACCCCCCTTTGCAGCAATAACTGCAACTAAACGTTTCTGGTAACTTTTGATCATTCCTGCACACCGGCTTGGAGGAATTTGAGCCCATTCCTCCGTACAGAACAGCTTCAACTCTGGGATGTTGGTGGGTTTCCTCACATTAACTGCTCGCTTCAGGTCCTTCCACCACATTTCGATTGGATTAAGGTCAGGACTTTGACTTGGCCATTCCAAAGCATTAACTTTATTCTTCTTTAACCATTCTTTGGTAGAGCGACTTGTGTGCTTAGGGTCGTTGTCTTTCTGCATGACCCACCTTCTCTTGAGATTCAGTTCATGGACAGATGTCCTGACATTTTCCTTTAGAATTCTCTGATATCATTCAGAATTCATTGTTCCATCAATGAAGGCAAGCTGTCCTGGCCCAGACGCAGCAAAACAGGCCCAAACCATGATACTACCACCACCGTGTTTCACAGATGGGATAAGGTTCTTATGCTAGAATGCAGTGTTTTCCTTTCTCCAAACATAACGCATTTCATTTAAACCAAAAAGTTCTATTTTGGTCTCATCCGTCCACAAAACATTCTTCCAATAGTCTTCTGGTTTGTCCACGTGATCTTTAGCAAACTACAGACGAGCAGCAATGGTTTTTTTTGGAGAGCAGTGGCTTTCTCCTTGCAACCCTGCCATGCACACCATTGTTGTTCAGTGTTCTCCTGATGGTGGACTCATGAACATGAACATTAGCCAATGTGAGAGAGGCCTTCAGTTGCTTAGAAGTTGCCCTGGGGTCCTTTGTGACCTCGTCGACTATTACACGCCTTGCTCTTGGAGTGATCTTTGTTGGTCAACCACTCCTGGGGAGGGTAACACTAGTCTTGAATTTCCTCCATTTGTACACAATCTGTCTGACTGTGGATTGGTGGTGTCCAAACTCTTTACAGATGGTTTTCGAACCTTTTCCAGCCTAATGAGCATCAATAACTCTTTTCTGAGGTCCTCAGAAATCTCCTTTGTTCGTGCCATGATACACAAACATGTGTTTTGAAGAGCAGACTTTGATAGATCCCTGATCATTAAATAACACAGGGTGCCCACTCACACCGGATTGTCATCCCATTGATTGAAAACACCCGACTCGAATTTCACCTTCAAACTAACTGCTAATCCTAGAGGTTCACATACTTTTGACACTCACAAATATGTAATACTCGATCATTTTCCTCAATAAATAAATGACCAAGTATAATATTTTTGTCTCATTTGTTTAACTGGTTTCTCTTTATCTACTTTTAGGACTTGAGTGAAAATCTGATGATGTTTTAGGTCATATTTATGCAGAAATATAGAAAATTCTAAAGGGTTCACAAACTTTCAAGCACAACTGTACTTGTATTTATTTTGTGCTAGGAAACCACCTTTAAAAGTTGTTCATTTCTTCAGCGCCATTTTGTTTAGTCTGAAATGCTGCCATTTTAGGATTTTGTGCATAGTCATGCCCTGATGATAAAACTCATGAACAGGATGTGACCGTATAAAGGACTATCCAAGATTGCTTAAAACTTAGCAATAATATGAAATTTCTTTTTGTGACTTTTGGTGTTGAATTTATCTCTCTCTCTCTTTTTTAACTTTGATTGTGGCTGTGATTTGTCTTTTTTCTCTTGTTTTCTAACCACATCTTTTCTCCTGGTCTTTCCTCGTTGACTTTTTTAGTGATTTTCCTTGTCAGTCAGTACAAGTCACATGTTTTTTTTAAGTGTGAGCTCTATTGCTTCTCTGTTGTCCCCAATTTGTTTAGCTTGAGACAACTAATTTGTTTGGGTTTTTTCACGTCTTTGTGTTTACTGCTGATGTCTTCACTTTTGTGAACTGATACTTGCTGTTTCCAGAATTTTCTTTTTTAACACTTTGAAAAGAGCACCACCTCCTTCAAGTGATAATATTGTCCTTTTCAGTCACTTTAATGGTGCCAGAGTGGCTCTTCAGAGCAGTGCAACAGGGGAACCATTTCTGGTTCCTGAAAGACCCTTCCATTTATTTAGATCAGTAACAAGCTCTATACAATGAATAACCATGAACAGATGGTAACAGGTTTGTGAAATACCAATGGGTCTCGCTGAATACGTCCAGTAACACAGACTGAGTCCAGTTTTAATTAAGCTGTTGGTGTCCTGCAAACCACCATAAATTAATGATTTTGAATTTTTTGCTACATATTGCAACGTTTTTCAAAACACAATGAACTAACTTCAAATGTAAAGAACTAATCCCAGAATTAAATGGTGCTTTGTAATGCAATAGTACTATGGTGAACCATACAACCCAGTAAAAAAACCATAAAGTGTTTTTTAAGAGTGTAGGTGAAAACCAAGCAAGTTGTTGTTCAAATCTAGCATACATATGACAGGGAATCCGGTGCCTTCTAACATACCTCTTTCAAAGCTCTTATATGTTTAGTCTGTTTGTGGTCTAACCTTCTTTACATAGCAATGTCTGCACCTATAACACTAGCACTGAATGAGTTGATAGAGAAGCAGGTAGAACTAAGATGGACATTAAACATGGTGTCTTATTCTTCATTACTTTTATGCTTAAGTGTATACGTTTACACAGTATTTTTTAACAAAGTGTCATTGCTGTTTAAAAAAACTTTGCATTGAGCTCTAACAGACATTATGTTGAGACGCTTTTTCTCCTCACTGAGTCAAGTTTTAAAATAATCTGAAAATGTCTGCATTTTTTCTCTATTCAGAAACTAAACATTGTCTTGGAAGAAGGAAAAGCAGTAAAAGACCTACCTGTTATGGACAGTACTGATCACAGGGTCATTCTTGTCTTAGGAGAAGATGAAGTCGCAGTGCAAGCTGGTAATGACTATTATGAAAAAGAATATCATAAGACCGGGACCAAAAAAACTCTTTTACAGTGGCGGAACAATGCCATTCATTTGGTTAAAAGCACACACCAGAACCACCTTGATGTGTCCAAGGACTCCAAACTGGTCATTATCGGACATGGATCTGTGGCCGATGAGATACGAATCAATGGTCTAAATGCTAATGAACTTTCTAAAGTCATCCTTAGTCTTAAAAGTCAAAATTCCCCTCTACACTTCAGGTCAAAGTCAATCAAAATGATTACATTGCTCTCCTGTGGCACTGGTGCTGGGAATGAGGGATGGAAATTTGCAGAAGATTTTCTTATCCAGCTGCGTGAAAATTATTTAGAAGTTGGCAGAATCTCCGCTTTCAAAGTTGGAATTGCAGTTCTACCAACTGGAGAAAAAGTAACAAGAGGTGAGGAGAACTGGCTGAGGCACAAGTCTGACCACAAGCTGATGGCAAAGCTGGGGGAGGATAATCGGCTGAAGGAGATTCAGACCTCAGTAGGACAAGATGAGGGATGGATATGGACGGGGGAAACATCTAGTGAGCCAGAAGAACTGGTCAATTACCAATTTAGAATGTTTGACAGAAGTGAAAAATCCTATTGCAATTTGAATCCTGAGCAGACAGACGACATACTGGCCATAAAAACCAAACAGATATTTGAAAATGCGAAAAAGCATCCCACTAGTCCAGAAATTTCAGAAAGAAATGTAATAACCCTTACAGATGCTGGCGTTAGAGTGACAGAAAAAGTAAGAGTAAGAACAATAAGCAGCATAAATGACCTTTTAAACCAAATACAAGACTTAACTGAGTTAAGTCTAACGAAGAGACAAAACATGATAATGGTACAAAAATACAAAGATTTATTGACACGTAAAGGAATTGCAATTAATAATGATGTAAATGAGAACTGGAAAAATATTAAAAATGTTATAGAATCAGATGTCGACATCAGACGTATGTATTATGGAATAACAAATAGTCTAAGAAACGAGAATGTTTACTTTCAGTTTGGAAATTACGTCCTAAAAATGAATTTAGAAGATTTTTACATACAGTCTTACGGCGCACTTGACAATAATATAGCGCTTCCTGACAAGTATAGCGTGGATTATCCCAGCTTTAAGACACAAATGGGTCATCCTGATGAATTTGTTAATGTGGCAAAAATGTGGGTGCAAGGGCAAAATGCTGAGCTGGTAAGCCAATTTTCAAACTTGAACGTGTATGATGCTATGGCTGTTATTGCCACTCATGTGTCAGAAGTTATAAGAAATCCTCAAACACATTTAATGAACAGAATGTTGTGGGATATTAGTCCAAACTGGCAACAATTTCGAAGTCTTAATCCTATGACAAGAGGGGGTTCTTGGAGCACAATCCACACAGAAATAGGGAATAACTATGAGCCTAAAGAAATGATAACAACCCTCAGTCGTAGTGTTTTATATAACTGGCTTAAAAGTATAAAAATAAGAAATGCCATAGAGTTCATTTTCCGACAATATGAAGAAAAAGGTTTAAAACCAATGACTAATAATGAAATGCAAACCATAATAGACAATGATATAATTCCAACTTTACCTTCTGAACTGACTGACACTCCAAATATTGAATGGAAGCCAAGTACACAATTAAGGTCATTAGGCGAAATATACACGATGAAAGATACGATTTTGGAAAAGGCTTTTCAGCCACGGCTGGCCATTAAAAACTCGGAGGTAAAATTTAGGTTTCTTAAAGAAATGCAGCAAGTTATTGACAAGCATAGCAAAAAAGACAATGTTTTATATGAGCCAGTGGCAGACTCCATTGAAGTGGAGGGAAATGTGTTAAAAATGAGACTGAAAAGCTCTGGAAATGTACAAGTCACCAAACAAGTCACAGAAGAAATAAGCGATATCACATTGAGCTCCAAAGACACGCTAGAAGCTCAACTCCATAATCTTGAAGGAGGTTTTACTGACAAACCTGGTGCTGTGAGCAGAGCCAGCAATGTCCTTGGCATCTACGGTACCCTTATGGGATTCAAAGCAGCAAAAGACTTTTTTGATCAGGGCAGAAATGTAGAAGGAGGAATTTCACTGGCTCAAGGAATTCATGGCGTTGGAGAGCTCACTCAAGTCAATAAGGCAGTTTTTAAAGTGCTCCAGAAATCAACAGATCAGGCTTTGATGAGGATAACACAAAACCTTGAAAAAGAAGCCGCTGAAAAACTTTTAAGTGGAGTTTCGAAAGTGGGTGTTCTGGCCGAATCAGTTCCATTGATTTCTATAATGTTTACAGGATTTAATATTTACGAAGACCTTAAGCAAGCAAGTCCAATTGGTTATGCGGATGCTGCACTTGACACCACAATCCTTTTGACAAGCCTGGCAGGACCTGAACTAGAGCCTGTGGTTCTTGGCTTGATAATCATTCGACTTGGCATTGACTCATTTTACTATGAAATTAAAAATGAAATCAACTCACTCCCCCCAGACGCCAGTGGCGAGGAGCGATTCTGTGCTGTTATGAAGGGAATTGGCCTTGGCACAAGAGATGTCCTCGTAACTGTTTATGATGTTTGGTCCCAGTTTGCTGCTATCAGCCTTGCTTGGAGAATTCCCAAGCTTCGTGAGCAACACATTAAAGACAAGGCACTTCTTGAGGAGCTGAGACACGCTGATAATTATTATAAAATTATAGAAGAAAGGAAGGAAGGTGGCTGCTATAAGACAATTGATTTCTCGGCAGGGAAATATTCTTCTTTAGGTGGGGCTTTTGAAGTACAACTAGATGATGAGAACTGTGTGACTATAGACATGCAAGATCCAGTCAGTCAAGCAAGAATTGAAGTAACAAAATGCCTCAGCCTGGATTGTGAAGTTAATGACGTTGTGTTAGGGGTTGGTGAATCAAGCCATTTCCAGCTAACCAAGAAGACAGAGACAATGCTGTTCTTCATTCCTGTTTACAGTGCAGACATTATTAGTGGCTACAAGGATGACGAGACAACTTTGTTTGGCACCTACAGGGGAAACTCAAAAGCAAACCACTTTTACACAGTACAGAAGCTACCGGAAGGTTTTAAATATACGCTGAATAATTATCAGTATAACATTTATGGACAAAATGGTAATGATGTCTTCTATGTGGGTCCGCAGAGAACCTTCACCCAAGGAGGAAATGGCCAAGACGTGTATTATATTCCAGAAACTGGTGGAAATATAGTCATTGACAATCTAGCAGAAGATGGCTTCACAGATCTTATGATTTTTAATGTCCCTTTCAAAGAGATTTCTGCAAAAAAATTGAGAAATGATCTGATGATATTTTATACAAACAGTCACTATGTGATAATTAAAAATTGGTTTCTGGGAGAACAATATAAACATATGAAATTTGAAAGTTCAGAGCCATATACATTTCAGATTGGGGAAACTAGACCTGATAATTACATTCATATTAAAATAATTTCTTTGGATTTTTCTTCGTGGTCAATGGGGAAAACTGTCGATTTACGGAATAAGCCATTTGAGAATGCCATCAGCTGTACCGGAAGCAAATTTGATGATTCCATTATTGGCAATGATCTACCTAACGTTATATCAGGAGGACTGGGTGCAGACTATCTGGAGGGAGGGCAAGGAAAAGATATTTATTTCATAGCAGCAGATAACAGCTGTAATGTTCTCAACAACTTTGCCTCAGATGCTGAAACTGATGTGGTGACAATCGATTCTGATTTCAACAATCTCCGTTTGAAGTCTGGTGAAGGGCTGGATATTATGTTATTGGATGAATTTTCCAGAAATACAACTTGCATTATTTTGAAAAATTGGAGACATGACTGGAGGTGGCAGCATGCAGTTTTTAAGACCAGAGACTATTACACATTCCAAATTTCAAACAAGACTGACCCTGGCAGTATCGAAGGGCTTTTAAAAGATTACACGGATTCTCCCAAAGGAGTTATTGTAGACCTGGAAACATTAGATGGAAGTGACAACATTGTGGCCATTATAGGATCGCCATATGAGGACAAAATCTATGGAAATAATAAAGCTAATTTTCTAAGTGGAGGGAGCGGAGATTATCTGGAGGGAAGAGGACAAAGTGATACATATGTGGTTCAATGCCATGAAAATGGAAAAACAATTAAACTTAACAACTTTGACAGCAGCAGGCAGCAGGATGTTTTATTACTCTCTTCAGACTTTAATAACTTGCAGTTTTTAAAATCAGGTAAGGACATCGTGATTCAACATCATAGGCAAAATGGTTGTGATATTCTACTAGTAAATTGGTTACAATCAGAAGATTATCAGCATTTACTGATTAAGACCAAAGATGGTATCATGTTTATACTTGAGATTAAAAATTCCAAAATACTTCCTCGTGTGCAGGTTATTGATAAATCAAATTCCCGTGAAAAAGTCAATCTGATTAATGCAACTCCAGATGATTTGTCTGATACAAGAACAATTATAGGGTCTCCAGCAGATGACCATATATTTGGCAATGACCAAAGCAATTACATCGACCCAAGGAAAGGAAATGCCTTCATGCAGGGGGTCAATGGAAGAGATACTTATGTGGTCAATGGAGTAAAAGGAGATCAATACTTAATTAATAATTATGCCGAAGACTTAAAAATTGACATTTTAAAATTTGGAGCTAAATTTAGTGAAATATCCATTACGCAAAAAGGTGAAGATGTTATGTTGTCATCTACAAATCTGACATGTGTTCTAGCAAGTTATGCCTCGGGCCAAGCAGAATATCAACATTTAGCAATCGTGAGTGATGATGGTGTGACATTCACTCTGTTAGACTCTAAGCCTTATAATGCTGTTCCTTTAAGTATAGACATGGAAATGTTTCAGGATCAGCACTTGAACCTCACAACTGGTCCTTTCTCCTCTATTACATCTGTCCATGGTAACAAATATCATCCAAATGTGATATTTGGTAATCAGCTGAGTAATTCGCTTTTAGGTGGTGATAAATCAGACTACATACATGGAAATGAGGGGGATGATACAATTCATGGAAAAGATGGAACAGATTATTTATCGGGTGGGCCAGGGGATGATGAAATCCATGGAGGAGACGGTGATGACTGGATCCTTGGTGGAAGCGGGAACGATGTAATTTTCCCAGGAGAAGGCAAGGACAGAATCCATGGTGGGCTGGGAATCGATACCTTGCTATTTTCTGGGGACCATGAGAATGAGACCGGTGTGATGGTCAACCTAGATGCTGGATATGGAATGGGCGCAGACGCTGATGGTGACCTATATTTTGATATAGAAAATGCCTTTGGTACCAGCTACAATGACATACTGATAGGCAATAACAATAACAATCTCTTGAGTGGAGACCATGGAAATGATATTATTGTCCCTTTAGATGGAGATGACTTCATGAGTGGAGGAAATGGACATGACATTTATTACTTATCTGGGGCATCAGGATTAAAGATCATTGACAATTTCTCAACAGACCAAAATATTGACCTAATCATTGTGGATTCTTTCACTATGCAAGATTTTGAAGTGGAGAAAAATGGCCTTGATTTGGTGTTACATGTGAAGGCTAAGGGGAAAATCAATTTGTTTGGTCCACTTTTGATGAAGAACTGGTTTAAAAGCTGTGCATACAGAAATATTCTAATCAAATTGGATGATACATATAACATGAATTCATTTTATAGAAACTCCTGTTAGCTACGTGAAATATAGCAAAATGACAACTTTGTTTTTAAGAATCCATCCATCCATTTTCCAACCCGTTGAATCCGAACACAGGGTCACGGGGGTCTGCTGGAGCCAATCCCAGCCAACACAGGGCGCAAGGCAGGAACCAATCCTGGGCAGGGCGCCAACCCACCGCAGGACAGATGTAAGACTTAATTACAAATATGGATGTAGCACTAATATTGCAGCAGGACATTTTGACCACATTCTGTTATGAAATGAAACATGTCTTTCAATGGCAATCATGTTTAAAGAGTCTGAAACAAATATTTTGGATTATGTTACATGGGTCTCAAATAAAATTATTCAATTTGATATATTAGCAATGGCTCTTACTCTTAATGAAACTTTCTACAGTATATTGTTATATAAATTAAAGAAATGTGCAGCTTATTACATTCTTGTGAATCTATTACCCCTTAATCCTTTTCTTGAAGGGCTGTTATGCACCTCGTTCCTATCTTAATCTTATTTGAAAATGTCCATGCAGCCCCCTCAGGCATTTCACTTCAGTTGATACTACAGTACTATGTCATCCACCAGTTTAACAGGCAGACTTCTCTGTCTCCACCGATTTTCATTTCAGCTCTTTAATCACAAGAAATTCCTTTTTTATTGAATTTCTTTTTTTAATCAGATATCTGCTCGGGCTCTGTAGATGAGAATATATTGCCACAAAAGCATGATGAGACATGAAAAACGTTTGGGACAGCCACCTGTATATTATATCCTGGCTGCAAGAGTTTAAAAATAATTGAACAGAGATATTCACAAGACAATGGCAGCTTTTAAATACAAGTGGAGGAAGTTGTGTCATCAGGGCCGGAACCAGAAATGACATCATCAACAATACCGGGAACAGAAGTGACGTCATCAGCGGCACTGGAACAGGAAGTGACATCAACAGTGGTGCTAGATTTCCTGAGAATGGTCTGTAAGGGATGGAGAGAGACAATTAGTGCACCTCGTCGCCCCCTGGTCAGGCATGGAATTACTATTATTCAGGCCCTTTAGTTGTCTCCTGATCTCACGTGTGTGACAATATGTACATTAAACAGTTCATTACAATAGAAAATTGAGCCTGGTCAAAGCTCATCAGTTCTAGAAATTGAAGAGTACCCTCATCTGGCGTGATACATTTCCATTTTTTGTAAACTTCTACATAACATTTTCTAAGGTTTTCTACTTCAGAGGATGTTATAGTGATCTTTAATGCCTTGTATATTTTGATTTGAGCTTTGCTAATATTATTTAATGTTATGTATTAATTTTTTTTTGCTGCTCTCTGTCATTTTGTGGCACCACTGACATGACTCAACATCCCATTTTGAGTGGGCATGCCCAGGAATTTCACAGTATGATATGAAAGACGTGATGGTACTTTCTGGCCAGGCTCCTTAGACTCTGATTTCTTATTGAACTTTGTCCCACATGCTGTCAGTGTTCTGGTAATGACCACTGATAGTCTTTAGGTTTATGGAATCCTTACATGACCCTTCTGTTAAGAGACTTGTCAGCCTTCCACCTTGTGTCAGAACAAGATTGAGTTTGCTTGCTGGGAAACCCTAACTAGATATCCTCTCCTTTATCATTGTCTGATTAATTAGACAAAAGATGGCAACAGAAGGAGAGGGAGCAGAACCCAGAACTGCAGAAACCGCTCCCAGAGAGAATCTCTTGTACCTGAAGTTGTAAAAACAGTGGGTCAAAGACTGGACTACTTAGTTATCTTAGACCAGAATTACACTGCAAGACCTTTCCTGCATCATTTTTAAATGCAGATTTCATTTACATAATCTTAAGAAAATTGCAGTGAGTTTGTAGATAGTCACAGAGAGCTACCTTAATCCTCAGTTGTGTAGTGTGACAGCTTGAGGGACTCAATCATAGAGGTCTACAACTTTTTACACTTGCTATGACCAAACGCTTTTAAAATGACTGTCATAGAGGTGGGCTATTGGTAGAGTGAACAGCCAATGAATACTCAAACTGAAGAACGATGCATGCAATGCCCATAAAAAATAAAGAACATGGTACTGTAACTGCAAGGAAAGCAGGAAAGTAAACAATTTGGATTCTACGAATGCAGAAGAGCCTCACCAAACTTTGGAGCCAGCACAGATGTCTGTTCAGTATTTTGTGTTTCTCATACCACAGAAAAGCACAGGCTAAAGCAAGGGGAGCTCATATAAATGTTATAACACAGGTGTTTCATATGTGCATTTTGGCATTAGAATATTTATTTAAATTATTTATTGTTTTATCTATACTAATAAACGGCAAAGCCCTCACTCACTGACTGACTGACTGACTGACTGACTCACTAATTCTCCAACTTCCCGTGTAGGTAGAAGGCTGAAATTTGGCAGGCTCATTCCTTACAGCTTCCTTACAAAAGTTGGGCAGGTTTCATTTCGAAATTCTACGCGTAATGGTCATAACTGGAAGTTGTTTTTCTCCATTTACTGTAATGGAGTT
>JANRMT010062791.1:222673362-222713966 GCA_026402145.1 Polypterus bichir lapradei
TTTTTTTAATTTTTCCTTTTCTTTTTCATACCTTCTTTAACACACTACTTCTCCGCTGTGAAGCGCGGGTATTCTGCTAGTTATTATTATAGTGAAAACACTACATTTTGCTGGGATGTTACCATTTTGTGGTGACCTTGACATGGCCATTTTGTTTAAAGTTGCTATGCCTATTTAAGATGGTGGTGCACAGCTTCTGTAGTTCTAGGTGCTATTACAATTACTTTGACTTTCACTTTTCAAGATAAGTCAGGTTTTATTGTCATCTCATCTGCATATAAGTATATAGTGTGGCAAAATAGCCTGACTAATGAGACAAGGTGAGTCTGAATACAATATGCTACAATAACAAAAAACACAATAGAGTATACAAGGCAACATAGTAAACTGTGTTAAAATATTTTATTACATTTTTTTAAGATTTTTACACTAGCAGAATTTAAAGTTATTTTTTATGCTTTGTTTTTTAAAAATACTTTTATTATTTGTGTTTTCCTTTTGTAATGGAAATTTTCTTTCTTTCACAGTTGCCACCATTACGTGGTTCTCTTGTCAAGTTGGCTCGTTAGTATAGGCATGGATATGGAAGTCTTATGTGTCATCAGCATAACAGTGGAAGCTAATGTTATATTTACGAAAGATATTACCAAGGGGAAGGAGGTAAATAATGAAAAGGAGGGGCCCCGGGACAGAGCCCTGGGGCACACCTGAAGTAAAAGTGGTGGGTTGTGATGTGAAAATTTTAAGCTGAACAAACTGAGTGTGGCCTGAGAGGTAGGATCTGAACCAGTCTAGTGGAGTGTGGGTAATGCCAATCGAAGATAATCTATTGAGACAAATAGTGTCAAAGGCTGCACTCAGATCAAGGAGGATGAGAGTAGTAATTAAACCAGAATCAGCTGACATAAGGAGGTCATTAGTAGTTTTTATAAGTGCCATTTCTGTACTGTGGAGGGGACGAAAACCAGAATTTCATCTGTTCATACAGATTATTTTGAGATAAATGAGAATGAAGTTGAATAGCCAGTATTTTTTCAAGAATTTTGGAAATGAAGGGTAGATTAGAAATAGGATGAAAATTACTAAAAATTAGTTGGATCTGAACCAGGTTTTTTCAGTATTGGGGTTATTGCAGCAGTTTTAAAAGATGAAGGAACAAAACCAGTAGTGAGAGAAGAATGGATTATAGTAGAAATAAGAGGGACCAGAGAGGGGAGGCAGGCTTTGGCCACTACTGTAGGGAGGGGGTCCAGTTGACAGGTGGATGGCTTAGACTTACAGACAAGATCTGAGATTTCTGAGAAAGTAGGAAGATGAAGAGAGGAAAATAAGTGAGTTGGTGGGTGAAATTCAAATGAAGTACTGGAGGAATCCATACAAAGAGACTGATGAATCTTCTGGATTTTTTCATTAAAAAAGGACATAAGGAAATTTCAAAAATCAGTGTAAAGGTGAGAAGGTAAAGAATCTGGATGTTGTGTGATATTATTAAGCAGTGAAAACAATGACTTGGTGTAGCCTTCATTGGAAGAAATAATGTGAGTATAATATATTTAGTTTGGGCAATACAGTCCTTGTATTAAAGTATATGGTTTTTGTACATCTCTTTGTGAACTGACTCTGGAATGACTTACTGAAATTAATTAGATCAGCTGACTCCATGAATTCATTTAGGAAACAACTCAAAACTCATCTGTTCAGGAAGGCTTTTAGCTCTACCTGACTTTATTACCCTTCTTTCAGTTTATCTCTATGTCAAGATGCTCATGTTACCTGCGTGTGTGTGTGCTAGACCATCAATTATGTTGTCTGTTAGGCTTTCCTCTGAATTACTATCTTACTCTTCTTTCTTTCTTTATTTATTTATTTGTTTTAGTAAAAAGCTATATACTGTATACCCTGCCATTCTTTCTTAAACTCTGTGAAGTGCCTTGAGCATGGAAAAGGCGCAATATAAATAAAATGTATTATTATTATTATTATTGGGTGCCACTGACTCTAAAGAAACGTTTGAGAAACATCTCTACTAAAAACTGTCATAATTGCTTTTATGGTTTTTCACTTTGGTTTTTGGTAGAAAACAGGCAAAACTTATCTATTTCAGCAGGTGTGGCAGTACAAATTATAGAGAAACAGAGGGAAACCACATTGGAAGTTACCTGGTCAAATGATAACAATAAGCACTACAGGAGGAGAATGATGTTGCTAAAATAAATAGTGAAGTTAGTATTGTGACAGTTCTCCAGTAAAACATGGGCAATACCCTACTGTGTAGCTACTAAATCTAATCAGAAAGTAACAAGTATAAATTAAAAAAATAAAAATAACATTGTTGTGTTTAATTGAAAATTACAGGGGATTCAAAGAGTATTCAGACCCCTTAGTCTAAAAACTTATCTGTATAATGTAATAAACATGCTCTACTGCATTTCATCTTAAAAAAATCAAGAGCTCCAAGAAGATAGTGCTTGGAAATGTAAATCTACTTAGAAGCCAGTCATCTTGAAATGTAAATACGCGCTTTATAAAGTGACTAAGGTTGTGCAATATTATAACTGTAGTGCAAATATATATTATTGTATATGTAGAGACCTATACTGCAGCATCCTGGTAACAAATGGTCCAGCAGTCAATGTATTAATTATGTATTATAAGTAATATGCCCAAATAAAATGAGTATGACAAAAATAACATTATAGCCTAAGAAGCAATGTATCTTGTGTCTATATAGGCGGCTCTCTGTCTTATCTTCAGTCTGGCTTGGTCTTTGCTACCACATGGCCTTTGAATCATGTATTGAAGCAGGCCACATGTCTGTCTCAATATGGCTGCCGAGACAGAGTTGTCTTCATCATGGAAAAATACAAAGAGAGATAGCTTGTCTTCTCTGCATGGCAAGATGATAAGAGAGAACTAGTCAGGCAGAGTGACCAGCTTATACCAATTGCTGCCACAAGTCATGAACCAATGGGGTACTGTGGTACAGAATGGCCTCCTATTCGAGACCAATCGTAAAAAGCCATACTTCAGCTCAATAAGTGTCCAAACTGCCTTTTCAAACCTGCCCTCTATTCTAGGCTCTCCTCCTGGGTAGACAGGCCTATAGAATGTTCTGCACAGAGTCCCCTTTGTCAAATTGTTTACTTTTGTTAAACAGACCACTTTGTGGGCGGCATGGTGGCGCAGTGGTAATGCAGCTGCCTCACAGTAAGAAGACCTGGGTTTACTTCCTGGTTCCTCTCTGTGTGAAGTTTGCATGTTCTCCCCGTGTCTGCGTGGGTTTCCTCCGGGTGCTTCAGTTTCCTCCCACAGTCCAAAGACATGCAGATTAGGTGGATTGGCAATTCTAAATTGTCCCTAGTGTGTGCTTGGTGTCTATGTGTGTGTGCCCTGCAGTGGGCTTGTGCCCTGTCCGGGATTGGTTCCTGCCTTGCGCCCTGTGTTGGCTGGGATTGGCTCCAGCAGACCCCCGTGACCCTGTGTTTGGATTAAGCAGGTTGGAAAATGGATGGACCACTTTGTTTTACTATAGAAAACTGCCCTCCTTATTAAATGGCAATGGGATTTATCGCAACACTATAGTAACTGGTAAATTATTTGCATTTTGCAAAAGTAAGAAGCATTCAAATTGTATAAAACACAATTTAGATGCATAAAGATAAGCAGTAGCATGACAAAGTGGACTGGGGTTAAATGAAGCTGAGCTCATAGGAATGCAGGACACATGAAAACAAAATGCAGTAAAGTAAATATATAGACACTTGCTGGTAGGCATTTATTTATTTATTATTATTGTAAGTATCACTTCCATATTTGCTGTATATTCATTTAATGACAAGATCATCTCCTTCAGTTTTAAAGACTATTAAGACTTTCAGCTGTAAACAGTGCATTAATGTGACAATGGGGAAATTGCTGGGGCTCCTTAAAGAATTTCTTTCTGTTTCTATCTTGCAAATGTGCTATTAGAGTCCAGCACATGCTGATATTTTTGATAGCACACAGGAATTGGATTTTTTCAGGGTTTTAAATTTTTCTCTATATTTGGTTCCTTCAAGGAGTTTTCCACCAATGCGCTCATGTCCAGTATAGGCAAAGGTCTGCATCATATGCATTTCATTATGGGCACAGATTGTTATTGTTTAAATACACTATTTTTATATATTATTTCAAGGTGCCACCATGGATATGGTGTTTGTCCTTTTTCCTCTACAGTCAAAAGGACTTCAACATGGATAAAGAAGAACATGACCTGCCTCCATCTTAAACCTTTATGGTCTCCAGGCCTTATTGAGACCAGTGCATTCCCACACAGCAATCAATGGGGGCATTGAATCGTCTTTCTTGACTATGTCCTTTTCATTCTAATTCTTTCCATAATGCTTTGCTAGGGCATAATAACTCTGTAACAAAGTACACTGCATCAATACTTTAATAACCAACCTCAGTTCATGTAAAAAAATCCAGACAGTGCAGCATAAATGTGAAGAATTAAATTACTATTTCACCTTTAGATGTGCACTTTATTAAAACTGTAAAAACAAACTATAGATTAAATAAAAAATCCACACAAAGTGGCGCTAATACAAATAACTTAATTATACTTTTGAACCACTGTAACACTCCGACAATTCAGTTCTGCTCTTATGAGACAGTAAATATGGCTTTATTAAATGTTAGAGTGTTAACCAACAATACATTTTCCATTGTAATAAACTCCACAAAGAGCCATAGCAAGGTTTGGGGCAGCCAGCCATATATTCTGTATCCTGGCTGCAAATTGTAAATAAATGATAGCACTGATGTGCACAAACAGAACTAAGGGAATAGGGAAAAGGTGGAGGCTTTTAAAGGTCAGGATAGGAAGTGACGTCAGAAGGGCAGGGATCGGAAGGGTCTTCAACCATAGGCTTGAGCCCAGATATGACATCAAGGGGGCCGGAACTGGAAAGGCCTTCATCTATCAGTTCGGACCCGGAAGTGACATCAACAGGGCCAGGTGGAATTTCCCATGAATGGTATCGAGAAAAAGAATCAGTGTACTCTGCCACATCCCGGTCAGATTAGGAATTGCCCTCATTCAAGCCATTTAGCTGCCTCCCATGTGACACCACCAACAATCTTATAACTGATAGAAAAATCGGTTTTATTGCATTAAGTGAAACGTGGCTTAGTTCTGATGGTGTGGCTGTTTTAATTGAATCTGCACCTCTGAATTACAGCCTTACTCATGTGGATCGGCAAGGTAAAAAAGGCGGCGGTTTAGCAAATATTTATTTCAGCCGGTTAAAGTGTAAAGATGTTGGCTTTGGCACATTCAAATCTTTTAAGAATCTTGCCATTGTTATTCATGTTGTTTCTCAGTCTCAAGTATTGTCCATGTACAGACCTCCTAAATACAATGTGTCTTTCTTTGAGGAATTCTCAGACTTAGTTTCAATTATAATTACGAACTATGACACATTTGTAATAGTTGGCAAATTTAATTTTCATATTTATAATCAATGTGACCTGAAAGCAAAAGAATTCGTGAACTTCCTGGACTCTTGATTTGAGCCAGCACGTTAGTCAGCCAACACACAAAGCAGGGCATACTGTACGCTGGATTTAGTGATTACTAAAGGACTAAAAGTTGATATGAAGCAGACCGTGGATATTGGTTTATCAGACCATTTTGCTCTTACTGTTTAATATAGAAATATTGATAGGTAAAATTAATGAGATGCATATTCTTAAAAAACGCTTCTTTGATTTTAAGCAACCAGTCCATTTGTTGGGCTATTGCAATAGTTAGGATAAAGTAAATAGTAAGGTGGAAAATTTTAATACTAAAGTGAGAGCTGCCACTCACATAGTTGCTCCTGAAAAGGCAGTTAAACAATCCTCTAGCACTGTAACACCATGGAAGACCCAAAGAGTGTCTGATTTAAAGAAAACATGCTGGAGAGCTGAGCATAAATGGAGAAAAACTAAATTGATTATCCACTATGAGATATTTAAGCCTAAAATAACACAATACAACAGCATAGTCCGTCTTAAGAGGCAGTGTTATTTCTCTAAAATTATAAATAACAATGCTAGTAATCAGAGAGTTTTATTCTCTTCAATTGATCATTTGCTAAACTCAGGTCGCTCAATGGAATGAGAACTTCCAGTGAAACTTGTGAGGCTTTTGCTATATTTTTTAATCACAAAATTAATATTAGAAATAATATAGTACATCCCCCCAATACTGATCCTACTAAACCTCGGTATTCCATTTTAAGCAAATGCAATTCTTTCACCAATATAGATTGGTCTGATCTATGTAGAATAATATCTCAACTGAAAACCTCCACCTGTGTCCTTGACCCAATACCAACCAGTTTTTTCAAAGAAGTATCTGATGTGCTAACTGAGTGTTTTCTTGACATATTAAATTCATCATTACATATGAGGATCTTCCCAGACTGTCTTAAGAGTGCTGTAGTTAAACCCCTGCTCAAGAAAAATAATCTCGACTCCTCTGTTTTTGAAAGTTTTAGACCTATTTCTAACCTGCCTTTCTTAAGTAAAATCCTAGAAAAAGCTGTCATTACACAGCTAAATGATCACTTGAATAAACATTCTGTTCTTAACAAGTTTTAATCAGGTTTTAGAACAAGAGGTTAAATGCAGACATATGCCGTTTATCTGTTCTCATCCTCTTAGATCTGAGTGCCACATTTGATGCCATTGATCACAATATTGTTAGAAATCACCTTAGTCAATGGCGGGGGGGCCTCTCTGGTAGTCTTTTAAATTGGTTTGACTCTTACTTAACAGGTAGAAAATTCTTTGTTAGTTGTGGTAATTATACTTCAAAGACACATAATATTCTATATACTGTAGTGTTGCACAAGGCTCTATCCTGGGTCCGCTGCTCTTTTCGATTTACATGCTTCCATTAGGCCAGATTATCTCGGGGCATAACGTGAGCTACCACAGCTATGCTGATGACACACAACTGTATTTATCAATAGCACCTGATGACCCCGACTCTCTTGATTCACTGACACAATGTCTTACTTGTGTTTCTGAGTGGAAGTGTAGTCATTTTCTCAAACTAAATAAGGTGAAAACCAAAATCTTAGTGATTGGCAAAAAATGAATATAATGAGGGTATGAGAAATAAACTTGATCCATTATGTTTAAAAGTCAACACAGAGGTAAAGAATTTAGAGGTAATTTAGAGTTAATTATTGACTCTGACATAAGTTTTAAATCGTATATTAATCAGATTACTATCCATCCATCCATCCATTTTCCAACCCTCTGAATCCACACAGGGTCATGGGGGTCTGCTGGAGCCAATCCCAGCCAACACAGCGCGCAAGGCAGGAACCAATCCTGGGCAGGGTGCCAACCCACCGCAGTCAGATTACTAGGACACCATTTTTTTTACTTAAGATATATACCAAAAATTAGACCCCTTATAAGATTGCAAGATGCTGAAAAATTAGTTCACGCTTTTGTTTTCAGTCGGCTAGATTACTGAAATGCATTCCTCTCAGGACCACCCAAAAAAGGCATCAATCGATTACAAGTGCAAAATGCAGCTGCCAGAATCTTGACTAGGAATAGAAAATCCGAGCACATCTCTCCAGTTCTGATGTCACTACATTGGTTACCCGTGTCATTTAGAATTGACTTTAAAATACTGCTTTTGGTTTACAAAGCCTTCAATAATCTCGCTCCATTTTATATTTCAGAACGCCTTTCACTTTACACTCCAAATCAAAACCATTGATCTTCAAATGAGTGTCTGCTTATTATTCTGAGAGCAAAACTCAGAATAAGAAGTGGTGAGGCGGCCTTCTGCTGTTATGCACCTCAAATCTGGAATAGCTTACTGATAGAAATTTGCCAGGGTAATAGAGTAGAGCACTTTAAAAAACTGCTAAAACCTCATTATTTTAACATGGCTTTCTCATGGCTTCATTTTAGTGTAACCCTGATATTTTCTATTTGCATTAAATTATCTTTTTTTTTCATAGTCTCTGAAATCCGTACTAACCCCTACTTTCTCTGATGTTCTTTTTTTAGTTTTCTGTGGTGGCGATCTACACCACCACCACCCAATCAAAGCACCGTACTGTCCATACACTGATGAGCTGAAGGCCAGAGGTCCACATGACCATCATCATCTAACTCTACCATGTGAAGCCTGAAAACCATGAGGACTGATGGAAGTCATTTATGTTAGGTAGAATGCCCAGAGGGGCTTGGGTGGTCTTGTGGCCTCGGAACTCCTGCAGATTTTGTTTTTTTTTTTTCTCCAGCAGTCTGGAGTTTTTTTTTGTAGTTTTTTTTTTTTCTGTCCTCCCTGGCCATCAGACCTTACTTTATTCTTTGTTAATCAGTATTGCCTAATTTTATTTTTATATTTTTTCTTTTTCCTTTCTTCATCTTTGAGCTACATCATTTGTATGAAAATGTGCTATATAAATAAATGTTATTGTTGTTGTTGTTGTTGACTCCCAGCTACATCCAAAACTCTTTTACATTTTCCTCTCTTTGCAATTAGTTTTATTGAGGGAAACTTAGAATCATTTTAACTGAAGGTGAATGCAAATTACCTGTCTCACAAGGACTAGATTAGTGATGAATGGAGGAAGAATAAGGTTGTTAAGCAAGCACTAACCACATATCTGCTTTTTTGTTTAGGATGGAGGAGAATCCACCAGAAGATGCATGAGGTCACTTCCACCCCAACACACTAAACTCTCCTTCTTCCAGTACCTCCAGTATACAAACCAATGTCCCACCAAAAGTTAATGTTAAGCATTAAATCAGCTTGCAGGGAGTCTGGAGCTTCCAGCTGCAACAAGCCTTCTTAAACTCTTGTTACTGGCATTCTGCACCTATTGGGTGATATTTTTCTCTCTTTGTCCATTGGACTTCCATGAAATTAAATGGGGCTTCCCAAGGGAACCCACCACTTTATCTGCCTTTTTTGACTTATTGCCTACACTGCTTAAATCTGAACACAATCAAAATGAGCTTTTAAAGTGTGGGTATGCACACTTACTCAACCAAACCCTCAAATGTTTTAATTTTTCTCCATTGTTTCTGTACGTTATTCATTTGATTTTTAATTAAATACTGTCAGTTACATGTTTTTGAATGTAAAACATTCTGACTTTCTAAATGTGATTCTCTCAACTTTATCAATTACATTACATAAGCTGACATTTCAATAAGGGTCTTGAGACTTTTGATATCAATTTTATATAAAGAATATATGGAAATGCAGAAATTCTGAATAGTTTTTATTAAGGTTTATTGTATGTGTACTATGTAAGAAAGACCCTAAGAGAAAAAGAAAAATCCAAGAAAATGTAAAAATGCTGCTAATATGGTGGACAAAGGCAAGTGGTTTGAGGTAGAGATGGTTCTCTAGATAGTGAGCTTTGTTTATACAGTATAAAGTTATCTGATCCCATGACCCAGAGCACTTCCTTTTATTAGATGTCATCATCAATTATATGTAAATCTTCTGGACCATCGGTCAAGCTGTGATCTTCAGATATCATTTCTAAATTCTGTTCTAACCAATATTGCATAACAAAAGTTTCCAATAAATACCCACAGACTCTACTTTGTTAATACAAACTCTGTGCTTTGCTCTGCATCACAGACTTGAACCACGCAGTCCTCTGAAGAGCACTGGAAATTTCTTTTTCGTGGTAACAGGTGAGTGACAAGCCCTCAGTGTTTTTTTTGCATTCTATTATTATTTCATCAACAGAGCTAAGACAAGTGAATAATTTATGAAATAAGGTATAATTTTTTTTTACTAAGAAATGGTGACACACATATATCTGACATAATGTCATGTTCAACATCTAAATTAATTTGCTCAGCTTTACTGCTTCTTGTTGAACATATTATATCAGGGTATCTAAACATTAATATGTCACCTTCTTATTTCTGAATGGTGGACTGACAACTGCAAGGCTCCACATTAATAGATAGATAGATAGATAGATAGATAGATAGATAGATAGATAGATAGATGGCGCAGGAAAACAGGAAATTTTGGAACTAGGTGTTGTCGACCCTGTGGCATAGGCAATTGTTTGGGACCAATGTGACCTCATTTAGAATCTCTTGCCATTAGTTATAATGGAGCAGTAGAGTGGTTCGCAACGAGCATTCTCTGTGAAAGCCTTTTATAAGAAAGGTGATAGTGTGACTGCTGTGCAAAGGGAATTTCAGCTTCATTGCCAGTTAGGACGTTACAATCGTGTGCTGTCTGCTCATGTGATATCGAAAACATGTGGATTCAACAGAACAGAGCCACTTTGCATACTGCCCAACAATCCATGATAGCTATTAAACGATTGCTTGCAAGGTGCATCATTTCATGCAACAATGACAATCCATGGCTTCTGAGATCCCCAGATCGCACTGCTTGTGATTGTTTTTCTTTGGGGACATCTTAAAAGCCAATTGTACCGCACACATCCTGTAACCATTGCTGAACTAAAAGTGAGGATTGAAGAGGAATTTACTGACAATTCTCTTGACATGTTATGTCGAGCAATGCAGAATTTCCACAACAGTCTTTCAAAAGGTGTATGGAGAAATGGACAACACCTTCATGATGTTTTCATTGGTCCACCATGTTGCTTAACAGTCAGAGAGATGTTCTTTTCATGTAATTCCATGCCCTATTTCTCCAAACATGTCTGTTGCCCCTTGTGGACAAAAGATTTTACCTTGACTTCATCAGTCCATATAACTTGTTTCCAAAATGCATCAGGCTTGTTTAAATGTCCAGTTTCAAACTTTTAATGTTGAATTTTGTGATGAGGATACACCAAATGATTTTTTTTGTTAATTTCTCTTCCATGAAGGTCATATTTGCACAGCACCACTCTCGAGTCTGATAAATCTTCAAACTGGGGATTTGATTTGCTTTTCTAGCAATCGTACGAGCAGTTCTCTCTGAAAGTTTTCTTGGTCTTCCAGACCTCAACCTGACCTATACCATTCCTGTTTACTGCCATCTCCTAATTACATTACAAGCTGATGAAACAGCTAACTGAAAACACCTTATCTTCTTTTAACCTTCTCCTGCTTTGTGGGCAACAGTTATTTCAATTTTCAGAGTGCTAGGCAGCTCCTTAGGGGATCCCATGGCTGCTGATTGTTTGTACAAGATTTGAGGAGTCCAGATGTTTTACACAGATTTGAAATTTCATCACTTGGCCTTTCCTAATGACCATTGTGAACAAGCAATAGCCCTACTGAGTTAATTAAGGTCTGCACACATGAGAAAAGTCATCTGAAACCTCAAAGCTCTTGGGATGTCAAAACATTTGCTTGATGCTCCATTCCTTTTTCACTCTACAATTGTACAAAACAAAAATAATGCGCTAATCTTACTTAAAATGCTGAACAGAATGTTTCATCTTTAACTTTAAACTTTTGAAAATCAGGTCATCTTCTACTTGCCTAGCTATTAACAGTAACAGAATTTTTGATCTATTTGCCCAAAATTGTCCATGTCACTGTAAATAGGCATACTTTATGTGTCCCCAAAGGGAAATGAAAACTTTGCACAAGTTCACAAAAAAAAAAAAAAAAAAAAATAGAGAGCTGCTGTTGTCAGTAACAGGCTTGTAGGTGGCAGTAAGAGGAGATCAAACCTGCTCACATTGTATCATAAGCTTACATTTAAAGGCGTTTAACAATTGAATACAGAAGGTCCAGCTTCTTGTGTCCTCAAAAGGAACATGCCTTTTTTTCCATCTAACATTCCCAGATTGAATCTACATAAATTAGGCCAGTTTAATCTATACTAATAAAAGGCAAAGCCCTCACTGACTGACTGACAGACTGACTGACTCATCACTGATTCTCCAACTTCCCATGTAGGTAGAAGGCTGAAATTTGGCAGGCTCATTCCTTACAGCTTACTTACAAAAGTTTAGCAGGTTTCATTTCTAAATTCTACGCGTAACGGTCATAATGGTCAACAACGTCCGCCATGTTGAACTTTCTTATTTACGGCCCCATCTTCATGAAATTTGGTAGGTGGCTTCCCTGAGCTAACCGAAACCAATGTTCGTACTTATTTCGGTGGTATGACACCACTGTCAGCCGCCATATTGAACTTTCCAACGTCACTAATTCTCCAACTTCCCGTGTAGGTAGAAGGCTGAAATTTGGCAGGCTCATTCCTTACAGCTTACTTACAAAAGTTAAGCAGGTTTCATTTTGAAATTCTATGTGTAACGGTCATAACTGAATCCTACTTACGTACATATATATGGCCATAGCCTGCAGCTCGGTCGCCGTGTGAGGTGGAGTTGCGTCACCCATCACCACGCCTCCCACGTAGTTGACTGCCTGCCTATATTGCGTCCCCCATACCCACGCCTCCCACGTAATTGAGTGCCTACCCATATAAGGCCGTCCGTCACCAGCAATCCAATAGACACGCTGCCGCTAAGAGGCATTTGTCATGCCTAAGACGAATATGATTTTCGCGAGATACAAGTTTAGTGAGAAGACGCAAGGTATAAACGAGACTTTTCATCACTTTGTAACGGAGTTAAAATTGCTGGTGAAGGACTGTGCTTATACAAACGAAGATGAGATGGTCAGGGATAGAATAGTGTTTGGCACAAACTCAGCAAAAGTGCGAGAGAAACTTTTAAGTGCCAGGTCTGAGCTAACATTAAATAAAGCCGTGGACATCGCAACATCGCACGAGATAGCACAAGCACAGATGAGAACCTTCGATGCATGTACTCCGAGCGGTTCACGTGAACTGACTGTGAACGCAGTATGCACACAAAAAGCAAGAGCTCCAAAGAGCACTGAAGAAAAAATGCATTGCACAATTGAGAAGGCAGCAAAAGAATATGAAGCGAGTGATGCATACAAGCATATTCATAAGTGCAGCTACTGCGGAAACAAAGCACACGGTGGAAAAAGTCAATGTCCCGCTAAAGGAAGACAGTGCAAACGAAGATGAGATGGTCAGGGACTGAATAGTGTTTGGCACAAACTCAACGAAAGTGTGACAGAAAATTTTAAGTGCCTGGTCTGAGCTAACATTAAATAAAGCCGTGGACATCGCAAGGTCACACGAGATAGCACAAGCACAGCTGAGAACCTTCGATGCATGTACTCAGAGCGGCTCACGTGAACTAACTGTGAACGCAGTATGCACACAAAAAGCAAGAGCTCCAAAGAGCACTGAACACAAAATGCATTACACAATTGAGAAGGCAGCAAAAGAATATGAAGCGAGTGACGCATACAAGCATATTCATAAGTGCAGGTACTGCGGAAACAAAGCACGTGGTGGAAAAAGTCAATGTCCAGCTAAAGGAAGACAGTGTAAAAAATGTGGTAAATTGAAGCACTTCGCTAAAGTTTGCAGAACTGGGAAAGGTAAAAGCGTGCATGCAGTGTGTGATGTCTCAGATAAAGGTGAAGACGAGCTGTTTATTGATGCAGTAAGAAAGGAACAACCCTCTGAATCTGAACAAGCCTTTGTAGACATATCAATAGGAAAGCAAGGTGTAAAGCTTAAGTTTAAATTAAGTTCATAGACACGCTGCCGCTAAATATTCGCAGGCAAATCCACAACTTAATACCGGGAATACCTGTTAAACATCTTAGATTCACGAGTACCGATTTGGGTAGTGAACACTTCGATGAATGAAACCTGTTATCTTTACAACGGTTGACAAACACGGAATATAACTTGAACACAACCCATCCTCAAAATACGAACCTGATTGAAAGAAATAATGATAATCAAATCCTTGATGACAGCAACACTCATAACAGTCACAAAACAATTACATTGAGAATCATGTTACATTATTTTTAAAATGTTTCCTTTTCTTTTTCATAACTTCTTTAACACACTACTTCTCCGCGGCGAAGCACGGGTATTTTGCTAGTTCTTGTAATAAAGAGCATCAGAAGGCTACCCCACAGCAGCATTTCTAAAAGTCTAGACTTACAATGCCTCAGAACTTATTACACATTCTACTTAAACAAAGTAAATAAGTATTAAAATACATGTTACATTTTCAGTAGCCAAGTAACAGGATTTGTTATAACATAGCAGGCTATTTCAGCATAGAAAACTGTGTTAAGGTCTACTTTTTACAAGAAATTGTATTTCTCTTCCAATAAAGTTCTACTCCTTTCTCTAAAATATTGAGATGTAGATTTGTGTTAGTTGGTAGTTGAGAAGAGGAAACTAAACCTGCATTCCCAAGGAAAATAAACTTCTGGGGGTCCATGGTCCCTCCCATTAAGTAAAGTCAAAGTCTTGTTTATTTCGGTGAGTCAGCCACCCTTCTTCTTCTTGGTTTCCTACGATATTGCACAGCACATACTAGAGTCCACAATTGTAGAGTAATATGCTATTCTTATGTAATGTTATGTCTGTTACCACTGAAGATTATGTTTTCTAGTCACCTTATACCTCACTCTCTGACGGGTACCTAGATCTTATAGTTGATGTGATAAAAATGAGAATGCAAGTGACTCAGCCATAGTTAGTAACAGTGGCGGAATCAGTTAAATAAAAGACAAAGAATTGCCAGATGATGTTACTCGAATTTGAACTGCCTACTTGGTGTTTCAAATAAAGGTATGCTAGACATAAAGCAGTAGTAGTGGAAGAAGTAGCATTATTTTATGCTATTGTAGCTGATTACATTGAACCTGTTGTTCAGGGTGGTATTTTCTGGTGCAGAGTTCCCAGATTGCAGGAGACAGACTTAATGTGAGTTCTTCCTGGTAGCTGTGACGGTGGAGGAAGAAGGAAGATGTTTAGTTTCTGGTGTACATTCATACTATTGATATCCTGCAATGGAAATATGGTCAGTAAAGTCAATCTTTCAGATTACTGGTCTTCCTAATGATTCATTAAAATCTTTGCAGACTATGTCCAAACTAATAAAATATCCTTTCCAGAATAGAATTGCCTTTAATTTTGATGCCTGCTATTGTATTTATTTTTTGATTTCAGATCCTGTAGAGAAGAGAGAACATGTGGTTGCTAATCCTAGAGATCCTTATGTGTTTAACTACCCAGGCTAACTCTGAGGTTATACGTCATCAATTTACATGCAAGCGTTTTTTTTACAAAGGAACAGAACCCCAAGGCGTTATACCAGAGGGTGGTGTTCGGATTTGCCAAACCTACAATAACAGAGTTCATTTTGCAACATTGTATGACAGGGAAAACCGTATCCCAATATATTCTGCATACATACATACAAATGGAGGTAACAGTTCCCGAAGTGAAGACTGGTACATTGAACCCCAGGTAAGTTTGACCATTTGGATAATCTGAATTGAGATCCTTAAAATCACTACAATTAAAAAAATCGGTTCAGCTTTGTGTAAAGGAATTTATGAGATCACTAGGTGAAACAGTTTTTACTAAATCACTTAAATAGGAATATCCCAATGATTGCCACAGGGAAGCAAACTTTGAAACGGGGGTAGATTTCTCAAATGCACTGGCCATTTTGCCTTCTTGGTAAGTTTGAATAGTGGTCAATTTTTAATCATGGCCAGAGATGTCACTTCCTGTTAAACATGCTACACTATTAACAAACATATCTATCCTGATATACCTAAGAGCAAGGTAGGAAGTAGCTTTGGGCACAGTACCACAACATAGTAGGCACCCCATTATGGACATACACCTACACAGGGCAAATTCAGAATCACCAGTTAATCTAACCTTACCTTCTTTGAGGATGTGGTAGAAAAACCAGTGTGTCACTGGGAAACTCCATGGGGAGAACATACAAAGTTCCATACAAGCAACATTTGAGAGCAAAACCTGAACCAAGGATGCAGCAACACTATACATTGTGCAAACATACAACCACAATCACACACAGGTAACCTGACCTGCACATCTTTAAAGAGTTGGAGGCCAAACTGGAGAACCTAGAAGAAAGCAAATGCAATTACAGGGAGAACATGTAAACACTTCACAGACAACAAAAAGAAATGGAATTCAAACTGGGAGACTGCATCCATGAGGGAGTGCCTACCAACTGCCCAACTATGTCCTCACTTACAATAAAAAACATTCAGAATTATATTTCTGAAACAAGTATAACCTGGGGAGAATAAGATGAAAAAGAAGAAATGGTTAACTGTCAAGCACATATGACCAAATGAATTTCCATCTTGGGGCAATAAATTTCAGGCAGCATTTGTTCCCATACAGGAATCAGTATGCAAAACGGAATGAACAGTTATTTCTTTATTTTGTCATTTTGTTTTACAACTTAACTTGACTGTTAATGCTTCAATTATATCAGTTGATGAAAAAACTGATCACAAAAAATGTCTGGCCCCTCTATATCCAGCCCCTGTAAGCCGCTGACATGCCCTAGCATATGATTGTAGGCATATCTTCAAAGTAGAAATCAAGCAGTATGAGCTGCCCCTCTCTTTGACAGCTACAATTCAGAAACAGAAACACTCATCTTTCTCACTTCCACTCTTACAACAACTCCTCTCCTTACCCTATTCCAAAAGCCGTACTTGGGGTAATTTTTGCATTAGAAAAGCATTCAGATCACAGAGCACTTAGTATTCCTGCTTCCTGGGATGTGTTTAATGGACCAGACATCCCTGAGTTATTTGGACTTGTTTGGTCTATACTAAAGCAAACAAGGACTGCAGATCATCACCACTTTCTGGATGATACTATATGTTAGATGCTAATTTCATTTATAGAAAATTGATCCTTTGTTGGTTGTCATTGAAAATGTGATCTCATTTGGTCCCTTGTCTTTCTTCTTGTAGCAAATTGTAGCTCTTCTTTTCTGTGGTTTCATTTTACATGTCAGTCTTCACTGTGTCTGTATGAACGTTTTGACCTATGAAAGATCTTTATTTATTGTTCATTCTTTTTCTGTTGTGTGAGCATGTTTAGATTATATTTATTTGTATTTACAATGCATTCTAAATTAAATTTTTTTTTCGTGATATTTTAGCTCATAGATTCAAAAAGAGAAAAGAATATGATAAAAGAGTCAAGCAACATTAACATTACTGAAGAAGCAGAAGAAAGTCAGGCAGTATCAAGAGATTATACAGTAACAGATGCCAGTAGATATGATCGGGGTCATCTAAGTCCATGTATGCACCACAATAATGATGATAGCAGGACAGCAACTTTCACCTTGACTAACATTGTGCCTCAACGTACCATACTAAACCAGGGAAAGTGGAATCATTATGAAACTGAAATAATGCAACAATTTGTGAATGGATGCTCTACAACATATGTTATTGTTGGAGTGATTCGAGGAAAGAACGATACGAAAACTATAAACAATCGGGTTAAGGTGCCTAGTCACGTCTGGACTGCTGCTTGCTGTGTAAATGAAAAAAAAAATCCTATGAAGTTTCTTGGTTACATTGCCAAAAATGATAACAACACAGTAGAAGATATAAATCTTAAAGACCTACAGGAACAAATAAAGGGTGATACTGGCAGAGGAGTGATTTTGTTTAAAAATGACTGTAAGTGAAACAGAAATATGATTTTGTCTTAAAACCTTCTTGAAAGTTTACAAGAAATAAAATTTCCAAAATTGCATTTTGTAATTCATCTCACAAAGCTAAGTTATGATCTATAATTACTGTTAAAATGCAGAAATGTAGAACAGCCCTTACATGCTTTTCCTACTAGCATATTTAATTTTAAGGTTCTTTTAAAAATAATAGGAATAAAAAAAATTTTACATTTTACTTATATGGCACCAGTAATACAAAAAAATGCAGATTAAAGTGCTTTTCATAAATTTAAAAAATGAATAAATATAGTAATAAAAATACTAGTGTGATTTAAGCATTGTAAAAATTAATATGTACTAAAGTATAAAAAATAAAATCAACCTTACATAAAGCCTTGCATTTTTGCCTTAATTTTATTTAAAATCTGAGTGGCAGATTTTCATTTGGCTTACTCTTAAAACATTTCTGAGGCACTTTGTGATGCTGCTGTCTGTCTTACCACGCCATGCAATTCATCACACAGCAATTCCTGACTATCTCTTTGAGAAAGCAGACAAAAGATGGCAACATAAGGAGAGAGAAAGAAAACCAAGGGTGGAGAAATCAGCTCTTAGATGAACCTCTCAGCTCTACTTCAGCAAGATCTGTGGTTCAAGCACTGGTCTCCTCAGCCATCATAGAATATACACAATCTTGATGGACAGCATTGTTTTTTTTTTTATGTGACCACCAAGACTGACTACAAAACTGGGTATAAACTTATCAAAATAGGACAAACTTTTGAATTCTGGGTAGAGCTTTCTCTGTAGTCACTACTTAGTGTCAATGAGACTTTCAAGCTTCACACAGTTAAAATTATTTCTTCAAAGTGAGAAGTGAAAATGACTGCTCAATTACAGCCAATGGAAAACTCTGCTATTTGTTATTTTATGGACTGTAGAAAGGGCAACTGCCATACTGGTTTCAAGCCCACCCCTGCATGCTTTGTGCTGCCACTGTCTCAGAACTGAGACACAGTTGCCAGAGTTGGTAAAGTCTGTCATATATGTTTCTCTGTTTCGACTGAGGGGTCGTCAGTTTTTGGCTTCATAATGTGGTTAATGTGATTTGCACCACAGGACACCTGAGCCACAAGTTCGAACTGAGGCTTTTGGGCTTTTGATACAGAATTCCATTTTATTTGGAAGATAGAAGGAATTTAAGAAATGTTCATGGAGCTGTATCAGCGGTGTCTGAATGATTCTTGTGTGATATTATGTGATTCATAATATAAAACCTGACTTCTTTTCATCAGTGTTAATAAGATGATGGGGAGCATAATTGCCTAAAGATTAAAAGATATGGTAACACCTCATTGGTAAGATGCACTTTTTATCATTCCATTATCAACCCACTACATAGCCATAGTGTGAATCTGAGTGGTTGATATACTTAAAACAAGACAAAATATTCTGTATGTGTAGTTATGACAATGAGTGTTTTTGTTGTTTGATTTTTAAGTGTTTTAAGTTTACTTCTTAGCCCCCAATTATGATATTCAGTTTTGTAATTCCTGTTTCAGTGTTCTAAGTCTGTTAGTTACCTCCAACACAGTGATCATGTTATCACAAAAACAAATTCAGATGCATAAAACTGTGTTAGCAAAGTTCCATGCATTTTCTCTTTATTAATCCCAATCAATGTGAATTTTAATGCACATGCATGAGCCTACAGCCCTACCCTGACTCCTCCCCAAATTTTGCATATTTGAATATGTTAATCAATATTAATAGCTGCATCAGTATAAATGGCTGCAATAAAGAAAGCCAGCTCAGTTGAACATCCATTGAATTCTGTGTCTGTGTCCCTGACCACCATCTCATAAACCCAACATGTATACTTTATTTCAGTTAAACAAGTGGGATACTCATTCTTATATCTAGCCTCTTGGAGCCTCATCACATCTGCCATAAATGTCCTCTGCATTGCACATATAGGTGCTTTTGCAATCACTTTTAAGAGATAGGTGTCCTGAGAATTTAATGGATGTTCTTCTGGAAGGGTTTTTTTTGTTGCACCAGTACTGTGTCTGTCAAACGAACCAACCCCCAATTCCTGTCCTTCCTTTTTCTTTCCCTGCCTAACCAATCGTCCCACAACGAGCTCTGTAATAAATGTAAAACCAGCTGTAAGCTCAGAATGCTGAATCTTCAAAACTTTTAAGGACCATTGTAAAAAAAAGCTATACATATTTAATTAGTCCATCCATCCAGGGTTGCGCCTGTTCCAGCAATCATCCTGCAGGAACAATCCCTAGACAGGGTGCCTGCTCATCGCAGGGTGAATACAAGCACACACATACACTAGAGGCGTCAATTTAGCATCACCTTATCCCCTAAACTGAATGCCTTTGGAAGGAAACTGAAGCATGCAGGGGAAATCCACCAGGAAAACATACAAACTCCAGGCAGGGGATACCCGGGACGTAGCCATCTAACTGTGAGGCAACAGAATTTGCACTGTGCCACCTTGTCCGCACATGTTGAATTATTAACAGTAAACATTATTTAAATGAAGTTAACAATTTATCTGTAAAATGTAATATACATACTTTTATGCATTTCATTATAAAAATATCAATTATACATCCTAGTATTCTAACAGCACACAGTGCCAAAAGGGTAGCTCTTGGAAATCTAATTGACTTAGAAGCCAGTCATCATCATGGGACGGCAAATCAGGCTGACCTCTAAATATGCACTCTCTTCTAATTCTTCCATTTACAATGTTTTCTATCAACTCTAAAGCAGCCATGGGAATTGAAATAGTTTGGACATTCTGTTTTTACAGAATGATTACAATCAAGTGCCTTAAATTTGTAAATGATATGCAATTCATTTTGGTGTATTTGATAAAAGTCCTCATCATGGATGCAAATATTAAAAAAAGAAAGTGAGACCACACAGAAACAGTAGCACTGCTTTGGCACTAGGTGCTGCCCTTTTATAAAACCGAGCAGAAACTTGTGTATGCAGGGTATGAGGCTACAGTGAAAATGTGTGTCTTTATGTGAAGTTTAGTTTTTTTTACATCACTGTAGTTTCTAGTTCAATTATGTCTGTAAACCCACAACCCCCCAGACCCCATCTAAAAATCATTAAAGTAGTGTATATGCCATTCATGGCAGACTGCAGACTTCTCTGGTGTAATTAGGTCAATTTTCAAGAATTTAAGCCTTGAAGCAGCATTCCTTTAACTAAATCAGCCTCTTTATGTGTGTCTCATGTCACAAATCGACTCCAGACAGAGAAAAAGGTTTGGCACAGCCACCCGTATATTATGTTCCTGGCTTCAAAAAGGTTGAATTGAATTGAGTTTAGCTGTGTACAAGACAGAGTATTAAACAGAACTGAATATGTGGAGGTATGATGGCAGTTGTAAAGGCTGGTGGAGGAAATGATGTCATTCATGCCGGAACCGGAAGTGACGTCTTCGGAACTGGGAGTGACATCATCAGAGGCGCTCAGGACCAGATGTGACATCATCAAAGGCGCCAGTACCTGGTGGGATTTCCCAGGAGTGGTCTGCAAGGAACTGTGAGAAACAGTCAGCACATTCTGCCACCCATTGGTCTGATGTAATATTACAATCACTCAAGCCCTTTAGCTGCTACCTAACCTCATGTGTGTGACACTCACTAAATCACTATGCCCTTAATATGTTGTGATTACCAGCTCTCAAGCTAAAGACAACGGCTTAAGACAACTCACCAGGGACCTCATATGTAAAAGGTGCGTACGCACAAAAATGTTGTGTACAGCCATTTCCACACTCACATTGCGATGTATAAAAGCTAAACTTGGCTTAAAGCCACAATTTTCACTCCAACTCAATCCCTGGCGTACACAAATTCTCCGCTCGGTTTTGCAAACTGGCAGCACCCAGCGTCAAAGCAGTGTTTTTGTTCCAGTGTGGTTTCCCTTTATTTTTTATATTCATTGACTTGGCTTTATCAAATTCACTGAAATTAACCGCATATTTTTTATTAGTTTAAGGCATCTGATTGTAATTAACCCGCAACAATATAATTGTCCACAGAATGGCCAAACTATTCTAAATACCATATCTGCTTTAGCATTGTTACTCTCAAGTGTTTATATCACTGTATTTAAGTGTGGAATTACAGCTCTACAGCAGCTGATCAGAAAGAGAATTATTAGGATACAGCATGAAGCACACTCTGCCTCAGCCATTAGCTATTTCAACTGCTCCCATATGGCAAACACTTCAGAGCCCTTCCTGTATAGACCTCGTGGTTTAGAAACAGTTTCATCCCAAGAGCTATAAACGCACTCAATCAGTTCATCAAGTGCTCCTTGTAGAACGGTTTGTACCTATAAGTACAGTCACCTCACTGTAAACTTGCTATACAGTTATAATATTGCACAACCTGAGCCACTTTATAAAGCGTGTATTTAAATATGATGACAATATCATTTTTAAGATGAAATGCAGCAAAATATGTTTATTACATTATACAGATAAAATGTGAACATCATTTAAATAATGTATATTGTTAATAATTAAACATGTGAGGATACGGTGTTGCAGTGCTAGAGATGATCTGGTGCCTCATTCAGGAATTGTTCCTGCCTCGCGCTGTATTCTTGTTGGGACTGGTGCGACACTGGATGGATAGATGAATAGAATAATTAAACATATACTACGAAGATATTTCAATGTTCCTTAAACGTTTCGAAGAATCTGCATTCTAAGCTTACAGAAGGCTTGACATCTATTACAGAACTGATTGTGTGGTGATTGGGTACTTGGAGAAAGAAAAGGAAGGACTGGAATAGGGGGTTAGCACATTTGAAAGAGACAGTACTGCTGCAATAAATAATTTCATTGAAGGTCGCACATGGCACAGCAAGCATATTGCGTGAGGCAGGAACAATCTCTGGAGAGGGCGCCAGTTCGTCACTATCACTGTGCCACCGTGTTCCCATGTTTAATAACATGCTTTAATTCTTGTCAGCAAGAAAATGATATCAAGTATACATCTCAGTATTTAAATTGTTCAGCTGTAATATCACGAATGTAATGGATTCTGTGTCCTGTCAGAGGAAGAGAAAGCCCGTTAAAGAAACACGTAGTGATTCACAGACATAGAGCACATAGAAGAACACATAGAAAACAAAGTATTTGCTGTGCTACTTTAGTTACAATGGTATTTGAGAAACTAGTAAATTAAATTATTTTGAGATGAAGTTTATGATGTTCTACTTTAATGACAAAATAAACTATGTGATTAAAGTGGAAATTTCGAGATTAAAATTGATATTTCGAGCGTTTTTTGCGACTGTGTGCCTGTTTTTTGTCTTTTCTCTGTACCCTAATAAGCTTCCCTATGACTCTCAGATGGTAGGCTATGACTTGCCTTTTCACAGCAACTTTGATATCTGACAACTTCTTTTTTATTTCAGGCACTGTGCGACTTTGTGAACTTGAACTTTTGAGTTTCTCCGACACTCTATGTCAACTTCCTTTTGTTATTTATACCACTGTTTAAACCAACAAATGGAATGTTTTTCCTTGCCTCCACTTGGTATTCACTGAAATTCTTCTATTTTCCCCTGTGTTTTTGCCATTGCTTTTTCACAGAACACTGAGCTTTAGGGCTTTTATATTGATTTGCATATTCAAAGAGGCATAACTTTGGGAGGCGTTGGGACGGGACAGCAGGCACGTGCATTACTTTTCACACTGACCGGGATTTATGGAGTAGAAGAATGCGGAAGTTGGCGAACGCACAGATTTATGCATCAGGATTTTTTTGTGCGTACGCACATTTCCACTTTTGCCTGTACGCCATATTTTAGTGTGAATTCTATGCACGGCGTTATGCATGAGGCCCCAGATGAGACCTAGTAATAAAATATGCCTTACCCCAAACTCAAAAAGCAAATTTCACAGTGTGCATAAGCAAAAATTAAAGCAAGGAAAAAAAGTCAGAGGGAAAGCATAAAAACTGATGACCCACAATAACAAAGTTCCTTTAACCTTTTTACAGAACTTATTATATTAAATTCTCAATGAACAAAAACAAATAAATTACCAAAAGTTAATTATTTATTTATTATAAGTAAATTGTTTATTACAAATAAAATACCAAAAGACAATCCCAAAATCAAAAACAAAAACAGTATGCCCAATAACAATAACAAATCCAAAATTCAGAAATTTTAAACACAGAGAGTCAAACAAACACGTCTAAATATTAATGCCTCAGTGTCAGCCCAAGGCTTATATAAACATTAAGGTGGTTCCAAGGCCACAGTGTTTGCATGGTCCTACACCCTGGCGTGCAACAGAAAGAGAACAACACACATAAAATAAAATGCTAATAAATATATAATTAGCATGAAACAATAACATCAATATTTAGTGAATAAAAAGAAATCACAAATGGAAAGAAAACAAACACATATTCATTAACATAATGTACAATAAAATATATCATAAACAATGAAATAACTAATAAAGAAAAGAAACTTTTGTGAAGGATGAAACCGTAACACACTACTTCTCTCCTCCTCACTACAGGCTGGCGACATTTGGTCTCACTACTGGATGTTGCTCGACTCTCACCTCAGCTCTCTTTGACAAACAAACACAACTGACTGAGCTGCAGTTGGCAGGCAATAACCTGGAGGATTCAGGAATGGCTCTGCTGTGTGAGGGATTGAGAAGCCAGGATTGTAAACACGAGAGACTGTGATTAGTATATAGTGTGTGTGTGTGAGTGCTCATTTTTGTCTTTGTGATGTATGTTTTTTTTCTGGCCTGTAGACACAGGTTGTGAATTATTCATAGCAATTAAATCTTTGAGTGTTGCTCGGAGGTTTTCACACTTTTTACCAAGATCAGAGTATTGGTGTGGAGATGAAAAGGAGCTGCCCAAGATCCAAAGCGGACCACCTGATCTGTTAAACATGGTGCTGGAGGTGTTATGGCTTGGGCATGTATGGCTGCCACAGGTCCTGGCACATTTCTCTTTATTAGTGATGGAACTGCTGATGGCAGTGGCACAATGAATTCTGAGGTGTGTAAAAACTCCAAACTCACAGGACGGCGCTTCATCCTACAACAAGATAAGGCAACACAGGAGTGTTTCAAAGCTAAAATATGAAAAATTCTTGAATGATCAAGCCAATCATCTGATTTGAATCCAATTAAGCAAGCCATCCATATGCTGAATAGAAAACTTAAAAGGACAGGCCAGAGCTGAAGATGGCTGCATTAGAGGCTTGGCAGAGCATCACCAGAGAAGATCCTCAGCACCTGGTGATGTCTGTGAATCACAGCCTTCAAGCAGTCATTGTATTCAAGGGATATGTGACAAAGAACTAAATATGACAACGGCTTTAATAGACCTGCCATTGCTGTGTGCCAACCATTATGGTGCCCTGAAATGGGGGGACTATGTAGAGAAAGTGCTGTTACTTCTACATGGTGTGACTGAAATGTATGCAAATACAGTACTATGAAGCAGAGAATAAATCAAGGAAAAATGTGTCCTTGTCCAAAACATTATGCAGGGTACTGTATCTTTTTTGACATTGAGTTTGCTTTGCCACAAGTGATCTCTGTTCCTTAGTGATTGTCCTTATTTTTTATTTTTGGGTTTACTCTTAGATCTCTACTATTTATTCCTTACACCATCTAGTCATGTTATTTAATAATGATGGCACCCACCTTTCTCTCTCCTGGGTCATATAATATTTTTATATTATATATGTAAAGCACTTTGAGCTACTGTTTGTATGTAAATGTGCTATATAAATAAATGTTGTTGTTGTTGTTGTTGTTTACTGACTCTTCTCTTATTAGCACAGAATGAGGAGGACCAGAGGTAGCAGTTGAGCAAATAAGAGTGACAATGTATAAACAGATGAAGAAAAAAAGTCATGAAGGTGTAGAATGTCTCTACCGAGTGTGACATCTAAAGCCAAGGCAAACAGAGCACATTGGACAAAACAAAAGAAATCAGAGAAAAAAATCAAACAGCAGGTTCAGGAAGTGGGCCTTCTGACAGTTACTAGCTATCAGTGTTCTCCAGGTGATTGTATCATTTCAGCTTGCTGATTCATTACTTTTCTCATAATTTTTTAATAGTTACATGGTGGCATATTGACATTTCAAAGGCACAGCTATTTTGTAAATTGTTGCTGCGGTGTTTGCTAGTTGTTACAAGAAATGAGTGACCCGACATTTGCGCGATAGACATATGAGCGCCGACAAAATAGCGCCCATTAAAACGCGGTGTCAAAATCGCGCCGACAAAATCGCGAAAGTTTCATTAAATATGAATTACTAGTTTAAAGCACATATAATAATGTTTATTTTAGAAGTCAATATTATGCACACCATCAGCACGGCACGCAGATAGTCTTTAAGATCACGCCCTGCATATGTAGGAAGAATTGCAGCAAGACGTCTTGATAGTTGAGCGAATTTAGACTTGCTGGCTGCCTGACTGCTGGTAATTCCGCTTTGTATACGACGCGTTATGCCAACCCTCAACTGAGTTATTTGTTCGCGGCATGCCATCCACAGTTATAACAATTATAACCTAGCACATAATGTGTACATAATGCGCACATACGCATCCCACTCTCTTGGTCTCTCTCGGGATTTTGTCATGGCGATTTTGTCGGCGCGCATTTGTTGAAAACCAGTAAGCGAGTTTGTCGGCGCTCATATGTCCGTCGCGGTTTTGTCGGTGCTCATAAGTCTATTGCGCTTTTGTTGGTGAACCCAAGAAATAGGAACTATCATGTATTGTGTCTCTTACAAACAAATTCATGCTTTTATTTCTGTTTTTTGTATTGATACTTGGGGTTTTCACCTCCAAGCTGATGATATTTTGGCCAATGGCTTTTGCCATTATAGTATTTTTGATTTTCTGGTCAATGAACCTTTTTCTCAGACTCCTGGATCTTTGTCTATTCTATTTTTGCCCAGTTGTACCTTTTCTGTTTTTAAGAGTTAAATAAGACAATAACTTTCTGGCTGTGGCAGCATGAACTCTATCTGGCTTATGTGATGGACTTGAGCATAATGAGATCTGGTGTGCCATGATGTCACAACCACCAGAGTGTGGCTCTGAGCCCAGGAGGCATCATGTTCAGCATCACACTACAGAGTGAGGAGCTCAGAGAAGGTAATGTCACAGCTGTGTATCACTGAGTGATCACGATTTGTGAAATGGACAGTTTGATGTGTTTGTAATTCAGTATAATGCAAAAAAAAAATTCACAAAGAAAAATGTATGTTTTATGTTCAGGTTTACTGCCATATGTACTCGTATATTAAACAATAACATTCTTACTATTATTTCTCAGAATAGTGAAAGTAACACAATGCCAACAAAAGTTACAGGTGGGAATAGAAGATTGAGATTTACTGACGTCATCCTTACAATTATATGAGCTGAGCGGTTTTGTTAATGTGGTGTTAGAGTTAAATGAAATACAAATTTTGCTCCTGAAAACTTTATTTTTTGGTTGCAGCTAAGGAGCTGAGGGAGAATTGCTAAAGCTTCCTTTCACTTTAGAAGGGGCTTTTTGCTTTTTTCTGTCTATTCAGGATCATATATATACATACATGTTTATATGTATATATAAATATGCTACCTTTGATCCTGAATATATATATACCTGTATATATATATATGAAAATGAAAAAGAAACAAAACTTCTGACTTGGCAGACCCAGCCACAGTGAGGCATTATGCAGGCATATTGCTGTTGGTATAAAAATTATTGCATAAGAAAACCAGTTTTTGTGATGACACCTCCTGCCATCTCACTTTATTGCCAAACACTTCCTTAGAACTTTCTTCTCATTTTTATATAGCTTTTTTAAAAATCTAACTTTGTTGGATCTTAAAAATCCCACAGCTCAATCTGTAAAGTGCATAAATATTGATCTTCAGTCATCTTGTTTAGATGATTGACAAAAACTGAAAATACTGAATCCTGTCCAGCCCCTGGGCCTAGTGCATTTACACCTGGTGACAGGTGTTGGTAAATATTGGTCGAAGGTAGGATATTATACTTGTGACTTTAATTTTTGCAATTGCTTTTATTCCAAAGTTAAGTTTTCACAAGGTTTTACTGTATTTATGTTTTATTATTCAACATAAAATGCATCTGTGTTTTTCCCCATTTAATATCTTTTCATGTAAAGCCAGTCCCAGGTCTGGGTAACTTTTATTGGTCTGGCTGGTCTGATGGCTGTCATATTCAGGGAGTAGCAGTTGCTGTGACGAATTGGCTCCCTCTAATGGTGTCTAATGTCACTCCTTTTAACGAGCATGTTATGAGACTCAGATTACGGCACTCTCCCTCTCTTTCTGAGGGAGACATTATATTTGCAGCTTCACTCGGTGGTTGATGGGTGCCCACAAGGTTACTTTCCTCTGGTCATGGGTGACTTCCATGCCACCACTGGCACTGACAGGGCTGTCCATGAGGATTGTGTCATTTCTCATGGGTCTGGTGACTGTGGTGAAAGTGCCTCCATGTTCCTTGGCGTTGCAAAAGGTCAGAGGCTACAGATTGTGAGCTCCAATATCAGGCTGTTTCTAATGAGTCTGCTTGCAGTTTGTGTGAGGAACTTGCTGACTTGGGTGGGAACGCCGATCTTAATGTGATGTGGGATACCTTCCGTGACAAGATCCTGAAGGTTGCTGAGGGTTGTGTCAGTGTTGCTGGTGATCCCAAAATGAGGTATTTCATCCTGCAGGGCACCCTGGAGATCATCGAGATGAGTTGCAGTGCACAGCTTGATGTAGCTCCAGTCTGTACTAGGAACTGAGAAGGAAGACTACGAGGGCTCTGAGGGTAAATAAGGAGGTGTTTGATAGAGGAATCAGTGAGCAAGTGACACACCATCTATAGTCTACTGACCCACGTCCTGCTTACAGAAGAATCAAAGCATTACACACATCCAGTTCTGTTCCTTGGAGAGTAACAGTCAGGGCAGCTGATGGAATGGTCTTTATGGATGATGCTGCAGTTGTGACCTGCTGGGCTGGCTACTTAGAGCAGCTGTTTAAAGCTGGTCCTCTGGTTTGGATGCTGGGCATCTCTGGGTCCACGGTTCTTGAGGCTGATCCTCCAATTAGCTGTAAAGCACCCAATCTCACTGAAATTGCACAGGTGGTGGACCAGCTGAGGGTAGGGAAAACTGCAGGGATCTGTTGGCATTCTGGGTGCACTTCGTGGTAAGGCTGTCCTCCTGGAATTGCAGACAATCATTGTTTCCATTTGAGAGACGGGCGTCATCCCAAATGACTGTAAAATGGGACTTGTCATCCCTATCTAGAAATGAAAGGGTGATTGCTTGGATTGTGTGAACTACAGGGGGTTAACACTGCTCTCAGTGCATGGTAAGGCTCTTTCTAGGGTGTTCCTCAATAGGATCTGTGATCACTTGCTCACCCACCAGAGTCTGCCATTGACCACATTCCGGTACTAAGGATTCTCATCAAGCTCATACATGAATATTGGCAGTTTCTTTGCAGCTTTTGTTGATTTTCATTAACCATTCAGCTCAGCTGATTAAGCTGCCCTGTAGGAGATCCTGAGACTTTGCAGTATCCCCCCAAAGTTGCTGGATATCATGACCAGCCTGTACACTGGTACTGTGAGTGCTGTGCAGAATGAAGGCAGAACCTCTGTGTTTTTCCCAGTTGATTCTGGGGTTCATCAGGGGTGTGTTTTTTCTCCTGCTCTGTTCATTGTTTGCATGGACTGGTTATTGGACAGTATTGTGGGGTCCAGTGGCTGTGGGGCATCTTTTGGTGAAGAAAGATACACTGATCTTGACTTTTCCAACGATGCTGTGATCTTTGCGGATTCAATGGAGGCTCTGATCAGGACTCTCAAGTGTCTCAGTGTCAGGGCTTGTGAGTGTCCTGGATAAAATCCAAGATCCAGGCCTTTAATGACGTCTTGTGTACAGCCATCAGCAGTGTGTCTGTCTGCGGAGAGAGTGTCAACCTTGTCGAGAGGTTTACTTACCTTGGCAGTGACATTCATGTACCTGGTGACCCTTCTTTTGAAATCAGTAGACAGATTGAGAGTGCATGGAGGTTTATAAGATCGCTGGAAAGGGGTGTGTGGCGATCCCGATATCTCTGCAAAAGGATAAAGGTCCAAGTCTTTACAGTCCTTATGCTCTCTGTTTTGATATATTGTTGCAAGACATGGATGCTATCCAGTGACCTGAGATGAAGACTGAACTCCTTTGGTACTGTGTCAGAGAATCCTTGGGTACCACTGGTTTGACTTTGTGTCGAACAAGCGGTTACTTATGGAGTCCTGAATGAGGCACATTACCTGCATTGTGAGGCAACAACAGTTACGGCTCTATGGCCATGTGGAGCGATTCCCTGAGGGTGATCTGGCTCACAGGATCCTCATTGCTGAGGACCTGAGTGGTTGTACTGGAGGATCATTTCCGGAGGGTGGGACTGGACCACTTGTCTGCCTGGAGGATTGTCAGCTAGAATCCTGAGCTGTTTAATTGTATGGTGATTGCAGGAATATGCTGTACCAGTGCATGCTCTCCAACCTGACCTAACCTGACCATGTAAAACAAGCCAATCCCAATGCAAATAATTGTTATGTAAGCTATGTAGTAAGATGCAATATATCTCCGCAGCTAGTTTATTGAAGTTATTCGTTTATATTTGATGCCCAATAAATACAACTAATTTTTGGCATTTGGTTGAATAATGCAGTATTATTCAAAGTGTCTCTAAGTTGGTTCTGGCTGGCAGTAGGTGTTGGGAAAGGGGACCCAATGTATTGTAAGAGACCAATTGACTTGAGATCCATTCTCAGCTGTCAGTCTGATTTCAGTACAGGGTACCGCATTATTTACAGTGTACCTATCCTGACAAATACCCCTGAATTTAACTAGTAAAGCAAATTAACTCTTGATTGAACAGGCAGTGCATTTTCCTTGGTATTTATGTGCTGGATAGTTGAACAAAGAGACAAAGCTTTTTGAGTCACTCCACCCATGTTTGCAAAAATCGTTACTAGTAAAATTATCACCCAAGTCTACAAATGTGTCAGAAATGGTTACATCTTTTGTTTCTCTGTTTTATTTAAAGATATATTGTGGTCAAGGGGGAAAATTGTTATTTTAAAGATAAAGTAAATTCATTTAATTTTGAGTAAAAATTACTGGGAGTAAAGGAGAGCTAAAGAGATAAATGAAAGAACAGCCTAAAGCAGCATTTCCCAACCTGTGGACCACAGTGGCTTTACAAGTGGGCCACGATTGACCCCAGATGAAGCCCGGCCTCCTTACCATTCTGGTGATCACACTCGATTCACGCTGGCAGAAAATGTATAACAGACAATCTTGGGTGACCTCCATAACCCCCACACTGACAATAGTGCTAGATTCACCAAGGAACAAAAGCATGGACAATTACGTTTGATTTGTGTAAAACTCACACAGGGGGAATTATTTGATTGTGCTGAGGATCAGAAATACCAAGCCAAAACAGTAAAATTGATGTTCAGAGAGCTTAGTCAAAATAGCCAAGCCAAAGTTACTACCATTAAATGAATAACCTTTCTGACACTAGAGGGCGTTGTTGCTCCTCAAAAACCACAGACAGAATGCCCAAGACTCCAGGTAAAAGCACCAAGAAATATTTTTTTAATTATTTTCTTCAATAAAGTACACAAAAGCACCACCACCGCAATACACAATAAATCCAATAATCAATAAAAATACAATAAATCAATCCTCCACTCCCAGCAGCTCCGTCACACTCCGGCTCAGCTTGCTGGTTTCCCATAGTCCTTTAAGTAGTCCTTGACCCGGAAGTGCTCCTGTCCTTCAGTTCATGTGATTCAATAGCACTTCTGGGTCAGATGAAGAGTCATATTTTTCTTCAGCCCGGAAGTACTTCTGTTCTTCAGTTCCCGTGACTTGGGAATACTTCTGAGCTACAGGGAAAATAAAAATACCCGCGTCTCCCTGCAGCATCCCACGATGGCACCCACGGCACCCAGCAGGGCTGTGAAGCCAAACCCCATCTCCCATTGTGCCCTGCGGGAATACAGGACACCTCCATACTGCAGGGAAGACAAAATCTGTAGTGTTGGCCGGGATGAGCTGCAGGCTGTCCATCACAATTTCCCACCTTTCGCTGAGCACAGTGGGGCACAGCGTCAAGCCCTGCAAGGGTTGTCTTTCTCCAGGAGGAGTCATTTGCTGTGGCCAGTCCGTGGTTCCGTCCTGCAAAACAATCACAGGAGAACCATTGGAACATTGCATATATGTTTCACTTCCTCCTCGGTTCTCCATGGACAATTTCTTCACATATGGCCCAGCCAGCGGCATTCTTAACACAGCCGCCTACCCCCTAATAGTCTCCCCCTGCGAGACTGAAAACAGTTTGGAAATGCTTGTTCAACCCCTTTTTCAGCGGAGGATGGGTGGTCAGCTGCACATGAGTTTACCGCTCCACGCTCTATATTATCAGGAGACCTCCATTTCTCTTTCGGAATCTCCTTTTTAATCTTGGGTTTTCTCACAGTCTGGGTCTCTCAATGTGTAAGAGAGAGACCCTTTGCTGTTTGCACCCCTTTTGATTTATGAATAACCAGCACCGATGTCTTAGGGATCGCATCGCTCCGGGAGGCAGCACTATCCCGCTGCTCTGGCTTGTTCAATCCTTCCACCAGACACTCGGTCATCATTCCCGTCTCTTTTGTAGGGCTCGAGGTTACTTGGCACCCGCTACTAATTAATTGCGGGCCCATTTCACTCTGCGTCCCTTTTTCCTGTACGGTACCGGTAACTCTTACCTGTACTGCCAAATTAACCATCTCGGGAAGCCCTCGACCAAATCGTCGCAGGTATTCTTCGACCCATTTCAAAGGCACTTCGGCCACTGCTCCCAGCTCCTCCACTATCTTCTTAATTGACTTTACAGCTCCAGTACGTCAATATTATTATTTGAAGTGACTGGAGGTGGGCTTGATTCATCATCAGCCCTACCTCCTTGCCGTGAGGCAATGAGCACGGCTGTTTCTGGTGCAGGCTCTGTTGGGTCTCGCAATGGCGACTGGGAATTGGAGTTCCAGAATGCAGCTAATGGCCGACTGTGATCTGCCTGTTTTAATTTAGCGGCGGATCGATCAGTCATGTCTTGGACCTCCTTATCTTTATGTGGGGTGAGTGATGCCTCGCTCGCCTCCCCCTTCCCCTTCTGAAAGTCCAAGTCCGTCATTTCATGGGCAAAGTAGGACACAGCAGGAAGCGGACCTTCTCCTTCCCATAATTCCAATGGGCCGGTCATGTGGTTCCCTTTGGTGAATGCCTGTGACGACGCTTGTTCACCCAGAAGTCCGTTGAGATGGCCGCCTTCATTCTCGGCATAAATGCCGTCCTCTGGGCCTCTCTCCAGATCTTCTTTATCTGAGAGGTACATGCTAGGAACAAACTTTATTAAATCAAACCAATTTGTGTGTTTTGCTTCCGCACGTACCTCATTCTGGATTTGATGATTTTTTTCCCTGAAGACGATTAACTCTCATCGTCTCATCACCGACGCCAATACTTTCGGGTCTGGCATTGCCGATCTGTGTTGCTTTCTTCTTCCCCATGATGGACTGGTGAACGGGTATGGCGGGTTCCTGCGTGTCGTGACACTGTCTTGTGGGTTGTGTGCATAGACTCTTTTTTATTTTCAGGTTTTCTGCCAAACAGACGGCCAGAAAATCCTGCCGACTATGCCACTGTGACACTAGAGGGTGCTGTCACTCCTCAAAACCCACAGACAGAATGTCCAAGACTCCAGGAAAAAGAACCAACAAATATTTTTTTAATTATTTTCTTCAATAAAGTGCACAAAAGCACCACCACTACAATACACAATAAATCCAATAATCAATAGAAATATAATAATCCTCCACTCCCTGCAACTCCGTCACACAGTCCATGTGATTCAATAGCACTTCTGGGTCAGATGAAGACTCATATTTTTCTTCAGCCCGGTAGTACTTCTGTTCTTCCGTTCCCGTGACTTGGGAATACTTCTGAACTACAGGGAAAATAAAAATACCCGCGTCTCCCTGCAGTGTCTCATGATGGCACCCACGGCACCCAGCAGGGCTGTGAAGCCGAACTCCATCTCCCATTGTGCCCGGGGTACCTCCATGCTGCAGGGAAGACGCCATCCAGCAGCCTGGATATGTTGGCCGGGATGAGCTGCTGGCCGTCCATCACACTTTTATCTAACTACATTTTGTGAAAAATTTCCTTTATTTCACCCTTTTGATCAATATACCTGAATAGTGAGTGATGTGTTCCTCCTCTTTTACAGTGTTTATGAGATGATGCAATCTGAAGAATATACATTAGATCACATGTAATTAACAACAACAACAACATCGACAAGTATAGTACACAATAAAGGCTGAGCCTGCAAATAAATATCAATCATAATAATAATAAGTGACATGGAAAAAAGAAAGAAAGATAACAAGTTCAAACTAATAATGTTTGACTCAGAATTGGCAATAATAATGAACAATCTTTTCAGGGCAAGCTGATTTTAAAACTAGCACAACTGATCATTCCTCTCTAAACATTACAGACAGCCACTTCTTAAAGAGTAAACTGTGAATAATGTTTGTTTATCGCAAATTATGATACTTACCTGATAATTACACATACAACTGTGAAGAACTCGAGGTCATTTAATTAGTTTACTAAATTCTTGTCCTTCCTTGGTGTTTATATTCCTTACCCTTCATACAGTATACAGTCAGTTACATGTTTGTGATTATTCTAGTTCAGTGTTTCCCAATCTTTTTTGAGCCACGGCACATATTTTACATTAGAAAAACCCCACGGTGCACCACCAAACAAAAATGTCACAAAGAGTATATGTAATGAAATATAATGATCTTCTAGTTTCAATTTACTCACAATTTACTTACTCCGTGTGAAACCTGGACCTGTTTAGTTGAACACGACGCTGATATACACGCAGGAATTGAAGAAAGACACACACGTAGATATTCTTTAATAGCTCTGTTTAAAAAGCCAATCTCACATAGGTAGGTGGTGGAAAATGGGAGCAGGGCTGACATAGCTCTGCTTGCCAGAATGGGGAACTCCTTAGAAGTAGTCAGTCAAAAACTTTCCAAAGGTAGATCAGCAAAGCTCAGCTTTAAACCACGATTTTCTCTCAGTACAGTTATTTCCTCCTGCTCCTGCAAAATCATGTCTTTTCCAACTACAGTTGAGCTAAATGGGTTCCTAACCCAGTCAAGGCAATCAGTGGAAACTGAAGGGAAATAAAATGACAGCTTCTGTTCAAGAGTTTTCAAATGCTTGCCTATTGTCTCATACAGTGCAGAAATGTTGATACCTTGCCATTTCTGGATGTGTGGGAACATGTCAAGGCTGGCACTTTCCACATGTTGTTGTCAGAGCTGCACCTTTGAAGGAAATCCATTTATTTTATCTGCTCTTGTGAGCAGGTTTTCATTTCGGCCTTGAATCCTTTTGTTCAGGTCCTTGAAATGTTGAAATACAGTATATCCTTCAGACACGTCAGTCTTGCACACTACTTATCACTTGAAAGTAACTTAGCGTCATCACACCTCTCACACAGCTCATACACATGGGCTAAAACTTTGCCACGGGACGACCACCGGACCTCCGTATGCAGCAATAGCACTTTATGCTCCGCTCCCATTTCCTCACACAATGATGCAAACTTGCGACTTTTTACAGGCGCCTTATCATGCGCACAACATCGTCCAATACAGGAGCTAGGTCTGCTGGTAATGTCTTGGCAATGAGTGCCGCACAGTGCAGAAAACAATGCATCGCAATAACATCTGGATGTTGTTCTTTCACTCTGCTTACAAATCCTTTGGTGTGCCCGAACATGGCGACTGCTCTATCAGTGCAAACACTTATGCAGTTTTCCCACTTGAGTCCTCCTTGTTCAAGGTACTGTGATACAACAAGAAAAATAGCAATTCCTTGAAAAACAGGAAGTTTTCTCAGATGGTGTCTCCATCTACAATGTGCACATTTGCCAAAAGTTGTGCATATCCACTAATATCCGTAGATTCATCGAGTTGCAATGCAAATTTTCCACTGGCGTACAACTTTTCCAAAACAATCCTTTCAATGTCTGCAGACATATCATCAATATGTCTGGCAATTGTATTATTTGAGAGAGGGACTTGGGCTATTTCTTTAAGAGTGCCAGGGCCGAGCATCTCATTTACAATGATTTTGCAAGCAGGTAGTATTAATGTCTCTGCCACTGTGTGTGCTTGTTTTGATTTGGTGATGAGTTCAGCAACTTGGTAGCTAGCTTTGAGAGCTCTCTCATTCGTCGTTGTGGTTTTCCTCACTAAAGCTGCCTGTTTCTTAGTCTGTCCACGAAGTTGAATAAAATAGTCAGTGTTCTTGTTTTGAAGTGACGGGTGTTTTATTTGGAGATGGTGTTTAAGTTTGCTAGGGACCATGGCACTGTTGGACAGCTTTTCCCCACATACCAAGCATAACAGAATCGGCTCGGTTGGTTCCCCAGTAAATCCAAAGGAAAGATAACTTTCATTATATTGTCTTGAGCTCACCTTTTTTGCTTTCTTCTGACCACTACTCATACTAGGGTATCATCTGGGTCACAATTTTCTCCAGGACCCAGTTTGGATTGTGTACTTCTTCTTTTCAGATATTTATCCATTGCTATCACTGCTGTCACAGCCGAAGCATCACTAATTCTACTGTTTGAATGGCAACACGTAGATACACAGATTAATTAGCCATCTGCTGCCACCTTGTGGAAGAGTATTTAATTATTTTGCCTGTCACTGTAGCATAGACGAACAAAGACAAATTATTTGCAGTAAATACTTTTCAGAGCAATTAAGTGAAATTGGATAATTTTCCACGATACACTTGATGATCTCTCACGGCACACTAATGTGCTGTGGCACAGTGGTTGGGAATCACTGTTCTAGTTGAATGTATAATACCCTTGCATAAAATGTGTGACAGATAGGTGGTGCTGTCGTCCCCTTGAACCCTCTGACCAGACACCAGATAAAAGTCCAATAACTGACTTTATTAAAGCAATAATGTGCACTAAGCACCCTCCACTCCACTATATTCATAAACAATAATACTAATCAATACAATAAACAATCCTCCACACTCCCAGATTCATTGTCTTCCTGCCACCCGACTCCCTGGATTACCCAGAGTCCTTTATAGTCCTTGACCCGGAAGTGCTTCTGAGCCCTCAGTCCATGTGATTATCCAGCACATCCGGGTCAGGTAAAAACTCCTCTTCTTCAACCCGGAAGAACATCATTTCCTCTGTTCATGTGACTGTGACCTACTTCCGGGCATTATGGAAAATATTCCTTGTTCCTCCCTGCAGCATCCTCTAGCGGCCCCCATGGTATCTAGCAGGGCTGTGGATAAAAACTCCATTGTCCAGGATTCCCTGCTGGCCTTCGGGGCACCTTCATGCTGCAGGGAGGGCTCCATCTGGCGGCCTGGGGGCATTGGCCAGGACGAACGACTGCCCATATGCCACAGTACTCCCCCCCCCAGCGAAGAATCATGATTCGGAGGGGCCAGCCCTGTGAGGGATGTCTTCCTCCAGAAGGAGTTTCTGGTCGGACCTTGGCTAATCCTTGCCTCGCATTCCCTGGAGAACCTAGGGGGAATATTAATCCAATGAGACTTCTGGTCCCCTGTTGTCCAAGGACAATTTTGCCAAATGTGGCCCGGCCGTCGGCATCCATACCACTGCCTCCATTCTCCTGCTACTCTCCCTCTGAGGAAATGAAAACATTCGGGAAATGCTGGCTCCGCGCCTTTTCCCACTGAGGAGGGTTCCACCGCCACCCTTGAGCTCTCAGCTCCCTTTTTGATTTTATCAGGAGACCCCTGTTTCATTTTTGGGATCTCCTTTTTAATCTGGGGCTTGTGCACAGTTTGGGTCTTTCTATGGGAAAGAGAGAGCCCTTTTACTGTATAAACCCCCTTCGATTTGGAACTGACCGGTGGTGGCGTCTTCAGCACTACGTTGCTCCGGGAGACAGCACTTTTCAGCTTCTCCGGCTCGATCGATGCTTCCTCCGCCCACTCGGTCAAGGTTCCCGACTCCCTTGTAGGGCTCACAGCTACTTGGCACCCGCTATGGATTAACCGTGGGCCCGTGTCGCTCTGCTTTCCTCTATTATGTATGGTGCAGGTCTCGCTTACCTGTACCACCGCATCAGTCACTAGGGGAGGCTCTCGACCAAATCGTTGCAGGTAATCCTCTACCTTTCTCAAAGGCGCTTCAGCTGTTACTCCCAGATCTCCAATGATCTTCTTGATCACCTCCAACATCTGTAAAAAGCTCCATACGGGCTCAATTAGCTTTTCGAGTTCCCGCACGTCCATAACATTAATTAATTCGGCCGGAGGCAGGCTCAAATCATCATTTACCTTATCTTTTGGCCTAGAGTCAATTAGCACGCCTGCTACTGGCACGTGCTCTGATGGGCTGTGCAGAGACTTCTGGGATTTGGAGTTCTCTTTGTCTGAGGATCGGGTCACCAACTTTGTCCAAGTCTTTTTGAGGGCGAAGTCGAAAGCAGCAGGACTCAGACCTTCTCCTTCCCACAAACCATTGGGGTAGGTCGTGTTCCTCGCCAGCTCCTGACACGGAGAAGTCCGTTTCGCTCTTAGGCTCGAACAGGAGCGCACCACCATCTTCGGGGGATTCTCCAGCCTCCCACAGAGCCTCCAGGTGATCTTCTCCGAGGTACTGTATGAGCATAGTACAAAATTAGTTAATTTAAATGGGTTTTCAATTAAATCACCGGCACATACCTCGTGGTAGTTGTTTTTCTCCGGAGGCTTTTCCTGACCAGTGTAGCTGCTCCATTCTCCTGCTGGTGCTGTCACTCTGCTTTGCCTTCTTCTTCCCCATGACGAACTTGGTAACAGGGTTGGTGGCATTTTCTTTGTCTTTTCTGCACATGTTAATGCTGCCTTCTTGGGGTTCCTCTGTCCACAGAAATTTGTTCAGGTCCTCTGCCAAAGCGACGGCCAGAGTATCCTGCCGACTACGCCACTGTGACAGATAGGGGGCGCTATTGTCCCCTTGAATCTTCAGAACAGACGCCAGACACCAGATAAAAGTCCAATAATTTACTTTATTAAAGCAATAATGTGCACAAAGCTCCCTCCACTCCACTATATTCATAAACAATAATACTAGTAAATACAATAAACAATCCTCCACACTCCCAGGCGCGTTGTCCCCCTGCCACCTGACTCAGCTCATCCTTCTGGGATTTCCCAGAGTCCTTTATAGTCCTTGACCCGGAAGTGCTTCTGAGCCCTCAGTCCATGTGATTATCCAGCACATCCGGGTCAAGTAAAAACTCCTCTTCTTCAACCAGGAAGCACGTCATTTCCTCTGTCTATGTGACTGTGACGTACTTCGGGGCTGTATGGAAAATACTCCTTGTTACTCCCTGCAGCATCCTCTAGAGGCCCCCATGGTACTGAGAAAGGAAAAATTGTTATTAAGCTATAATATTGTATGTATTAATCTATACTAATAAACGGCAAAGCCCTCACTCACTCACTGACTCACTCAATCACTGACTGACTGACTGACTGACTCATCACTAATTCTCCAACTTCCCGTGTAGGTAGAAGGCTGAAATTTGGCAGGCTTATTCCTTACAGCTTCCTTACAAAAGTTGGGCAGGTTTCATTTCGAAATTCTACGCGTAATGGTCATAACTGGAAGCTGTTTTTCTCCATTTACTGTAATGGAGATGAGCGTGAAACCCGTGGGGGCGGAGTTTCGTGTGACATCATCACGCCTCCCACGTAATCACGCAGTAGGTAGAAAACCAGGAAGAGGCCCAAAAAGCGCTGAAGAAAACATGCATTATATAATTGAGAAGGCAGCGAAACAATAAGAAGCGAGCGAGTGACATATACAACCATATTCATGAGTTCTGCTACTTCGGAAACAAAGCACGATGTAAACCTAAACTTTAAATTAAGTTCATAGACAGGCTGCCGCTAGCGTTTGTAATTTAGTGCCTACCCATATAAGGCTGTCCGTCAGCGGCAATCCAATAGAAACACTGCCAGGGGTAAATATTCACGGGTGAAGGACTGTGCTTATGCAGAGGAAGATGAGATGGTCAGGGTGGTGTTTGGCACAAACTCAGCGAAACTGCGAGAGAAAGTTTTAACTGCCGGGACTTAGGTAACATTAGATACAGCCATGGACATAGCACGACATGGCACCAGCACAGCTGGGAAACTTCGATGCATGTACACCGAGCGGCTCACGTGAACTGACGCAGTGCACAGACAAAAAGCAACAGTTCCAAACAGAGCTGAACAAAAACCGAATTACACAATTGAAAAGGCAGCAAAAAAATATGAAGCGTCTGATACATACAAGCATATTATTCATAACTGCAGCTACTGCAGAAACAAAGCACACGGTGGAAAAAGTGAATGTCCCGCTAAAGGAAGACAGTGTTAAAAAAAAACCCCGTACATGCAGTGTGTCAGGTCTCAGATAAAGAAGAAGACGAGCTGTTTATTGATGCAGTAAGAAACGAATCTTTTTCATAGCTTCTTTAACACACTACGTCTCCGCTGCGATACGCGGGTATATATATATATATGTATATATATACCCTGATCTACATACTCGAATAATGAATACTTTATTCGCAATCAATGATTGTTTTGGTAAAGCCATACTCAGTGTATTCATTAGATGAACGGTAAAAAAGTAAGAGCGAGGGGAGGGTGACTTATTGAGGCATGCAGGCAAAACCACAATAGCACGTGGGCTCGATGTACGAAAAAATATATCTTTTCAAGTTCTATTTAGTCCATATGTGTCAAACTCAAGGGCCACGGGCCACATCCGGCCCGGCGTGTAATTATATCCGGCC
>JANRMT010062791.1:222723966-222738487 GCA_026402145.1 Polypterus bichir lapradei
CTAATGCCAATTAATGTGGAAGCGATGCTTTCTAAATGATGAACAAAATATTTAGTCATGCTTAACTAATGCTTCATAGTGTGCAGTTATTATAAAGTGTTACCGACATTTCACTTGATTAATTAATTATCTGTCTTGCCTTCAGCAATGACAGTCAATAAGTAAATAATTTGTTAAGGCTTTTACTTTATTTACCTTAACTCTCTCTGTTGTCTCGGGTTTTTTTCTATAATTTGCTTGAACATTCCAGTTGATTTTGTGACTTCTCTCATCGCACTATGAATTATAGTTTGGTTGCACAACCGATTTATTCACGCGAATCCGAGAGACTGGCTGCGGGCTGAGGGGAAGGGGAGGTGGGGCCACAAGAGTAGGGAGCCAGGCAGGGCCGTCCTCACTCACACACCAGCCTCTGTTCGAATCGCTCTATCTTTTGCCATGTGATGGAGTGCCTCTGCTTAACTAGCGATACCTGTTTGTTCAGCAGACATAATCATCTAGAGATTGTTAAAAAGTAATGTTTGATGTTTTTGAGAGGGAGATCACTGCTACGTGTGTTTTAGATGGTACCTACTCATTGACAGTGATATCACGGCCACGTGCTCCTCTCCCTACATGGGGGATGCTCTCCCATCAGAGCAGAACACGATAAGAGACAGTAGCAACATTTGACATTGGAGGGTACCTTCCTTCCGCAAGATACCTTGACAACTTTTTACATTTTTGCCAAAGAGATCACAGCTACATTCTCACCCCTGATAGCAAAACCAAAAATATTGTATATCAGGAGGCCCTCGGATACAAAAGCTATCAATATAAATTCTTCTCAATACAACTTATTACATTTTATTTTTTATTGATTTTTAAAGTTTATCCTGTTTCACTACTACACGGGTAGAGCCATGGGGGACAGCTAGTATATTAATATATAAGACAGACTAGACCTGTGTTTCTTAAACTATGTGCCACAAACCATTCTGAGTTCCCTGAGTTGTGAATCACAATACTACTGAATGGTAAAAGATTGCAAAAAGTTTATAAAAGGCAAGGAGTAGCCCCCCAAAAATGATTACCTGCGATTTTCCAACGGGAAGGACAAAGCAACCATAGGCAGTGATTGTCCAAGGGGGATCAGCCCATTCGGGACAACAATCACAGGTGATTCTCCAAAGGGTCTAAAGAGATGACAATCAATGACGATTCTAATAGGAGGATGAAATTGGGTCATAGGAAAATAAGTTTAAGAACTACTGGACTAGACAGACAAATATATAACACAGAAGAGACTGATTATTTACTGGTTATTAAGAGTTAAAAAGTATTCTATATTTTTTTTTCAATAATGTCCAGTGTTGGGTGGAGTTGCTTCTCTTTATGATCCAGTTTCAAGTGAAGGATTCCTTTTGGTTTGGAGTGCACCCTTTCTCTCTTTGTGATGTGGTCCTTTGTCTGACGTGTGCAGTGCTTTCTTCAGTCAGGCTATTTGTTGTGTCATCTTAAACTTCAAAAGTAAAGCATTACTCTTTCTGTGACAAGCATTCAGATACTGAAGTTTTATTCTTGAAGCAAAAACTGCTTATCAGTCTTCTCAGCCCACCGGCATACAGCTTGGCTTGACAGACTGGATCTCAGCTTTGTGGTCCATAAAACAAAGAGATTGTCAGCTTTCAGCTCCCATGGGAGGGAGCAACTCATCAGCTTTTTAGTTTCAGAGTGCAGGTTTCAGAGGGTGTAAGAGGTCAATATGGAGAATGTGAGAGCAGAGAAATGAGTGCAGCTAGTTTTTTAAATGAACGTGTAATCACTTGTAATTGAATTAAAGTCACTTTCAGATATAAAATCAGTGCCTTCTCATTGGCGTGTCCACCAGAATCATTCACTGAATTATAAATGCCTTTTTGCAATTTTCTGTTGCTAGAACAGCATCACATGTTGTTATGGACTTAGGTTGTGCCCTCCAAGTAGTACGCAGCTGGTTAAAGGGTCATCTTTGGAAGCACTTGTGAAACCTTACCACCTTACTTTTATCCTTATTCTGGATTATTGCCTTTTCATCATTGTATGAGCTGCTTCTCTAATAAGGTGTAATAGAGCTCCTTTGGTAACAGTGACCACAGTGCTACTAACTAAGTAAGGGGATATTAAATACATCCCACTTTAAGTTCTTGGGGTCTCTTACCTTCTCAGATGTTGCAGACATAAGGTAGCCTTCAGATCCTTTGTATTCACATTGTGACATCTCTCAAGTCTGCTGCTTGTCTTAAAGGCAGTTGTTGACGGGCTGATGCTCGGGTCTGTGATGACAGAGCATGTCTTCAATTTCAAAAACAATTTAAAGATTATAGTAACAAGCTAGAGCATAACATCAATGTTAATAATTCATAGCATGAATAATATTATGAACGATAGAAAGGATGAATTAGCTTTTGTAAAAGGCTGCTGCATGCAATTTGTCAACATTTTTTCCTCTTTGTAGATAGATGGTGCATAACGCATGTGCCAAGCAAGTATTTAAGATGGTATCGTGGCAGTTGTTATGTCCCTGCAAAAGCCAACAGAAACTAGAAAAAGGTCTAATGATCATATTACAATTGTCAAATTTACAAGAAACAGAAGGAATATATAAAAGTGAGTTGAAGAACAGGTGCAGGTGTTTCATTAAATTTGCCCCATGTACACATGTAAATGAGTGTGACCTCCATGCACACACTAGGCAAATCAAAAGTGTTCACTTAAATATCTGAGCAGAACTGGGTTTGTGATATGAGAGGTAAACCCATACAGACATAGCAAGACCATGCAGACTCCAAATAGACAGTATCCTGGCCAGAATTTACACCCACAGGTTATGATGAGCAGCAAAAAAATAGTCAGATTGTTATGGTATTACATGTTGTTATGTGTTTTATTTTTATTTAATTTCTGTTGTGTTTATAATTATGTAGTGTCACTTAAAATGTGGTAATGTTCCATGCTCTTCATGGGTGAAACCCTAAGAGGCAGGGCCACCCTGATGTTACAACTACTGAGCTCTCCCTTAAGCTATTTACGGCAAAGCCAAAGGAGAACTCACACATGGTGCATTGAAATTGCTTGGAGTTTCAGCAAGTGTTATTCTTTTCTTGTAGAGTTTCTGGTATTCAGATTATTTTCTGCTCTGGATTTTGATGTCTGATTAAGGATTGTGTTTTGATTTGTAATTGGTGGATAGGCTTTCTGGCAGCTCCATTTTGCCTTTATAAGCTTTTTAGTGTATTTTTTTTATTTTTGAACACATTTTTTTTATTTATTAAGATTATTTTGTGGATTGTCTTTCCAAGCCAAAGGTTTTTATTATGGTTTCCTTCATCTTGGGAAACATCAATGTTATTTAAGAATTTCTATAGGCATTTTGAAGTTTAAAGTCAGTTTTTTCCCCTGGGTTGGCCGCAGTCTCTGGCAGTATTGGAAGAGGTGACTGGAGTTTGGGGAGGTTTATTTCAACAGACCAGAAGAGACCCTGGCCTGCTCTGATGCTTATTTGAAGGCCTCACACCTTATTTGTTACAGTACTGACTCCAAATTAATTCAAAAAATGGTGTGAGTCCTTTAAAAGACCATAAAACAGACTATGTCCTTCCCTTTTCCAATAGAAAACTTCACACCTAAGGCAGCTCGACCCCAAACTCCACAAACAGGCTTCAGCCTACAAAGGCCTAAAAACAGGATCTGGTTTAAAATTTCAAAAGTATACTTTAAAATGTTACAAAATATACTTTAATACACAAAAATACCTTGCAAAGGAAAAGAACAGTTAAAAAGCTCACGATTTGAGAGCCAAGTAGAACACAAACTCTTTAGGAATAATTAAGTTTATTTGAATTAAACAAAAGAAGAACCAAAAATTGCACTCAAGGAAAAAATGTAAAGGCAAATAGGGCTAACGTAACAAGGGAGCCCACAGGAACAGATATTAATCCTCAATCCAGCAATCAAGAAGAGAAGCAAAAATCCAAGAATCCAGAAAGCCAATACTCACAAAGAACAGCACTCTCCAAACATTAATGAACCAAAGATTTCATTCTCCAGTGTCACAATATATAGACTGTGAGTGGTACTTCAGCTGTGAGTTCAGGGTGCACCCTCTCTTGGGGTTCCACCCTCAAAACACAAGGAACAGAAAATTATGCTAAATAGGAAAAAATTGAGCAACATTAATGAAAAATACACACTTGCTTTATAACAAACAAAGAAAACATCAAAAATGATAATAAACATAAGCAGGGAAATAACCCTGACTGGTGCACTTCACCACAGCTGTGGATTTTGACTGGCTACGATTACAACACTGTACTAGTGTGGAAAAATAATTTTAGGGTAACAGAGCATTCATCTTAAAGAAATAGCATAAAGGGTTAATAAATGTCAGAAACCTGTTCAGGCACACCAGGAAACCAGATTAAGGTCAAGTGAACAACAACATGTACACTGAAATATAAGAACTGGTTTAGGAAAAATGCTGAGATGGTCAAGTAAATAAAGAATGTACCAGAAGAAAGGCTGATGTAATATACAAAATGTACTGAAGGATGACTAAGAAATCAGCAGATGTCCTGTGAAAAACCAGAATGGACAGTTGTTATATGTACAGAAATTTTAAGGGTGGTGGTGCAGCTGAAAGGTATAAAAGGACCAGAATATAATATAACAGGCTTTTATTTTATATAAATCATTTGGGTCTAAACCAATGAACCAACCAGAGTAAAATTTGTGGATTGACACTGTATGCAAATTCAATGGTTTATAAAATGAACCTCTATTCATTGTTTGTCTGACCATTCTGATCATTCTGACTAAGCTGTAATGGACTGGATTTGAAAAACTTTCCCTCAAATGCATTTTGCCAAGGAGTAATTTAAAGACACCATGAAGAGTTTTCCTTCTGCCTGATTACTGATTTCTCCTGTTAGGGGACGTTTCTTTCTTTAATAAGATGTTAAATTTCTACCACACTGCTTAGTATTTTTCAAAATCTTTAGAATTAAAGTACAATTTAAGAATTTTATGGAATTTTCTATTTTTAAATAAACAGTAATTAAATTAATGTACTCTCTTGTTGGTATATATTTAATACAAAATAAAAATTCTATTTTTTTTTTTTTTGGTAAGGTCTTGTCACCTGTTGCTGTGAAAAACTACAGGACCTTGACCTGTCAAACACAACTATCACCCCAGAATGCATGAGAACACTGGCATTAACTGTCCATGCCTTCAAGTACGTCAGGTAAGTATTAAAACCCTCAACAGTTTACTGCTATAATTAGGTTCAATGAATCCTCTCATAAGATCTTCTAATAAACTCTACCCATATCTTACAAGGACTGATGTTACTTCATTAAGGGGACTGGTTTCCCATAAGATGCCTTTCTACACTAGAATGGCCAGTGTCCTTTATTTTAACCCCATGTCACATTACATAATTGAGATAGCCAATCAAATATGTGCAATGTCACATGTCCTGAAACCACAAGTGTGCATTTTAACCTAAATATGGCTCATCCAATGGACCAAAAAAGAAGACTATGACAGAAATGCAACATAGAAAATCAAGAGACGTAAGACCATCTGATTTGGATGTCAGAAAATGTAACCTATGAACAACATCGGTCGCTAAGCCAAAAACCACCCAGAACAACATCCACCCCTTGACATTTCTGATTTTCAGTGAGCATGTCTAAGAATGTCTATTTAGCACACCTATTTAATTTCTATTATATTTTCTACTATTTGGTATTGTTATCTTATATATAAACGTGTACACGTGGAAGTGTGTGTGTCTGTCCGGCCCGGAAGTAAAAAGTGGAGTCGGGGTAAGGGCTACACCTCTGAGGAAGCAGAAAACTAAACGTCTATGCATTGAGGTGTGTGTGTCTGTTTGTCTTGCCCGGAAGTGCAAAAATACTACAGCATGAAGCTCAGAGAACCGTCCCCAAGTTAGCATGTCGGAAGAAGAAAGAGACTCTGTTGCCAAAGTAAAACCGACAAGAAAACAGAGAAACTCTTACGCAAGCAAGACGAGCACATTGGCAAAGCGGTATCCCTTTTACTTTTCCACCCTTCACTAATACACAAGGTGAGCATGTCGGCAAAATGAAACCTCCTAGGAGAGAGACGCCCAGAGTAGTTCCTTTCAATTACCTGTCATCTCTACATTTCTGATGATTTCAATAGTTTCTAGGGCCCTGGGCTTTTCACAGCACGGGCTTACACAGCTAGTATGTTATTAAATACCATGTTACTTTTATTTTCTCTATACTTTGTCTTTTATCTAATAAGACATTATTTGGTTGGTAAGTGTCATAGAACCAAAATAGTTTTTATGTGCATCACTTCTGTTTACTTGTTTAAGTCTTCTTCTTTTTCTTCCTCCTCCTTGTCTTCATCTTTTCCCACTTCTAGGTGGAGTCGACATGCTGATCAGCCTTCTCCATACAGCTCAGTCAGTCACACCCTTTTTCTTCAGATCTTCTTTTCCTTTATCCATTTACATCCTCTTTGGTGTTCCTTGCTTCCTCTTCCCCTGTACTTAAATTCCCAATACTCTTTTTCCCACATGTTCATTGTCTCTCCTCATCACATGTCCATACCACCTCAATCTACTTTCCTGTATTTCTTAGATATCTCTAGCACTTTGTTGTACCTCTGAATGTCTCATTTCTTATTTTGTTCTTTTTTATAACTCAGGACATCCATCTCCACATTCTCATTTCTGACACATCTAACTTCTTTTCCTTCACTCCCTTTACTGCCCATGTCTCAGCTCCATACATCATTGCTGGTCTTACCACAGTCTTAAAAGCCTGACCTTTAACCTTCTCCTTAAATCTTTGATCACACAACACTCCTGATATCTTCTTCCAATTGTTCCATCCACACTGCAACTAATTTTCCATATTGGGCTACAACTGATCCTAGATATTTAAACATATACACTCGTTTAAATAGCTCTCCTTGGATCCTGATCATTATTAAACCTCAGATATTCTGTCTTCTTCCTATTTACCTTCAGCCCTTCTCCATTGCTCAAAGTTCTCCACTTCCTATTTTCTGGTGCTACACAACACAAATGTCATCAGCAAAATGCCTGCACCAGGGAGACTGGGCATTTCATCTCATGATTCAACACATCCATAACCAGAACAAAGAGGTAAGGACCTAAAGAAGACTCATTGATGCAGACCTATTTGAACTAGGATCTAGTCTGTTACCCCAACACTGTTTTAACTGGAGTCCTCACTCCCTTCATGTATATCCTGAAGAATTCTCACATACTTCTTTAGTCCTCCTTTCTCTCTCATGCACTTCCAGACCTATTGACATGGCACTCTATGATAAGCCTTCCGCAATTCAGTAAATGCCATATGGAAACCTTTCCGGTTTTAGTGATGCTCCTCTATCAGTTGTCTGAATGCAAAGACAGCATCCGTTGTTCCTCTCCCTGGCATAAAGCCAAACTGCTCCTCCTCTGTGGTGGTCTCTACCATAAACTCTCTCTCTATAACTTTTTCCCAAGTTTTCATTGTGACATCAGCTTAATCCCTCTATAGTTTCCAAACCCTGAATATCGCCCTTCTTCTTATAAATGAATATAATCACACTGCTCCTTAACCCTTAATGGCTAACATGGTACAACACCCTAGTACTTCACCCTTTAGTACATTTTCTGAATTCCTGTCTTTCAGGAATAGTATTATGTTTTCTTCTTTCCTAAGATCCCTAAAACCATAAGATTCCATTTGCAACCTGAACATTATGTTAAATTCTTTATGGTTCAATTCTTGGTTAAATTTTAGATAGCCACTGTCATGGTTTGGTATTATTATTAGCTTTCGTTTTGTTTCTGATGTGTTTTTTGTATATTTACTAATTTAGTTTAAGTTTTGGAATACATTGAACTTTAATGTCTCTTCAGTTTCTGAAATTATTTTGCATCCTTTCCTGGCGCTATCGTATTTTGAGGTGAGTGTTGCCACTTTGCTCAGAAACTTATCAGAATGGCACATTACATCACTAGGGTGACAGGTTGTAAGGTCAGCTTTGGCATTTATGTTTATTTGAGTTATCAGAGACATACCTTTGAGTATTTAGCGAAATTTACAGTGTGACTGATTTTCTTGCTTTCAAATTAAGTGCAAGGACTTGCAGCTTTGGTTTTGGGATTTGAGCTGGAGCTTGTCAACAAATGATTTTGATTTCTTGCTTACAACCTTTGCTTGTATTTAGACTCATGTCTTATCTACTGGTCCCTTGTTTAATAGCACCATCTGTCGCTTTCTGTTCTGCTTCCGTAACATTGACAATTGAAGAATCCTCATTTTAAAACTCATATAGTGTATAACGCATGTTTCCAGTTATTCTAAGTTATTAAGTTATGTATTATATAAGTCAAGTCTTATATATGCCAGCATGTATATATAACCATATTCTTTTGTTTGGACAGCACTCCCATTCCTATAATGAATCTGGGTTTTTGTTATTTCAATAAACAGTATGATTAATTTTTGGAATTAGTATATTTTGTTGTATAATTTTTATCATTATTCTTATGATGCAGTCTTGTTTTTTGATGTAGTGTGGCCTCTGACAATTTGTGCCAGTCCTTGCATGCCTTCCTCTGTGTTGTATATTGTTGTAAGGCTGGCTTCCTGTGATGGAATTCACATAAAATGTTATATCATTGCTTCCCACTTTTTCATGATGACTACAAACAGCTTCAATATGAGGTGAGATACAAAAATAACCAGATTGGTAAAAAATATATATATTTATTGATGAATTACAGCATTCTAAACATTGTCATCTTCTATATACTCCCCTTCCTGATCTCTACACCACTCCATACATATCTTCAATTGATTGAAACAGTCCTGGAAGTCTTCTTGCTTGAGGGTCTTCAACAGGCTTGCCGTTTTTGTCTTCACTTCATCCATTGAAGATAAATGTGTTCCCCTCAGGTCACTTTTGATTTTATTTTCAGGAACAAGTAAAAATCAGAAGGAGCTAAATCGGGTGAATAGGGAGGATAATCGAGGACAGGTATATTTTGTCAGTCAAAAACTGGTTTACGGGAAAAGAGAAAATTCTTGAGACATTTGATGTTGATTTTTTCACCCAACATTTTCGTGGCAACTCGTGTAGCGATTGTTGTGCAAATACTGACTGGGCTATTCACAGGATACGCCTAGCTGGTCTGCGGTTTGAGAGGGTGTGTAGGAGGGGAAATAGTTCTATAATTCATGTTTGGCCAACCTTCAGACAGTTTTCCAGGAAAACACCAAGCCCAGGCCGGTTATTTTTGTGTCTCACCTCTTATATCCTTGCTTTAGGATTAGGATTTCCAAACAGCATATCTAACAATCTTCCCACTTTGGTAATTGTTTGGGATTGCTTCATGTTAGCTGTATTTTCAACTTTTGCTCCAGCCTTTTTGACTGCTGATTCATTTTTGGTTTTGGTCACTTGAGAGTTTGCTTTCTTGTTTTTTTATTTCAGGATGACTTTTGACTTTCTCTTTTCAATTAATTTCTTCTCAAGGACCAATTTTTTACCCTGTTTTTGTAAGTGTACACATTTTTTTCATTTCAAAGTGTAGTGTACAGTACCCAGCCAGGGCTCCCACCATGTGAAATACTTTTTTCAGTTCAGGTGGAAACTAAGAGTGTTAGACAGTCAAGCCAAAGCAGAGCTCCATCAACTGAAGGGAGTAATATGGCCTCTCACTATGTAATAGGTTCATTTAATCTGAGCTTTGTTACAGAATCACATACACCACTATGGGACAGCAAGTCCTGGATGTGTGTAGAGTGTTCAAGAGGGATAACAGGTAAACCAACTATCAAGTGTGGGAGAAAGCAGGAATCTGGAGGGAGACATACACAAAAACTATTGAGGACAATGAAACACAACTGATGGTGCCCTGTTCACACCACTATAGAATGCTTAATCTAGGAATGGAAAAAAACAGCTAAGGATATTTGGCTTTTTGAGGCAAACTGAAATCTTGGGGTAAAGGGAACCACCAGATAAAGTTCTAGTGTTGTGTTCCTGCAGCCATGGAAGACCATTTTTGATCTTGGTCAGGATTATAGAAATGGGCAAAAAGTTACACTGCATTAGTCTTCAGGGTTAGGAGGAGATCTGAACATATATTTATCTGGTGGGGGATAGAGACACCACGGTCTGGAGAAAGACAGAGATGTTAGGAGAGAAGGGGGAGATTTTTTTTTTGATACTGTGGTCTGAAAATAGAAAGGCTAATCGAGCACAAAGATAGGGCACGTGACATTACATTACAGCCCAGTAGGCCATCAGGTTTGTTGTTTTACATTCTGTTCGTTTGTATTTTATCTTCTCACCTGAGGTCTCATGAATAATGGCGTGCGTAGAATTCACACTAACACATGGCATATAGACAAAAACAGAAATGTGCATGTGCACAAAAAAATCCAGATGCATAAATCTGCGCGTGTGCTAAATTCCATGTTCTTCCACTACATAAAATCCAGTCAGCATGAAATGTAACAATCATGCTCGCGCCTACCACCCCACCACGTTTTACTCCCAGAATTACGCCTCTTTGAATATGCAAATCAATATAAATAGCCCCTTATGTTCAGTGTTCTGTGAAAAGACAATGGCAAAAGCATGGGGAAAATATAAGAATTTCATTGAATACCAATGGAGGCAAGGAAAAACGTACTATTTGTTGGTTTAAGCAGTGATATAAACAACAAAGGAAGGTTGATCGAGTGACAAGTTCAAGTTCAGAAAATCGCACAGTGCCCGAAATAAATAAGTGGTCAGATATCAAAGTTACCATGAAAAGCTAGGTCAAAGCCCACCGTCTAAGTGTCATATGGAAGTGTACTAGGGTACAGAGAAAAGTAAAAAAAACAGGGACACAGTGGAAAAAAAGGTCGAAATTTCCACTTTAACCACATACTTCATTTTGTCATTAAAGTAGAATGGCATAAACTTCATCTTAAAATCAATGTTTAATTTAATAGAGTTTCTCAAATCCCATCGTAACTAAAGTAGCATGTTAAATGCTTCATATTCTATGTGTTTTTCTAGGTGCTGTATGTGTGTGAATCACTATGTGCTTCTTAAACGGGCATTTTCTCGTGCTGACAGGACACAGAATACATTACATTCATGATAATACAGCTCTCTCAACAATTTAAATACTATGATGTATACTTGATATCATTTTTATGATGAAATGAATTAAAGCATGCATTAAATATAGGGCCACAGTGGCGCAGTGGTAGTAACGAGCTGCCTCCCTGTCCAGAGATTGTTCCTACCTTCCACAAGATACTTGTTGTGCCATGCGTGACATAAAAAAATTTATTACAGCAGTACTGCCTCTCTCAAATGTTCTAACCCCCAATTCCTGTCCTTGCTTTTCTTTCTCCAAGTAACCAATCACCACACAATCAGCTCTTTGATAAATGTCAAGCCGTCAGTAAGATTAAAATGCCGATTCTTCAAAACATTCGAGCAACATTGAAATATCTTCATAGTATATGTTTAATTACTGTATACTGTAATATATATACTTTACTGCAATTCATCTTAAAAAAGATATCAAGAGTTCCAAGGAGATAGTGCTTGGAAATCTAAATCGACTTAGAAGCCAGTAGTCCTCATCTGTAAATATGCGCTCTTCTATTGAAATGAATTGAATTCCTTTATTGTTATTGTATGGTACAATCAGATTCAATTAGCAAATCCTCCCTAAACTTCTTTTCCTATAAAATGGTAAAATAACAACAACAACAGCAATAATAATAATAATAATGATAATAATATATAAAAATCAATGAAAAATACACAATATGAAAGCATTAGTGGCTCAGGTTGTGCGATATTACAATTGTAGTGCAAGTTGACAGTGAGTTCATTTTACTTAAGTATAAACAGTTCTAAAAGTAGCATTTGATGGACTGATTGAGTGTGTTTATAGCTCTTGAGATGAAACTGTTTTTCAACTGTAAGGTCCATACAGGAAAGGCTCTGAAGCATTTGCCGAATGAGTGAAGTTCAAATGTGCCCATGGCTGGGGCAGCGTGTGCTAAAAGCTGTACTCCGATATTTCTCTCTGCTCTTGACACAACCTGCTGTAAAGCTTTCTGATCTGCTGTTGTAGGGCTGTGATTCCATACTCTGATACAATGGATTAAAATACTGGTGCACTTAGAGTAACAACGCTAAAGCAGCTATGGTATTTGGAATAGTTTGGCCATTCTGTGCACTATTATATGGTTACAGGTACTTTAAATGATATGCGATATTTCAGTGTATTGGCAATATTTCAGTGTATTTGATAAAGGTGCGTCAGGGATGTGAATCTAAAAATAAAGAGAAATCACACAAGAACAGCAGCACTGCTTTGACTCTGGGTGGCGCCAGTTTGCAAAACAAGCCCAAAACTTGCGTACGCAATGGTTTGAAATGGTATGAGAATATGTGTGGCTTTACACGAAGGTTAGTTTTTATACATCGCGATGTTAGCTTGGAAATGGGCATACACAATATTTTTGTGCATACACATCCTTTATACATGAGGTCCCAGGAGCTTATTCCTGTTAATAAAGGGTTTTTTTTTTGCATGCTTTGCATTCATGGTGTTATTCCAGGGTATGAAGGGTTGACTCAATGGCCCCCACTGCTGCAATAATTGTCTTTTTTTATCAAGAAAATACACAAATTAAAAGGGAATGAAAAATTGGATCTGCAACTGACTAACATCAAGGAATCTCAGTCTTCTGTAACTGCTAGTGTTTTCACCTACTCTCTCTTCTTTACAGAATGACCTGCTGTGGTCTCACCTCTAGATGTTGTGAAAATCTCTCCTTGGTTCTCTCTGCTGAACACTCTCATCTGACAGAACTGTACCTGAATAACAATAACCTGGAGGATTCAGGAGTACTTTTGCTGCGTGAGGGTCTAAGGAACCAAAAGTGTCAATTACAGAAACTGAGGTAAATAAATATTGTGTTTTATGAATTGATTTTCGATGGCTGTTTTAGGCATGATTGTAAAAAAATATTAGAATAAAGTCCTGTTTTTAATTGAGATGTGAACTGTTCAGGGCAGTCTGTATACATTTTTCTTTGTTATTTGTCACATGGATATCACATCTATAACTGGTGTTCAAATTCAATACATTTTATTTCCTCTCCATCTCTCTGTTCATCTGTACAGGCTGATTAACTGTGGTCTCACCTCTGGAAGTTGTGAAACTCTCTCTTCTGTTCTCTCTGGTGAATACTCACGACTGACTGAGCTAGATCTGGGAAACAATAAACTAGATAATTCAGGCGTGAATCTGCTGTGTAAAGGATGGAGTACCTGCAAATTACTGAAACTTGGGTGAGGAAATAGGAGAACATTTTACGCATTTATTTTCAATGGCCTCATAGGTATGCCTGTATAAAGTACAGAAAAAATGTGTTTAAATTCCATGTGAAGACTCCAGATCACCCTATGTTGTCCCATGAGAAATCGGGATTTAGTTTTTATTTACTGCTTGTATTTGTACATTTTTTTTTCTCCTGACTCTGTCATTTCTTCTGTTCTTCTCTCCTCATCTCAGCCTGTGGTCATGTGGACTCACCTCAGGATGCTGTGTGGCTCTCTCTTCAGCTCTCTCTGCTGAACACTCACGCCTGACTCAGCTAGAGCTGAATGACAATAACCTGCAAGATTCAGGAGTGCGTCTGCTATGTGAGGGACTGAGGAACAGAAACTGTAAATTAGAAAAGCTTGGGTAAGGAAACATTGAGTGTGTGGGTATGTGTGCATGTGATAGAGAAAGAAAAACACTTTTATTAATTTGTTATTCATTGATCTATGAATGAGTTTAAAACACAAAATTAGAAACTCTTCATTAACCTATTTTCATTTATGTAGTGTTTGTGGTCGAAGGTTCAAGGGAAACAGCAGACCGACACTGATCAGAAGAAAAATATAACAGTTTCTTTATTAATTCTTGTTGAGCAGAGAGACTCTTTGCAGGTCCTGTCAGCTAGTGCTATGACAATAACCAGCAAAAAACCCAAATTTGTGGGGGTGAGTTCCTTTTAATAACAGACTTCAGAGTCAAGCTTAGCATGAGACAAGATTACACAATAGTTTGGGGGGTTGAGTACTATGCCCAAGGGTTACATCATTTGGTTCAAAATAATAAAGCAGAAGTGAAAGTACCTGTTTGCTGCTTATTAGACAGAACATGCAGACGTTTCCTAACAGATTAACAGTCTTCTTTTCAGAACAGACTAAAAGTTCAGCAGTTTTCTTAAAAATGTTGCAAGTTACTTTTTAGCTTACATGTATTTAGCAGAGGCAGTTTAAACAATAGCTTATTGTATATTTGTACATTAATACATATAATATTATAGCTTAATAACGACTTTTCCTTTCTTATGTTTTAGATAGATAGATAGATAGATAGATAGATAGATAGATAGATAGATAG
>JANRMT010062791.1:222739880-222784369 GCA_026402145.1 Polypterus bichir lapradei
CTATCTATCTATCTATCTATCTATCTATCTATCTATCTATCTATCTAACAGTACATAAAGAATCAAGCTTGTTAAGTGTCTGTCTTTAGTCTGTCGTCTGCACATCAGAATTGTTTCAAGTGCTTACCCTTAATGAATCTCTGTGTCTTTACTTCCTATCTCCTCGTTTTCATAGGTTGCTCTCATGCCATCTCACCCATGAGTGTTGTGAGGCTCTCAGCTCAGTTCTCTCTGATGAACACTCATGTCTGACTAAGCTGGAGTTGGGACAGAATAACCTAGGAGATTCAGGAGTACATCTCCTGTGTGAACCCCTGAAGAACACAAACTGCAAATTAGAAAAACTGAGGTGAGAAAACATCGGTCTTGTATGACGTTTCTGAATTTATTCCTGTTGGCTCTACATGCAAAACAATGTGTTTAAATCCCATGTGACTACTTCAAGATAGACTGTTGTGTTATGTTAGAGATGTTAAAGTTCTATGCAGATCTCTTTTCAACGAATCACTCTTGTCCCAAACCAGCTACAGTAAAACTGCATGTGAACCACAGTCCTCAAATAAGGAGTCGATCTGGAGAAGACTCACTACTTGTAGAAAAATCCCCCTGAAAATTTTATTTTTATATGTTACTTACCCATGTAGCTTGAAGTGATAGGATAAAAATGTTGATCTCATGTTTTCACGCAGAATGGAGATAGGTTTCTGGTAGAATATTCCTCTATGAAGAGAAATGGTGGCTCACAGCATACAATGCATCTCACTAAATTAGAAAATCATTGAAAAGTTAATTTATTTAAGGAATTCAATTCAAAAAGTGAAACTTGTATATTATATAGATTCATTACACACAAAGTGATATATTTCAAGCATTTATTTCTTTTCATTTTGTTGATTGAATTACTGAAATAAATTAACTTTTCTAATTTATTGAGATGCACCTAGTGAGAAGTCAAGCAAAATGACACCTTTTATTGGCTAACTAAAAAGAGTTGCCTCGAAAGCTTACATATTGTAATCTTTTTAGTTAGCCAATAAAAGGTGTCATTTTGCTTGACTTCTCACCACATCCATAATGGCTAACACGATACAACACCCTAGTACTATTGAGATGCACCTTTATAATATCAGCATTCATGAAAAAAATCTCATGTCACTCGTGTCGCATAATCCATATGTCAAGTTATCTGGTTATAATGTCCAAAACACATCTACAGTGGTGTGAAAAACTATTTGCCCCCTTCCTGATTTCTTATTCTTTTGCATGTTTGTCACACAAAATGTTTCCGATCATCAAACACATGTAACCATTAGTCAAATATAACACAAGTAAACACAAAATGCAGTTTTTAAATGATGGTTTTTATTATTTAGGGAGAAAAAAAAATCCAAACCTACATGGCCCTGTGTGAAAAAGTAATTGCCCCCTTGTTAAAAAATAACCTAACTGTGGTGTATCACACCTGAGTTCAATTTCCGTAGCCACCCCCAGGCCTGATTACTGCCACACCTGTTTCAATCAAGAAATCACTTAAATAGGAGCTGCCTGACACAGAGAAGTAGACCAAAAGCACCTCAAAAGCTAGACATCATGCCAAGATCCAAAGAAATTCAGGAACAAATGAGAACAGAAGTAATTGAGATCTATCAGTCTGGTAAAGGTTATAAAGCCATTTCTAAAGCTTTGGGACTCCAGCGAACCACAGTGAGAGCCATTATCCACAAATGGCAAAAACATGGAACAGTGGTGAACCTTCCCAGGAGTGGCCGGCCGACCAAAATTACCCCAAGAGCGCAGAGACGACTCATCCGAGAGGTCACAAAAGACCCCAGGACAACGTCTAAAGAACTGCAGGCCTCACTTGCCTCAATTAAGGTCAGTGTTCACGACTCCACCATAAGAAAGAGACTGGGCAAAAACGGCCTGCATGGCAGATTTCCAAGACGCAAACCACTGTTAAGCAAAAAGAACATTAGGGCTCGTCTCAATTTTGCTAAGAAACATCTCAATGATTGCCAAGACTTTTGGGAAAATACCTTGTGGACTGATGAGACAAAAGTTGAACTTTTTGGAAGGCAAATGTCCCATTACATCTGGCGTAAAAGGAACACAGCATTTCAGAAAAAGAACATCATACCAACAGTAAAATATGGTGGTGGTAGTGTGATGGTCTGGGGTTGTTTTGCTGCTTCAGGACCTGGAAGGCTTGCTGTGATAGATGGAACCATGAATTCTACTGTCTACCAAAAAATCCTGAAGGAGAATGTCCGGCCATCTGTTCGTCAACTCAAGCTGAAGCGATCTTGGGTGCTGCAACAGGACAATGACCCAAAACACACCAGCAAATCCACCTCTGAATGGCTGAAGAAAAACAAAATGAAGACTTTGGAGTGGCCTAGTCAAAGTCCTGACCTGAATCCAATTGAGATGCTATGGCATGACCTTAAAAAGGCGGTTCATGCTAGAAAACCCTCAAATAAAGCTGAATTACAACAATTCTGCAAAGATGAGTGGGCCAAAATTCCTCCAGAGCGCTATAAAAGACTCATTGCAAGTTGTTGCAAACACTTGATTGCAGTTATTGCTGCTAAGGGTGGCCCAACCAGTTATTAGGTTCAGGGGGCAATTACTTTTTCACACAGGGCCATGTAGGTTTGGATTTTTTTTTCTCCCTAAATAATAAAAACCATCATTTAAAAACTGCATTTTGTGTTTACTTGTGTTATATTTGACTAATGGTTAAATGTGTTTGATGATCAGAAACATTTTCTGTGACAAACATGCAAAAGAATAAGAAATCAGGAAGGGGGCAAATAGTTTTTCACACCACTGTATTTTTACTAATATATTACTAGATAAACCACTTTCTGATAATACTCCCATAAATGAAAGTGGAAAACTCTCAGCATTTGAATTGTGGACCTGCCTTCCATCATTACATTAATATTTATTTAAATAAATATATTATGTATGTATCCACACCTGGAATACCCTAGGATTATTTAAGCAAGAGTTTGTAAAACTGCATGAGTGAAATGACATTCTGCTTGTTGAATCATCTCAAATATGAAAAGATATGGGACATATTTTCTTCTGATAACTTTTTTTTTAAAATTTCTTTTAACTTTTAATCTTTAGCTTTACATGTCTCTCAATGCACTTTCTGAAATGTTGATATCACCTGAAGCACAATGTTAGCCAATGGATAATCAGTTACTGTTATGCCTTGAACTAGTAAAGGCAAATAGAATGAAAGGAAGTAACTGGGAGAGGAAAGGTTAGATAAGCCAGAAGTCAAAACCAAGAATTAATCCCATCTTTCATCTGATTAAAAATCATAAGTAAAGAATCAAAGTAAGGAACAGAAGCCAAACGTCATGAACCAGGAAATCTAAATAGCACCTTTACACACACATCTAAAACACTGATATTTCAAGTGGCATTCTGATTTTTTTTCATTATGCAACCCCTGGGTCTGCACTCCATAGCAACCACCAGTGGGCAAAAACTAAAGTGTCCCAGGAGATAAAGCGTGGCAATGAAAATGATAAAAAAAAAAAATAATTCTTACACTCCCCAAATCATGACAGTTACTGGGCAGGACTCCTGACCAATTGAATGAAGATGGAGTCAAATGCTCAGTTGTGTTTGAGCACATTACATTTGCATTCATAAGATAATTTCACAGAATAGGTTTATTGAATAATATTTCAGCAAAATTACATGAGCTTGGCACATTGTGAGAATACAACTGGATGACTTGACATGTAGATAATGTGATGCAAGGAATGTACGATTTTTTCATGAATGTTTCCAATACTATTTACTGTTTTGCCACATTGATCCCCATGGATGACTATTCTGTCAAAAACTTGATAACTTGCATTTTGGAAAAATATATAAAAATTTTAAATTTTTCTCTGTCATCATTACAAAATGCACGAGATAAGTAACAAAATATCATATTTGTGTGGAGTATTCCTTTAACAACTCTTAACTCACACTAAACCTGGACGCTTTTATTATTAATAACAAGTGCAAGTTATTAAGTGTCATTTGTGTAACTTTGTATAGAATTACCATGAACAACATATTGAGTGGTGCACAGGAACAGATGAGAAGAAGCTAATGATTGTTCATTATCAACATCAGATAATGAGCGCTGTAAAAGTTTAATGCCAATTTGTCATTGTAAAAGACTTTATTTAATCTATTCTAATCAAATCTAATAGGATGAAAATGTAGGTGGCTTATAAAGATCTTTGAATCCCATACTTAGAAGTTTACATTCATTTTTTATTAGTTTTTTTTATCACTAGTCCTTGGCAAGCATGCAAGTAAGCATTTCTTTGTACAGTACAATGTACACATGAGAATAAACCTGAACCTTACTTCAGATACACCAAAAAACTTTCCATGAACCATTCCCATAAATAAATAACATGCCTGATAAAGTCACTTTGGAACTGAAATTTACATACTATAACACAGCGTTTCTCAACCTTTACGTATTTGCGACCCGAGTTTTCATAACAATTTTAATCGCACCCCCCCCCCCCCCAAAGTTTTTTTTGAAAGGCGCCACTAATTCCAATTTGTTCTTTTTTAATTAATGATATATCATAGATGCATATTTTATTATACCTACTTAACTTTATCGACATTTATCTTGCTCTATATTTATTTTTCTAGTATCAGAATGTAGTTTAAGTTAATTTGTTTTGGTTTCGATAGATGTATTTTTCATATTTTTGATTCTTGTTTTCTTTTTTTCACATCTTCACGCCCCCCTAGGGGGGCCCGCCCCACAGGTTGAGAACCAGCGCTATAACATGTTGCCATAATTTTAGTTCCATAATACAAAACCTGTTATACTAGTATGTTTACTATTTAAGAATGAAGCCCCACCTCATCCCTGTGTCTCATCACATTCCCTTCTAAGCCATTGCTTTCCCAGTACTCACATCTGTGTGCTTTAGCCCTATTTCCTAGTTACTTTGCTTCAGCTATAATTAGATGTTTGCCTTCATGCACTATATTAACACTGTTTGAATCTTAAGTTCAAGTTTTCAAGAGGGCAATGTTGCATGATGTTCTCATCCAGTTGCTCCAGAGATATTTCCAAATGCATTGAACTCTCACCTCGGGTAAGCAGTTTGCTCTTATGACTGACCTCAGTATCCTATAATTTGTTGTTTCCTGCTATCAACTACTTTTTCCCTCCTATATTTTAAATATTTTTTCCTTTTTCTGTACCTTCATTTAAGGAAATTAAGAAATTTGACAAACCAGTGGAACGCATTCAGTCCATTTGTTGTTCGTTGTTTAGCTAATAGCTAAGCTGTCCTAATATCAGGGTTGTCAGGGTTTCTGCTTCAATCCATAACTCAGTAGTTTGTTTCAGATTCCCACAACTCTTTAAGTGAAGAACTGCTTCCTAGCTTAATTCTTCAGTAATTTCCACAGGTGTACTTGACCATGGAGCTCACCACTTAATTGAAAGAATCTGACCGTATCTTCTTTATCAATGCCTTTGAGAATTTTCAAAACTATAAATCCTTGCCTTTTCTTGTGGTAGTCCTCTCTTTTATTTCCTACCAGTAATGGCAGACTGCACGATAACGTGCAGTAAATACACTTGACTTATAGTTTTCGTCCTCCTTCTCTGTATATTTGGCATTCGTTTACTCAGAGGTTGATGCTGATGCATTTTCTCCAGTCTAGCAGCCTGCTTCTTCTCTCCTTCCATTGGCAACTTTTTGTGCTAAAACTAATTAAGTCAGTTTTTGTGTTGCAATTACTTAGTATGTTTTTCTTAATTTTTCACTTAAGTGCCATCTGCCTCAGGAATGATTTAAGATATGAAGAGGTAGAGGAAGTGACGTATGCATGCGCCACCGAGAGTTGATCTATACTAATAAAAGGCAAAGCCCTCACTCACTCACTCACTCACTCACTCACTCACTCACTCACTCACTCACTCACTCACTCACTCATCACTAATTCTTCAACTTCCCGTGTAGGTAGAAGGCTGAAATTTGGCAGGCTTATTCCTTACAGCTTACTTACAAAAGTTAAGCAGGTTTCATTTCGAAATTCTACACGTAACGGTCATAACGGTTGATAACGGTCGACAACGTCCGCCATGTTGAACTTTCTTATTTATGGCCCCATCTTCACGAAATTTGGTAGATGGCTTCCCTGCACAAACCGAAACCGATGTATGTACTTATTTCGATGGTATGATGCCACTGTCGGCTGCCATATTGAACTTTCCAATGTCACTAATTTTCCAACTTCCCGTGTAGGTAGAAGGCTGACTCCATCTTCACAAAATTTGGTAGGTGGCTTCCCTGCGCTAACCAAAACCGATGTACATACTTATTTCGGTGATATGACGCCACTGTCGGCCGCCATATTGAATTTTCCAAACGTCACTAATTCTCCAACTTCCCGTGTAGGTAGAAGGCTGAAATTTGGCAGACTCATTCCTTACAGCTTACTTACAAAAGTTAAGCAGGTTTCATTTCGAAATTCTATGCGTAACGGTCAAAACGGTCAACAACGTCCGCCATGTTGAACTTTCTTATTCATGGCCCCATCTTCACGAAATTTGGTAGGCGGCTTCCCTGTGCTAACCAAAACCAATTTACATACTTATTTCGGTGGTATGACGCCACTTTTAGTCGCCATATTGAACTTTCCAACGTCACTAATTCTCCAACTTCCCGTGTAGGTAGAAGGCTGATATTTGGTACTTATTTCGGTGGTATGATGCCACTGTCGGCTGCCATATTGAACTTTTTAACGATCTTTGTTACTTATGGGCCCATCTTCAAGAAATTGAATCCTACTTACGTACATATATACGTCCATAGCCGGCAGCTCGGTCACCGTGTGAGGCGGCGTTGGGTCCCCCATCCCAACGCCTCCCACGTTGTTGGCTGCCTGCCTATATAAGGCCGTCCATCGCTCCGGTCTCTACATTCCCTTCCTTGCTTCGCCACGGGATTCACGTCTCCCTGCTGATGACTACAGCCTTTTTATTTAATCTACAGCTTCTCCGCTGTTTTATTGTTCGTTTATTACAATTATAGTTATTGTTTAGGTATTTTAGACTTACTTTACATTGTTCAGGTACCCATTTCCTTTATCATTCCATCCGTACCCCCATTAACATGTCTATCGAGGTGATCACCATCGATCAAAGAACTGTTACTTACCGAGTGGTTTCCATGCCTGGAGACGGCATCTACCTTTTCCATTCTCTGTGTTACATATTGCACGGCCATATCAGGCTCACTCTTGATATCCGGAGGAACATTGTGTCTTATGTATTGAATGACTGGGACAGGTTCGAGGTGTGGACTAATGACGGTACAGGAGATAATTATACTACACAGGAGCACTAGAAGAGTGAAATGCTTAAGCCCTTCACCTATGGTTCTGCATGTGAGTTGATGGCTGCCGCTGAATTGTTCGGTTGTCGCTTTCAAGTGTACCGAAATGGCCAAATATTTTACACCTTTCGACAACCGCCAGTGCCTCCTAAACATCTTAGACTCACAGGTGACAATTTCAGTAGTGGACACTTTGATGTTTATGAATGTTTAAACTCTCAAAAGCTGGATGTGAAGTTATCGATGAAACCGGTTGTATACTTACAACGCTTGACAGATGCCGAATGTCACTTCAACACAAGTCCTACAAATACTGTCGTAATTGAAACAAACCATGAAACTCAAACCGTGAGATTTGAAGCAAGATTACTGTTCACATGGCCAACTGTTCGTTGCATGCTCAAGAGTAAGCTCAGCGCACAGCTTGGTCATATTACAACCGGAGAGCCGAACTGACAATGTGGTATACAAAGAGATCCTTAACAAATAATTATTGGTATAATTTCCCTCAGTTTAAAAAGGTTTAATTTTCTTCTTAATAAAACTTTTAAGGCAGTACTTCGCCGCTGTGAAGCACGGGTATTTTCCTAGTCTCTAATATATCTCCTCCATCCAGTCTTTCCAGGGACTCATTAGTTCCAGCAGAACTACATGTCCTGCTGTTTCAGACATTAGGACAATATGTAGCCAAATATATAATCTGGGAAGCTGCATTGCTCCCCCAGCTCAATCTTCAGCTGACTTTCTTGTGTGGAAATAAGAAGCCCTCTTGGCACTCTTGCCCACAGCTACAGCTTCTCCTCTGCCTTAACTAAAGCAAATGTCCAGCTTCAGTGGGTGGGGTAGTCTTACCCTAATGCAGATGGTGTCTGCCATCACTGCTAGCATCTGGTTTATTCCACTAGCAATAGTAACCCTCCCCATGGCCTTTGAGGTACAACTGAGGATATGTTTTAAAGATCCTTTACTTGGGCAGTTATCATATTATTACATTACAGTGGACCCTTGACTTATGAACTCAATTCTTTCACAAGGGCTGGTTGTAACTCAAGTTGGTTGTAAGTCAAGACTATTTTTCCCATAAGAAATAATGGAAATACCCATAATGCGTTCCAAACCTCCCACGGCAACACTTAAAAAAGGGTTGTTTAATGTGCACAATTTACCAAAAATACCAATAATTTTTCTAATGTACTAACCAAAAAGTTATAAAAAGTGCCTAGCCTACCAGAAACAACAATTTCATACTGTACTCGCCATTTAAGTTAACATCTTTGGCTTGCAGGAAGGGAGTAGGAGGAGAATGAAATGGAAGGTGGTTATTGTTTGGAAGGAGCTTCCTTATACAAATCATTTCTTTGTAAAATTTTTGAGATGGTGGATTTCGACATGCTGTACATATTAGCGAGATCGGTCACACGAACGCCACCCTCATATTTCCGCACAATTTCCTTCTTTGTTTCAATTTGGGATCGCTTTCTTTACCTTCATTACCTTCTCTTCCTTCCTTAGCAATTATCGAAATAAAATATATAAATCACTGCACTGACCGAAATTACGTCCACAAACACACGTATCTGGGCTCCGACTGACTCTTACAAACTCTCTCGGCTGTTTGTTTACAATCACACAAGCAGGTACACATGACCGCATTCGGGTCGTAATGCAAGACGTTGGTCGTAATTCAAAACAAAAATTTTGGTCATAAACCAAGTTGTTTGCATGTCAGGCCTGTCATATATCGAGGGTCGACTGTATTTTTAAAACATTGGACCTAACATCACATGATGCAGGACTTTAAGACACATACTTTAGAAAGGAGACATGATAATTATTTCACTTAAATTAATTTTAACATTTTTCTTTGTATCATAGTCTTTGTTTTTTAAATTTTTACTTTTTAGCCTCATCAAATCCAGCAGCATCACCACAAGGTTTCTATCCTCTACACAAAGGATGGTCGTTAGATTTATTTCTTCTAACCTATCAATACAGTGTGTAAGTTCTATATTTAAATATGTTATTTGTTCTTCCATTATTGCCCCCTTCTAAGACCTTTGATATCATCCTCCAACATTATTGAACATTCATCCTAATATTATTCATACTGCATCTGCCAACACAAAGTTTCTGAACAAAGAGAGACAGCCCTTTAGGTCTACAGATAAGTCAGAAGTAAGTGAGTACAGACAGACATGAAAGAAGAAACTCTGTGAGGGGTTTAGTCACTACAGGAGCGCAGAGTGAAGGTCTGCATTGGGGTGGTGGAAGGAAACTTTGATAGGGCCAGTGAGCTGGTAGTTGCATTTAAACCGCTTTGAGTAAATGCAAAGTCTTGTGTGTGGAAAGCAAACATATTAGATTTGAATACACAAAGGGAGGTCTGAAAGTTGAAAGTACTCCTTATGAGAAGGACCTGGAAGTCAAACTAGACTTGTCACTATCTACATCAAGACAGTGCTACAGAAGCAATCAAGATGGCTAATAGAATGTTAGGTTATTATAGCACAATGTGTGCCATACAAGACTAGGGAGGTTATGATTAAGGTTATATAATGTACTGGTGAGGTCTCACCTGGAGTACAAAAAAGAAAGCCTAGTACAGGACGACAGAACGGATTTCAAAACTACAGGTTATGAGCTCTGAAGATAAATTGTAGGAGTTGAACCTTTTCAGGTTAAGTAAATGGAGATGGAGGTGACATCATCAATACAGGCTGTAAATTTAAAATGAGTTCAACACAAATACAGAAACACAGCTGAAAACATGTTAAGGGTAAAACTTCCACAAACAGAGAGTTTTTCTTCACAAATAGAACCACAGACATATAGAATAAATATCATGTAGTGTGGTGGATAGTAGGACCTTAGGGACCTTCAAATCTCAACTTGATGTTATTTTAGAGGAATTAAGGGTTGGCTTTGTTGGGCTGAATGGACTGTCCTCGTCTACATTTTATCTGATGTTCTAATGGTCAGCTTCACAACTGTGTCTCCTACAGTGCCTTTCATATCTGTCTTCTGATTATTTTACATAATGTCTATCTATCTATCTATCTATCTATCTATCTATCTATCTATCTATCTATCAATACTTGACCCTTATTTTACGTTTGGGCTGACATCACCAGAAGTTTGTTAAACTGTTTTCTTTTAAGTCTATGCTCCATTTTATCTTTTAAAGTGGATGGAAACCTGGGAAACTTCTTGTATCAATTACCAACACCTCTCTAACTGCATTTTCCATATTTCTCACCCAGTTGTTTCTGAAAGCTTTGTAAGGAAAGCCAGTGAGACCATGTCACGTAAGGATACAGGGCCTCTATAGGCATTACTACTTTATGGTCGTGTCTGCACCAACAGAGAAGTCTGAATCTGCCATTTGGGTGGGCCTTGGTATTAACCAGTTAGGGAGGCCATTCATTCCGAGACCATTAAAATTGGGTTCGTTTCCCGGGTCCTCCCTGCATGGAGTTTGCATGTTCTCTCCATGTCTGCGTGGGTTTCCTCCAGGTACTCCGGTTTCCTCCCACAGTCCAAAGACATGCAGGTTAGGTGCATTGGCGATTTTAAATTGTCCCTAGTGTGTGCTTGGTGTGTGTGTGTGTGCCCTGTGGTGGGCTGGCGCCCTGCCCGGGGTTTGGTTCCTGCCTTGCGCCCTGTGTTGGCTGGGATTGGCACCAGCAGATCCCCGTGACCCTGTGTTAGGATATAGCGGGTTTGATACTGGATGGATGGACATGCATATAGATGTGTGTGTTCAGCAGGCCAATATAATTAAGCTATCCAACATGGCAGAGATGGAAAATGATCTGCCTTGCTGTACTGTATTTCCATCTTAAGGTGAGAATAACCATGATTTTCTAAATACTGTGCTTCTTAGATGTTTTACCATCCGTTGTTGAGTGAATTACACATTCACTATGAATGAATTTGACCCTGAGGCTAATTTTTCCTTGCCTGTCCTGTCTTGCGATTCTCTCCAAGTCTGTGATCAGGCTCAATAAAGACATTAGGGCTTTTTTTTGTAATATAGAGACAAAATTGAGGTTAGTATTCCAGATTCCAGGCTTCATATATACTGATACTGTTGATTTATATTGTATATTGCGTGGATAGCATTATACGCAACATTGCAGTTGCCTTCTTAATCACTTGTGCACACTGTCTGCTAGAGAACTATGATGATTTTTAACATGATTTTGACATTAATTTCAATCTTTTCATTCATCTGTCTATGTGCACACTTTCTTTATTCATTACATGGCCTTCTGCTCTACTAAAACATTTGAAGATATTCATTTAAGTTGGTAAAGCACTAAACAAATGTTCATAATCATGAAGACAAGTGGTTCTGGTTAGAGGAGGTCATATACTCAAATTGCTTAGGGAACTTGTCAATAGAACATTTTGTACAACTCTAACAAGAAAGAGTAAGTTGGCAGATATTGGCTTTGTGACACTAGGATCCCAGGAACAGATGAGGTTCTCAAAATTGCAGCCATTCTGTCACTTCTGGGCCACATGAGATCCAAAAAAGTGAAATCAACAAAGTGAGAAGAGGAAGAAGGATGTAAAGAATGAATGAAAAATACCAACTGAAAAATACTGGGTTTACCAGGTCCTTATTGTCATGTTCACAGGGTACAGTGAAATTCTGACTTGCCTGTACTAATCAGCTCTGGTGCCATGATTAGTTAGTAAAACTACCCTGCTTAGTTTATGCTGCACATTAAAGGGTTACAAGCTTTAATTCTCTCTCTGTCTGCGGATTTAATTGATTTTCTTTGCCATGAATAAATCTTTACAGCACTGTCAGCTCCTGATAAGGAAGGACATTAAATCTGTCAGCATTGTTTCAAAATGAATTAATAAAAATACTCATCTCATAAATCTCTTAAAAAATAAACCATAAACCAATTTAAGTGAAGTGAAAAATGAACAAGTCAAGCAGCAGTCCAGCTTTGATGACCTGGATGTCAACTCAGTGATCTGACAGTGACATTAAGGAGGTCATGTGTGTTCTTCACCCTTAAGAGCCAACCTGACTTACGGTCCTGTTAGACAATCAATTACGCTGTTAGGGATTCTTGGAAAGTGATGTGAGAGTGGCATATACGTAACTAAGAGATTTGACTCTGTGATCTTCAAGGGAAATGACATCCCAATGTTTGTTTAACTTGCGTTTCTGTCTTTTCTACAGGGTACACCACACTGGGGTGAGTAATGAGGGGACGAAGCACCTGAAGTCACTGGAGAAGGAGCTGAACAAATCTGGATGGCGGGTGACAATATATCTGTGAAGACCTTGTCAAACTGGTCTCCAGTGATGACACTTACTGTCACCGAAACTACACAAACTTTTATTCTGCCTTTGCAAGCCAATCTGGCAACAAATGTAAAACAAAACATATAAACCGCACAAATTATATTGTACTGTAAAAGGTTTACATTTCTGATCTGTTACAGCAGTGATTGATGAGGATAAGAATTTAGGAGGTCATATGAAAGTCTGTCTTTGCAGATACTGTACATTTCTACATTTAAGTGACACTACTAATATCTTTTACCATGTGATCGATACCAATGGTTAAAATGCAGAGAAGCTAGGTGCTTATGGCATTTAACTTTGAATTATAAGCTTTTTGGATAACGGATGGATGGATGGTTCAGTACCAGTTTCTGACTCATCACATCCTTGAGCTAGTCTGTTAATGTACACTTGGCCTCACATCAAAGTTGTAAATATACAATCCAGCGTTTCTCAACCTTTAAGTATTTGCGACCCGAGTTTTCGTAACAGTTTTAATCGCGCCCCCCCCTAACATTTTTTTGAAATGTAGATGCATGTTTTATTATACCTACTTAACTTTTATCGACATTTATCTAACTCTATATTTATTGCTCTATTATCAGAATGTAGTTTAAGTTAATTTGTTTTGGTTTCAACAGATGTTTTTTTCATATTTTTGATTCTTGTTTTCTTTTTTTCACATCTTCGCCCCCCCCCCCTTTTTGTTACTTCACAGCCTCACAGGTTGAGAACCACTGATACAATCATTTCTGCTAATTCCATCTTCTAATTCCTCTCTCTCTCGCTGTATGCATGCACTATGGGTCAAACATTTTAGAACACCTCAGTTTTTCCAGTTTTTCTTCAGATTTAAGCAGTTGAAATGCAATGAATGACCTAAATAGTGAAAAGGTAAGCAGTAAACTTCCAGAGTTTAAATATAAAGTTTAGGTTGGCAAAAAGTGAAAAAATGGAAATTTCAGAATATTCCAAATGGGCCTTCTACAACAAGAAACTAAGAGGTTTCAATCTAAAGAAGTTCTGCAGCAATTAAAGTAAATTAAGCCTTGCAAGTTGAAGCAAACAATTTGCACAGGTGTCCTATGTTGGTTTGATTATTTAAAAACCCTCTGTCTGTTTTAATGCAGAGTGTGAAGAGACTGTTACTACATCTTCTGAGGTACTACTTGGACAATATTCCAATGATAATGGCAAGGAAACAGCAATTAATGAATGAATTGAGCACTGACCACTGTACATCCCTTTTCTCTTTTGTTTGTTGCTTGAAATATATAGAACCCTTTTTTCTAAACTATTGTACTACTACTTTCACTACGGTACATTACTTCACTCCATTACTTTCCATCCCCCAAATTTGCAAACTTGCTTTTGGCATACTAAAATATACATACACACTTGTCTTTGAAATGAAGTCAGTAGCTTTTACAATCTGGGCAGCTTGGGAATAGTACTGAGCACAAAGTCCCTTCTTAAATCTTGTAAAAAATGTAAGATGTGCACTGTACCCTAAGAAACCCAGTGTAACATTTCTACATTGTCCTGAAGCTAGGGATCTGCGCTGGCAATCGGAAGGTTTCTGATTTAAATCCCGTAAATACCAGAAGTGACTCTACTCTGTTGGGCCCTTGTTCAAGGTCCTTAACAATGCAATTACTTCGTCCTGGATATGACGTTAACCTGCAAGCAGATAATCCAAATTGCAGGAAAAACATGGGGTTGGTGGCAGGATTTGCACTCCAGCCACTGTAAAAAAACCTCACACTGTTCCAGTATGGTGTTGAGGTATCACCTGCTGCACGGCTGCACTTGGGTCCCAATCCGGGTGGTCTGTCGTGTGGTGGGTGTGGCAACACGCTGTAATCAGTGCATGCTGCCAACCTTCCTTCCACCCCAAGTTATAATAGAATAAACAGCAATTTAAAAGATTACAGGCTGCTATTATTATTTTTCTGTTGCAGGAGGCACTCAAAGTGGCAGGAAGTAAAATGATAAACCTTTTTTCATATCATTTTACTCGGCAAGTCTGGTTTAAATTGATAAACCCTAGGTAGCTGCTAAAAGTAGAAACACCAAGTTTAGCATAACTGAAAGTTTAACTTTTTTAACCTGAAAACAATAAACAGGCAAATTTAAGAACGCTAGGCCCAAGGCATACAAAAACAACAATATGTATTTCTACAGCACAGTTCAACGTGTTTTAATAATTAGTAAAAGCAAAACTAAACTTACAAAAGAACAAGACATGAAAAAATCCTTATCCTCTTTGGTGTTAACCCCAAATGTCACTCGTGCTCAGAATTCTATGATATTACAGATAAACCTGAGACTAACTCAGAGCAATGTGTAATGATTTGCTTTACAGTTTTAAGCCCAAATGACTCTTGGGACAGTATTCTGCTGCCATCTAGTGGATAGAATAACATTATGTGGCAAAAAATCATAAATATTTTTATGTGTTTTGCCACTCTAATGTAACTCATCAATATTCAAAGGTGAGAAAGAATCTTTAATGAACAAACAAAATAGAGTGGAAATGAGAAGCTATAAAACAAGTTTTTAAACAAACTAAAACTGAACAATTAGTTGAGTCAAGTGACAGTGATGGCAATGTGAATTGGTCATCAGATGTTGACATAGGATACTGAAACTAATGCATACACCACATTTATGACCAAACTGTTGTGATGTACCTGGTGGCTTCAGTCACGTAACACTGCAGCGGAGTGGTGGCTCTGAGGATAGGAATTTGCACTGGTAATCGGAAGGTTGTCAGTTTGAATCCCATAAATGCCAATTGGGACTCTGCTCTGTTGGGCCCTTGAGCAAGGCCCTTAACCTGCAATTGCTGAGCGCTTTGAGTAGTGAGAAAAAGCGCTATATACATTAATTAATTTTTAATTATTAGCTTCCTAAATGCTGTTTACAATGCAGCAACTGTCTTTCGTGTCATGGGAAATATGGAATTCACAAGCCTTGTGCAATGGTAGCCTTAAATAACACAATGGCCCATTGATCGTGCGGTTCAGGCGCTGACATTCTACCCTGTCACGTGTATGTAACAGAAAAATATAAGGAAAGTGGGCAAAAAAATGCTGTGCCAAAACATATCATACCAAGGACATGTACTAAACTGACATCAACACAGCAGTGGACACTAGACATGCCTTTTCTACCGTTCAGTATTTACGTTGATGTTTTGGTATTTACATGTTTCTGTTACACATGATAACATTTTTTATTGTTCAAAAAGATTCCCACTAACTCTGCATATACTGTACATTTTTGGCCTGTGATGCTATCTGTACTATACTGCTACACCTATATAGATGTTACTTTTGGCTGGAGGTTCTGTTGGATAGACACCCTTATTTAGGCTTTTAATGTCAATGTTTTGCTCCAACATGTTTTTTTCATATTACTTCATCTTTAACCTTAACCAAAATATTTAGCAAATTCATTGCAACTTGTATTAACAATCAAAAAGCTAAGCTAACTCTTTTTAGCACAATGCCCTCTTATGTATGTGGTGTGTGATTGTACTATCAGAGGTAGAAATGACAGGCCACAAGTGCAAGTGGGGGTTAATTATGAAATGAAAAATAAACATATTGAAATAAATAAAAAATACACAAAGGTCAAAAGTCAAGTTGTCAACACAAAATTGAAATTCCAAAGCACAATAAATTTACCAAAAATCAAACTTGAACTCAATATACACAAGAAGTCCTTAGACAGGCAATGGAAATAACAACAATAAACAATTAGGCCATACCATGAAAAACAAACCCAAAATTATTTAGTCCATAAAGTAAACTGAGATCTAAAATAGAACTGTTGTTATAACATTAAAAATAATTCATACAATACATAGAAATACAGATTAATAATGTGCACAAACTTGCAGTTATCGTGTGGTCTCCTGTTGCTGTTGAATACACAACTTGTATATTTTGCAAAAAATTGTCATATCATTGGCTTAGATTCTCCCTTACTGTTACAAGTGGTCTCACGATTGCTGTCCAGTTCCATCTGCACTGATCATAGAAAAGACAATCCTCCTCGTCCATACATGACATGCTCTCCTAAGCACCTTCACATTAGTCTATTCAACGACTTGCATGATGCATGTGGGGTGATGTTTCTTTTTAGGAACAACAACATACTTTACAGCTTCAACCATCAGGTTTCCTCCTGTTCTGATCACATGACTTGATACAGCAAAGGGTCCTCTAGTTCTTACTCTATTATGCCCAAATACCACCAGTTACTGTTACCATTCCTCAATTCACAGTTGTGACGGATGACTGGCTGGTCAACCCGGCTGGGACGCCCAGAAAGGAGAAAGATGGGGAAAGCAATTACAGAGGGACACTACCTCACCCAGAACGCCAGATGAAGATGCCCCTGCAGCATAGCATCACCCCAGATTCCCAGAGGGCACCATGGGAGTTGGAGTTTGGCTTCACAGCCCTGCAGGGTGCCGTTGGTGCTGCTGCAAGGAGGCTAGAGAATCTGTACTTTCCGTATAGCCCAGAAGTACTCCCAAGTCATGGGGACGGTACCACAGAAGTACTTCCAGGCTGAAGAAATCCACAAGTCTCCATCTGACCCAGTAGTGCAGATGAGTCACGTGCCTGGAAGGACAGGAGCACTATTTAGAGGAGACTAATTAAAGCAGGGGTCACCAACTCCGGCCCTGGAGGGCCCCAGTGGCTACAGGTTTTCATTCTAACCCTTTACTTAATTAGTGACCTGTTATTGCTCCTAATTAACTTCTTTTGAATTAATTTTATTTGACTTGCTCTTGTAGACTCAGACACCTTAATTGTTTATTTTTCCTTAATTAGCTGACAAACAATAATGAGATATAAAATGAACCAAAACATGACCAGCAAACTGTGTCGACCATACAATATCTGAAAATAAAGAAAGGTGAAGGTCTCAGGAATGTTGATCTGCTCAAGTTCCTAAAACATTTGAACAGAGCTCTTAGAAAAGAGAAAATCAACAATTTTGGAAATGTATTCTATTGCACAATGAGAGCAGCAACAAGCCATGGAATTAAAGAATGGGTTTAATTAACAACAACCAGAGATCTAATTAAGCAACCTGATGGAGTGAAAATGGTTGGAGTTTCAGGCACTGACTTAGTTGGTCTTCTGTAAACTCACTCACTTCACATTTCGTTTCTGTATGGGTACCGTTTAAGGAAAGAAATAAAGCAATTCCGAGGAACAAATCTTAAAAAAAACCAAGTCAATTAAAATTAATTCAAAGGAAGTTAATTAGCAGCAAAAACAGTGCACTAATTAAGAAAAGAGTTAGAATGAAAACCTGCTGCCACTGGGGCCCTCCAGGACCGGAGTTAGGGACCCCTGATTTAAAGGACTGGTGGAGACTCACCAGGCGAGCCAGAGTTGGAAAGGAGTAGGACAGAGCTTGGTGAGTGGAGTGGAGTGGAGTGGAGTGGAGTGGAGTGGAGTGGAGTGGAGTGTGCTAATTATTGGTGTTTTGCCTGTGTATGGTGGCGGAGGTGCTTTTGGGCACTGTTTCAAGAAGGAAAATCATTAGAGATCTTCTTGGTGGTTTTTAGCCTGTGTCGAGCATTTGTCTGTTGGGTTTAATGGGGCAACAGCACCCACAAGTGTCTTAAACAGTTCATTATACTTGTTTTTAAACAACTACAAATATTAAACTTCCTAAATTCCACTTTTTACACCATTAAGGAGTCGAGGTAATCCTGTGAATCCAGATTCATCCATTAACTGATTTACATTACATCTCCAATCTTCTGTTTTCTTGAAGTGCCCTTAAAGAGCACCTTCTCATATTTAGGCTCTTGTTCTTCTTGTGTATTATTTCTGTAACGGCTGCTGCTTACTTCATCTATCTTTTCCTAAGCTCTCTAGCATAATTACAGCCATACATAAAAGGCTTGCAAAGACTTTTCACAATTAAGATGGCGCCGACTGGTGTGGCTGGCCGTCTGCTCGTCTCTCTAGTCTATGTCTTAACTTTGTTTTTATGTCTTATTTCATCCCAACGATCACTGTCCTATGATCGGAAGTCTTTACTTAACATATTTTCTGGCCTACTTTCCTCTCAGTTTTCATCTTCCGATTGGATTTTTTGTGAACCTCTACCTTTGTTTTATTCATCCCCTGACTCGTTCACCTGGACGCCGGTGTTCACCTGTATCAGTCAGTTGAATGCTTCTCGGAGACGCAAACGCACTCGCCGCCGTCGTGGGAAAAGAGCCGGAATTGCTGTTAAACAACGCCGACTCAAGTCCCAGAGCTTTGTTTCCCGATGCCTGCGAGTTGTCTATGACCCATCTTCTCCTGCTCAGGAATCCATCACTGATTCATGGGCGCTGGACACCGGATTTAATTTGTCCATTTCAAGACAGCATCACTTTTCCTCGGTGTGCAATCGGGCAGTAAACGCTGCTAATCTTCGCACTCTCACCCGTGCTCATCCTGCAACGAGCTCTTCTACTTCTATCAATGCTGCTCTCCTGAACGCGAGATCAGTGTCTAATAAAACTTTTATTCTGCAAGACTTTATTACATCAAATAATCTGGATTTCTTCTTCATCACTGAGACTTGGATTTTAAATGGTGACTCTTCATGTTTTACGGACTTGGTTCCATCAGGTTATTCATTTTTAAACTCTCCTCGTTTGACTCGTCGGGGGGGCATTGCCACTGTTTTTAAAAGTATGTTCTTGTGTCGGAGCCTTACAAGGGATCCGTTTAGCAGCTTTGAACTTCAACTTTTCGAAGTGTGCAGCTCCCCTTCTTTGTTGTTTGCCGTGGTTTATAGACCTCCTGTAATTAATGATACTTTCATTTCTGAATTCTCTGATCTCCTGGCTGATATCACCCTCTCCCATGACAAAATATTTATTGTTGGTGATTTCAACATTCACGTTTGTTGTCAATCGAAACCTTTGGTCAAAGACTTTTTATCACTATTGGACTCATTTCATTTTATACAGCATATTAATACGTAAACTCACTCTCTCGGTCACACACTTGATCTCGTTCTTACTCGTGATATTTCAGTGAATAGTATTGATGTATGTGATGTTTCTTTCACTGATCATTTTTCTGTAATGATGGATCTGAATATTACTGTTGATCTCCTGACTAATAGTTGTCCCTCACGCTGCTCGCGCTTTTTAAATTCTTCTACTATATCTGATTTTAAAACCATTTTCTCTAATCTTTATATGCAAGACCAAAATAATGATATCGATGACTCTGTCGTAAAATTTAATTCCTCCTGTGAAACGGTTTTAGACGCAATTGCTCCGCCCAAGATACGCAGTAATAAGATAAGACCTGCTCCCTGGCTAAATGAAACTACGTGATCACTGCGCCGCGCCTGTCGAACTGCTGAACGGCGTTGGAAAAAAGATGGACTGACTATCTCTAAACAGATTTTCAGGACTTCTCTTTTCAATTTCCAGGCAGAAGTTAAGAAATCGAAACATGACTTTGCCGATTTAGCATCCCGCCATTCAAACAATCCTAGGGTTTTATTTAATTCAATTAATGCGGCCATTCACCCTCATTCTACGATGGGGTTAAATAGCACTGTTCATTCATGTGAGCAGTTTCTATCATTCTTTGTCAGCAAAATTGATACTATCCGCCGTGGCATTGTTCAAACTAGCTATGAACTTCCTACTGTTAATCATGACATCGTTCTAGATTCCTTTGATCAAGTCTCACTTTCAATGCTAAAAAGAACTATTGACACCCTTAAACCAGCCTCCAGCCCCCTCGATATTGTACCACCACGTCTCTTAGTGGAAGCCTTTGATGTGTTGGGCCCATCTTTACTAGCCATTATAAATGATTCTATTAGTTTGGGGGTTGTGTCCTCATTTTTTAAACATGCTGCAGTCCGTCCCCATCTAAAAAAGGCAGGATTAGGTCCTGGAGTTTTAACCAACTTTCGTCCAATTTCCCAGCTCCCTTTTCTGGCTAAAATACTAGAAAAAATTATTTATAATCAATTGGTCAATCACCTTAACTCCAATAATTTATTTGAGACCTACCAATCTGGTTTTAGGCGTTTATCATGGTGTTGAAACGGCACTCCTGAAAGTGTTCAATGACATCTCTCTTATTACTGACTCAGGTGATGCGGCAGTCCTTGTCCTCCTTGACCTGTCCGCTGCCTTTGACACCATTGACCATGAAATATTGCTGATGCGGCTCGAACATCTTGTTGGGCCTAAAGGGGCTGCTCTTAACTGGTTCAGGTCATATTTAACTGGTAGACACTTTTCAGTGACTTTAAATTCCTCTTTTTCATCTACTGTTCCTCTTAAATGTGGTGTCCCTCAGGGATCCATTTTGGGTCCTATTTTATTCTCTATATACCTTCACCCTATTGGAGCGATTTTTAGGAAATGTAACATTTCTTTTCACTGCTATGCTGATGATACTCAGGTTTATATTCCCGTCTGCAACAAATCAACTCCACAACTGTCTGTCTGAACTAAGATCCTGGATGGCCAATAATTTTCTTGATCTAAATCAAAATAAAACGGAGGTGCTTATGGGTCCACCAGCTAAAGCCCAAATTGGTCTTGGACTTCTCAGCTCTTTCTCTGCCTTTTCCAAACCTCAAATCCGCAATCTTGGTGTTACCTTTGATAGCAACCTCTCTTTTGAGAAACAAGTAAATTCTGTTGTCAAGAGTTGCTTTTTCCAACTTCGTCTATTAGGTAAGATAAAGCCTTTTTTATCTTCTAAAGATCTTGAGAAAGCTACTCATGCTTTTATTTTTTCTCGCCTTGATTATTGCAATTCGCTGTATTCTGGGATTAACAAATCTCTGATACACAGGTTACAGCTGGTCCAAAATGCTGCTGCTCGCTTTCTGGTTGGGGCAAGGAAGTATGACACTGTTTCTCCTATTTTAGCTTCGTTACACTGGCTGCCTGTCAGTTTTCGAATTGATTTTAAAATCTTGCTGCTAGTTTTTGAATCGTTACATGGGCTTGCTCCTGCCTATTTATCTGAATTGTGTGTTTTACACCAGCCATCCAGAGTGCTTAGATCTTCTGGTCAGTTGTCTCTGGTTGTCCCTCGTACCAAATGTAAAACCAAGGGGGACAGAGCCTTTGCAGCTGCTGCCCCTCGCCTGTGGAACTCTCTACCTCATCATATTAAGGAGTCGTCTACAATTGAACAGTTCAAAACAAGATTAAAAACTCACTTCTTTTCACTTGCATTCAGTGACCTTCAGTAATACTGATGGTTTTCCTCTTTGTGATCATATAACATCATTCCTATTTATTATCTATCTTATTTTATGTTCATATATTTTATTACTATTTATGTTTTATTGTTTATTGTTTTTTCTTTTATTCTATTATTGTAAAGCACTTTGGCCGCAGCATTACTATGTTGTTTTAAATGTGCTATATAAATAAATAAAGTAAAGTAAAGTAACTTAGCAGCACCACCTTGTCTTCAGAATTTAAGATAAGTCACTTCCTACCATGTTTTTAGTCAAATCAGACTCTTTAGCTGTAGAAATAATGTTTTCCTTCATCCTTTTGCCTGTTATTTGTAAAGCTTCCCATCATAAGCACTGTATACATGCTACCCAGTCTTCTCACATGACAGGTAATCCGTCTGCTACTCTCATCAGAAAAAAACTGCCACCTTTGCAAACTAATATTTTAGGGGTGGGCAGTATGGTGTAGTGATTAAAGCTTTGGGCCTTAACCCCTGAGGTTGTGAGTTCAAATCTCATTACTGACAATGTGTGACCTTGAGCAAGTCACTTGACCAGCCTTGTGCTCCAACTGGAAAACTAAAAGAAATGGAACCAATTGTATCATAAATTTTGTAATTCGCCTTGGATAAATGCGTCAGCCAAATAAGTAAAGGCCTGAGTAGGTGTACTAGTTTTCCATATAAAATATAAATATGCTTAACCACTCTATGAGCAAAACATGGAGAATATTCTACTGGATGGAACAGCCATGTTCCCCAGTCTCAGTCCATCTATAGGCTTTCTAGTTTGGGCTGTATGCTTTAATCTTCAGTTAACCTCAGTATAGCCTTTCGGTGGAGCTTCACTTTGGTTCTGTATTTTAAGGTTCCATTAATCATAAGTGCATACTATATACGGTGCCATCTTAGACAGATAGATAGATAGATGTCAAACTGTCTAGCTCCGTACCTACTATAGATCCTGCCTTCCTCACCAATTTGTCCAGGTGTGAGGAATCCCTCTTCTTTATGCTGCCTCCCCAGCACACCACCATGTAGAAAAGGGCACTCACCACAACCATCTGATAGAACATCTGCAGCATCTTATTGCAGATGTTGAAGGATGCCAGCCTTATATAGTATAGTCGGCTCTATCCTCTCTTGCACAGAGCATCAGTGTTGGCAGTCCAGTCCAGTTTATCATCCAGCTGCACTCCCAGGTATTTATAGGTCTGTACCCTCTGCACACAGTCTCCTCTGATGATCACGGGGTCCATGAGGGGCCTGGGTCTCCTAAAATCCACCACCAACTCCTTGGTTTTGCTAGTGTTCAGGTGTAGGTGGTTTGAGTCGCACCATTTAACAAAGTCCCTATCACACTACAGTATTGGCTCACTTATTCCATGTGTCTAGTGAGGGGGAATCCACTGGTACTGTGACAATGCATACAGGTACCTCTAACTAAATCCTGCTACTGAATTTTTGATATAAAAACACAAAGATTGTTAAAATGAAAAAAGAACAGTCAGATAAAGAGTGATGACAGTACATGTGTTTGTAAAGAACTTGAAACACACATGTTATACACGAGTATAAGGATTTGTTTTTATGATTATTTATTCTGTTTCTTTTGAAGTTGCTAAAATTATCTGGAATTAAAAGTCCCGCCATCATTCACAGGTTGCAAGTTACCTAAGCTAATATTAAGTAGATAACTGCTAACTTAAGTTCAATGGTCGTCAAAGTTATAAAAAAATACTTGTTGATGGGGTGATTGTTAGACTCACATAAAATAATTTATTTCCCCTGAATTTTTATTATATAGTTTACAATACCGGAGAGTTAACCTTTGTAAATGCCATGCACTTACTTTGACTGAAGTCAAAGCTTTCATTCTTCCAAATCTCACATCTTGAGTATATTCTTGTTCATGCTTGCACAAAAAAAGGGCCATAAAGGATTACTCTTCATTCATAGAATGCAGATTTTCGCTTTTTAATCCTAAAGTAAAGATTCACATATGCTCCAAACAGCAACAACAACAACAAACACAAACTCTTCTGCTGTAAAGAGACATATTTTTGCATAGTTACCTTTTTGTTTTTATAACGTAGCTAAATATGATATAGCAGATCCCCTGAATGAGATGGTTAAATGGGGTAAATGACTGCTGTAGGTCTATTTGAAGTGAGCAAAGAAGAAGAAAAGGCACTAAACGCTTTATGTTTCCTAAATTAAAGAAACCTTGTTCCTATTTCGCCAAACAGGAACATATAGAAATTGGAGAGCTAACGCCAACACATAACCATGGCAAGTTTATAATTTTATTTCAGAAATTCTAGCTGCTGGATGTCCTAAGCATCAGAAAAACTAAAAAGCCTAACTCTTAAAAGGGTTGGTGGGACAGGAATTTGTAGTCAAACCCAAACTAAGGCTAACTTGTTCTTTCCTACATTTCTGAAAGATAGAAAAGCTTGGGCGTTTATTAACTGAGGTGCTGCAGAAACTGTTTTTAGTTTTGACTTTGCAAAGGAATGTGGTTTAGAAATAAAACTGTTAAATTTCCCCCTTTGTATTGCTAGCATTGATGGTAGTCCTATTGAGGAGAGTTAAATGAAGTTCATTACCACTCCTACCTAATTTATGGTGGGTAGCCTTTATTCTGAAAATATTTAATTTTATGCGTTATCTACCTCTAAACTCCAAATTATACTAAGGTTTACTTGGCTCAAGAAGCATTCTCAGATTATTACATGGGAGAACAGAGGACTTATTTCTTGAGGGTCACAATACTTTAAGGTTTCTATTCATGGTGTCTGTGCATCAGTCATTATATTGTGGCCATGTTGTCATGCTCACAAATATTTATTCTATGTTAAGTAATATTTTGTGCAAACAACAGTTTCTCCATCTCCCACCTAAATGTCCTCATGACTGTGCCATAAACCTCTTACCTGGTAGACCTGTGCCTGAGTCAAGGGTGTCCAACTCCAGTCCTGGTGGGCCGCAATGTCTGCAGGTTTTCATTCTAACCATCTTCTTAATTAGTGAGCTGTTTTTGCTGCTGATTAACTTGTTTTGCCTTAGTTTAAATTGACTTGACGCAGACCTCTTAGTTTCTTTTTTCTTAATGGGCAGCCAAACAATGAAACATAAAACATGATCAGGTCTTGGTCATGTTGGTCTGTTCAGGTCACCAGGTGGTTGGGAGGGTTCTGGAATGGAATTCTTTTTTGAGGCATGCCGGGATTATCCCATAAAAAGCATTTTTAGTGGCCAAATATGAAGTCTTGAAGGCTAGTGAGATTTGTAACAGGGATAAATCTCAATCTGGAATTATGCTGGTTTTGCTTCAACTTGTTCACTCACCTGCGCATCCCTGGGAAGGATATATTAATTAATTAATTTAATTACTGATTTACCTACATGTAACAGGTATGCCACTATCTTGGTTATTGTTGACTGTTTTTCTGAAAGTGCTTATTTTGTGTCATTTAAATCTTTGCCTTCTGCAGTGCTGTTGGTGGAAATAATTCCATCCATCCATCCATTATCCAAACTGCTATATCCTAACTACAGGGTGACAGGGGTCTTCTGAAACCAATCCCAGCCAACACAGGGCGCAAGGCAGGAAACAAACCCTGGGCAGGGCGCCAGCCCACCACAGGGCACACACAAACACACACACACACGCATCAGGGACAATTTAGGATCGCCAATGCACCTAACCTGCGTGTCTTTGGACTGTGGGAGGAAACTGGAGTACCCAGAGGAAACCCACCCAGACACTGGGAGAACATGCAAACTCCACGCAGGGAGAAACCGGAAAGTGAACCCAGGTCTCCTAACTGTGAGGCAGCAGCGCTGCCACTGCGCCATCGTGCCGCCCTGGTGGAAATAATTATTAACCATAATTCTAACTTGCATGGTGAGCCTATATCAATTTTCTTAAACTGTGGCCCCAGGATTTTTTTCCAAGTTTTGGAAAGGGTTTTGAGAGAAGGTGGGCATTCAAGTCAAACTTCTTCATATTATCCTGAGTGTCATGGTTATGCAGAAAGGGTTAATCAGGACTTAAATACATTTTTATCTCTATTGTGAAAATATTTCAGTCTAATTGGTATGATATTTTTACAGCTCTTTTATTAAGATGATACATTTAATGTTACATGTTTTTAGAAAATGAACAATCTTGAACACTGATTTCAGCAGCCTAAGATAATACTGGAAAGTTGAGAAATTAAAAATTCAGGAATAGCTGGTGTGATCAAATATGTAACCTACATTTCCAAAACTGACTTTTTTGATATTTATCACTGAAAAACTCCAAGTGTTGCCCCATTCTCTGCACTGTGTGAAATAAAAAGTTACTAAGAAGAAAAATAAATTAACTTTAGTTTAAATCATCTTTACATAATAAATTAAATAAAGGTACTTTTGATTCACTAATGTAACCCTTTCAATATAAAATATGGCCAATTGGCAGTAGTGGAGAATAACAAAACCAATGTTCCCAGTAAAAATAAACCTCTGGGGCCTCATGCATATACGGTGCATACACACAGGAATGTTGCATAAGAACGTTTCCACATTCAAATCATGATGTATAAAACCTACACTTGGCGTAAAGCCACACACTTTTCCATAGTACTTCATACCCTGTCATACGTAAGTTCTCAGCTCGGTTTTGCAGACTGGTAGCACCCAGCGTCAAAGCAGTGCTACTGTTCCTGTGTGGTTACTCTTTATTTCTTAGATCCACATTCCTGCCGTGGCTTTATAAATACACTGAAACTAACCGCATATTGTTTATTATTGTAAGGCATCTGATTGTAATTAACTTGTAACAATATAATGGTCCAGGGACTAGCCATAGTATTCCAAATACCATAACTGCTTTAGCGTTGTTACTCTCACTTCTTCTTCTTCTTCTTCTTCTTCTTTCAGTGGTCCCGTTAGGAGTTGCCACAGTGGATCATCTTTTTCTATATTACTCTCACTGCATCACTCAGAGTATTTATATCACTGTATCTCAGTTTGAATCACAGCAGCAGCTGATCGGAAAGAGAATTATCGGTATACAGCATCAAGCACACGCTGCCTCAGCCACGGACCTCACGGTTCAGAAACAGTTTCATCCCAAGTGCTTTAAACACAGTCAATCAGTCCATCAAGTGCTCCTTGTAGAACTGTTTGTACTTATAAGTACAATCACCTCACTGTAAACTTGCACTACAATTATAATATCGCACAACCTGCGCCACTTTATAAAGCGCATATTTACATATGATGACGATATCATTTTTAAGGTGAAATGCAGCAAAATATGTTTATGTTATACAGATAAAACTTTAACTTCATTTAAATAATCTGTATTGTTAATAATTAAACATGTGAGGACACGGTTCCGCAGCGCTAGCTAGTTCACGGATTGATCCTACCTTGTGCTGTATTCTTTCTGGGGCTGACACTGGAAGGATAGATGGATAGAATAATTAAACACGTACTACAAAGATATTTCAATGTTCCTTAAAAGTTTTCAAGAATCGTCATTGTAAGCTTACAGATGGTTTAACGTCTATTACAGAGCTGATTGTGTGGCGATTGGGTATGTGGAGAAAGAAAAGTAAGGACAGGAATTGGTGATTAGTACGTTTGAAAGAGACAGTACAGCTGCAATAATTTCATCGAAGGTCGCGCACAATCACGCACTGTGTTCCCCTGTTTAATAACATGCTTTAACTCCTATCATCATGAAAAAGATATCACATATATATCTCAGTATTTTAATTATTCAGAGAGTTGTAATATCACGAATGTAATGGATTCTGTGTCCTGTCAGAGGAAGAGAAAACAGAAGTACGTAGTGATTCACACACACAGAGCAAAAGATCAAATACAAAACAAAGCATTTAACGTGCTACTTTAATTACATTGTGATTTGAGAAACTGGTTAATTAAATGATTTTAAGATGAAGTTTATGATGTTCTACTTTGATGACAAAATAAACTACGTAATTAAAGTAGAAATTTCGAGATTGAAGTTGACATTTTGTGCTTTTTTCCTACTGTTTCTCTGTACCCTAATAAGCTTTCATATGACACTCAGACGGTGGGCTACAACTCGCCTTTTCACGGCGACTTTGATATGTGATAACTTCTTTTTTATTTTGGGCACTGTGCGACTTTGTTAACTTGAGCTTTCAAGTTTCTCCAACACGCTATGTCAGTCGATCAGCTTCCTTTTGTTGTTTATACCACTGTTTAAACCAACAAATAGTATGTTTTTCCTTTGCCTCCACTTGGTATTCGCTGAAATTCTTCCATTTTCCCTCTTGGTTTTTCCATTGTCTTTTCACAGAACACAGAGCTTAAGGGCGATTTATATTGATTTGCATATTCAAAGAGGCGTAATTCTGGGAGGAGACAGCAGGCACGTGCACAAGCGTTACTTTTCACGCTGATCGGGATTTATGTAGCGGAAGAACGCGGAAGTGGGCGAACGCACAGATTCCTGCATCTGGATTTTTCTGCGCGTAAGCACATTTCAGCTTTTGTGCTTACGTCATGTTATAGTGTGAATTCTACGCATGGCTTTATGCATGAGGCCCCTGGTAATGCTAGTCCTTTAAAGCAAGAAATCAAAGTCTGGTTTATGTGGACAGTTTAACATAGTCCTTTCCCGACTGCACATTGTACAATATCATATGGCACATGATGGAGTCTATAATTGTAGAGTAATATAATAATCTAATGCAGTGTCTGCTATTGCTGAATTTAAAAGTTTTGGTCCACACTGACAACTTATTCTTTAGCCAGAAATGGCAATTTGGTCATGTTTTATGGAATACAATGGGAATGTGTCAATACGTCCATAAGTTGGTTAACAGTGTTTGAAACATTTTGGGTGAGAAAAATATGTGTATTGTAGCTCCAGTCTGACACCAATGGGGTATCCTTAAAATCAGCAAACAGATTATTTGGGAAATTAAATCTAAAGGTTCAAATTCATATAGTGCTTTAAGTTTTAAAGTCATTGACCATATTATTTATTACAAGAATATCATCCTTTAACATATAATGGAAATAATGCCCTTAAACACCCAACTTGTGCATTGGGCTTTCCTAATATTTCAGACCAATTTTTGAGTTGCCCTTTCTTTCTAAAATTCTGGAGAAGTTTGTCTTTCTACAGCTGAAAACTTTCTTAAATGAAAATGGCATTTTTGGAAGTATTTCAGTCTGGTTTTATGACACACCACAGCATGGAGTATTCACATCTAAGGGTTCTAAACAGCTCTTTAAACAGTGATTCTGGGATACTGGTGTCTTCTTGCTGTTAGATCTGACTGCAGCATTTGATACAGTTGACCATGACATCCTTGTTGCCCGTCTTGAGCACTATGTGGGTATGCAAGGAACTGCTTTGGAATGGTTCAGGTCATACCTCACAGGCAGAAGCATTTCAGTAAACCTGGATGCTCTCTCCTCATCCTCAGCCACTATCACCTGTGGAGACCCTCAAAGATCTGTTTTGCAGCCTATTCTTTTTTCATTGTACATGTTGCTCTTAGGACACATTTTAAAAAAAAAAACACTATTTCCTTCCATCGCTATGCAAATGATACACAGATATTTTCCACTGAAACAGATCAAAACAAATTCTCTTAAACCTTTATTGGAATGTCTAGAAGACATTAAGTCATGGATGTCACTAAATTTTCTTAGTCTAAATGACAAAAAAAAAAGAGATTGTGCGATAATGAGATTTCATTAAAATTAACATGTGTTAGCTTTGTAGTTATTATATTATTAAAATATGTTTGAGCTGCTTCATGTTCTTTTTCATTTCATGACATGATCTGTAACCTCTGTAATTCTCTGATTTCATCCTGTTTAAAGAACATATTAAAATAAATACTAATTAAATGAACCAATGCTGTCTATTTCACAAATGCACATGACAGTCTTATTGCTGTTTGAAGCTTACAACACTAACACATACAAACACGTCCTGTATGGTAGTTAACCTAAATATAGAGACTGGTCACTCGAACAATATAAAATGAAGGACTATTTCCACTCAATTATATTTAACAAAAATAAAATGTATTATGCTGCTAGTGGTGAATCCTAAAAACATATTCAACTTCTGGAACTTACTTACATAAATATGTTGCAAGTCAACAACATATTAAACGAGATATACACATTGCAGTTATACTGAGTCAGCAGAGATAGTAAATGGAAAATTATGATTAGAAGATGTGGAGTTCGTGAACAGAACAAGGTCAATACCAAAGGTCAAAACCAATCATTCACCAAAACTAGAGCACAATCAAGAAAAAAATCAAAGTCAAGGTTCAAAGCAAGGATTCCTTAACCAGAAGAAATGAAAATATGATTCATTTAGCAAACTGGTTAGCAGATTTATCTGTCAAGCTCAGATACTTAAGGACTAATGTGTGTGATCTTTATACCATCACCTGAATGACTTCACAAACAAGTGCATCACTGAGAATTCTGAGAGTGGTGAGAGTGGTTTCAAAGTCAATGGCTAAAATGAAAGGTCTCAAAATGTCATTGTGGCAAAATTGAAAACAAAATTGAACTTTTGATAGAAGAAAAATACACCAATATAAAATTGAAATTCAGAATCCTTGGCATTCAAACAGCCATATTATATAATGAAATAATAAACACAATACAACAATGTATACAAATATAGCAATTGCAGTTATGCCTGAAAGTTTCAGATATTTTTTAATGGGAGTAGCCGAAAGAAGAAGAAAAATAAGGTAAACGCAAAATGCATTCTACAGTTAGGTTCTTAAATATTTGGACAGAGACAACTTTTTTCTAATTTTGGTTCTGTACATTACCACAATGAATTTTAAATGAAACAACTCAGATGCAGTTGAAGTGCAGACTTTCAGCTTTAATTCAGTGGGGTGAACAAAACGATTGCATAAAAATGTGAGGCAACTAAAGCATCTTTTTAACACAATCCCTTCATTTCAGGGGCTCAAAAGTAATTGGACAATTGACTCAAAGGCTATTTCATGGGCAGGTGTGGGCAAGTCCGTCGTTATGTCATTATCAATTAAGCAGATAAAAGGCCTGGTGTGGTGCTTGCATGTGGAAGATTTTGCTGTGAACAGACATGCGGTCAAAGGAGCTCTCCATGCAGGTGAAAGAAGCCATCCTTAAGCTGCGAAAACAGAAAAAACCCATCCGAGAAATTGCTACAATATTACGAGTGGCAAAATCTACAGTTTGGTACATCCTGAGAAAGAAAGCAAGCACTGGTGAACTCAGCAATGCAAAAAGACCTGGACATCCATGGAAGACAACAGTGGTGGATGATCGCAGAATCATTTCTATGGTGAAGAGAAACCCCTTCACAACAGCCAAACAAGTGAACAACACTCTCCAGGGGGTAGGCGTATTGATATCCAAGATTACCATAAAGAGAAGACTGCATGAAACTAAATACAGAGGGTGCACTGCAAGGTGCAAGCCACTCATAAGCCTCAAGAATAGAAAGGCTAGATTGGACTTTGCTAAAGAACATCTAAAAAAGCCAGCGCAGTTCTGGAAAAACATTCTTTGGACAGATGAAACCAAGATCAACCTCTACCAGAATGATGGCAAGAAATCTGTAAAACACGGTGGAGGCAGTGTGATGGCTTGGGCGTGCATGGCTGCCAGTGGCACTGGGACACTAGTGTTTATTGATGATGTGACACAGGACAGAAGCAGCCGAATGAATTCTGAGGTGTTCAGAGACGTAGTGTCTGCTCAAATCCAGCTAAATGCAGTCAAATTCATTGGGTGGCGTTTCATTATACAGATGGACAATGACCCAAAACATATAGCCAAAGCAACCCAGGAGTTAGTTAAAGCAAAGAAGTGGAAAATTCTTGAATGGCCAAGTCAGTGACCTGATCTTAACCCAATTGAGCAGGCGTTTCACTTGTTGAAGACTAAACTTCGGACAGAAAGGCCCGCAAACAAACAGCAACTGAAAGCCGCTGCAGTAAAGGCCTGGCAGAGCATTAAAAAGGAGGAAACCCAGCATCTGGTGATGTCCATGAGTTCAAGACTTCAGGCTGTCATTGCCAGCAAAGGGTTTTCAACCAAGTATAAGAAATGAACATTTTATTTCCAGTTATTTAATTTGTCCAATTACTTTTGAGCCCCTGAAATAAAAGGATTGTGTTAAAAAAATACTTTAGTTCCCTCACATTTTTATCCAATCCTTTTGTTCAACCCACTGAATTAAAGCTGAAAGTCTGCACTTCAACTGCATCTGAGTTGTTTCATTTAAAATTCATTGTGGTAATGTACAGAGCCAAAATTAGAAAAAAGTTGTCTCTGTCCAAATATTTCTGGACTTAACTGTATATCAGAACTTGCCTGCTCCTAACTGAAGTAAATTACAATTATTCACCAATCTGAGTGATTTGAAAGAAAAATGCAATTGCAGCAAAGTGATACGCATAGTATATGTAAATTTTGCAAGCACAATAATATGCAACATTTTAGCATCCATCCATCCACTATCCAACCCGTTATATCCTAAGTACAGGGTCACGGGGGTCTGCTGGAGCCAATCCCAGCCAACAAAGGGCGCAAGCCAGGAAACAAACCCCGGGCAGGGCGCCAGCCCACCGCAGACGTTGTAACATATCATTAAGATAAATCAGGATCAGATGATTCAATGACAGATAGTCAATTAACTAACTATCTGATGAAACTGAATATCGAAATCATATGTTAGGGCAGAGCAAACATAACAAATTATAATTAAACAACAGGTATGTGGCTCAAAGTAAAAAAAAATATCTGCAGAACTGGTGAAAAAAAGAATGGATAATCATCAGCCTGAACAACAATACTACATAAACAGAGACTCTATATAGGAATATGCAAAAAGCTTTAATCAAATAGTACTGAAGGATACTGAATCAATAATGGAGAAACAATAATGAAATAATGAAATTCAATGATTGTGTAAATTAAAATTTGAATTACCTACCAAACATAAAACTTACATCTGTGTTAACTAGAAAATCTAAATACCAGGCAAAACGAAAATAAAAATGTAAGAAAATACTGCATTTTGCCAAATACATAAGAACATAAGAAAGTTGACATACTAGAGGAGAGCATTCAGTCCATTAAGCCTGTTTGTTTCGCTAATAGCTAAGCCATCTCAATATCTCATCCAGATTCTTCGTCTGTCAAACTTTCTGCTTCAACTCCATGTCTTGGTAGTTTGTTCCAGAGTCTAAAACATGTCTAAAGAAATGTTTTCTGGCTTCAGGCTTAAATCCTCTTCCCCTTAATTTCCACTGATGTCCTTCAGGGTGTGATTCACCCTTAGGCTGAAAGAATTCTGCTGGATCTACTTTATCAATGCCTTTGAGGAGTTTAAATAATCCTTTGCTCAAGACTAGACAGATTTAGTTCTCTGAGTCTGTCACAGTAGGACAGTGCTGTTATAGCCTTCTTGTTTTGACCAGAACTGAACACAATACAACAGATGCAGTTTCATTAGTGCATTATATAGTATTTTGAGCATAATATACCTTGATTTATATTCAACAGTTTTTACATTATAGCCTAACATTTTGTTTGTCTTTTTAATTGCTTCTGTGCATTTTTAGATCATTAAAATGTTGTGTCAACATACACCAGTAAATCCCTTCCAAAATTTCCTTCCTGTAGGACAGTGTCTCCAATCTTTCATTTATATTTGATATTCCTTTTGCCCAAGTGTAGCACTTTGAACTTTTCCACAATAAAATGCATTTTCCAAGTGTCTGCCCAATCCTGAAGGTTGTTTTTTTTTTTTGCTGCATCCACAGTGTTCCTCCAATTTTAGTATCATTTGCAGATTTCACAAATTTACTATGCCAGAATAAAAGTCACTAATATAAATCAGAAAAAGTAATGATTCCAGGACAGATCCCTGAGTGACTCCACTGTTGAATTCACTCCATGTGGAGCATTTTCTTCTTGCTGGTTAACTAACTTGAACTCCAGTTTTGCAGGTTCTTTGATGCCTACAAGCTTCTAGTTTTAGAATTAATCTTTGGAGTGTGACTATATCAAAGTATCAAAGGATCATCTCCAGACAGAGGAGCAGCTTCAGCGGTAGACTGCCGGATCTTTCGAAAAGAATTTCCTCCGCTGATCGCGCAAAACCCTCTCTATATGAAATTCTCTTGTTATAATTTGCGCACCGATATCAATTAGTTGCTCATTTATGAATGGTGAAGCTATGACTGAATGAATTCCACGCATGGACACTGATTAAGTGTGTGAGCTAATCCTTGTTTACATAGAACAAACCTGCTCCGAGCAGGTTTGAGTATTTGGATGTTTCGAAAAACCGACAGATCCAGGATCAGGCCAAATCGTGAACAATTACATCCGGCTAAACGAGTAATCCACGTACGAAAAATACCGCCGAGCTGTCCAGAAAAGAGGACACATTTTGCAATATGAAACCAGTGGCTTGCATTTGTGTCCAGCAGCAACAAGACAGGAATTGCAACCATACATTCTTGAAAGAGAGAAAATGCAAATATCTATGCTGATAGATTATCAATAAGCATATATTGTTATTTGAAAGAGCATATTTTACAGTCTTTGATTTTTTTTTTAATTTAGATATGTTAATGTGTAAAAACATGAGCCAAACTGAACAGGAGTACTCTTGTTTACTGTGTATTAAAATGACCAATAATGACCAATATCTCAAATGTAGCTTTGCAAGTAGACACGTGGAGTGGTAGACATTGTGGCATCAGGAACGTCTTAAGTTTGATGATGGAAGTGAACATCTGTTATACCTGTAAAAAAAGAGAATGAGAAAAAAAAAAAATTTGGGGGCTAAGACAAAAAGACAAATGGAAGTTTAAAAAATTATTTCCAGATTTTATGCTGAGCTGACAGTTAAATAATTGAATGTGGTTTTAAATACCAAGAGACTGTTAGCATTTGGATGATTTCTCTTTAACTCTAATGCCCCAAAAAACATTAACGCTCACTGAAATTGATATAATAAAGAGCATGTTATGGGACTGGGAAAAATGTGTGTGGTGTAACTAACTGGGTCTCAGTAATGAGTAGGTCATTAGGAAATAGTACATCATATTATTAGTGGTAACAAATGAGATGAGCCCTTTAGACTCAATTACCTTGTGGTTTCTTGTGGTAACTGCAGCATACAGCACGCTGCAACCATCTGCACGAGGATGACCTATGGAGAAATATGAGATTATTTGAACAACAAATTATAAACTGGGCAAAAACGAATAACTACTCACATTTTTCAAGCTTTATTTCTATTTGTTTTTGCCAATGTCTGTTTTTTGAGAATTTCTACCTCTTTTTAACCTAGTAGGGTATTTAAAAATTTGTACTCAAAGCGAAAGACATTCATTAACATTAGTAGGCAATGGAAATTAAAGTTTTTGGGTTTATTCTCTGTAGTCTGTGGAGTTTTCTTTTATATCCTAATATTTCCCTTACTAAAATTCACCTTGCATTGTTGTGACAAGCCAGGTAATGTCACTGTAAAAGTCCTACCCATACATATATTATGCTGTATGCCTGCTGCTTTTTAACAATCTTTATCTACAGACATTTGGAGGTAAACAAACACATTTGTCAGTGGAAAGCATGCAGTGGAAAAAAGGCTAGAAGGCTAAATAATTATAAAGTGCTGATTCTGACGTGGTTTTTAGGAGTAATATTGGAATAAAAAATATTCAGTATTAGAACAACTTCAAGAAAATCAGGTGTTTATGGGTTCCATACAGTATACAGTGCATCCGGAAAGTATTCACAGCGCATCACTTTTTCCACATTTTGTTATGTTACAGCCTTATTACAAAATTGATTAAGTTCATTTTTTTCCTCAGAATTCTACACACAACACCCCATAATCACAACATGAAAAAAGTTTACTTGAGGTTTTTGGGGAAGAGCCAAGCAAAATGACACCTTTTATTGGCTAACTAAAAAGATTACAATATGCAAGCTTTCGAGGCAACTCAGGCCCCTTCTTCAGGCAAGATGTAATACAGAAACTGAAGTTTCCTGTGTTTATATCCACACACTAGGACAAGAAACAACAATGGTAAATCTTTAAAGGAAAAATCTTAAATGTAAAAAATTAATAGGTTCACTCAGGCTAAGATTAATTTCACAAGAGAGAGAAAAACGATGTATGGTCAAGAGATTTTTGGATAAGATAACTGTCCAAAGTAGTCCTTTGAAGTCTGTGATGAGTTTTTCAAAACAATATGGGTCTGTAGACAGGTTATCTGTGTCAGTCTGAGAGATGCAAACAGTCCTTATACCTGGCCATAAAACTCTTGTCTCTATTCAAGCCATGCTGTAATGTATTAAATTTTAACATGAGCTTAACTTCCCATTCTTTTCTCTTTTGCTGTGTTTTGAAGTTGCCCATAAGCACTGTGACTTTAAAGTCCCTCTCACAGTGTCCATGGCTGTTGAAGTGGGCCGCTACAGGAACATCTGTGTTGCCATGTTTAATGTGGAATCTGTGCAAATTCATTCTCTGACGGAGTGTTTGTCCAGTTTCTCCCACATAGAGTGCAGTGTCAGGACATTTCATGCAGAGAATTAGGTAGACAACATTGGATGATCTGCAGGAAAATGATCCCTTTATGTGATGTTCAAGTCGGCAGTGTGGTATAACTATACGGTCTGTATTGTAGATGTGGGCACACGTTTTACATCTTTTCTGTAGGCAGGGAGATGTGCCATTTGCTGTCATTTCATTTAGGGAGCTTCGGACAATAAGTTGCTGAAGGTTTGGTGGTTGTCTGTATGCCAGGAGGGGAGGTTCAGGAAATACATTTTTCAGTGTTTGGTCGCTGTTTAGCATTGGCTGAAGTTCTTTTATAATTTTTCGAAGTGTTTCAAGATGTGGGTTGTAGGTGACAACAAGGGGGATGCGGTTCTTGTTGTCTTTGTTTTTATATTCCAGAAGGTTGTCTCTGGGTATGGCAGTAGCTCTTCTTATTTGAGTGTCTGTTGTTTTGGGGGTATAACCTTGTCTGATGAAATCTTGTCTGAGTTCCTGCAGTTGTTGATCACGGTCTATCGGGTCTGAGCAAATACGATTGTATCGAATTGCTTGGCTAAAAATAATGGAGTGCCTTATATGCTTGGGGTGGAAGCTGTCACTTCTTAGGTAGGTTCGTCTGTCTGTTGGTTTGTGAAAAACAGAAGTTACAAGGGTGTTGTTTTTTAGTTGAACAGTGGTGTCAAGGAAGCTGACTTCTGTTTTTGAGTAATTCAGCTTCAGCTTTATGTTGGGGTGAAAAGAATTATATTCATTATGAAAATGGAGGAGGTCCTTCTCACTGGCAGTCCAGATTATGAAGATGTCATCTATGTAACGGAGATATAACATTGGTTTTATGATGCACATTGTCATGAAATCTTCCTCCAATTTTGCCATAAATAGGTTTGCATAGTGAGGTGCAAAACGACAGCCCATTGCAGTCCCCATTTGTTGTAAGTAGCAATCTTGTCCAAAAGAGAATAGATTATGTGTCAGAGTGAATTTTATCATTTCTATTACTGACTTTGTGGGTAAATCATGTTGTCTGAGGTACGTTTCACATGCCAATATGCCATCATCGTGGGGGATGTTTGTGTACAGAGCCTCAACATCCATTGTGGCCAGTAAGGTTCCCTCAGGTAAGGGGCCTAAAGCAGACAGTTTTTTTAAGAAGTCAGAAGTCAGTACTTGAGGTTTTTGCAAATTTATTAAAAATAAAAAAATTGAGAAAGCACATGTACATAAGTATTCACAGCCTTTGCCATGAAGCTCAAACTTGAACTCAGGTGCATCCTGTTTTCCCTGATCATCCTTGAGATGTTTCTGCAGCTTAATTGGAGTCCACCTGTGGTAAATTCAGTTGATTGGACATGATTTGGAAAGGCACACACCTGTCTATATAAGGTCCCACAGTTGACAGTTCATGTCAGAGCACAAACCAAGCATGAAGTCATACGAATTGTCTGTAGACCTCCGAGACAGGATTGTCTCGAGGCACAAATCTGGGGAAGGTTACAGAAAAATTTCTGCTGCTTTGAAGGTCTCAATGAGCACAGTGGCCTCCATCATCCGTAAGTGGAAGAAGTTCGAAACCACCAGGACTCTTCCTAGAGCTGGCCGGCCATCTAAACTGAGTGATCGGGGGAAGGGCCTTAGTCAGGGAGGTGACCAAGAACCCGATGGTCACTCTGTCAGAGCTCCAGAGGTCCTCTGTGGAGAGAGGAGAACCTTCCAGAAGGACAACCATCTCTGCAGCAATCCACCAATCAAGCCTGTATGGTAGAGTGGCCAGACGGAAGCCACTCCTTAGTAAAAGGCACATGGCAGCCCGCCTGGAGTTTGCCAAAAGGCACCTAAAGGACTCTCAGACCATGAGAAACAAAATTCTCTGGTCTGATGAGACAAAGATTGAACTCTTTGGTGTGAATGCCAGGCGTCACGTTTGGAGAAAACCAGGCACCACTCATCACTAGGCCAATATCATCCCTACAGTGAAGCATGGTGGTGGCAGCATCATGCTGTGGGGATGTTTTTCAGCGGCAGGAACTGGGAGACTAGTCAGGATAAAGGGAAAGATGACTGCAGCAATGTACAGAGACATCCTGGATGAAAACCTGCTCCAGAGCGCTCTTGACCTCAGACTGGGGCGATGGTTCATCTTTCAGCAGGACAACGACCCTAAACACACAGCCAAGATATCAAAGGAGTGGCTTCAGGACAACTCTGTGAATGTCCTTGAGTGGCCCAGCCAGAGCCCAGACTTGAATCCGATTAAACATTCTGGAGAGATCTTAAAATGGCTCTGCACTGACGCTTCCCATTCAACCTGATGGAGCTTGAGAGGTGCTGCAAAGAGGAATGGGCGAAACTGGCCAAGGATAGGTGTGCCAAGCTTGTGGCATCATATTCAAAAAGACTTGAGGCTGTAATTGCTGCCAAAGGTGCATCGACAAAGTATTGAGCAAAGGCTGTGAATACTTATGTACATGTGATTTCTCAGTTTTTTTATTTTTAATAAATATGCAAAAACCTCAAGTAAACTTTTTTCACGTTGTCATTATGGGGTGTTGTGTGTAGAATTCTGAGGAAAAAAATGAATTTAATCCATTTTGTAATAAGGCTGTAACATAACAAAATGTGGAAAAAGTGATGTGTTGTGAATACATACCGGATGCACTGTAAGTGATGCATTTAAGTGCAACTCCACCTGCGCACATTTGTGTGTGTCATGGAATGGAATTAAAAAACCAGAATATCTCTATGGCATGACACCCCTGGCAGTACGAAAAAGCACCAATCAAGGGCCAGCATAGCATTGTTTAAATGACATACAAAAATCATTCATTCATTCATTTTTCACTGCTTGTCCAAAGCCAAGCTGTGGTGGCAACAGTCTAAGCAGTGAGGCCCAAACGTCCTTTTCCCCAGCCACACTAGCCAACTCATACTGTGGGATCCCAAGGCATTACAAGGCCATCTGGGAGATATAATACTTCCATTGAACCCTGGGTCTTCCCTGGGTTCTCCTCCTAGCTGGTCATACCTTCACAGGCAGGCGCACAGGAGGTATCTGTATCTGATTTCCAAACCACCTTAATTGGCTCCTCTCGATGCAGAGGGTCAGTGGCTCTACTCTGAGCCTCTCCTGGATGTAGGTGCTGTCTCTTGCCCTGTCTCTAGGGGACAGCCCAGCCACTCTGAATTAGAAAACACATTTTGGCTGCTTGTACCTGCAATCTCATTCTTTCGGTAATTACCCAAAGCACATGACCATAGGTGAGGGCAGGGGCATAGATTGACTGGTAAATTGAGAGCTTTGAATTCTCATTTAGCTCATTCTTCCCCCTATACAGATAGTATAGGGACCTTTTAACTGCACTTGCCACCCCAATTCATCTGTTGATCTCACCATCCCTTTTCCACCAACTAATGTATAAGACCCTGAGGTATTTAAACTCTTCCACTTGAAGCAGTAAATCACCTTCCATTCCCTATTGACGACCATGACCTCAGATTTGGAGGTGCTGATTCTCATCTTTACTGCTTCACAATTGGTTACTAACCATCATAATGTGTTCTGGAGTTCGCAGTCCGATAGAAGTCAACGGGACCATGTCATGTGCAAAAAGCAGTGATGTGATTCTAAGGTCACCGAATTGGATCCCCTCCCCTCCCCAACATCACCTTGACATCCTGTCCATGAAAACCATAAACAGGATTGGACACAAAGCACCCCAACCCACTGGAAACAATGCTAATGTTTTTCCAAGTATGCAGACACAGCTCTCACTGTGATTAGAGAGGGACCTAATAGCCCTTATTATGGCCCCCGGAACTCCATACTCTCACAGAACCTCCCACATCATCACTCAAGGAACACAATCATACACCTTCTCTAAGTCCACAAAACACATGTAGGCCGACTGGGCATTCATACTCTCATGCCCCCTCCAGAATCCGCATAAGGGTAAAGAGCTAGTCCACTGTTCCATGGCTTGTATGGAATCCACATTGCTCCTCCTGGATCTGAGGTTACACAACTTGGTGAGTTTCCTTTCTAGTACCCTGGCATAAGCTTTCTCAGGGAAGGATGAGGAATGTGATCCCCTGATAGTTGGAACAAACTATCCTGTCCTCTTTGACATACAACACATTTATTTAAATGTATACTTTTCCTTGAAGGCTTACTGTAGAAACTCTGATGTTCTTCTTCACAATGCATTTTCACTGCCCAAATATTACCAATCTATGTGCCCCTCTTTGAATACTTTCATTATGATTTACACACTTGCTACTCTTCATATGTATGTGGAGATGCTGAGCAGGTAGAATGTTTCTAACAAATTTAACTTTCAAAGGATAATTCATTTAAAGTTTTATTCCTAGACAGTAACTACAGGAAAACAGAAGGAGTATTATTTTCAAAGCCACCACTATTTTACAACAATCATCCATTGAACTGTCCATTTTTGAACCCACTTAATCCAATTCTTGGTTACAAGGCTCAAGGCATTGCCATTCCATCAATAAGCATACTCTAGCACAGTGTTTCCCAACTCTTTTTGGTATCACTCCTTAATTGTTAACATGTCCATGTGTTCATGTGTCCACAACCCACAGGGGGCACCATGAATTTAGTGCAAACAATCGGGTCCCCCACATGAATTTAGCACAGACAAAACGGGTCACTCTCTGTGAATTTAACGCAAACAAAATGGGTCACTCTCCATGAATTTAGCGTGATCGTTGGGGGCATCTCACATGATCATCAGAATGTTACATGAATCAAACATGATCATAAATGCTTTTTCTCCTCAGTGAATCAAACACAATCATCAGAGCTGGAAAAGTCATTCAGGATCAACCTCAATCCACCTGCTTCCGCTGTTATTTGAATATGACCATTGGAGCAGTGTCTTTTCATCCGGGCTGTACAATATAAATGGTAACAGCATGGATTTTGCTGGTTTCAAAACTATTTTTTTAATGTATTTAATTTAATGTAATTTTTTTAAATGAGACAAAACTCTAAGATTCTCTGCAGGTTCAGGGCAATACATTATACCTTCATAAGGAGGATAGCTGCTCTGTTTCTTAATTAGTACAACTCTAAAATGAAGAGAACATACAATACTGGTTTCATTCATATCAACTATATTGGTTTGGGTCCATATATTATCAGTTTGTGTTTGAACTATATTGGTTTGTATATGTATACTACTGGTTTGCATACAAACATTTTTTGATTTGCACTTGTACAAACATACATTTGTCTTTGGTTTATAAGTGAACTGTATCGGTTTGCTCTCATATGCTTTTAGATCAGTTTGTATATGAACTATTTTTGCTTGTTTTCATGTACTACTGGACTGTTTACATAGCAGTGGTTTTGTGTATTCAATATATTGGTTTCAGGCATTACCTATACTGATTTCATGTGGTTAATATACAATATTTGTATATGAACACTATTTGTTTTATGTATGTACTAGATGTGTGAGTCTTGTACTGGTTTTATGTGTGCATTATGCTTGTTTCATAAATGTTGCTTTCATGTTTGCACTATATCAGTTTCATGTACGATACTGGTATTACATAAATACTCTTTGCAGCTTTTTGTGTGAACTTGATCGGTTGCATGTGGGTAATATATTGGTTTTCATGTATGAAGTATATTGGTTTTATGTATGTGCTAGATTGATTACATGTAAGTCTTGTACTGGTTTTATGTATGTAATTTGCCAGTTTCACAATCATAACATGCTGGTTTTATGTGTGTGCACATATATTTATATATTTTATGTTTGTGCATTATATCATTATATATTAACCATATGAAACCATTACGAAACATGCATGAAACCAATGGTGCATACACAAAACCACTGCTGTGTAAGCAGACCAATAGTATATGAACAAATGCCAATATAGTTCTTCTGCAAACTGACAGCATACAACTGTAAACCGATGCAGTTTACTTATAAACCACTAACAAACTCATCTGAAGCAGTGATATATTAGAGCAAATAAATACAGTTTGTATGCAAACCATTAGTATACACATACAAACCGATACAGTTCATAAACAAGCATATAATATACAGATATAAACCAATATAGTTTATATGAATAAAACCAGTATTGTATGCACACAAATTCACACACACAAAATACACAATTTATGGCCTGTTTGGCCCCTCATAGTATGTCACACCTAATTCCTTTAGCGGGAGCCCTGCACAAACAGCATTAGGACTTTATTTCTGAGATACTTATGATGTGATCACAGCCCAGCTTAAGTCACTTTCCGTCAGCCTGGACAAAAATGGAGAAGAAGAAAGAGGCTTGTTTAAGAGGGTGAGCATATTATTGTGATTTGTGGTTTGAAAGTGAAGCAGCCACTTCATGGTGTAGTTAGGGAACTGTGAAGTTGTAAATACCTGTATATGCTGAGACATAAATTTTTAGTAGTTTTTATTATGTGCCATAACTCTAATTATACCTTTTATTTTCAATTAGCTAAACTACAATTCTTTTGCAACTCTACCAGCATATATCTTCTGATTCTCTAAATAACCAGCCAAGTACATTTTCTTTGTTACTTTTGGCTTAAGGGATGTCAGCTCTGGGGTGCCTCTTGGAGTTCTAGACAGAGAACTGCCTCGATAAGTCACTCTAGACAGATTAGAAAATGTGCACACTATACTCTCCCTAAATAAATGGACAGAAGGTTTTAAATAAAATATTACTGGTTGTTGACACCCCATTTTCAAATTGTCTTTGTGCCTGGATCTACCTCTAGTAATGTGTTGGTTATTACAAATGTCAGTATTCAATGCACATAAAAATTTAAACTGTGTGTGTCCACAAATCACATGGCCCCATGTTTGCTGCCCTTGTTTCTTGTTTATCTTAATGAAGTACATAAAAACAAATTCCAGGAATTAAACTCTATATTGGCAGCATTTGCCTATTGCGGCCAGGAACTGGGCATGGCTATCAGTGTTTAGAAAGTCAATTTCTAAACACTGGCTAAAAAGATGGCAAAAAATAATTTAATAATACAAAAATTATTTAATTTGCACAGTATAATGCAAGGTGTCTCCTGCAAAGAACAAACTATGTCATGAGTCTTTGTTTTTGACTTCAGTTTTCCATTTGGTGGCAGGGGCATTGCATACAGAGAACAATCTGTACTTAAATACAGAAACTAATGCAAAGACAGGGAAAAATCAAGACACAAATAGAAAACTGAAGAAGCTGACGCAGGACAAAGTGGATGCCACAACTTTGTTTTTCATAAGCAAACAAAGTATAATCTGCTGAGAAACAAACTTGGAATAGATACAGGTACAGGGCCAGAAGCAGCAGAAAGCCAGCTGCCTCTGCACCTATTTTAGATTGGCTGTTTTTTTGGGTTATTCAGCTGACTGATCTTTTTGCTACTCTACAAAAACATTTATTTGTTTAGCACATTTTCATAATGCTCTACAAATAATTATGGGTGCCATCTACTGGAAAGCAAAAATTATCTCTTATGGTTACAAAAACTAGTGGCCAACCTAAAAGCATACACCATGGTCACATGACCAGGAAGGACAGGATATCAAAAAGTTCAGCCAGCATGAATGCTGGGAAAAATAAACCTCTAGTGATTCCAAGGCCCAAACACCACCCAGCACCACCAGGCCCTGGACAATACTTAAATGTGAAAGAGTTATAATACTTAATCTCTATATATTTGATAATGCTTTTTGAATAGCGTCCAGTAACTGGCCTTGTTTTAAAATGACGTGAGATATTTTTTTCAAAATTGCATATTGGAATGTGAATTTCCCCTTGCGGATTAATAAAGTATCTATCTATCTATCTATCTATCTATCTATCTATCTATCTATCTATCTATCTATCTATCTATCTAT
>JANRMT010062791.1:222784379-222815997 GCA_026402145.1 Polypterus bichir lapradei
TATCTATCTATCTATCTATCTATCTATCTATCTATCTATCTATCTATAATTACATAGGATGTCCTGAAAGAGACAGGGAACAAGTGTGTCCTGCTGGAATAAGTGGTACATTGTGATGCAGTTGTGAGTGTACTGAGATTCCCAGCTTTGTGAATCCTGCCCAGGGGGACAGGTTCATAGTTTTAGTCCCCACATCACATTTCAAGCTACTGGAACATTGGTAGGGACCTTACGAGATCCGTGAGCAAAAGAGGCTAGTGGACTACATGGTCTACTAATTCAATTGGCATCCACGATAAAGTGTGTATCATGTGAATCTTCTCAAGACTTTGAGAGACCCTGACCTTGGTAAACACTTCCTGAGAAGTTGTTAAAAAAAGAATGTCAGGCAAATGAAAACCAGTAACAAAGGCTACTCACGTGTATTCTTAATGGGTAGGTTCACCAGCTCAGAGTATGTGACTTCCAATTTCTCTAAAAAAAGAAAAAAAAAATGCACAGGGTTTTGTTTTATTGTGAATTCCTATCAATATTAAGATGGCACATAATGGTACTCAAATTACATTTTAATCTTTATTCAAATGATTACAGAATCTGGCTAACATCAGACTATCAAGATCAATACCTCATAATGCTAAACAAAGTCTGTGTCATATTGTTCTCAACATTACTTTCTGGAAAATGATGCAGTACTATAAAAAGCCATAATATTAATTTTAAAAAGAGTTGTTAGCCTAATGTGATAAGTACTATCTATGATAATACAACTATCACTCTGTGTTTGCTAATGTAATATTGCTGTGTATTGTGTTTATTTTCTGTATTGTTTGTTAGTAAGAACATTGAGTTTTCTTGTATGTATTTACTATTTTGTTGTGTTGTTATAAGGAGTGCAAACAAACAAGAATTCCAAAATGCTGGTTCCAAATAGTGCAGAAAAGTTGACCCTGAAAAATATTTTGAATATTCTGTTATGATCTGTTTTATGTGTTTGTGTCACATACAGTACAAATGTAAATTCTGTTACTTTTAGTTTTTTTAGTAGATTTCTCATCCCACTTGTATGTTGTAAAAGACAAGTGAAGGAGGCTGATGTCAGAAAAGGCATCAAGAATCTGCAAAATGGCTGTTAAATTGGTAAAGAGAGACACCACTTACCTTCTTGTTTGGCTCTACTGATGGTAGAATTATTCCCATCAGTATCTTCTTTTTTGGATGTAATCATAAATCTTCCATGACTTGTTTTCCTTAAATAAGAAAGAAAGAAAGAAAGAAAGAAAGAAAGAAAGAAAGAAAGAAAGAAAGAAAGAAAGAAAGAAAGAAAGAAAGAAAGAGTATAACAAGAAGAGGACCAGACTGTTTTAACTTTATTTTCTATAAACTGATCCCTGGAAGGTATTGTCATACCATGGTATATTATTCAGAATCTGCTTAATTCAAGTTCGGAATGGGCAGTATGGTCTAAAATCCAAATTACAGTTGTCACACATGTGCATTGGAGGTCTTCCTCGCCTGCTCAGCTGAGGTATCTAATAACCTACCTGGGCAAGAGGGGGTGCTGCCGCTAACACTGTCTTCTTATTTTTCCCTTACAGCACCGAGAACTCACCAAGTGAGGGCAAGTAGCTCTACTTCCTCCGGTCTCACCAACATAAAAAGTTTTTCATTTTGTCCCCAGCAAGCCACAGGATGGAGCATAAAAACCAGACCCCCTTAAAAGCATTTATCAAACTCCGGTTCCATTAAGGGATACTTATGTTGCTTTTCTTCAGATTTTTTTTCTCTCATCCTTGGATGAATAAAGAGGATGACCCAGTTGGTGTCCCAAAAGTGATCTGTTTTCAAGACTGTCATTGCCACACCTGACCACACAGTATACCTGAAAATTGTGATGGTTTTGCTAGATACTAGTATAATGTACTGTATTTGTATATGCTTTTCAGACTAAAAACTATATTTTGAACAAATAACAAATATATTAGTGATGAACATAATAACACAAATGCATCTCTTATACATTGAAATGTTTATTAACACTCCGTTACTCAAACAGACTCAACTGCAGGTATTCACCTTGAACCAACAAAGGACTGCTTTGTGCTCTCCCTCAACCTCTCTTTCACTCTCTGCCAAGTAAACGTTCTCATTTAAATACAGCACTAGACACTGCTTCTTCATTGACTCAATTATCAAGTTCAATTGTGTGACACTGTAGACAATTCAGTAAAAGGTACTGGGCACTTGGCTGGAAACAGCCCTAAACATGGCACTAGTCCATGGCAAATCTCTGTGTTAATATAGGATTTATCCATCCATCCATCCATTATCCAACCCGCTATATCCTAACTACAGGGTCACGGGGGTCTGCTGGAGCCAATCGCAGCCAACACAGGGCGCAAGGCAGGAAACAAACCCCGGGCAGGGCACCAGCCCACCGCAGTATAGGATTTATTTTAAAATTAATTTAGTGTATTATTTTATTTTTTCTTCCTACACTAAACTGTTAAAATGTCAATTATTATATAGTCTGAGTATGTTTTCTTGTCATTTTTTGTTCCTGTTTCTATTCCATGTAAATTTTACTAAATTTACTAAGTCAGCGTTTCTCAACCTTTAAGTATTTGCAACCCGAGTTTTCATAACAGTTTTAATCGCGCCCCCCTAACATTTTTTTGAAATGTAGATGCATATTTTATTATACCTACTTAACTTTTATCGACATTTATCTTACTCTATATTTATTGTTCTAGTATCAGAATGTAGTTTAAGTTCATTTGTTTTGGTTTCAACAGATGTTTTTTTCATATTTTTGATTCTTGTTTTCTTTTTTTCACATCTTCGCACCCCACTTTTTGTTACTTCGCGTCCCCCTAAAGGGGCCTGTCCTACAGGTTGAGAACCACTGTAGTAAGTCAAAATCCAGTGCCTCTTTTTAACTGAATATATGGAAGTAGACTTTGTTTCAGTCTGGAGTTTAAAATAATATGCCAATCATGCAAGATAAGAGTTATGCCTCATAAATTGTTGCTGTATTCAAGATTGTTTTTTTTTTCAGTTTTGATTTCTTTAATTTAAGGAGCATACACATCCAAAAATGGACACTTCCCCTCTCAGTCTAGATAAATTTAGAATTACCAGCTAACCTACCATTTTTGGAATGTGTAAGAAAAACTGAGTTTAAAATCCAAGAAAAATACACAGACACATGAATGATGCTGTAAACCATAAGCGTGGTAGAAAATTCCCCTAACCACTGCTGTTCAATCTGTGTTTATTTATTATTAACTGTGACTGCTTAAATTAATTTAACAATTGTTGTAGCTGGTTCAATATTCACCTGCAGTTACTTGGGATAACTAATATGAACAAAATCAAATTACTACTTAAATCTTAACATATTTTCTGTATGTTGCTCTTAAAATCCAATAACTGTATCACAAGAAAGTAGTCTAATTTGGTTCACAGATATTATAATATTTTATTGTTAAGTGAAAAAGCCTTTTGGATTCAGAAATTAGATTCTTTGATGAAAGAATGTATAATGTATTTAATAGCATATCCTTTTTATCTTGTTTTGAGTATCTAGTGTGTGGAAAAGTACAATTCTTCTTCTCTCTCTTTTCTTCATCTCCACACCTCCCAGGCTAGTTTTGTTTGTTCTCCACACCCAACTCCAACTCACCTGGATGATTTCAAGCATCTCCTTTCATCTTGGACCCAGGAGTACTTCCTGTGCTAGGGCATAGCCCAATGGAAGCACTTCCAGGTCAATTGGAAGTCCCATAAAGTAGGCAGCGCAACTCCCTGCAGCACCCTCTGACAGTACCCACAAACCCCAGCAGGGCTACATCACTGAACTACAGTTCCCAACATTCCCTGAGTGTATCTGAATATGTTCCAAAGCCCAGGGATACTGCCTTCTAGCAGGAGTCAGGGTAGCATATGGCTTTGAAACGGAGCCTTCCCCGATGTCTCTGTTACATTGGCCCCCTGGCTGGTTGAGGGAATGGAACCAATCCTGGTTGGCACTCTTAGTGTTGGCCCTGAATTTTACTTTCACATTGTCCCAGTTAAATGTGTGTCCAGTGAAGCTTGTATATGTGTAAACTGTGCATATGCGACATGGATGACACATTCGTCATATTAAAAACTAACGAGCTGAATGAATTCTACAACCACTCAGGATTCCTCACAATTCAGTTCACGATGGAAAAAGAAATAAACGAAGCATCAATTTTCTTGACATTTCTATTGAAAAAGGTAACCAAGCTGGTTTAATTTCAAGTGTTTATCGAAAGGATGGTTATGCTGAAAAAATCCTACACTCTTCCAGTAACCACACTTCATCACATAAACGGAGTTAACACAATGGACACAAAAGAGATCTGTTCATCTGTTCACATCAAACATCTACCCCAAGACATTTATTAAACAATGCCTATATAGAATATGCCACAGACCTCGGCAAACAATCAACTCCCACTTTTATACATGAATTTTGTGTAATAACTGAGCCAACCACGTAAAGGGTATTGTCCAGAGGTCTGTGCAATTTGAAACATGATAAGAGAATGAAAAAAAAAACCTGCTATTAAATCTGTTTGAGTATTGGAGTGTTACCAGCATTTTGATGGATAAACAGCAGCATTTATTAGCACAACTTGTCATTATTACCATGACCATCCAAATTTTTCATAATTATCTGACATAGATTATGCCCATTTTTAGTTTCTACTTGCAACAGTTAATACCAAAATGTGGATGAGTTTTGCTTTTATACTTGTTGCAAAGCATAAGTGGCAGCATAAGTGTCTGCATTCCCTTTTGTGTGCACCTTTGTCACTACCTGCTGTAATAATCCCATCTTTCTTTACTAAACACCTTCTTATTTTTTCCTTGGCATCCTGTGTCTATAAGTCAATGACTGCTCAAGTGCAGTATTTGCAGTCAATCATTCCTCTTTCAACTATTTATCTGTTCATTTTTAGTGACTGCTTTCTTTTATGTTCTATTAGATCACTAGTCTTGGGAAACAGAATAGTTAATGGTAGAAAGACATATAGCAATACTTGTGTGGCTAGGTGTGGGAATGGCAGCTCTGATGCAAAGAAGAAATTTTGGTGCACCAACAGGGTTGTCCCTTTAATTGCCCGAGGAGAGTGAAAACTTTAACAGAAAGCAAAAGAAAAGAACAGCGCTCATAGGCATGCATCCCGTATGTGTGAATTTAATGAATGAAGTCATCTCTACTGGTTGCTCTGGCCAGTAATGACATCTCTATTTGGGATGCCCAGGATTTTATGGTTGCTGGACCAGAAGGGGCAGGACTAAACAGCATCACCGAGCTGCTTCTCAGCACTGTGGGGAAAGAAGGAGATGACAACATTAGTGGCAGTGCCCCCTCTCATTTCGGTGGGTTATTACATACCACACCTGAACCTGCAAGGTGGTCCTCTGGCACACATATGTAACAGCTTGATAAAATATTCTGCATCTCTCAATTAAATACAGTAGCTGAGTTGTTGTTTATTTACCTGCACAAGTTATGTCCTTAATGAAGTTTACATGTCTAGTGATTTATATCATACTAGCTGTGTAAGCCTGTGCTGTAAAAAGCCTGGGGTCCTAGAAACTATTGAAATCGTCAGAAAAAAAATAGGTAATTGAAAGGAACTACTCTGTCCTAGGAGGATTAATTTTGCCATTGTGCCTGCATCATTTGTGCATTAGCGGCTAAGTGACTATATTTCTTTGGAGGTTTCGTTTTGCTGATGGGCTCACCTCGCTTTTGTATCAGTGACGGGAGGAAAATTAAAAGGGATACAGTTTTGCTGAGTGCTCGCCACACTCCTGTAATAGCTGATAAGCGAGTGACTCTTTCTTCTGAGGTTTTGCTTTGCCCACATGCTGGCCTCGCTTGCGTATTCTTACCCTTACCCCGACTCCACCTCTCACTTCCAGGCCAGACCTACAGACATACACACTTCCATGCATAGACGTTTATATATAAGATACGATTCACTAGATTTAGATCTGCTGTCGCAGATAGTTTTAAATTCTTTGTCACATGTTCATATTTAAATGGAGTCAGTCAATTATTTTGATAATTAACAAGTTAAAGTATTTAAACTATAGTCATCTTAAACATACATAGATTTTGGTTTACATTTCCTCCACCTACTCTGGTTTGCTTCCTACATTTGCAAAGTTTGGTTAGCAGATGATTCCATACTGTGTGAAAGCACGACTATACTGTAGATGCATTTGAATAGACATCGTAATGAAGTAGCACCCTGTCTTGACTTGTGCCCAATGATACCAGGGCAGGCCTGTTACTCTGAACTGGATGAAATGAGCTTAAGAATATTTGTTTTATGTTACATTTTGTTGAAACTTGAGGAGCATATGCACAAATAACATTGACTACAGTCTCACCAAGGCCCAAATTGACACTCCTCACCCTATCACTCCTTCTATTCATACTGACAAGAATATATTTTAATTCCTTGGATTTTAATATACTTACACCATTTCTCTCTGCTCCCCTTACCATCTTGATTCCTGCACATACAACACTCCCATCTTTCCTTCCTTTTCATCAAATCTGTCAACTCTCATACTTTGCCAGTCATTGTCCCAACATGCCATTCCTGGTATAAACCCTCTTTTGTTTAGATTTCAAGTCTTTGGGAAGTGGGAGAAATGCAGTGTCCCCACTTTTACCTTTTCTTTCCCCTCCCCTTCTTCTTCTGGACTAACTTGTTTAGCCAAACCTACCCTTGACCTAGCTAACCGTCACACACTTCCCACGTTGGTCAGCTGAGCCCCCTGTACATCACCTAATGGGTACCTCTTAAAATTTTCTGAAGATGATTGTATTAAAGATTTACACAAGGATGCCCTTCCTGACACTAACCCTATTTATCCGGGCTTGGGACTGGCACCAGGTTGGACTGGTTTGCCCCCTGGTGGCTAGATTATGCAATCAAGTTTCTTTACTAAATGTTATTTTTTTTTCTCACTGTTGAACTAGTTTTGTGTATTCTATATTCTTAAAGTGATGGTTCCTCTAGTTTGATAAACATTATAAAATTTTAATGGAACACCCAATCTCCTCCTCCACAAAAAAGAAAAACAAAAAAAAAACATGGGCAAAATTGTGTAATGTAAAAAAAACTGTTAAAATAGGTACATATTTTGGTAGGCCTCAACAATGCTGTTTAAAGCAGTGTTGGCTGTATGTAATAGATTTAAACAACCTACTCTCTGACTGTCTAATCCCTACTAATAATTTATTTCTTTTAAATTAGCTAATAGGTAGGGAAAAGGGACCTGAATAGGAGTCTGTAGTGTGCAAGTCTTCTATTTAGAATATGTAGAGTATGTGAACAAAATCTCCAGTATACTGTCAAACATTCCCTTCTGATATTTAAAGTACAAAATATAATATAATATAATACAATATAAAATAATATAATATATAAAATTAAAAAAGTAATGTCTCACCTGTTTCCCCAACCCACAGTGCACAACAAGCCTGCAATTTGAAAGAATTATAATATTATAATATTTCATTTTATTCTTCTTGTGGTGCTTCCTAAGTGTTGACCTTTTTTCTTTTTTTTTGCTTAGTTTTGAAAGTTATCTAAAGTTTTTATAGACCAAAATTATACATGTTTGTTTTTGTTGCAATAGCTATGGTTTTGGTGAATACAAGCTTCCATATATTTTAAGTTAATGAAAACCATTTATAGATCATGCTTTCTGAACATTAAATTAAGGGTCTCCTTGAAAGCATATGAAAAAATGTTCGACAATCTAAAATTGGTAATGATGTCAGTTTCTTTGCACTCCCGAATTATGCACCCCAGTGTTAATGTAAATGCTGGATCAATTATGGTACTCTGTGAGCACTCATTTGTTGCTGCTATCTTTTTTCAAATTAAACCAAATTTTATTTGTCATAAATTATGCATACAGTACAATATGTACTGACATACTTAGCTGTTCAATTCCAATGACTGGGCCTTTAACAAGGACAAAAGACAATAACAATAATACATGACTTTATAAACATCAGAAATCATTAGTACATGGTACATGGCAATATCAAATAATAGCTAAATGAATAACCTAATCTAAACGAGTTAACATATACAGTATTTCTAGACTTTTCTTGATCTGTACACTGGTACTGTCAGTGCTGTGCAGAGTGGAGGCATAACCTCTGCATTTTTCCCAGTTGATTCTGGGGTTTGTCAGGGGTGTGTTTTTGCTCCTACTCTGTTCAATGCTTGTATTACTAGGTGTTGGGCCAGGTTGTGGGGTCCAGCGGCTGTGGGGCATCTGTTGGTAAAGAAAGATTCATTGATCTTGACATTGTTGATGATGCTGTGTCTTTATGGAGTCAATGGAGGCTGTGATCAGGCCTCTCGAGAGACTGAGTGAGGAGTCCAAGTGTCTGGGCTTGCGAGTGTCCTGGATAAAAACCAAGATCTACGCCTTTAATGATCTTATCTGTGGGGAAGAGAGATTCACTGATCTCGACTTTGCCAACAATGCTGTGATGTTCACAGAGTCAGTGGAGGCTCTGATCAGGGCTCTACAGAGACTGAGTGTCTGGGCTTATAAAAACCAAGATCCAGGCCGTCAGCAGTGTGTCTGTCTGTGGTGGGAGTGTTGACCTTGTCAAGAGGTTTACTTACCTCGGCAGTGACATTCATGTCTCTGGTGACTCTTCCTATGAAGTCAGTAGACAGATGGAGAGAGCATGGAGGGTCATGAGGTCGCTGGAAAGGGGTGTGTGGCACTTCCAATATCTCTGTTAAAAGACGAAGGTCCAAGTCTTTAGAGTCCTAGTGCTTTCTGTTTTGCTATATGATTGTGAGACACGGATGCTATCCAGTGACCTGAGATGAAGACTGGACTCCTTCAGCACTGTCTCTCTTCAGAGAATCCTTGGGTGCCACTGGTTTGACTTTGTGTTGAATGAGTGATTGCTCATGGAGTCCTGAATGAGGCACATTACCTGCATTGTCAGGGTGCGTCAGTTACAGCATTATGGCCATGTGGTGCAATTTTCAGAGGTTAATCCATCTTGCAAGTGGCTGGACCAGGCCAAGGGGGTACCCATGTAACACCTGGTTGCAGCAGATAGAAGGTCATTTTCTAGAGGGTGGGACTGGACTGCATGTCTGCCTTGATGGTTGCAAACTGAGATTCCGAGCTGTTTTGCTGTGTGGTGGGTGTGACAACACTTTGTACCAGTGCATGCTTCCCAACCTGACCTGACCTGACGCTTATTCAACATGTGGATGACTTTGCACAGAAGCTCCTCCTCCATCTCTCTGAAATGGATTTATAGAAGTTCTTAAGTAATTGGGAAGGCAGCCTGAAATCCATGAGGCGTCTGAAATGGTAAAAATGTTTTGCCTTCTCCACCAAGATTGTGTTTGGACCAGGCTAATTCCTTTGTAATATTGGCACCTACGTATCTGAAAGTGCTGAATGCTGTAAATATTGAGGGGGTGGCAGTGCCTCTGCTGTTTTCTCCCATAATGAGCTGCTTCGTATTGCTGACATTCAGGAATAGACTGTTGTCTTGACACCAGTGTGACAGACTCTCCACCTCATCAAGGTAAGCTTTCTCTTTGCTGTTAGATATTAGGCCCACCACAGCTATGTGATCATCAAACTTGACAATGATATTAGAGTCATGTGCAGCTGTGAAATCATATGTGTAGAGGCAGTACAGCAGAAAACTCAAAGCACAGCACTATGGAGCACCTGTGTGAAGAATGAGGGAGAATGAAGTGTGGCCACCGACTTGAATCCCCTGAGGTCTACCTGTCAAGAAGTTAAAAATCCAGCTGCACAATGAAGTGTCTGTAGTGGGCTGGCACCCTGCCCAGAGTTTGTTTCCTGCCTTGCACCCTGTGTTGGCTGGGATTGGCTCCAGCAGACCCCCGTGACCCTGTAGTTAGGATATAGCGGGTTGGATAATGGATTGATGGACAATAAACAGTTCAGACACATGTCTCCAAGAGTTAAATGCAGAACTATAGTCTATAAATTGCATTTGATAGGTTGATACTGTATTAAGGATCAAAGTGATGGCATCCTGTGTGGATCTATTTGAGTAATATGTGAACTGTTATGGATCCATTTCATTCTGCAGAGAAAAATATATGTAATTCTTGACTAGCCTCTTGATACACTTGATTTTTACAGGCGTTAGTGCTGCAGGATGGTAGTCATTCAGGCAGGTTGGATGTGATTTTTTTAGGTATAGAGGCAATCATCAACTTTTTAAAACTTGTTGGTATGACAGACTGAGTTAAAGAGATATTAAATATCATCTTGAACACTGCTTCAAACACATCTGCACAAATCTTGAAAACATGTCCTGGAAAGCCATCTGGACCTGCTGCCTTTCCATTGTTCACTTTGCTAAAAACAGTCCTTATGTCTGTGTTTCCTCACTGAGTAGTTCTCTTACTGAAAATTTCCTGGACTGCAGGCTGACATTAGCGGCAATTCACAGTGTCAGGGTTCACTGTGGTGGCAGTAGTTATTTTATAGTCTGCTGATGTCTTGTCTGCAGCTCTTGCCACATGTGCATAGTTTTGGACTGTTCAAAGTTTCCTTTCATTTCTTCCTCATATGGTTGCTTAATGGCTTTCACGGCTCTCCTTAAATTGAATGAGGTGGCTTTGTAATCTTCCATATTCCCAGACTCAGCCGTGAGTAGTACACAGCAGTAGCTGGAAAGTTGAAGGATAAATTGGACTGAATTGGAGTGTGTGTAATTGCCTGCCAATTTCATCCAAATTCTAAAGACATGATAATCTGACCTATATACATCTGGATAATTTATTTGGGATCTAACGAGTCTTGCAACTTCAACATATATGATTGCATGCTCTTGAATTTCTTGATTAGATAATATAAAATGAAAATAATTGTAATTGGAGCTTGTACTCTACCTTTGACTCTTATCTGACACTAAAAATTAAGCTGGTACTGATTCACTTCTGTAAGCATATCCGGGTTATCCTCTCACATCTCAATGATGCATATTTTTGGTGAATTGTTTGTCTAAATTGGACCTGTGTAAGTGTGACAGTAGATGTGATGTGGGTTTGAGAATGTTATGTCTTATGCTGAAAATGTATGCTTAAAGTCTTTTTAGTTTAATTTTTTTTGTCTTTTTTAATAATGCTTTGGTCCACAATCTAACACTACAAGCAAATAAAATCTTACCATGCTGAGAAAAGGGACCACTGCAAAAGCTCAGTATTCTTTAGAGAGAAATAAGAGGAATCTGCACTGACCTTTAATTTTGAGGTATCTGTAGATCAGCCCCAGGAGGATAAGAAAAGCCAGGCAGATCCCAGTACTTAGTGCAATAATATTGAACCAGGTACCTGAAAAAAGATTAAGGACCCATAGACATCATGACTGGCCTTCACGTTAGAACATTACAATAGTTTTAAAAAGAACAGCCCATTCAGCTCAAATTACCTGCCACCCAGTTTTCCCAAAATTAGGATATTAAAATGCTGTCCCTAACAGTTTCGTGCTGAGACCACTGTTCTTTTTGATATATGGAGGATCTGTGCAAGAATACCAAACTGGATAACTCTGCAGATTATCCTAAACTATGTGGAACAGCAGCTACTCTAGAATCAACCAAAGCATTGCAGAAAGATCTGGAGAGAATGCAGATATGAGTAGATGTGTGGCTAATGAAATTTAATATAAGCAAATGCAGGTATTACTCATAGAAAGTAGAAATACTAAATCTGAATATATGTTGGGAAGTTGGAAACCTGAAGATACAACTTTCAGAGAAGGACTTAGAAGTGGTAGTGGATTTGTTTTTACCTACATGCAGACAATTTACTGAGTATATTAGGAATGCTAACAGAATGTCATGATGTGCATAGGATAAATCAAGAGAGATTATGCTTAAAATATAAAAGACACTAGTGAAGCCCCACCTGGAATACTGTGAGCAGTGCTGATTTCCATATTACAGAAAAGACATAGCAATGCTAAAGAAAGTCCATAGAAGAGTGACTAGGCTGTTTCCAGGACTGAGAAGTATGAGCAATTAAGTAATTAGCTGAAATCTTTTCATTTAAGAATAGATTAAGAGGTAACATAATTGAAATTTTTATAAATAAAAAAGGAATTAATACAGTGTATCACAATTATTATTCTAAATTACGTTGAATTAAGATATGCAGATGGAAGCTTGTTAAGGATAGAGTCTGCACAAATTTTAAAACATTTTTCTATACCCAGAGCACCATAGACACAAAGAATAAATTAGCCATGTATCCGAATAGAGAGTAGAAAGAAAGAGAATGGGACTATAGGGACCTTCAAAATTCAGCGTGAGGTTTTTTGAGAAAAATAATTGAATAGGATTGGCATATTTTGTTGGGCTGAATGGCCTGCTCATGCCAAAATTGTATTCATGTAAATTTTCTAGCAGTCAGTTCAAGATGTTTGGTTTATTTGACTTGCTTAGACAGCCATACCTGCCTTTTATTCTGACAAGGCAGCTAGTTAATGCCTACGTTAGTGCCTACTCTTGATTTCTGAGTGATAAGCATATTTTGCCCTATTTTATTAATATGGAAACAATGCCTTTTATCATTTCCATCTTCAGTTTTTCTACCACTAACCTTCTGCCACTACTAAGCTTTTTGATCACTTCAGTGACCTCTGGGCCTTTTTTCAACCAATGTTATTTTGGTATGGAAAGCATATCAGTTGAGCCAAAGGAGAACTGTGCATTGTCTAGTACAGAAATAATAACAAACTTCAGCTCACTTTTACCAGCCTGTCAGAGGATGTCATAGTAACTTGTTCAGGAGAGGTGCTGCTTTATAGACACTTTACTGGCACCAAAGTCTCTGCATTAGGAATAAAAGTCCAGTAGGCCATAATCCAGGCTGAACTATGGCCTTGCACAAATCGCTGGCAGAGGTGTCTGGATGAGCAGGGCTTGGTAGTATTGCAAAACCACATTATGATAAACCCCAAGGCAAGGAGAGATGTCAGCTGATCCAGGAAAAAGTGTGAGTAGTAGAGGAAGATGAGCACTGAAATAGGCTGGTGTGGAGGCATCAGCAGGTTCTCATGGAGCAGGTGGGAACAATTAATGAGCTGTAAGATTTCTTGTTAGAGGTATGGAGGGCTGAACCATAAAAAAAATAAAGTTCCTTATTTTATTAATCAGTGTATGATGTCTTTCCAAGCCCATTAATTCTCTACAGCTGGGGTCTGACAGATGCACCAGCATTCCCACTGTGCCAAAAAGGATTACATTTTGAGCTGCTGACTGAAGGCCCGGGGAGAAAGGCTGCATGACCAGGTGCTGAGAGCAGTAGCAGAGTCTATCTGCTCAGGGATCAACCACAGTAAGCAGTATTCCCAGCAAAGCAAGCAATCCAATTTGTCAAGGCAGTGGAGATCTCCAAGTGCACTGCTCTAATTGGTAAGGGACTGGCAGCTGAAGGTCATCTTTAGACAGACAGCTCAAGTTTCCAAGAAACACTGGAGTAACCAGGAAGAAGGACAGGTATGAAGGACAAATGGGAAAGAGCCTGAGATATGGATGGAATTCCTAATGTGAGCCCAGTGAATTGGGATGTGGAGGTTTTGCAGGCCAGTCTCTCCACTAGGTCCTCAAGCTCCTTGGGGTTCAGGACTGCACAACAGGAAGGCCATCAAAACTATCACTGAAGCTGCAGAGAAGGCTTCATGATGGCTTTGGATCAAAAAGGATGATCTGTGGACCATGCATGCCACCTGAACACAAGCTGGAAAATGATTGTCTCCAGATGGGTCATCCAGGCGAGGTTGTATGATGTTTGAAAGACCTAAAAAACCCAATGGCCCCAGGTAAAATCACTGATGATGTGTCAAGGTTCCACCAGAAGTGTGTGAAAAATCCTGTCAGCTCAACAGACTAATTTTTAGTTTCTGACTTAAAAGTTATCTCTGCTTCTCAAAGAGCTTGTTCCATTTTAGTCACTGTAAATATTGTGGAGGACTGCCGGCTTCCCATGCCGGTCCTCAACCCCAGGCCGCCAGGAGGAGTTCTCCCAACAGCAGGATCGTGCCCCGAGGTCCAGCTGGGCCTTATGGACTTTGTAGTGTTTATACACAGCCCTGCTGGATACCTTGGGGACCACCAGGAGTCGCTGTGGGGGGGCTTATGTGCTCTGTGATGCCCTATAACCCGGGAGTACGTCACGGTCACGTGACGGGAAGGAACGACGTGCTCCCGGGGTGAAGAACAGGACTGTTTGCCCTGACCCGGAAGGAAAAAGGAACTGTGGTCTAATTGGACAGGAACACCTCCGGGTCAGGGGCTATAAAAGGATGGTGCCTCAGTCCAGACACTGAGCTGTGCTGGGTGGGAGAGGAGCAAAGTGTCTGGGCGAGGAGGAGTGGTTAGTGTCTTTGTGAGAAAAGTAGTTTATTTGGTGTATGAGTAGTGTGGAAGGTGCTTGGTGCACTCTGAAGAATAATAATAAAAAGTCTTGGACTTTTACCTGGTGTTTGGAGTCATCCCTGAGGGTTCAAGGGAGCACTAGCGCCCCCTACTGCCACAATATATATGGGAATATTTTTCCATGTATACATTTTGCTATGTGAGATTGGCTAAACATTGTGCTGGTATGAAGTTGGAGCCAAGTTTTGGATGATGTTTTCAATTTATTGGGAAGATGACAGTACACATTTATTCTTCACAAGCTCCCATCAGTGACTAAAATAATTAAAATCATGAATGCAAGCAGCCAATATTAGATTCCTAGGCAGAACTGCTTAGCCCAGTCTCGGTAATTAGGATTTGGGCAATATGCGAGGACTCTGTGCAGATCGACTACATATGGCAATTGAGGGGAGTATGTTGAGGTGATTTAGGCATGTAGTTAAGGATGCCATGCAGGGGGTACACATAGGAATGTACCAGGCATGCACTGTTGGGAGAAGACACAGGGCAGACCTAGATCATGCTGTGATAGGGTAGTGGCATAGTATGGCATGGTCTGTCTAATGTGACACCTATTAAGAAAAGTTGATGTGAAAGCAAAGTGATAATCATCTAGCTGCAAAATTCTTCATCCCAATCTTTTGAGAAAAAAAGCAGAATCATATTTTAATTCATTAGCAATTATCTTTGCTGCTGCTCAATTTTCTCTTACCTCATGTCTAAAGTCAGGCACACTGTATGATTAATGAGTGGTCCTTCACAATTATTGAAAGATTACTTACAGGCGATGTGTGCTTCAGCAAAGGTTTCATTATAAGTTCCACCTCTCACCTGACACGTGTAACCAAACAGGATCACTGAAGCTTGAGTAAATTTCTCCTTTTCTAGCTCGACACCTGTATTCCCCATGATGGGAGTGAGTCACAGGGTTGATGGTGAAGTTTTCCTCTAGTTGTGTTTTGTATAGATTTTCATCTTTACCCCTGTGCAGTTCATATCTCCATTTAACAGGATCACCATTGACTTGACAAGACAGAATTATCCAGTCTCCTTCAAATACACGGCCATTTGTATGGTCTGAGATGACATCAAGTCTGGACCTTCTCTCTGAGAATGAAAAGAAGACAGCATGAAAGCCAAGGAGAAGTGGGGGAGCTTTAAGGGGCACAGGTGCCTGTTGTCAGTCATTGTCCTCTGGCAGAAATGAAGTTCAATCAATATATAATACTAGACATTAAGCCCGTTAAAATAACGGGCGCTAGAACAGTAGTGCATAAACCTTTGTATGAACAGTCTATATTAAATGGCAAGGGACCTTGTATGTGGCTGTAATATGTGTCACTGTATTGTGTGCCTTTAATTTTCTCTCTCAGTAATACTGGTTTGTATTTCCGTAAAATGCCTGTAATTTTGTCTGACAGTAATACAGTGGAACCTCGGTTCACGACCATAATTCGTTCCAGAACTCTGATTGTAACCCGATTTGGTCGTGAACCGAAGTAATTTCCACCATAGGATTGTATGTAAATACAATTAATCCGTTCCAGACCGTATGAACTGTATGTAAATATATATATTTTTAAGTTTTTAAGCACAAATATAGTTAACTATAGAAGAATTTGCGCTATAGCCTTATGACCCGCTCGCTAAAAACTCTTTTTTTAATGAGTTTTAAGCACAGGGGAAAAAATGAACATTTGAAAAATCTGTAATTTAATAAACAACCAAGAAAAGTAACATTGCAACAATGCACGTGCACGCCTGTGTGTGTGTGTGTCTCTCTCGCAGGCCTGCGTGTGTGTGTGTCTCTCGCGTGTGTGTCTCTTAAGCGCGCGCCTCTGTGTCTGTGTGTGTGTCTGTCTGTCTCTCGCCTGTGTGTGTGTGTGTGTGTCTGTCTGTCTCGCGTGCCTGTGAAAGTGTGTCTCGCGTGTGCGTGTGTCTCGTGTGTGTTTGTGTGTGTGATGCATGCGCCTGTGTGTGTGTGACGCGCCCGCACGCCTGTGTGTGTGTGTGTGACTCGCGCGCCCCTGTGTGTGTATCTGTCTCTCTGCACAGGAAGAGACTGAACACGTGCTGTGTGGCCCCGCGCATGCGCACTTCACCAGAAGACACACACATGGACACTGGACGCACACAAGGGTTTTATTAAAGAGGATGTCACTGTACTCAATAAGGCTCCCCTATACATAACCTGCTAAAATAATTATTCTTTCAAATATAATACATATTATTATTATTATTATTATTATTACTATTATTATTATACTGTTCCTTTATATATGTTATGTATTATACATTCTTGCTTTCACTATTATGCCATATCAGTATTTTAGTAAAACATGTCTTGAGCTCTACGTGGAGAAATGCAGAGACAGTTCTTTGCTTTCAGAGATTTCTACCAAACAGCAGAAGATCCTAGTGAAACACTGATCAGCTTCCTCTGACAAAATAATGCTATATTAAAGTTATAAAACATGTTGGCATATCCTGACACCTAAAAACATCAGAACCACTGAACCCCAGACATGCTGTAGCACAACAACTGCTGCCCTGCTCAAGCTTAAGACTTTTGAAGTCAGTCAGTCATATTCCAACCCGCTATATCCTAACACAGGGTCATGGGAGTCTGCGAAGGCCAATCCCAGCCAGCACAGAGCACAGGCAGGAACAAACCCCGCCCAGGGCACACACACACACACCAAGCACACACTAGGGACAACTGAGGATTGCCAATGCACACAACCTGCATGTCTTTGGACTGTGGGAGGAAACTGGAGCACCCGGAGGAAACCAACACAGACATGGGGAGAACATGCAAACTCCATGCAGGGAGGACCTGGGAAGTGAACCCAGGTCTCCCAACTGTGAGGCAGCAGCACTACTCCATAATCTTCCAAACTACTTCCAAACATTTGCACACTCCTGCCACATCTGGAAAGATGATAGCCAAACCACTGAGAGCACATGAACTACCAAAGTGAGAAAGACACAGAAGGAGCTGTATGTTCCAATCACTATATTCATCTTGCAGAATTCCAGTCTGGTTTTCCAGCAGAGCCTGACATGGATTGTATGCTAAATGATTATTTACTCCAAGACAAATATTAAATTATTTATGTCATAATTTGTTTTTAATGCTGTGGCCTTTGTGGTTTTGAGGTGGTATTGTAAGTGTGACCACCTTACCATGGCACATTACTCAACAGTAAGCTTGGTCAGTTTGTGGAGCTGATCACCCACTTTTGGACACACCAATACTCTCCAAAATCATCTATTCTGGCTGACCACTGTGGATAAGAAGTACAATCCAAATATGTTTGATCTGCAGTTCAAATCTTTTACAAGCCAGTGAGATACCTGGCAACATTTAATCAAACTTGTTTTCACTTGTTATGTTATGGACATGGAGGAAATAGACAAAAAATATTGTGATCATAAGAAAAAGTAAATTGAAGTGAGAAACAAAAGACGAGATAAAAGAAAGATCAAAGTAATGTGGAGGACAGAACCAGGAAGAGTACCAAAATCAAAGTGTTTTTTTTTTTTTTTTTTTTTTTTTTTAAATGATAGGTTCAGGAAAAATGGAAGTTCAAAACTGAACCAATACCTGCAACTAAGCATATTAGAACATTTTTGAGACAATAATTATTCTAAAATATTTACCTCAATGACTTGTTAAAAGGGAAAGTGTAAAGGAACAACCTGCATAACTTTGAGGAGTTGTAGGATGCCATATGCCAAACAACATCTTAGCCATTGTAATGACTTCTGCTTTCATCTTATGGCTCACAGCAAATGGAGACAATTTTCAGCACAGCCTTTAAAATATTATTCTCTAGTTAAGTGTAGCATAAAATTTGTTATTGCCTTATTACTAATATATTGACAGTAGTTCTATCTCGTTGAACTAAGCCGTTGAAACTCAGAATAAATGTCATTCAATGTAGTCCCACACTCACCTTGAACAGTCAGTGTAACAGTATTACTTAAAGCTGAAATGCGAAAAGGAGCATTTCTGTGTGCGTCACACCGGTACATTCCACTGTTAGTCTGAGTCACAGGTTGGAAAGTGTAAAGGTGTCCAGCAGATTGTAAAACGTGAGCTCCTGTTTGGTTTGGATTATGTTTGTACCAGGAATATGTCCAGCCACTATTGTTATCCTCAATGATGCAGTCCAGAGCCACTGTGTCTCCAACATACACAGGTTCCTTCTGTGTTCTCAGCATCAGTGTTGCTTTCGGCTTCACTATAGTAAGAGATGCATTTAAAATGAGAGGCTACAGTGGTACATTAACATACAAACATGCTATACTGGGATGCTCGGTGTGTCATTTTCATATTATTATTCAGCATTTTGTTGCTAACATTAATGGTACAGTTGGGTAGTGATTAGTGTAGTACAGGTTTTATGATCCACCTCATTTCACTGTGCTACTTTTATTTCTTGCATTATTATTTTAAATTTTTGGATTTTTATGGGTGTTGCCATATTGATCATAGTTGCTGCTGCAGTTGCTATCCATGTGACATGTGCTGCCGGTATAATATACTGTAGAGTGGCATGTTATAGCTGGAATCCATGTTTTTAAATTTCTAAACTAAACTGATGTACGTCATCTTGCACTTTCCTTGCTTCTTGGTTGAATTCTAGCCAATATCTTCCTGATACTGATTTATGTCTTACATTCTGGATTTGGTGCACTGTCTTTTGAATACAGTTAACAACATCTTTCTTACCTGTTTTTTACAATACTTTATGCTCAGCACTTTCTTCTTCCCTGGGTCTATTTCCAAGTCTCTTTTACTCCTTTTTTATTTTTGTTCTCAGATTTGATACTAAAAACTGGGCTTGAGCCTCTGTTTGGTCACTAATTGTATCACATATTATCTCTGTGGGTTATTCTCTAGGTTGTTATGGACTTTAGCTTTTGGTGCCTAGAGAATCAGCCTGGAATAATTTTGTTCACTTTTATTTGTTGATCTCTTAAAATACAATTGCTGTGTTTCTGACATAGTAATAGTGAAATTTCTATAGGATTTTTATAGCTGCAGCCATATTGTTTATACCCATGATGTATCACACCATCACGCTATTGTTGGTGGTAATGCAGTAATACAGGCTTTCAGGCTTTAGATTCACAACAAATAAACAGAGGCTTATTAGTGTAGTTAGGACTAAGGTTATTACAAAGACATTTTAGCTTTCTTTCTGAATCATAGTTTTCAAGTCCACACCAGAAATATATTAAAGCAATCTCTTTTTTGATATTTAATTCCTATGGGAGGCCATGTTTTTTAATAGACAAACTTGTGTTTTCTCATTTTCAGCAAATTAAATATGGAAAGCAAAACTGCTTATCTTTAGATGAAAAGCCTCCAAGATGAAGGATTTGCCTCCTCCTCTTACTTCATTGCCAATGTCAATCATTAATCTGAACTCCACCAAGGTCACAATCTGGGTCTTTTTGAATGTTCACAACTGTTCTGTCCTCAAATTTAATAAGGAGCTTAGAAATGACTACCGTTGTTGCATTACCAGTAGTAAAAAATAAAAAATCACAAAGGCAAAATTAAAAAGAATGGACAAGGGGATGAAAGGGAAAATAATAGTCAAAAACAAGCTTGGGGTCCAATCTAAACAAGCAAAATATACTTTAATACCAAAAGATGCACTTGAAATAACATGCAAGATCCTGAATCCTTAAATAAAGATTTTCATTAACTAAATGAACTACACATTTTTGGTTTTAGTCCAGAAGCTTGGATGTTATGAATAGTACACCACCATTATAAATACAAAAATAGCTTGCATTAGTCGCATCAAGACTTCTGGGCATGTGATATAGAACTTTAAGCTACTATTAAAAATATAGCACCAGCCATGAAAAAAACACAAAATGACATTATCCCTAATGATGAAATAAATTAATAATAGCTATGAAATGAAAAAAAGAATCATAAGGTACTATGATGACTCTGCAATGACTCTGTGGGCACTTGTATTACTGGTGAGGATCCAGAGCTGGAAGATGCACTGCTGAGTTGTGTGAGATACAAATTAAGCTGCTTTGAGATGTGGGAGGCTTAGCCAGCCAATCGGGACTCAGTACCGTTTGTGCCAAATGTGGTTGAGCACCCTATGCAAACTTCTGAAAGTTCTAAGAGGTCCTAACCCTCTCGGATGGCATAAAAAATTGTCCTGATTGAAAGACGGTTGGTACTCAGGATTAGAAGCAGCTGATACAAAATATATACTGCAAAATTCTGTAATTGTTTATTCTACAGGGTTTATACTGTAGATTCACAACACTCATATGTGTTTGATTATCCACAAAACTAATATCATTCATTACTTTTTGAGATCCAGTATAAAACTGTTCTAACCTTTATTGGCTTTAACATCTCTCGATTATAAAAAAAAAATCTTAGAAGGCGACAAGACGTGATGTATCACCATTTAAGAGGGGGTTTCAGAGGAGCAACGGCATCTCCTTAGCGTGCGTTCAGTCCCCTTCTTCACAATGTGAGCGGCAGAGACGCGAAGTGGCAGGCATGTAGCTCATCCCCATAGGAATAACTTATTCATCCATCCATCCATTATCCAACCTGCTATATGCTAACCACAGGGGTCTGCTGGAGCCAATCCTAGCCAACACAGGGCACAAGGCAGGAGTCAAACCCCAGGCAGGGTGCCAGGCCACTGCAGGGTGCACACACACACACCCACACACCAAGCACACACTGGGGACAATTTAGAATCACCAATACACCTAACCTGCATGTCTTTGGGAGGAAACCCAGGCAGACACGGGGAGAACATGCAAACTCCATGTAGGGAGGACCTCGGAAGCGAACCCAGGTCTCCTAAATGCGAGGCAGCAGCACTACCACTGCGCCACCATGCCGCCCATAACTCAATCACTACAGCTTTATTACTGGCAAATATCAAGATATAAAAAATGAATGAAATAAAAATAACAATCTCTTTAAATTGTATATCTGGTTAACCAAACCCAGGGGTGGGCGAGCGAAGCGAGCAGGGGGCGGAGCTCACTAGAGTACAAAAAAAAAAATAACATTGTAGATTCTTAAATTGTGACATCAAAAAATAATTATTGAAAATTAAAAACATAAAAATATTTAAACTGTGGTTTAATCTTAACAGCACAAAATAATGCTACTAGTTAATTCTTAAAAACTGGTCTCTGATTCCTACATTGCTTGAACAGCTACAGAGACTGCTACAAAAAGTAAATATTTGCCCAATGGCTAAATTACTAATTATTTTATAGTTTTGTTCATAAGAATTACTTATGAATGCTTTGAAATCACATCTGTCTTTATTGGCCGACGCTTTCTGACTCAACTGTATGAGAAAACCCCATTATGTGATATACTTTTCGACTTGTCTACTTACACAAGACATTTGAGCTTTTGGAGGTTCCTCCCAACTTTTGGCCCTCTGAACCTGAAAATTACACCCTCTATGATAAAGAGGAAACCAAAAGATGCCTTCAGTGAAATTAATTAGTAGTACTTAAATGTTTAGCATGCTACATCAACTGACCCCAGGGAGTCACCTAAGAATGGGATACAAGGGGTCAAAGTTACTCCTTTTCACTATACTTTAATAAAATAGGGGTCAGTAATATTGTAATGTTGAGTGTCATTGTATGCTATTTCAAGGTTGCTGATCACAAATATGACAATACAGTAATTTTGATGATTGATTCTTTACCGGTGGTTCTGGCCCTCTAAGTGCCACTCCCAGAAAGTTACAAATGACAAATTTCAGTAATAGGCATGTGAGATATTACTTTAGACTATTTCAAGGTCAGCAATTACAAAAATGATGTTATTTTTGAAAACAGCCTTAGACTGGGAGTCAGAACAGCACATTTTCTATGTGCACATTTGCCCCGAACTAATACTGTGATCAATATGGAATCACCAATGGACCTAACCTGGCAGATGCGAGAGGAAAACCTGAGTACTTTAAGGAAAGCCGATGTTCACATGGGGTTATATTTTGACATCCTCTCCCTTTTCTACCCAATGTTGCATTGCTATTGCTCCAGGTTCAGAACTCTGCATAGCACATAGCAGATTAAAAATAAAAATATGAATTAATTAAATCTTAATATTTAAGAAATCCACCTTTACCTTTTAGCTGTTGTGGCATCACCTTTTCAGTGTTAGATCCTTCAAATAAAAGTAAAGAAAATGATGTTTTGTTAGGTTGTATGAATATAAATTAAATAAACTGTAATAAACCTATAAACATGCATGAAGTTGTACAGAACTAAGTATTGAGTCACTCAGCAAGAAGGCAGACTATTAAAGAGAATTTTTTCGTGATGATGTTTACATTACCAAACAAAATTTTGTTTTAGCATTGGCGATTCTAAAATGTTCTTAGTGTGTGCTTGGTGTGTGGGTGTGTGTGTGCGCCCTGCAGTGGGCTGGTACCCTGCCTGGGGTTTGTTTCTTGCCTTGCGCCCTGTCTTGGCTGGGATTGGCTCCAGCAGACCCCCGTGACCCTGTAGTTAGGATATAGTGATTTGGATAATGGATGAATGGATTTTGTTTTAATATTGGAAGCAGTAGTGTAACAGATGACACCACAGTCACTGTGATAAGGGGGGCCTGCAAAAGGCCCCTCACCAGACCTCCACAAAGCCAGCCACAAATACATATTTATATATATATTATATATATATGTAATAGATGGCCAGGACGTCCCTGAATGAGAAGAATGGAGGAAGGCAGCCTTTTCAGGACAATGCCTACCCTGGGACACTAGGTGGCAGCTGCCCTGGAGCTGTGGAGTCCGTTTCCTCATCCCTGTTGGGTGCCGCCAGGGGGAGCTCATAAAGAACCTAGGGACTCCTACTTTTATTACAACCCGGAAGTACTTCAGAGTCATTTTGATGGAAGCCCGCAGTATTTCCAGGCTACTTGAGGACTGACGATGTGGCAGGACTATTTAAAGGACTGGTAGAGACCCAGCAAGCGGAGCCGGAGTTGGGAGGGTGTATGACAGGGCTGCTGGGACTGGAGGACTGTATATTGTGATTATTGATTATTGGATTGTTGTTAATTGTGGCGAGTGTGGTGCTTTTTACACCCCCCTTCCATTGTTCCCCTCCACCCCTGGGGTGGGTGTGAGGGACTGCCAGGTGCAGTTTGTCCGTGGTGATGTGCCTTGACCTGCTCTAGGTTAGCAGGGAAGGGCCAGGGAGAAAATGTGGCCATCGGCAACCGCCGCTGGTGATACAGAGTTTGTTGCTTCCCGGGACCAAGGGATCGACCTGCCTGCCACCCTTTGTCCCGTCGCCCTCCCCCACTTTCCTGGGGTGAAGGCAGCACCAGGCACTGGACTGCACACTGGAGACAGGCTGTCCGCAGTGCATCTTTCACCAGACCGTGTTACTGTGGTGGGGCGCACCCACATCATTTAGGGTGCTAGGGCTTGTCAGCTCCCCACCCAACCTGTCTTGAAATATGGATCAAGGACTCTAACACATGCATGAGTCAGAGGGCCCCCCTCCATTCCCTGGGAAGGGTGTCATGCTCGAAACCCTGAGGCACAATGAAAGTGAAGGGTGCAGTGGCAGTTGGGCAGGGTGAAGCCAGAGGAAACTTCTGGTGGAGGTCCGCAGCAGTCCTGATGTGCAAATCTGTTGTCTGACCTAGGTTTAGGGGTAAAAGACTAATCAAACCATCTAGTAGCTGGTTCCCTCAGGATAGCTGCACTTGTTGAGGCAGTTTTACCTGGTAAAGCAAATGATAAGAGGCCTTGGGGCTGAAACAATCTCAACCTATTCTCAAACTTTAAATGGGTAAGAAGGCTGGCTCGCTGACATGGAGCCACAGCGTGGAATTCCGAGTGCCTAGTGGGCCACTTTTGCATCTTGGAAAGTGTCGTGCTTTCCGGCAACATCCTAAAAGCTCTCAATGACACTTAAAAATCCGGGGGAAAGCGCGTAAATCTTGTGTCGGGTCGTACCTATATCCGCAGCAAGTCTCCAAGGTGAACAGCCTCTGGCATGTTAGAACAATGTAGATGAGGGAAGTTGGCAAGCCAGATTTGAAACTTCGGGATTAGGATTGGATCTAAGGCAGGGGTGGGAAATGTCAGTCCTGGAGGGCCACAGTTTCTCCAGGTTTTCATTCCATCCCAATTGTTTAATTCCAAGACCTTATTTAATTTTATGGCTAGTGTGGACGCTAGGGGTCACTGTTGCCCCTTAAACCCAATAGACAGACATGCAAGACACCTGGGTAAAAGCATTAAGAAGTAGTTTAATTCTTTTTTTCTTTCTATACAGTGCGCTCCAAGCACCACAGCCACAGGTTTACAGGTATGTTATTTACAAAGCACCTCCCAACAAGTGTTGTCCATCTCCTCCTGACTCAGGCATGCTTACTGGGTTTTCAGCAGTCCTTTATATAGTCCCTGACCCAGAAGTGCTTCTGCTCTTCCGTCCATGTGACCTGTCAGCACAGGCCAGATGGAGAGCTCAAGTTTTTAATCGGCTCAGAAATACTTCGGGGCTTCTGTTCCCGTGACCTTCTAGTACTTCCAGGCTAAGTGAAAACCTTGTTTCCCAATGTCTCACAGTGTCCCCTGGTGGCACCCAAGGTACCCAGCAGGGCTGTGATACCAAACTCCATGTCCTATGGTGCCCTGTGGGAATCTGGGGCACCACTGCAGTCCAGGGGAGCTTCCATCTAGCGTCTTGGGGGAGACCGTGTCCCAAAGTAGCTGCCTTCCCCCATCGTTCCAGTCTCTGGGTGTCCCGGCCGGGTTGAGCTGCCAGCCGTCTGTTACACAAGTTAGTCTACAGTGTTAGGTTCTTATATAGTAGATTTTTTTCTTTTCAAGAGTATTACCCAAATGAATTAAAGCCTAACAAGGATAATTTTCAGTCTGTCACATATTTCTGTTAAAGTGTTTTATTAAACCAAAGAGTGTATGATGAATCTACAGAGGTGTAAATGGAAACAAGTTAGATGGAGAACTGCTGTCTCTTTTGTCATTTGCATCTTATTGCTAATAAGGAGCTATTAAAACCCTTAATGCAGCTGTTTAATACTAAACTAAGCAGTTAAGGGTGGCGATCTGATCAAGGCCGTCAAAATCAAGCATCAAAATGTCACTTAAGCAATAAATGCTTCATCAGCAATAATTGACTTCTCATTAAGAAACTGGGTTGGGACAAAAACCTGCAGCCACTGTGGCTCTAAAGGACCAGCACTGCCCACCCTGATCTAAGGACTGGGTTGGTTGGGCTGGGGTATGAAGTAGGACCAGGCTCAAGCCACGACTGGTGGGGGAGTCACCCAGCAGCAACTCTGGACACACACCAGGACTTTCCTGTGGATTGTCCGAGCTGTGGTGTGCGCTGGCCTGCTTCTAACACCCGGGTTGATGAGGTGATCCAGCGAGTGACCTCTGCTGGCGCCTACAACAACAACATTTATTTATATAGCACATATTCATACAAACAGTAGCTCAAAGTGCTTTACATAATAAAGAATAGAAAAATAAAAAACACAATACGAAAACAAAATAAATCAGCATTAATTAACATCGAATAAGAGTAAGGTCCAATGGCCAGGGGGGACAGAAAAAACAAAATAAAAACTCCAGACAGCTGGAGAAAAAAAAAATAAGAAGTAGTTTAATTCTTGCCTAGAATTGCCTAGCAGCTGGCTTAGAACTAGTGTGGACCAGGATAATCCGTCTGTTTAATTAAAACAAAGCATCGTGAGGGCCGGATAGTGGTGTTGATGCAACGTGATTTCTGCCCAGTGCTCTGAATGTCAGAGAAGTGAAGAAATTCAATGAAGGGTGGGTAAACGGCAAGAATAACTATCTGTGATGGTTGGATTCCCACTCCACCTTCCTACTATCTAGTGAAACCATAGCCGAGATGTGGGCTTGGCAGAATTAAAGGGGAAATAAAATAGTTTGAGCATCCTATGCCTAATGCTGGTAGGGTTTCAATATTTACTCCATGGTCTTAATCCAGAGGATCATGGTTGTATGGACTAGATGGAGGAGAACCTTTCCATGGGGACGTGTTCCCCGGTGCATCCTGCACATAATGCTGGTGAGATCTCAATTATTTCCTATGTGGTCTTAATCCAGGGGATCATGGTTGTATGATCTTGATGGAAGAAGGCATTTCCTTTGGGACCTAGTCTCTTGAGTATCCTACAAGTAATGCTGGTAGGATCTCTATATTCATCCATGATCTGCACCCTGGAGATCATGGTTGAATAGTCTGGGTTACTGAGGGTGTTTCCATAAGTACATAGTTCCTTGAGCATCCTACATGTATTGCTGGTAGATTCTCAACATTTCTTCTGCAATCTTAATCCAGGAGATCATGGTTGTATGGCCTGGGTGGATGAGGGCCTTTCCATTGGGTCAGTCCCTTGAGCATCTTGCATGTAATGCTGGTAGGATCTCAATATTTCCTCCACAATCTTATTCCAGGAGATAGTGGTTGTATGGTATGGGAAATGACTGTGATCCTAGGTCCTCAGAGCTACAAACACATATAGCTGGTGGGAAATCATTGGATCTTTACCCTAAAATACGTGATTCATTGGTTAAGGGCACCATCAGCCCTCCTTCTATCATACATACCAATCCTTCAATTATCCCACCTATATTCTTCATCTATATTTCTATCCTAATCTAAATATAGGGATCGTACCCAGCAATATTTGTAATATTTTTAAAATCACAAGCGTTGTACCACCCAGCTAGAAAGATTGAAGAAGTAGAATTAGAACGTTAAGTTAGTTTCTTCAGCTTGAATCAGATTTAGACTTTCCGCTACCACCTCCTCCCATAATTTTTACCATAATGAATTCGAAATAGCTTGTCTATCTCCAGGAAAGAGTAATAGAGTGCTTTTGTGGGAATTAGTTTACATGTCCTCATTCTAATATTACAAATACACGACATGAAATCAAAGCTTTTCAGAAATGAATTTACCCTGCTTTTTCAGTTACTGTTTTCAAAATCAGAAAAAAAAAATACTAATCTATCAGAATATTAGTGTAAATATCATTCACTTACCTGTAAAATGTACTAAGGAAGTCATTGCAATCACCCCTGAAAAAACAAAAACAAAAAGACTTATCACAGAGAGAGAGATGTGAAAATAGTTGGAAACTATAGAAAAAAGCATTTTTCTCTATGCAGTGTTTCAATTACAATTGATTTTTGTGTACTTTTCCATGTGATAAAATTGAACAGCTAAAGATGAAGCAGTCAATATCCATCTTGAAAATTAAGCACTATGGTAGAAAAATACGAGAACATAAGAACAAAGTGTGATGATAATCTCATGTAAAAATAAATTGCCACATTGATTCAAGTGAATTTTCATACTTTTTGCCTAATTTCTATAGACATATACTAATTATTTCCCCATCTGAGGTATATGACACTGACAGCTTCCTATGCTACATCAATTAATTTGTTTTTAAACTTAAAGATTTATTAAAGTCATAATAATTTTTTTAAGATGGATGCAGAGTTGTAAAAACCTAGATGTTTGGTTGAAATAAGACTACCTAATAGTTAATGTTTGTTACTCAGAAGAGATGCAGCAGGCACAACTCAAAAGATAAATATAATAATCCAGTACACTTTTGAGGAAATAATGGAATTTGTAGATAAAAAGAGAATATTTCAGCTTGTTAGTTTGTTGAAAATTTCCTTTGAAAAGCCAAGAGTGTTGCAGAAAACATCTAATAAAATGAAAGAATTTCCATTGAGTTTCTTGGAATTTCTGCCATTTGTTAGATGATAAAAGGCAAGGTGGAACTGGAACAGAAGATAATGAAGATACTGCAATAGAAAGCAAGTTTGGAGAGAAAGACCTCAAGGTACTTGAAGTCAAGACTTAGGTGATGGTTAGAGATGAAGAAGCAGGATGTGTAGAAGTAGGTGCATTTGTGGCATGTGAGTTAAATGTATTGGGAAATCCTCAATCTAATGTAGGGGTTGTCAGAAGTGGAGAAATAAAAAAATACACTGGTGTGAAGGGTAGTCTGCAGGTGGCGAGTGCAATCTCTATTTGTAGAATGCGAGTGAGAGGACTACAGAATGCTAATGAAGTAAGCGCAATAGACTTAGCAAGGCAATTTAATTGCTTTCAAGAAAGCAGGAAAGTTTTGCTACTTAGGTGACATGTGTGGAAAAATAATTTTAGGGTAACATGGCATTCATCTTAAAGAAATAGCATAAAGGGTTAATACATGTCAAAAACCAGTTCAGGCATATCAGGAAACCAGATTAAAGTCAAGTGAACAATAGAGACAAAAATGTAACACACAAAATGCACTGAAGTATGACTAACAAGATTGGACAGTTGTTATATAAATTATATTATATTATATAAATTTGCTTTACATAGATCTTTTCAGTGTAAACTAAAGAACCAACCAGAGTAAATTTATGCATTGATTGACACTGTTATGTACATTCAGTTGCTTATAAAATAGACCTACACCTTTAATATATGACCATTCTGATCACACTGTAGAAGAATGCTCCCTGTTCAAGCATTAGCTGAAGAGTAATAAATTATGCAGATGGACAAGCTTTTCTCCTGCCTGATTACTGATTCAAAGGTTTTATCAGATTTGTCATGTTAGAAGATAAGTTTCTTTCTTAAATTAACATGCTGAATTCTAACACATATGTTAAGTGCATTAGGAGGTTCAGGCATGGCAGTGATTGCAAGAGTGAGAGGCATACGAAGGAAAATCTGTGAACTCTCCCACATTCTGACCTCTAAAGGAGCTTATCTGGCATTGAAAGGAAATGTTGTGCTGGGCGAGAATACCGTATGCAAGTGAACCAATGAAGACAGCACATAAAGCAAAGTTGGAAAGAACAGAGATGAAAATCTGATGAGATGAATGTGGGAGTGTCATGGAATGAGAGGAAAAGAAGCTAAGCTAAAAAAAGATTTGGTATGGGGGAGCCAGCAGAAGTTGTGCTGAAGTGGGTATGTCTAGTGAAAGGTAAAAGATGATACGGTGTAGACGTACACCAAGATGGACTTTGAGGAGGATGAGGTTAAAGAAGACATTGTTGGAAATAATGTCAGATGACATGAGCAGAGTAGGTCTCAAACCAAAGGACCCTCAGGACTGAGGAGACTGAAAGAAACATTAGTGTGATGGCATAGCAGAGGTCTATGAAAATTACTGATATGAAAATAAATAAATGGCAACGTGAGACTCTGGATGCACATAAGAAATGTGTATTAGGGAAAAATTGCAAAACTAAACACAAAAGCATAAATTAATCACAGGTAACAAAAGGTTTTAGGAAGAAAATAACAATTTTATTAATGGACTAATTTTTTTTCTTTTCAGATATTGATGAGTCATTTTAAAGATGTGATTTCAAATCAAATAAAATATGATAATAAAATGAAAGATAGAAACAATATAAAAAAGTTTCTTGTCTTTTTGCTCCAGGGGTTAATGGAGGTGCCCCATTATAAATATAAATATAAATCCCCCGAAAAAAAAGGTAATAAATAATAATTCCTACATTGATTTACACAAAGCAAGTGAAAACAAGTAAAACAAGTGGGCAGTTCAAAGGTTGGAGCGCAGTTGGAGTGCAGAATCAGCAGCAATAATAGTTAGCACAGTCTGTACTCCCCTGTCACAGCTCAGCATGTGTGGCTGGTATATTATGCTTGTAAATGTTTAGATAATTGTACTATATATGCATTTTGGAACACATTAGTTTTTCAGGCAGGTATCTTGTAGAGTGTAAAGGAATCTTCATATTCTCCCCACATGATGAGATGTACTGTATCTATACTAATAAAAGGCAAAGCCCTCACTCACTCACTGACTGACTGACTGACTGACTGACTGACTCATCACTAATTCTCCAACTTCCCGTGTAGGTAGAAGGCTGAAATTTGGCAGGCTCATTCCTTACAGCTTCCTTACAAAAGTTGGGCAGGTTTCATTTCGAAATTCTACGCGTAATGGTCATAAATGGAAGGTATTTTTCTCCATTTACTGTAATGGAGATGAGCTTGAAACCCGTGGGGGCGGAGTTTGACATCATCACGCCTCCCACGTAATCACGCAGTATGTAGAAAACCAGGAAGAGCCCCAAAAAGCGCTGAAGAAAACATGCATTATATAATTGAGAAGGCAGCGAAACAATAAGAAGCGAGCGAGTGATATATACAACCATATTCATGAGTTCTGCTACTTCGGAAACAAAGCACAGTGTAAACCAACACTTTAAATTAAGTTCATAGACAGGCTGCCGCTGGCGTTTGTAATTTAGTGCCTGCCCATATAAGGCCGTCCGTCAGCGGCAATCCAATAGCAAAATGCCACGGGTAAATTATTCACGGGTGTAGGACTGTGCTTATGGAGAGGAAGATGAGATAGTCAGGGTGGTGTTTGGCACAAACTCAGCGAAACTGCGAGAGAAAGTTTTAAGTACCGGGACTTCGGTAGCATTAGATACAGCCATGGACATAGCACGACATAGCAACAGCACAGCTGGGAAACTTCGATGCAAGAACACCGAGCGGCTCACGTGAACTGACGCAGTGCACAGACAAAAAGCAAGAGTTCCGAAGAGCGCTGAACAAAAACCGAATTACACAATTGAAAAGGCAGCAAAAAAATATGAAGCGTCTGATACATACAAGATAAGTATGTAATAAGTACAGCTACTGCAGAAACAAAGCACACGGTAGAAAAAGTGAATGTCCCGCTAAAGGAAGACAGTGTTAAAAAAAAACCCGTGCATGCAGTGTGTCAGGTCTCAGATAAAGAAGAAGACGAGCTGTTTATTGATGCAGTAAGAAACGAATCTTTTTCATAGCTTATTTAACACACTACGTCTCCGCTGCGATACGCGGGTATATATATATGTATATATATATATATATATATACCCTGATCTACATACTCGAATAATGAATACTTTATTCGCAATCAATGATTGTTTTGGTAAAGCCATACTCAGTGTATTCATTAGATGAACGGTAAAAAAGTAAGAGCGAGGGGAGGGTCACTTA
>JANRMT010062791.1:222840997-222863583 GCA_026402145.1 Polypterus bichir lapradei
TATATATATATATATATATATATATATATATGTATATGCATATATATATAACTGTGTATATATATATGTGTATATATGTATATACTGTATATATATGTCTATATTTGTATATGTGTATATGTATATATGTATGTATATGTATATATATATATATATATATGATGTGTATATATATGTTTATATATGTGTTTGTCTGTGTGTATATATATATATAAATATATATGCCAGCAACACTCATGACAATGATAAAACAATTACATTGTCAATCATGTTACGTTATTATTAAAATGTTTCCTTTTCTTTTTACTTCTCCACTGCCAAGCGCTGGTATTTTGCTATATATATATATTTATATATATATATATATAGATATATATATATATAGATAGATATGACAACAACACTCATATCAATGACAAAACAATTACATTAACAATCAAGTTACGTTATTTTCTAAATTTTTCCTTTTCTTTTTCATAACTTCTTTAACACAGTACTTCTCCGCTGCGAAGCGCGGGTATTTTGCTAGTGTGTCTATATGTGTGTGTATAGCTTTGGTCACTGAGTGCAAGGGAAAAATAATAAAATATAGTCTATTAGTTATTAAACAGTAAAACATTAACGTTTTAAGAAGTACAGGTACATTGAGCACTACTCGAGTGGTTGCGGGTAAACTACATTTTAAAAGACGGTATAACAGAACAGGTAAGTAGTACTAACAGCAGCTAAAATTTATATGGATCATCTCTCGGTAGTTGATCCCTTTTGAAAGGCGCTACACGACGGCTGTGGTATAGAAATTACATTTTCTATGTGAACGTTCAAATTTCTGCCTCTGGTAATGTGCCTTAACGGTATTACCAGTAATTAAAGAAAAATTGTTTTGTGTCCTCTGCAGTGTTAAGAGAGAAAGGCTTTGGTTGGGATAAAATGAAAAAAGGTGTAAAGAAAGGAAAGTTGCATTTTTCTTTTATATAGTATAGAGAGATGTGTTCGGTGACGTTATGATCGCCTTTTGGGGACAGTCGCGGTGGGTCTTGTGTAGACTGGTGAGACGTCTCTGCCATTAATCGGCTGTGATGGCACTGTCAGTCCTTCACTCGTGTGCGTGTCTTCATAATCCGAGCTGAGGACCTCATAATCGTATACGTGCAAAACAAAGTGTGAATCGCCTTAATATTATTTTGCCGTGGTGTAGAAAAGGGGTCCCGTGTTTGCACTTGTCTGGGCTAAAGCTCAGGGGGAGGATGAAAAAAATTAAAAGTGCTCACTTTGATTTAAGGCAGAAGCGCAGTCAGCGTCTTAAATCCTGGCACAGCTATGCGCGCGCGCCGGCTGCTCGACTTTTGCTGGGAAGGAGACCCCAGTTTTTGTACACATGTTCCACAAATGAGACACACGGGTTTACCGGCAATGTCAGTAAACATATACTCAGCCTCCCATCGGTTTTTAAAGGCTCTATGTTCAGAATCACCTTTTCTCTTTGGCATCGTGTGGGCTAGCTTGGCAATAACTTGTAGCATCATAAGCTAGACTTGATTAACGTGGTAAGTGTTCGGCAAGGCAGCTGAAGCGCTGGATTATGGGTTCTGTAGTTTATTGTGTTACCAGCGCTTCATATCCCCGGGCCATTAATAACAATAATACAGTATATAAAATGATCTCGCGGGCCGGATATAATTACACGCCGGGCCGGATGTGGCCCGTGGGCCTTGAGTTTGACTCATATGGACTAAATAGAACTTGAAAAGAAATATTTTTTGGAATGTGATCGCGCAAGTCAGATCTAGATCTACATCGAGCCCGCGTGCTATTGTGGTTTTGCTTGTGTGCTTCAGTAAGTTACCGTCCCCTCGCTCTTACTTTTTTACCATTCATCTAATGAATACACTGAGTATGGCTTTACCAAAACAATCATTGATCGCGAATAAAGTATCCATTATTCATGAAGCTTCAATAGGTGATCTGTCTTTCTGCTTTAACCGCATGCGTTTTCATACGTCTCAAACTAAGGGGATGCGAGATTAAAATAAATCGAGAAGCGCTCGTACATACTTAGTGAATCCCCTCTCGGGAATCGAACCTCGGACGTGGGCGCTACAGGTGAATGCTCAACTATCGCGCCACAGCGTGTGGTTTATCTATTTGAGCGTAGCAGTGTAATTCGGTTTTTGTTCAGCACTCTTTGGAACTGTTGCTTTTTGTCTGCACACTGCGTCAGTTCACGTGAGCCGCTGAATATGGTTTTACATGTCACTCGCTCGCTTCTAATTGTTTCGCTGCCTTCTTAATTATATAATGCATGTTTTCTAAAGCGTGTTTTGTAGCTCTTCCTGTCTTTCTACGTAATGCGTGATTACGTGAGAGGCGTGATGATGTCATATGAAACTCCGCCCCTGTAAATGGAGAAAAATAGCTTCTAGTTATGACCATTATGCGTAGAATTTCGAAATGAAACCTGCCCAACTTTTGTAAGTAAGCTGTAAGGAATGAGCCTGCCAAATTTCAGCCTTCTACCCACACGGGAAGTTGGAGAATTAGTGATGAGTCAGTCAGTCAGTCAGTGAGTGAGTGAGTCAGTGAGGGCATTGCCTTTTATTAGTATAGATAATGCTGGTAATCCAGGAGTTTTACTCCTTGCTATTGATTGTTTACTAAACCCAAGTCACTCAATGGAAATTGGCGAGGCTATTGCTATATTTTCTAATCACAAAATTAATGATATTAGAAATAATATAGTACACCCCCCAATACCGATCTTATTAAATTCCGGTAATTCATTTTAAGCAAATTAAATTCTTTTGCCAAGATAGATTTACCTGATCTATATAGAATAATTTCTCAACTGAAACTCTCCACCTGTGTCCTTGACCTAATACCAACAAGCTTTTTCAAAGAAGCATCCGAAATGCTAATTGATACTGTGCTTGACATGGTAAATTCATAATTAAATACGGGGGTCTTCCCAGACTGTCTTAAGACTGCTGTTGTTAAACCCAACTCCAGATGAATAATCTTGACTCCTCTGTTTTTGACAATTTTAGACCTGATTTCTAACCTGTCTAGAAAAGGCAGTCATTACGCAACTAAATGATCAACTGAATAAACATGCTATTCTTGACAAATTTCAGTCCGGTTTTAGAAAATATCACAGTGCAGAAACTGAACTGGTTAAAATAGTAAATGACTTGCAGGTTAATGCGGACTGAGGCCATTTATGTGTTCTCATCATCTTAGATCTAAGTTCAGCATTTGATACCATTGAACAGGATATTATTATAAATCACCTTAGTCAGTGAGTGGGCCTCTCTGGTAATGTCTTAAATTCTACTTAACAGGTAGAAAATTCTTTTATTAGTTATTAGTTATTAGTTATTGTATTACAATTTCATGTGTCTTCAAAGTATATGTGGTGTTCCACAAGGATCTATCCTGGTTCCACTGCTCTTTTCGATCTCCATGCTTCCATTAGGTCAGACTTTCTTAAGGCATAAAGTGAGCTACCACAGCTATGCTGAAGACACACAACTATATTTATCAATAGCACCTGATGACCCTGACTCTCTTGGTTCACTGACCCACATGTGTTTCTAAGTGGATGAGTAGAATTTTCACAAACTAAATAAGGAGAAAACAGAAATCTTAATAATTGGCAAAATGGATATAATGACGGTTTTAGAAATAAACTTGATCCATTAGGCTTAAAAATTAAGACAGAGGTAAAGAATTTAGGGGTAATTATTGACTCTGACCTAAATTTTAAATCACATATTAATCAGATCACTAGGGCACCATTTTTTCACTTAAGAAATATAGCAAAAGTTAGATCCCTTATAACTTTGCAAGATGTTGAAAAATTGGTTTATGCTTTTGTTTTCAGTCGACCAGATTACTGTAATGTACTCCACTCAGGACCACCCAAAAAATACATCAATTGATTACAATGAGTGCAGAATGCAGCTGCCAGAATCTTAACTAGGAAGAGAAAATATGAGCACATGTCTCCAGTTTTGATATTGGTTACATGGGTTACCCATGCTATTCAGAGGATATGTGATTTCAGTACAGAATTAAGTGTAGTAATTGCTTTGGGGTAAAAACTATTCATCAGTCTTGTGGCCCATGCTCTAATGGACCTGCATCTCTTTCCTGAGGGGAGAAGTTCAAACTGATGACCATATAAAGCCATCTTTTATATGGTATGGCTTTTTTTATTAATCTTTGGAGTGATCTAAGTGAGTTAGAGATTCCTGGCCTGAATTTTGGTCATTGTTGTTGTGTAAAATCAGTAAAGAAGTACATTTTTATTTCCTGAACTGCAGTTTGTGTTTTTTGTTTTTTGTGTCATTGTAATGAAACATCTTCTATCCTTGCCGCCTACAACAGCCACATTTAGGCATGTTCATGCCATCAGCATACTGGTCCAAAAATGGCCCACAGGTATATGCAGACAAGGACATGTAATATATTATATATATAGCGGGTCTGGACATATTCTGATTTCCAAGGGCAGTATTAATCATCTGCCACACTACATGGCTGACTGATGTGTGTCTTGTCATCATCCTTTCCTGTTTCTGCATTTACACAAAACCTTAGAAAGCATACCTATAGTAGCAGTTGTCTGCTAGGTTTGTGTTTGGGACTTTCCTGATACAGGATGAGCATCAGTGACATTTTGCCATAGTGTAGAATTTAAATGTTAAGATAAATAAAATTGTGTAATGGATGGTTACATCTGGTCTTTGCTCTTCTTTTTTGAAAATTTAATCTAGTATTTTTCCAAGAGATTTTGTTTTTGGCTGTGCTCCGGCCCAAATCATGCTTTAAATTATATGTTATGAAGGTTGAATTGTGTCTGTGCCCCAGCCCAAATCCTGCTCCATATATGGTCTTTTTATGATTGAGCTAGAGATGTGCTCTTGCCCGGTTGTGCTTCACACATTGTCTTCTCATTATTCATTTTCTATCTGGAAATTTTTTTATTGGCTGAGGTTATCCAAACCAGTCTTTTAATTTTTCTTCTCCCACCAAAGAGGAAAACCACTTTTTAATTTAATTAATTTTTTAAATTTTATTTTATAGCTAACAACAAAGCATAAAGAGTAATGATTCCAGGGCAAACATTTATTCTGAAGTTAAACATTTCCTATATTTAAGCTAAGCAAAAACAAATTTGACTTGAAGTGCATGAAAAAATCTATAATTGTGCATGTGCTCCCCAAATGATATATCTGTTGTAGTTTTTCTGGCAAATTGAGTGATATGTAGGGACCCACATGCCCCCATCCCTATGGCACTTATTGAAGGGTACTGTGATCTGATGTTAATGTAAGTGTTTTTTGCATGACCCCTCTGGATTATCCTTGCTGGAGTGGGAAACTGGTTGCGTGGAGTAGCTGTGATGTTTATTTAACTAATAAAAAAATAGATCACACAAAAGATTGGTTATCCTCAAAGGACAACCGATAGGCATGTAATTTTTAGCAAAAATGTATTAAAGAACTTTTAAATAAGTCCTGATTTAAAAAAAAATAATAATAATGTTTTACATTGCTCTTTTCAATGTTACTTCGAAAATGCAGTTTGATATTGCAGGAAACAGTGATATGTATGTACTGAAGTAGAAAAGAAAGGTAATGTAGTGGTTCATCCTATCTAGGATTATACTCTTGTCTTGTGTCTGATGCTGCTTATGACTTATGCTGCTTAAACATAAATTACAGTAGGTTTTTATTAAGTTCATTCAATTATATTTAGAAGTACAGTATGCCCATGACTAATACCACCCTGATTTTTTCACATTAGTCCATGTTTTAGTATGTTAATAACAGAATGTTACAGTAAGATACAGACTTTTTTATAGCAGCGTTACATATCTCAAGATATACTGTAAAATGAAACTAAGCCTCCTGTAATGACCTCCATTTAAATCACTCCTTCTTGTTTTCAGGAAATTTATCATGTTGAGCTTTTCTGGCTTGCAATTGCTACATAAGTGAATACAACAGAGTTATTAGTGGATATATTTGTTTGTCTGCATAAGAGCAAAAAATTAACTGAATGGTACACGCTATAATTTAAAAACACCAACTTGGGAAATAAATAAAGTTAAATTTCCATCTGCTTTTAGGTTTAAAAGTGTATTCAGTTTGAACAATTAAGTGAAACTGAGATAGTTGATCTCAAATCGATTATTTATTGCTTCTACGTGTAAACAACATGAAGCAAAAAACCCTCAGAAAATCAAACCTAATAGTTTGGATTCTCCTTGTTATGTGTTAAAATTCACCAAATGATTCTAAGCTGCAACATCTGATATGTGTACAGTTGGTCGGCAGAACTTCCTTTTGTCTAATAAAAAACACACTGTGACCCACATGTATGTTGTACTTCTGTTACAGGTTTTTTAAACCTCAAAACTGTGGTTTCAAGCAGCAAACATTCATCAGATGAAATGTTTGACTGTTTTCACATAATGATTTGCAACATGGAAACAAAGCTAAAGCCACAACGATCATTTTTTTGAGTAAAACCAATAGCAACTTCTTTTCATAAACTGTCAGAGTAAGACAGTTACAACTTGAAAATAACTCTTGTTGAATCATTTAATTGTCCTTGTATTCTGTTCTGTCTGTAAAATATTCCAATAACAGTTTTAAATAACTAATTAGAAAAGCACTTAAAAGGAAGAATACATTACATTGTCGAAAGAGTGAACAAATTATCAGAGCAACCCTTATTTATTTGTTTGTTTGTTTGTTTGTTTGCTGTTTTCCTTTGTAACAGGTTTATTTTTCCTGTTCACATTTATAGCTCAATTTAGCACTAAATCTTTTAATTTGCCATGCTAATAATAATTCAGAACATTTTAATTATATCCCCAGTGTCACAGTTTGCACCTACGCTATCTACCTACCTTAACCCTAACATACCAAGAGGGGGCCTGATGATTCTTAATGATTCAGACCTGTCTCTTTTGCTCCACCATAGGTTTCAGGCAGCAAAGCAATGTGGAGAAACATATGAGTGCTCCTGACAGTAGTATCATGAACTCAAATGTCTAAGATAGTTAACTATTGCTTTAAATAACATAACCCACATGCAGTTCTTTCCATCCAAATTCTGCTTCTTTGTAAAATATGGCCCTATGCCAAATACTAGAACATTAAGACACTGCATGTCGAGAAAACCCAATGAAAGTCAGGAGTATTACTGACTGCCTCATATTTATGCAAAATTTATGAGTATGTATCTGTGTAACCGTATTCTTGTTGAAAAATTAATTTATAAAAAAGAGCTGGGATCTACCACACTAATTCGCTTCACGTTTTGAAATGTCAATGTGTTCATATCAAAATGGTTCAACATCTTTAATCCTTTCTTATACTTTTCAGTCCTCTTGTCAGACTAGTCACTCCTCTTTGAACATTCCGTAATGGTCTGTGACAGATTTTATTCTCAGTGAATATTTGCAACTTTACACGGTTACTAAGTGTCTGGACTGAGGACTAGGGGAACATCAATAAAAGACAGTTTTCAGTTAACATGCCAAATTTAGATTTTATTGTGGAAAAATGTCAACACATTACGGTCTTGAAAGCATTTCAAGCAACTTTTCACAAAGTCAGGTGAATAGTGTAAACAATCAAAATTAAAATAGAAAAAAAGTATAATAAAATCTTTCCCCTATATTCTTTACTATTACATAAATCCGAAGCTCAAGTTTCTATGCAAAAAAAGAAACCTTCAGGGAAAAGGCCTCACTGGGATAAAAGAATATTAATCACATCTGGGAACCTTTCTCTTCATCTTTCTCCTAACAGTTATTTTGCAGAGAAACAGGCCTGTCACTACTGCTTATTCTCCATCAAGTGACCATTGACCATTATGAAAGACCAATCAAAAATTCAAGACCTTCTTCAACTGGCTCATACGGTCTGTATGTTCTATATAGGTCCTACCAGAAGATGTATTAGGCTTCACCTAGGACAGTTGTCCCACTCTTGCTCACCTCACTATGAGCTGCCTGTCACAAAAGCCACCTGTGCTCTTGCTACACAAAAACTTTCAACTAATCCCTGGCATATTCTCTTACCCACTGGTCTGCTATTACCCACTGGAAAGAAGAGATCAAGCATGTTGTGTAAGCTACAGTTTGTGAAAACCTGTAGTGAAGTATCAGCATCCTCCTTTATCCAAGCTCCCACCTTCCTTAGCAACACTCAGCTCTTCTGTCACGCCAGCCACAAACAACTGCAAAAAAATAATTTAAGCCCAGTAAGTACCAATACATTTAATATGTTCCTTTGTTACAGAACATAACACAGCAACCTCCAGAGGGAAAGTAAACTCAACAAATCTGTGAAATACTCCTTCACGCACTGCTATGTCTTTTTCTAATATAGAAGCCAGAACTGAATACAGTACCCCTGAAATAGCTAGCGAAGTATAATCTCCCCAGACTTATATTGCGTACATCAGGGGTGCTATATAAAACATCCTTCTAGCCTTTTTATTCACTACTCAGTACTTTCAAGTTTCAAATGTGTTTTCATATGTAACATTTTTTCTTCATGTCTAATATTTTACATTTATTTACTGTCCATTAAATTTCATTTGCCACAGACGTGTCTAGTCTGATTTAAGTCTAATTAAGTGTAATTATCTGCAATTCCACCTAGATTGGTATCATTTGAAAACTTAACCAGCTTATTATTTATATTATTATCAAACCAAATTTGCCTTGAAATGCATAATAAAATTGCAGCAGCACCTGCATTGAATCTTCAGGAACCCCACTTTTAACATAACCTATTTCCTTTTAACATCACCTAATATTTCCTCTCACCATCACCCTCTGCTTCCTGTGTTTAAGCCAATTTTGCATCCACCTGCACACACCTTTTAGTTTTGTTTTTTTTTAATAACTTATGAAAACCAATAGTTTTCTCAATAGTAAAAATTTCTGCACCTCTCTGATTGTATGCTGTTATTGATTCATCAAGGAATTCCAGCAAATTAGTAAAACTCAATCTTGACTGTAAACTGACATTAACTTCTCAAAAACATATTGTTATATACATTAATAATTGCTTATGTTAATTCACCTGTGATGCATGTTAAGCTTGCTAACCTATAGCCACTTGCACCATCTTTTAACAGAATGAGATGACTTGGGCTTGCTTAGCAGTCTGTAGGAACAGAATATGAAAATTCTGTTGTTTTTTTTATGTTCTTGGAAAGCATCATTGCCTTTATCCCTTAATTTAAATACTTTAATTTCAGAATCTACTGTATGTGGAGTTTAACCAGCTTGCCATGTCTCCATGTGGATTTTTCAATAGCTTTCCAACCACATTCCAAAGCTGTTTAGCTAGGTGTAGTGATGACTATATGCAGTATTAGCTCTAGTGTTTGTGAGTGTGCCTTTTCTAGATTAGCTTAGATTAGACATCTTTATTGTCACATATACTGCAAGAGCATAGTGAAATTTTAGTCACTAGTTTAGCCACAGTTGCATGCAGGGAAGTATAAAGCGATAAGACAATGAGTTGATGTATAAATAAATTAATGCAATAGATAAGTGAGTAGCAGAACAATGGCCTAAAAATGGTAATTGCAGATGTGAATGGCGGTAAAGTGCAGATAGCAAAAAACATGCAACATGCGTAAAAAGTATTCATAAACCAGCAGGTGGTTACAATACACAGTACGGGACAGGTAATATCAGGTTACTTGGAGCTTGTTGACTTTAATGGCCTGGGAGAAGAAGCAAATTTAATAAGTGGTGTGGTTCCAGTAGTGTTTACCCGAAGACAGAAGTATAAACAGGGGATAAGCTAAATGGCTGACATCAGAGATAATGGATCTAACCCACCTCAGACATTAGATGGAGCAGATTGTATGAGGCTGTGTAAGGTCAGCTCCTTAAAGAGTTTGTGACCCAGGTAAGTCAGGTTACAAAATCACACCATGATGCATTCAGTCAGATCTCTCCCAATGGTGCAGCAGTAGAAGTTTATCAGGCTTTTGGTTCCAAAGCTCTGTAGCCTTTTCAGGAAAAAGAGCCTTTGCTGAGACTTTTGATGGTGCCGGTGGTGTTGACAAACCATGAAAGGCAGTCAGTTATCTGGATATCGAGGAACTTAAAACTACTAGCTCTCTAGATGGGGAAGCCATTGATGTGAAGTGGAGTATGATTGCCTTTATTCTTGCTGAAGTCAACGATCACAACTTTTGCTCTGTTGACATTCAGAGAGAGGTTTTTGTTGTGGCACCATACAGTCAGGTCTTTTACCTCCCTCTTGTAGGAAGCCTTGCTATTGTCACTGATAAGGCTAATTACAGCTGTGTTGTCCAATGCTGTTGCCCTCATACTTTGCTAAACAATGATAGATGTGTAGACTGTAAAGTAGTGGGTTTCTACCCTAACCTTGATTTTTTTTCTGTGCTACTGCTTTTGCTTAAGATGCAATGTGTAACACAATCAGCATAAATACAGTGGAACCTTGGATTGCGAGTAACTTGGTCTGCGAGTGTTTTGCAAGACGAGCTAAACATTTTAATTAATTTTGACTTGATAAATGAACAAGGTTTTGCAATATGAGTAGTCCATATACACTTTGTCTGCCGAGCATCACGTCATCACAACTGAGCTGATGGTTCTTCTATCTCTCTCTGTCACTGCGGGATTGTGGGTAATCGTCTCCCATTCTCGGACTCAGTTGGCGTGCCTCACTCATATAGTCAACATCCGTACGAGTGTATACTGTTTACTACAGCATTGTGACGATGTGTGTGTGTTGTAACGTGTGAGTCCCAGTCTTGCAGCCCAAAACAGGAATCTGAGTCTCAGTACTTTAGCAACACCAACTTTATTCAGCTTGAAACAGGAACAGCACAGTTATTTATTGTAGCGGGATCTACCACTCTCCTATATTTTCTCCTAGATTTTATTATTTTTTTCTCCAGCCGTCTGGAGTTTTTTTTGTTTTTTTCTGTCCACCCTGGCCATTTGACCTTACTCTTATTCTATGTTAATTAATGTTGGCTTATTTTATTTTCTTACTGTGTCTTTTATTTTTCTATTCTTCATTATGTAAAGCACTTTGAGCTACTTTTTGTATGAAAATGTGCTATATAAATAAATGTTGTTGTTGTTATACACAGACACAGCAATCAGGCAGGTTCGGGGTCAGGTTAGTGGCCAAGTAATACTGTGCCCTGCATTTATAATTTTCCTTGCATCACCCATCAACGGCAGGTGCTTAAAAAATGTCTGCGATCTTTTCGGATTCACTTTTACAGCAAACTGCTACAGCGCTGGGAGCCTGTGATTGCTTCGGGGTGCTCTTCCGCGTGTCATCCCATTGGGTGGAATCCAAAAAGAGTTTAGAAACTCACTCACACCAGACATGATTCTTTTCAAAGGTAAAGTGCAGGTCATTTGTTTTATGTATTTTTACTTTATATTTTGTATTAATCATTTTTATATGAATAGTTTTGGGTTGTGGAACAAATCATCTGAGTTTCCTTTATTTCTTATGGGGAAATTCGCTTTGATATACGAGTGCTTTGTATTACAAACATATTCAAGGTTCCACTGTACTACAGGAGTATTTTATTCCATGTGCAGTACAATAACAATTTAAAATAAAGAAAAATTTAGAGGCTTGCATGGTTCTGTACTGTAAAGCATATGGGTGGTTGTATTTTAACTTACATACATAGTATGGTTTCCTCATAGTGCCTGAATCAGTAAATAACAAAACCACAGGAAGGAACTTGTATGAGTGAGCTATAACTGTGTCTTGAGCTCTTGCTTAAAAAGCAGGTAACTGTGAACTTGCTGTAAAGCCAAGTACAAAAGCAAGAGACAGAGGAGACAAAACAAGGGCACATCTTGTTTGCCTTTTCTAGATTAGCTTAGATTAGACATCTTTATTGTCACATATACTGCAAGAGCATAGTGAAATTACCAGGACATCCAAATTGCTAATCCAACTTTGTTCTCATACCTAATTAAGGTTTAACAGTGTCATGCTTGGCCTACTCTCCAACATCTCCTACCTCAGGCCTTTTGTCTTTAGTTATCTTGACTTAAATGATATTGTGGGATATATAAATTAAGATAATGTTATCTGTGCAGTTATATCCATTAAAGTTCTGTAGTGGTGCTCAGTCTTTATGTCATAGAGATATAAAGAGGAAAGCAAAGGCTAGAAGACTGAGATTCTTTTCAACTAACATAGCAGCCTTAAGTGTTTTAAATAAGCCCACTTTCTTCTTTGCTTTGCTCCCTTTTCTGATTCTGTTGTTCTCTTGTTCTTGTCTTCTGTTTTGCATTGGTGCCTGGATTTGTGTTTGTGTCTATCTATTTTTTACTGAAGTTGTCTAAGATTTAATTTTAATGTTTGATTTTTTGCATTTTTAAGTCCTTTTGTCACCATATGCAATTACTTGTATTAGAAATTTGTCATTTTTCACATACCCCAACTTACTCTCCAGAACGTTTTGGGGTCAGAGTGCAGGGTCAACTATTTGCACAGCACCCCTGGAGCAATTTCAGGTTAAGGACCTGCTCAAGGGTCCAAAAGAGTAGCTTTCCTTCTGTCACTGTCGGGATTTGAACCAGCAAGCTTCAAGTTACCAGCCCAAATCCTTTAATCACCGAGCCAACATATCTTGTTCTTTATGATTTTTAAGAGGTGCTCATCTGAGCCTCAAATTTTAGGGCTCATTTTTTCCATGTTATTTCATGTTGCTACTTCACATTAATTCTTAACAGGTAATATGAACATGTAACTTTTGTTTTCTCTCAATTATTGATGAAGATTTATTTCAAAGTTTGCCTTCTAATATATTATGGTATAATGTCTTTGCTCCGATACACCTTATAATACTATTTCCTATACTTCAGGGTATAAACTGTAATCCTGATAATAAATACAAATTAGCATATAGCTGTTATGTCCAGTATCGAGGGGAAGAGATGCTAAGAGAGAAGAAGAGAGAAATACAGAGAAGGGAGAGGAAGCCTGTAGCTGTGTAGTATGATGGCCTTGAAGTTGAAGTTTAGAAGTTAGAAACCCAGTAAATCACCAAGGGGAGAGATTTCTTTTCAGCTCATCTGGATAAGCTGCTGTTTACTGACTTGGATGCCCTGGGTCCATGGCCAGTCTGTCCATGTGAGAATGTGACATGGAGAATTGTGTGACTGTTTGTAGTTTCATTCTGGTGAAAGGCCCCCATACTCTGGAATTATCTCTCTCTGCCAATATCAGAGAAACTCCACCAGTTTTAGCATTCAAATCAAGGTTGAAGGCTGATTATTATTTTTTTTACAGGTTGTTAATGAGTCTTTCCCATTCACTATAGGTGTCACTGACATTAAAGTCAGGATAAAGGTTAAAGCAAAGTGTACACTGGTTAATTTTACTAACCCAGCCACAGGGGATGCACAGATCATTGTGATTCTTCATGCTGGTCCCAAACCCAGATAAATAGGGAAGGTTACATCAGGAAGGGGATCCGGTGTAAAATTATGCCAGATTGATATGCGGTGTGATCGATGGCCGGCCGGGATGCCCAAAGAGTGTAAGGATAGGGAAAGGCAGCTACTTTGGGACACTGTCTCCCCCAGGATGGTAGATGGCAGCTTCCCTGGACTGTAGCAGTACTCTGGCTTCCCGCAGAGCACCATGGGACATGGAATTTCTTTATACAGCCCTGCTGGGCACCACCAGAGGAGGCTGTGAGACAAGCACGGGAGGTGAAGAAAAACTCTCCATCTGTAAAGAAAAGTTCTCCATCTGACTCGAAAGTGCTGGCAAGTCACGTGTACAGAAGGGTCGGACCAGATAAAGGACTCCAGATCCAGAGTCGGGTGGATGGTGGACAAAGCTTGCTGGGAGGTATGGAAGAGAAAAGAAAGAGAAGAATATTGTGTATTGTGTTTATTTAATTGTTTATTGTGGCTGTGGTGCTTGGAGGGCACATAGAAGAAAATAATTAAAATAACTTTTTGGTGCTTCTACCCTGTGTCTGTCCATTGGGTTTAAGGGGCAACAGTGTGCCCATAGCATCCATAGCTGGCAACAATACAGATTTCGATACTACCAACAGGGTGCTGGCAGAAATCATGGCTACTGTTGGCTGAGGAAGGAGAAGAAAAAGAGGAAGGTGTGTCCGGAGGTAGGAGGAGAAGAGGAAGATAAAGAGAGTTGAAATGAGAGTAGGAACTTTGAATGTTGGCAGTATGACTGGTAAGGGGGCATAGTTAGTTGATATGATGGTTGATATATTGTGCATGCAAGAGACAAAATGGAAGAGGAGTAAGGCTAGGAGGCGGGTTCTAATTATTCTACCATGATGGGAGGAGAAATGGGGTAGAGGTTATTCTGAAGGAACAGTATGTCAGGAGTATTTTGGAGGTAAAAATAGTGTTGGACAGAGTGATGATTATGAAGCTGTAAACTGAAGGTGTGATGATGAATATCGTTAGTGCATATGCCCTACAAGTTGGGTGTGTGATGGATGAGAAAGAAGATTTCTGGAGTGAGTTGGATGAAGTGTTAGAGAGTCGTGATTGGAGTAGATTTCAATGGACATGCTGGTGCAGGGAACAGAGGAGACGAGGAGGTGATGGGTTAATATGGTGTCAAGAAAAGGAATGCAGAAAGTCAGATGGTAGTGGATTTTGCGAAAAGGATGGACAGTGCTGCGGTGAATACATATTTTAAGAAGAGAGAGGAACACAGGGTGACATACAAGAGTGGAGGAATATGCACACAGGTAGATTATACCCTATGCAGGAGGGTGTTACAAAAATGACAAAGAAACATTGGAAAGGTTTGGGACAGCCTCCTGCATAATATTTCCCAGCTGCTATCAAAAAGAATAGATAAGTTCACACAACTGAGTCCAAAACAGAACTGACTTGCTGCCTTAAAATGGCAGCCCTTAAATGAAAGTAGAGGAAGTGATGTCATCAGGGCTGGAACTGGCAGTGACGTCATTGGTTGCCCCGAACCGGGCAGGACTTCCCAAGAATGGTCTGCAAGGAATTGAGAGAGAGAATCAGTGCACTTCGCCACCCACTGGTCAGGTGTGGAATTACTTTTATTCAAGCCCTTTGGTTGTCCCCTAATTGTGTGTGTATGACAAGGGTCAGTCTGAAGGAAACTGGAGTGTGCAAAGTTATGACAGTGGAAAGTGTAGTTAAACAGCATAGGATGGTGGTCTGTAGAATAATGTTGGATATCAAAAAGAGGAGGACAGTGAGGACAGAGCCAAGGATCAAATTATGGAAGTTGAAAAAGGAAGACTGCAAAGTTGAGTTCAGGGAGGAGGTAAGACAGGCACTGGGTGGCAATGAAGAATTACCAGATAGCTGGGCACCTACAACGAAGTAGTAAGGGTGACAGCTGGAAGGGTGCTTGCTTGATATGACAGATGGACAGAGGAAGGAGGATAAGGAAACCTGGTGGTGGAATGGGAACTACAGGAGAGCATACAGAGGGAAAGGTTGTTGAACAAGAAATGGGATAGTCAGAAAGATGCAGAAAGTAAACAGGAGATAAGGTGAAGAGAGAGGTGGCAAAGGTGAAATAAAAGGTATATGATGAGTGGAATGAGAGGACACTAAGGAGGAAGCAAATGACCTGTACCAATTGACTAAACAGAGGGACCAAGCTGGGAAAGATGTGCAGCAGGTTAGGGTGATGGAAATGTACTCACAAGCAAGGAGAGTGTGTTGAGAAGATGGAAAGAGTACTTTGAGAGATTGATGAATGAAGTGAATAAGAGAGAGAGAATGTTGGATGATGTGGAGATAGTGAATCAGGAAGTGCAACAAATTAGCGAGGAGGAAGTAAAGACAGCTATCCTGGGTATATTGGGAAAAGGATGCTAAGGATAGATTTGCCAGGTAAAAGAAAAAGAGGAAGGCCTAAGAGAAGGTTTATGGATGTGGTGAAAGAGGACATGCAGGTGATGGGAGTAACAGAACAAGATGCAGAGGATTGAAAGATATTGAAAAAGATGATCCATTGTGGCAACCCTTAACGTGAGCAGCGGAAAGAAGAAGAATATTTCTTAGTTGAGCAGATATTCCTGTTACGGTAACTTATTACAGTAATTACAGTGGCAGGTCAAACCATCTATGATTGGATCGCAAAGACTGTTATGATAGCTCAATCATTTCAGTTCATCAGATCATTTTAAATCACTCATCACAATTTCAATATTAAATTAGATTTAGATTAGTGCTCCCTACCAGAACTGCATGGACACTGGAAGCAGTTTTGGGTTTAGCTTGAAAAGAAGTCCGCCACGTCATATCGGAGAATCAGAGTTAAGAGGCAGAAAGCAACACTCTTTCAGAATGGATGGAGAAATAATTTGTTTGATTTATTTGTATTGTGGCTGATCTTTGCGATGGTGCTTATTGTAAGGGTGCTTTGGATAAATAAATAAATAAATAAACTTTATTGTAAGGTGACCTTGAGTGGCAGGAAAGGCACCTATTAAATAGAATGTATTATTATTATTATTATTAAATGTCTTTTGATTTAAATACAGAATCATGCTGGGCATTACTGTATCTAAGGTTTGGGGTTCAGTGGCACCTCCTGGTGGTTAAAATATTTATCTTATGTAAGAGTGCCTGGTTTATTTGTTATACATAATTTTTCATTATTATTTTTATCTATTTCTAATTTATTTTTCTTTTCTTGTAACTATTTCTTTAACATCTTGTAAAGCATTTTGAGTTACATTCTATGTATGGAAATAAGTGTTTGTACAGTATTTATGCACAAATTATCATTCACAATTTCATTTAAACATAGGACACTCTTGAAAAACTTGAATATTATTTTTAAAATTGCATATCATGGATAAAAGCTTAAAGAAGTAGCTGACTAATTTTTTACCATGAGCAATGTATAACTGATTAAAATGAACACCTTCTCTAAATGCACCACCAGACATTGCTTTGTCCATCAGTTCATTCAAGTGAGTATTTGAGTGTTTCAACTCATGGATGAACCTACAACACATATCACATCCATGGTTCTTAATGAGCAATGGAATCATGTGGAGTATTTAGTGTAAATGTTTAGCATATCCAAAACTCCAGCATGAAATATTATTTGAAATGCTGATTAATATGTAATCAGATATGGGCAGTTAGTCTGTTATGGTGGTCTGTGAGCATAATCTAATCACCATACAGACATATGTGTGAATGTACTTAATGAGTGGCATCTTCAATGTTAATATGCAAAAGGGAAAATACTTCTAAAATAAAAAAAATAAATAAAAGAAGATTAAAGATAGTTGTACAGCTTTTTAACTGTGAGTTTAATCTTTAACTTTTTCATATATGTTTCTGTAGATAGAACTGTACCGTAACAGTGAGTTGGTTATTCAGTTTCCTCTGTTGTGTTTTATTACTTTTTTTTTTTTTTGCATTCACAAATCTGCCAGAAGAACTCCAGAGATGACTTTGGTGTTTAACAAGGTGATCTTTACACTTCAGGCTCAAAGAATCTCCAATTTCATTTACAGCTAATTCTGATTATTAAATAAGGGATGTAAACAAGCTACTACAGTGCTTTGAGATCTAAATGTGAAAGTGCGGTGATTATGTATTGGAGTCCTATTAATATTCTGTCATAAGAGAAACAGATATAACATTTATTGAATAAATTGAAAATTATATTTTGTTAGTAACACTTATCTATTCATTTTAATATCTATTGAAATCTCCAATCCTTGCTGAATTCATCATGTGAAGGTCAAGGCACACTCAAGCACACAAACTTCATTTGATCAAATTAAAGTTAAATAATCTAATCCATCCATCTAAACTTATTCAGAGTTTCATTCACAATGGTGTCCTTCCTGTTTCTTAATATGGTGTTTTATAAATGATGAATCAAACAAATTCTGCATATGGTTTACTTGACAGGATGTGGCTAGGTGTGTAGTAGTAAGGTTTTCCGAGACCACTGAAATGGAATGGATGAAGGAGGCCTACTTCTACATCTAGAAGCTACGTCTATTTATGCTGCATCACTGGTTCGTAAATAACAGGTAGATAAATACTGATGGCTGTATTTGCACAAGGCTGCTTGGTTTGTTTTTTATTTTTATAATTCAAAAAATAATTGAGTACAATGTCTAGTATTGATTAACTCTATTGGTTTACCTGCATTGGCTTTTCTTTCATACTTTGATAAGCTGTGTAACAAAAATATATTATTAAATAAAAACAACCTCTGTTTCTTCATCTTAAGTGACAGACTTAACATAAACATCAGACACTACATAAATAAACTTGGCAGTGCCTCTTTTTCAATGTATGTTTATTTCAACATATTTAAAGGAAAATTAGAAAATAACTCGGGGACAGTCCAAATTAAAATATAGGCATTATGGCATCTTAATGCAGTGCTTGGGCAGTAGGTCCTTCCTTTATAAAGTTAAATGCTGTCTTTAGAACATTAGAACAATCTAGATGAGAACAGGCCATTCAACCCAACAAAGCTCGCTAGTCCTATCCACTTATTTCTTCTAAAAAAATATCAAGTCTAGTTTTGAAAGTCCCTAAATTCTTAGTGTCTACATTGCTACTTGGTAGTTTATTCCAAGTGTCTGTGGTTCTCTGTGTAAAGAAAAACTTCCTAATGTCAGTGCATACCCTTACCCTTAACAAATTTCCAACTGTGTTCTCGTGTTCTTAATGAACTCATTTTAAAATAACAGCCAAAAGCATTTGATATGGTTGAATGGAACTACTTCTTTACTACATTGGAGAATTTGGGTTTGGCCTGAACATTTGTGCACGGATCAACTGTATACCAGTCTAGAAGCTTCAGTTTGTATTAACAACATTAATTCAGACCGCATTAAACTAGAACATGGCACTAGACAAGGATGCCCCTTGTGCTTTTTGCAATCACCATTGAGCCACTGGCAATTCACTTTCAAAATGCTTATGAGATAAAGGGAATTATCAGAGAAGGACTTGAACAGAAAGTTTCTCTTTATGCAGATGATATTGCACTGTATATATCAGATCCACAAAATACTGTGCCTGCAGTCTTAACAGCACTAACAGAATTTCAAAAGATTTCTGGTCTCAGAATCTATTTGAATGAAAGTGTGCTCTTTCCAGTGCATTCTCAAGCACACAATATTAGATTGAACACCTTCCCTTTTATCATTGCAGATCAGTTTAAATACCTAGGGGTAAACATCACAAGTAAATATAAAGCTCTTTATCAACAAAATTTTGCTGTCTACATAGAAAAAATTAAGCAAGACTTGCATAGATGGTCTACCCTTCATCTAACTTTAGCTGGAAGAATTAACGCTTACAAGATGAATATCCTTCCTAAGCTTCTTTTTCTATTTCAGAACATTCCAATATACATCAGTAAATCATTTTTTAATAAGTTAGATTCAATCATCCATGTATCCAAATTGGTGACTCTACAAAGACCTAAGGTGGAAGGTGGCATGGCTCTACTTAACTTTCAATTTTATTACTGGGCAAATATACAAGCTATAAAAACCTGGGGCCTCATGCATAACGCTTTGCGTAGAATTTACACTAAAATATGGCATATGGACAAAAGTGGAAATGTTCGTATGCACAAAAAAATCCAGATTCATAAATCTGTGCATAAATCTCCCATGTTCTTCCGCTCCATAAATCCCGGCCAGCGTGAAAAGTAACGCACGTGATTGCTGCCACTCCCCAAACTCCTCCCAGAATTACGTCTCTTTGAATATAAAGATCAATATACTGTAAATAGCCCTTAAGCTCAGCGTTCTGTGAAAAGGAAATGACAAAAGCACGGTTGTAAATAGAAGACTTTCAGCGAATACCAAGTGGAGGCAAGGAAAAACTTACTATTTGCTGGCTTAAACAGTGGTATAAACAACAAAAGGAAGTTGATTGAGTGACATAGAGTGTCGGAGAAACTCAAAAGCTCAAGTTCACAAAGTCGCAGAGTGCCTGAAATAAAAAAGAAGTTGTCACATATCAAAGTCGCCGTGAAAAGGCGTGAGTTGTAGCCCACCGTCTGAGTGTCATATGAAAGCTTATTAGGGTACAGAGAAAAAAAGGCACACAGTGGGGAAAAAGCTTGAAATGTCAACTTTAATCTCGAAATTTCCACTTTAATCACGTAGTTTATTTTCTCATTAAAGCAGAACATCATAAACATAATCTTAAAATCGTTTAATTTACTATTTTCTCAAATCCCATCATAACTAAAGTAGCACATTAAATGCTTTGTTTTGTATTTGATCTTCTATGTTCTCTATGCGTGTGAATCACTACGTGTTTCTTAAATGGGCTTTCGCTTCATCCGACAGGACACAGAATCCATTACATTCATGATATTATAGCTCTCTGAATAATTTAAATACTGAGATGTATACTTGATATCATTTTCTTGATGACAGGAATTAAAGCATATATTAAATATGGGAACACGGTGGTTGTTAATGCCTCATGCAAAATGCTTGCTGCGCCGTGCACGACCATCAATGAAATAATTTATTGCAGCAGTACTGTCTCTTTCAAACGTACTAACCCCCAATTCCTGTCCTTCCTTTTCTTTCTCCAAATACCCAATCAGCTCCGTAATATACGTTAAGCCATCTGTAAGCTGAGAACACAGATTCTTCATAACTTTTAAGGAACATTGAAATATCTTTGTAGTACAGGTTTTATTATTCCATCCATCTGTCCTTTCAGTGTTGCGCCAGCTCCAGGAAGAATACAGCGCGAGGCAGGAACAATCTGTGAACGGAGTGCCAGCTCCTTGCTAGTGCTGTGACACCGTGTCCTCACATGTTTAATTATTAACAATACAGATTATTTAAATGAAGTTAAAGTTTTATCTATATAATGTAATACACATATTTTGCTGCATTTTATCTTAAAAATGATATCGTCATCATATGTAAATACGCACTTTATAAAGTGGCTCAGTTTGTGCAATGTTTACAGTGAGGTGATTGTTCTTATAAGTACAAACAGTTCTACAAGGAGCACTTGATAGACTGATTGATTGCGTTTATAGTTCTTGGGATGAAACTGTTTCTGAACTGCGAAGTCTGTACAGGAAAGACTCTGAAGCATTTGTCATATGAGAGCAGTTCAAATAGCGCATGACTGAGGGAGCGTGTGCTTGATGCTGTATACTGATAATTCTCTTTCTGATTAACTGTTGTAGAGCTGTGATTCCACACTCAAATACAGTGATTTAAATACTCTAAGTTGTGCAGTGAGAGTAATATGGTAAAAGATGATCAGCTGTGGCAACCCCTAACGGGAGCAGCTAAAAGAAGAAGAAGAAGGTGCAGTGAGAGTAACAATGCTAAAGCAGCTATGGTGTTTGGAAAAGTTTGGCTATTCCTTGGTAAAATGCCTTAAACTAATAAACATATGTGGTTAATTTCAGTGTATATGTTAAAGCCACATCAGGGATGTGGATCTAAAAAAGAAAGGGACACCACACTGGAACAAAAGCATTGCTTTGATGCTGGGCACCACCAGTTTGCAAAACCGAACTGAGAATTTGTGTACGCCAAGGTTTGAGCTAACGTGAAAATGTGCGTGGCTTTACGCCAAGTTTAGGTTTTATACATCACGATTTGAGCGTGGAAACGGGAGTACGCAACATTTTTGTGCGTACGAACCATTTATACATGAGACCCCTGGACATGGACACAAATAGATGAACATACACAGGCTTGGTCCGCAATTGAAATAAAATCCTGCAGTACTTCATTATGTTCCTTGCTTAGTACCCCAATAAATACAAGTCAACATCAATATGCTAACAACCCAATTGTACTTCATTTACTTAGAATATGGAACCAATGTAGGAAGTACTTCAAGATAGAGAAGCTTTTATCTGTGGCACTTCTGCACAGTAACCACCTTTCTCCACCCTCTCAAACGTACACAGTTTCTAATGTCTGGAAAACATTCGGGATTAAATCACTTAGAGATTTGTACATAGACAGCGTCTTCACATCCTATGACAATTACACTCCAAATTTAAATTTCCAGAAACACATTTCTTTCACTACCTCCAAATTAGAAACTTTGGTAAACAAAACCTGCCCAATTTTCCTCACCTTGCACCTATTTCTATTCTGGAAAAAAATATTGATCAGTCTTGAGGATTCAGACAGCATTTCTGTAATATATAAAAACATTTTAAATTCCCTCCTTTTCAAAGATCCCAGGGTACAGTGAGAATAGGATCTCTTACTAAATATTTCGGAAAAGTAATGGAAAATAGCAATGCACAGAATTCGTTTGAGCTCCATATGCATTTAAATTGTGGAAGTGGATTCTCTTCCCTTATATATTTGAACTAGCAGAATACCCGCGCTTCGCAGCGGAGAAGTAGTGTGTTAAAGAAGTTATGAAAAAGAAAAGGAAATATTTTAAAAATAACGTAACATGATTGTTAATGTAATTGTTTTGTCATTGATATGAGTTGTTGTCATATCTCTCTCTGTCTTTCTCTCTCTCTCTCTCTCTCTCT